>CM054130.1:19464669-20664669 GCA_028751855.1 Ambrosia trifida
TGTATGAGTAAGATATATAGGTATCTACTAAATTTTTGAAATGATATGAATCTAACTAGAAATTCACACCGTTGAGTTTAGTCTATATATATGAATCTGTGTTAGTTTTATGTTGACCCGTTTCGCACATTTAATTTTTAAAGTTTAGAAAATCAATGTCACTTTTAGATTGTGACCTGGTAACACATTCACTTTTCAAAACAATGTGTTTTATATAACTTAAAATCAATGCATATTTTATTGTCAATTTTTAAAATGTAAAAAAAAAAAAAAAAACTAAATATCGTTTAAACAACCATGATATGAATATCCAACCGATACCAAAGCTACGCGATTTATTGTAAATTTGTAATTTTAAAGTATTTACATAAATAAATAACATAAAGTAACATTTCAAATAAACAGCTCATATATGAGTCAACTGTATCGAATTCGGGTTATGTCAATTTTTGTGTTTGTGTGCATCAGCAAACACTGATGATTTCCAAAGTGCCAAATAAAGCCCATGACCAATTATTCTTACACTTAAAAACACTGTTAAAATCAGCCCAAAACAGAACAAAACTATAGGAATACAAATTACAAGATAACACTATGATGGGTAGAAAATCCCAATCTTTGAACCCGTTTATCTGGAAACCGAGTTGGCGGGTTTCACGGGTGTAAAGGTGTCAGAACTGCTGACTTGAACTTCTGAATTTCCGGGCCTCATCCAGATCTTTACATGTCCATCCCGGCTAGCCGTTAGGATAGACTCGCGAGAGAAGATTAGACCAGACAGAGGTTCAGAATGGACACGGTGAGCCACCAATGGTGCGAGCTTAGGGATGTCTTTTGTGCTGGGGGCTGGTTGGAGGGTACCCACCGCGACTACATTGTCCCAGTGAGATGACTGGGCCCTACTGTACGTGGGGGACCCACCAGGTGGACGACGAAGCGGCACTACAAGTTCATCCATTGCAAGGTCCCAAAGCAATAGTTGTGTATCCTGCAGAAATAAAATTGGTTAGAGTTAAGCGCCTTATTACGTTGTAGATGTATAAACTTGATATTATTAACCTTTACAAAGAATAAATCATGTGGGTGGGGTCAAAACAATTTAATGTTGAAACGCGTATTAGTTAGTACGGATTGGGCTGGGTCGGGTTGACCCACAAACCTCCTTTTGTCCTTTTTTTTATATAAAGCCCTGAGCGCTCATTATGTACCAAAACAAATTACTACATAATTAAAATCTTTAAACAAAAAAAATTACGAGGATGTATCATCAATCTTGTATGCATTAATAACAGACCTTGGGCAAGGTTTTTGTTAAATTTATTCATTTGACCCGTTTGACATAAACGAAACCCAAATCAAGCGATTTGTACGTTAAGGGCTCGGAATTATATTATTTAAGAGAGTACCTGACCAACGGAACCAAATCTATATACTGCATTTTCAGATTCATCTTCTGAAGTTGGAGGTGACCAGTATGAATCAAAAGCAACTCCGCTAACCTGCAAATCAATTAACGCAATCCATCTTAGCTTTTTTCCACCTGCCGTTTTTCATCCAAACAAAAACAAGCCTGTGCAAAACTATGGTTTGGGTTGACCAAAAACACTTTCGCTCAATAGTTAGTGTACCAAACCAGACAGGATTATAACATTATGTTTTTTTCCAAAAAAAAAATAACGTTTATACATTAAGAATACACTTTCGAGACTTTGATACCTATTTCCTTCTAACCCATTTTAGCCTTTTATTTTACCTGTTTAAAACGTTCGAAATGGAACAAACATAATCAAAATTAACCGATTCATAAGTAAACGGGTCAGAAAAGATACCCACGAGTTGTGACCCTCTCCCCATGCTACCACTTTCCTATCTTCCATACTCCAAACCTGAACTAGATCGTCTTCCCCACCAGTCAAAATGTATTTTCCATCAGAACTGAGCTAACAAAACTATATTTATTTTCCGCTTTATGAACAACAAACAAGATTTAAAAATATAACGTAAGAATCATCAGGGATGCTTTTACCTCCAGGCACAACAAAGCAGAGCGCCGTAGTAACTTTTGCCCCCACATATCAGTTGTTCGTTTAAGTAATCAAATACCCGTAAATAACCTATATGGAAAAAAATAATATAAATAATAAAAATAATTGTAGAAATGAATTAATTATATATTAACATAGCAGCTAATAAGTACCGTCTCTGCCAACGGTTGCTAAATATTTTCCATCAGCTGAAAACGCTATTGCATTAATAGGGCCTTGGCAGATATGCCATCTAGCAATGGGGTTACTCTGTTTGACAAGACAATTTAGTTGAATTTTGAAATAGAGAATTTAATAACAGGTTAAACAATTCAAGTTGGATGCTACCGAACCTGTGAAGTTAACAGACTGCAATTATCCGAGTCCATTACTAGACTACTCGAGCAGGGCGGGTAACTGCCTAAATGGGTTGGGTCAAAACGGGTGACTAACTAATACATGTTGGGTCAGTTGGGCCACTTTTAAAAATTTTATGCACAAGTATTAATTAAAGTAATAAAAGCTTGTTGTCCGCCTGCCCGCTATCTTGATGTAAATTTTTTAGTCATGTTATATATATTTTTATGGTTTGGAGTAAAAACAATTAAAAAAAAAGCTCCTTTTTTTAAAATAACATTCAAGGTTTTTTTTTTTTTTTTTTTTTTTTTTTTTTTTTTTTTTTTTTTTTTTTTAATGAAGCCGCCCAGGAGGTTTCAAGCATCTGAGAACACTTTCGATGACTTTGATCCCTTTCCTTACTAACCAAAATTTAAAAATTGTACCCATGGGAGACAAGAAACCACCTCAAATTGACCCACTTTTAAAACCTTTGATTAAAGTGCATTGAAAAAGCTCACCAGTACGATATTATTTCGTATCTGTGAGACCTAATATGGACCAGCTGACAGAATAGAAACCTTATTGTTTGGATATACCGCATAGTTGTCAAAGCGCCTAGGTGCATAGGCCGAGCCCGGAGCCTAGGCGCATAAAAAACGAGGGTTTTTTTTATAATTAGGCGCATAGTATAAAATACATTTTTTAGGGATTTTAGAGATGTTTTAGGCTTGTTTAGGGCTACTTTAGGATGTTTTAGGCTTGTTTAGGACTTGTTCATAGCTCATTTAGGATGTTTTAGAGGTTTAGGCAATTTTTAGCCTGAATTTGGCCGGAAATCGGCCTGAAACAGCCCTGATAGTACGCCTCAGCGCCTTAATGTGCGCCTCACGCGCTTTTGACAACTATGATATACCGTCTATTGTTTAGAAAAGTTGGTCGCATACGGCGTACCTTACTAGAACGTGCATGTGCGACATAGAATTGAGTTTGATCCTTGATTACAGGGAATGAGGAATCACCAGGACCGTCTTTGCTCTAAAAATATTGAAAAACGAAAACCAACGTAATTAATGAAACTCAGTCAAACTATCAAGCAGCACCTGCAATGATATGAAGAAACTTTTATGATCAAATATAAAGCTTGCCTTCTCATAAACATACAAGTTTCCATCAGCATGAGCAGAAACGAAAGCTCCATCACGTGCAGGTATCCATGCAACACCCGTGCAACGACTATTGAAAAAATCCCATTTGATTGATTAATGAGACTACTGTTTCTAAATGATGGAACAAACATTATTGTATATCACATAATATCTTACGTGCTATTAACGGCTCCATCTTTGTTATAATGATGCGCACTGACTAACTTCTTCCCAACATCTTGCAACTGCAATCTCAATGATCCCGAGTATACTACAAACAATATATGCTACAAAATAAGTAACGAATTTAATATCAAAATCCCCTTTGGAACATGGAATTATGGGGAAGCGTTACCATCTCCGGTGTTCAATCCAATTACAAGGTCATGCCCATCTTTAGCTTTGGAATCAAATGCATGACAAACAGGGTTTGAGTGACCAAAACTAATTGATTTTCTCGGGTCCTGAAAGAAATATATCCCCTTAGTCAAAATTTATATAAAAAACGTCAATAATCAAGCATTCAAAACTTGAAAGGATCGCAATTACCTTTTCTTCAGAACTGAGTTCTGTAATATACAAAGTATCTCCTACATTAAATATCAAATAAGGTCCTTTACCATCTGCAGTACTCGAACCAACTGCCGAACTGCCACCATTACTCAGCCCTCCCACATGGCCGCTCTTGCTGGTGCCGCCGTTTGCTTTACTACCTGTCCCATTTCGACTGCCATTTCCACTGCTTCCTAAGAACTTTGATGTCACGTATCTCACTCCGCTACTTGCAACGCTATAGCTTGAGCTAGGCTGCAACGCAGGCAAATTCGCTGCAGCCTGCAGTGGTTGCTCCTTGAGGTCTGCTAACGTTATCTACACGCTCACCAAAACAGTCTTTCATCACTACTCGCAACAATATTCATGGCAATATTGCATCAAGCAAGCCTTCTAAAAACGGATAATAGGGACAAATAACACACAATGTGGAGACGTAAAACAACGATAACAAGCTAAGGCCACATAATAAAATGCAAAGCTAAACTCATAAGTCCTAAAGTAAGATCCTAAGACAACGTCCCACTAACCTCCTAAAAATCCTTAACCTAAAGTTTAAAACGTCAAAAACACACATAAAAAAAGTAGAAAAGATAGATAACCCGATGCAGCCTCGGCCCAGGCATACCTACAAACACAACCCCATGACTCCATTAGGCGCGCCTCAGAACACGTTTCCTTACCATCTCGCCTTGAGGCGCGCCTCGACCGTTTTTTAAACCATGTCAAACATTAATTCCAAACTCGATTGCAGTTTTACACCAATAAATATGAATGATAGTTAACTAACCTATTCACAAAAACAATTTTCCATCACTTTTTTTAACGTCCAACAAATCCCGGTCGCCTGGTAGGCAATAGGCCACCACCACATCCACGCCCATGATCCCAGACAAAGCGCTGATGACCCGGCCTGTCACCAATTCCAGGGAAAACCCACCGCCTGCACGCCCACTGTGGTAATAGCAACCACTACAGTGTTTTACGTAGCAATGCGATTGAAAAAGGGGGCGTATTAAAATTATTTTTTTTAACGGGAAAGCCGACCAGATCTTTTTCATTCCATGACTGAGAAAATTACATCAAAATAGCGGGCAGGCGGGCAACAAGCTGTTATAATCCACTATTCCTATTCGCTATTGACAACTATGCGAGAATGCGAACAAGACTCCAACCCGCGACCTCCCAAAAAGTCAATTTTGCATCGGGGCAAGATATTAAAATCAGAAATAAAATCATAAACAAATTGAGAGACCTGAGATATTATTACCTGAGTGATGGATTTGGAGAGGGCGTACGGAAGGAGAGAAGAAGGATGAGTTTTATCTTGATGAAGCTTATAACGACCTTCTGGGGTCTTGAAGAAGGTTTTGAGGCCAAGAGATTGGGCGGCGGTGTTAGATGAAGAAGAAGTGGACGGAGCGGCGGTGTTGGTGGTGTGATTATTATTATTATTAATATTATTAATCATGGTGGCGTTGACTTGTGATGATCGGAAGGAGAAAGGACATGACAATGGTGAAGTTAGACTTTGGAGTTGCAGGTCAAACTGTTGTCAGGGACGATGTGGTTACCTCCCCTTTTCCTTTTTTTTTATTTTTTATTTTTTTTAATTGAGAGAATTACACAAATTGTCCTTTAGTTATTAGCTAAATTGCACGTTAGGTCCTCTATGTAATTTTTTCGCTCTTTATGTCATTTCTCGTATACATTTGTTACACCTTTTGTCCTTTAGACTAACTTTAGTTAAAAATTAACGTTAATTTTGACATGTGCTACTTACGTGAGGGGCAAACATGTATTTTTAGCCCTTATACATCCCCGCTCCGCAATTCATCTTATAACGTTCAGAAAGAATTAGGGTTTCATTCTCTCAAAAAATTAGGGCTTCGTTCTTGAATCGGATAAGTGCTTCACTCACGAAGGTGTATTGCAGGTGTGGAATGTTAGCAATGATTTGTATATCCAGAACAGAGAAAAACCCAGGTAGAAGGTTCTAGATTGTCTAGTAGGTTGGGGGTTTATTGCGTGGTGTGAAGAGACGGTTTGCCCTGATTCGAAGTGCAAAATCAGACTTTGCTTCCAAAGCTACAAGAAAGTAAAAAAGAATCAACAAAATTGAGAAATAAGCTTCGGATCATTTGGATTTTGTTCCTTTTTATCTTTTTTGTTGTTGTAGTTTATTATTTTTTATTAGTTAACTTAATTTAGGTTTTGAAATGTAATGTTGATATTGGACTTGTAATGTATTTCCATGGTTATGAAATGTCTTTGATTATCACAAATTTGAATGTCAGAAATTACGGTATACAACAATTGTTAAACAAATAAACAGATAATGGGTCAAATGGTTTAGGCTACACAAGTGTTATCCCATACAAACAACTATAATGGGTCAAATGGTTTAGGCTACACAAGTGTTATCCCATACAAACAGATTTAACGGGTTAAATGGAATAGCTGCACAAGTGAAAAAAATGGGTCAAATGGTTTAGCTGCACAATTGTTATCCCATACAAACAGATTTAATGCGTCAAATTGAATTGCTTCACAAGTGAAAACAAATGGGTCAAATGGTTTAGCTGCACAACTGTTATCAAACAACCCAAATCAAATGCACATCCCAACTGGTTTGAACTTGTATAACATCCCAACTATTTAACATTCAAGAACCAACTATTTAACATTAACAGTCAACACAAATACGTCAAATTAAAATCCAACATAAGAACCAACTGTTTAACATTAAAAAAACATCCCACAAACATTAAAGTCAACATCTTAGTGCATAAATGCACTTGTTCAAAGTCGACAAAGCACAATATACCAAATTAAAGTCAAGAAAACATACAGTCAACAAAACTTAAGAACAACATAAACTCAAATCAAAAGACCACTAAGCCGGAACTTGTCCCTTGCAGGTCCTTCTATTGTGCCTTAAATTCCCACATTTGTTAGTAAGTATTGGTGGTCCCTTTTTTTGATAACTTTTCCCCTTTTGTTGCATCATCCAATTCCACAGGTGACTTCTTTCTAACCCTTTTAGGCCTACCAATGGGCTTATAAAGGTTGGGTGCAGTTAGGGTAGTGGGGACATTAGACTTAGGCCATATTGTCCTGCCATTGATGGGATATATCTTGTAGCTATTAACCTCCTTCCACCTAGCAACTGTATACATTGGATGAACATATGTCTCTGGTAGTTATGTGTCACACCCCGCCTAAGACGGAAACGCGAGGTGAGACGTGTATGGTGATCACAAACATTGTTTATATGAGAAATACTAAATGTCATTTATTTCACATAACAAATACTAAATGTCAAATAGAGTTACAGGCCTTAGTAAATAAGTTCAACGACTACATCAAAATAACACAACAAAAGACTTCTTCATGCATTCCTAAGCTTGCCTTCTTAATGTCCTTACTTGATCTTCTGAAAAAACATGCTTAAAATCGTCAACTAAAAGTTGGCGAGTTTGTAGGTTTTGATGACCCGATAAAACAGTTTGTTTTCAAGAAAGTTTGTTGTTTGTGTCCATGCAGAATATAGTTACCATGAGCCCCATAACCAAACCCCAACTTCCTTGTACACCCCAACCAATGCCTTATCACAGAACATTGAAAAACATGGATAATATGCAATCATTTGACAACAGTCAAGGTTAGCGTGACTAACCATGAAAGGGGGTGTCAACCAAAATAGTACTACTCATATGATCCACGAATTATTGCTAAGTTAATGGTTATGGTTGTCCGGGGACTTTGTTGTGACAATGTTGTCTAACTCATGTAACACATATTGTTGTCATGTACAAATGTAGGTCTCAAGCATGTTTCTCCCCCAAAGTTGTAAAACAGTAAACAGTAAAAGGGGCCACGAAACTCACCTCAAGTCCGTGCAAAAGCTAGCAAAGTAAAGCCCGAGATACTAAAGATCCAACCTACACGTGTCCTATGTACAAAGGGCATCTTAGATCTAGGTTCGATGGTTTATTGCATAAGTTGTTCACCCTTCTTATAAAAAAAGTTTGTTAACTCAATGACACGTAATGACTTTATGAAAGGGTTTAGGCATTTTTATCTTTTAGCCTACTACTCATGTACACACACACATATATATAGGTAGAGGATCTTGTAGGAATATTGTTTTGTGTGAGAAGTGTAGGAAGGATTAAGAATTGACATGTAGGCATCATGTTTTTTATTTTGAAATGATGTATTGGGTTGTTTTGGCTTGAAAAACACTTAACACAACAATATACAAAAAATTAAAACACAATCCAATGTATTATAGTCATTAAATTTAAATTACAGATAAAACACCCTAGTAATTACTTAAAACACTCTGCTTAAAATACATTGTTTTTGGTTATTAATTTGTTATGTTTGGTGTTTTTCTAAGCAAAAGAATCCAAAACATCATGAATACGTCAAAAAAATATGCATACATATCAATTTTTAATCCCTCCTACACTTCTCACACAAACCAATATTCCTACATGAACCCTACCATATATATATATATATATATGTAATACTACACGCACATACTTATATATGTATGTATATTTATGCACTTGACACACACACATAATAATTATGTTCATAGAAGTTTCACACATACACACCTATATTTGTATATATTCCACTTCATTCGCATAAACACTCACATTCATGGTGTCATTACACTGATATACACAACGATTATCTTACGAATACACATACATATTATATATAAACACATGCATACATACTACTATACACATGATCATTCATCCAAGACTTTTCTATTGTAAAAATATTAGAGTTTTGGTTTCTAAAAGCTTATGTTTATTAACTTGGGTGAACTATCTTATGTATACATATGGAAATAACAAGTTAAGTTAAGAACCCATACCACTAGTTCTTGGAAGTAAACTTGGAAATTGCTTCAAGTGAGAATGAGAGTAAGATGGAGAGTAGTGTGTGTGTGTGTGTGTGTGTGTGTTTGAGAGTGTTCAAGTGAGGTGAACCAATATGTGGGAAGCATCCAAGACTTTTCTATTGTAAAAATATTAGAGTTTTGGTTTCTAAAAGCTTATGTTTATTAACTTGGGTGAACTATCTTATGTATACATATGGAAATAACAAGTTAAGTTAAAAACCCATACCACTAGTTCTTGGAAGTAAACTTGGAAATTGCTTCAAGTGAGAATGAGAGTAAGATGGAGAGCAGTGAGTGTGTGTGTGTGTGTGTTTGAGAGTGTTCAAGTGAGGTGAACCAATATGTGGGAAGTAGGCAGCCTTGGACTCCTATATATATATATATATATATATATATATATATATATATATATATATATATAGAGAGAGAGAGAGAGAGAGAGAGACGAAAGAGAGATGAACGGGGAAGGAAGGTAGAAGGGTTCTGTTTAGGGCAAGTCAACTAGTATGGTTTAGTGTGATGAAGGAATATTACTAAATTTATGTTACGTCTTTCATTAGATGCCAAATCAAATCAAGAGATTTATATCTTAATCAAATCAAGTGGATGTGACTAATCATAAGATTATGTTGGATTTAAGTCTCCATGACTCGACTAATCATAAGATTATGTCGGATTCAAATCTCCATGATGTGACAATTCAAGGGTCTTTCGACGTGATTAGTCAATGTGGTTTAAAAAAAAGATTTGGTGTAGGGTGTTTAGGGGGCGACGGATACAAGACAAAAAGGGAAAGGATTTGTTCAATTTGGGAAGAAAATATTCCATGGGTTTTGTTAACAAAAGAAATCATACCATTATAGTAAGAAATCTTATGTTGGTAAGATTCTAAACATTAGTGTTGGTTAAATAATCCATAGGAAAAGACTAGACATGTGTTATTAGATTGTTGTTGGAAAAACAAAAAGAATAATATAGGGGAACGGGTGCGACGGTTGTAGTCCAAGGGAGAGACAAGATCTTATGACATTTAGGGTAGTAATCTTTTATTAATCTTGGTGATAAAAAGGTGTTTGGCGTTTTATGTGTAAGGTCATGATCATATCTTTTGGGGATATTATTCAATTTCTAGGAAGGTTCAAGGGTGGCTAATTGTAGTAAATGGGACATCATGAATCTAAGTGTGATTAAAACAACTTCTATATTATTGAAAATCATAATTTATTGATGTGATTAGTTACATAAGCACTTGGGAATTGTCTTTCTTGATAGTCATGTGGCTTTCCCATGCATAAGTCATACTAAAATAATTATATGCACATAAAAAAATAAAAATAAAGACTCGTCTAGTAAGTGTACGGGTTGACTTGGAAAATTGGTTGGTGTCACATTCTACCCCTGTTAAAAGAATTTCGTCCGCGAAATTCAGTTCGTGTTGTCTATAAGTGGGGTAAATATCAATGAGTGTCTAAGTTTTATTTAATTTCCTATTGATTAGTGGTCTGCACTTAGTTACAGTAAGGTCTATGTTTACTTCCGCATATAGAGAACAAATGATAAACAATGCAAGCATGTCATAAACATGAAACGTACCACAGGCAACACGTTACTCATTCCCAGCATCCCTTGCTCCAATGACAAATGCTCTACCCCGAGCTGGGCTAGCATTAGCATTCTGGTCCTTCAGCTTAGGGGAAGCTCTTTTGAAGTGCTCAGTACTGCCACACTCATAGCACGCCCATTGTGCTCCCTTGGTTGTGTAATTCTTGGACATGTAGCCTGGTTTTCTGCACTTGTCACACTTAGGAAGCGTCCCTTGGTATGGTTTCTTCACTGCTGCCACATACGCATTCACAACTTCCTACTTCTTACTCGGATGGTTGCCTGATTCCTTGTCGTCCAGCTTCTGTTTCTCACCCGTACCCTTCTTGACCAAAGCTCCAGATCGAACAACCTCATCCGTCAGACTATGTGCCAAAGTCACAACACTTTGGATTGTAGCAGGTCGTGACGACGTCAACATGCTTTGAATTTGAGGCATAAGACCCCAAATGTACCTCTCAATCCTCTTGAACTTGGGTGTGACCATGTGCGGGACAAGTCGAGAAAGTTCGTGAAATCGAGTGGTGTATGCCGCTATTTCCGCTCCGTCCATGGCCAAGTTCCAGAAATCAGACTCAATTTTCTACAGTTCATTGCAGGGACAATACTCTGCCAAGAGCATGAATTTCAGATCATTCCATGAAAGTTGATATGCAGCTTCGCTTCCCAGTGTCTGGACTTGTAGATTCCACCACGTCAAGGCTTCATCTAGAAAGGTGCAAGTAGCATACTTGACCTTGCAGTTCTAAGCACAGTCACTTATGTCTAGCACAGACTCCATCTTTTCGATCCACCGAACAATTCCTACTGGTCCTTCAGTTGCGTTGAAACTACGCAGATTGCATGCCAAAAATGCCTTGTACGAGCAGCCTTTCGGTACATTCTTAGTCTCTGTGCCGCTTCCAGTCCTAGCACCATCTCCGCCGGTACCGCTACCTCCAACGCCACTGCCAGATCCTCCACTAGTGCCATTTCAAACTGCCTCATACTGTGCAATAGCAGCTGCAACTTGTTGTGAAACCAACTATGCAATGTCTTCAGGGGTCATCGTGTTTTCTCCTCCAGAGTTGTTATGAGTAGACCTCATTGCTGGTGCCATGTCTTCTTCCAAATCCACACAAATAAGACCATGTATCCATAGAAATCAGGTATAGAAGTTAAGCAATGCACAAATATTCCTAAAGTATAAATGGGGGGACCTTAGGTTACAGTCTAGGTATCTCTCCATGAGACCTAATTCTATATAACCAATGGATCTGATACCAATCTGTCACACCCCGCCTAAGGTGGAAACGCGAGGGGAGACGAGTATGGTGATCAAAGACATTGTTTATATGAGAAATACTAAATGTCATTTATTTCACATAACAAATAAAGTCTTGATGTCAAATAGAGTTACAGGCCTTAGTAAATAAGTTCAACGACTACATCAAAATAACACAACAAAAGACTTTTTCATGCATTCCTAAGCTTGCCTTCTTAATGTCCTTACTTGATCTTCTGAAAAACATGCTTAAAATCGTCAACTAAAAGTTAGTGAGTTCGTAGGTTTTGATGACTCGATAAAATAGTTTGTTTTCAAGAAAGTTTGTCGTCTGTGTCCATAGTTACCATGAGCCCCATAACTAAACCCCAACTTCCTTGAACGCCCCAACCAGTGCCTTATCACATAACATTGAAAAACATGGATAATATGCAATCATTTGACAGTAGTCAAGGTTAGCGCGACTAACCTTGAAAGGGGGTGTCAACCCAAATAGTACTATTCGTATGATCCACGTCTTATTGCTAAGTTAATGGTTATGGTTGTCTGGGGACTTTGTTGTGATAATGTTGTCTAACTCATGTAACACATATTGTTGTCATGTACAAATGTAGGTCTCAAGCATGTTTCTCCACCGAAGTTGTAAAACAATAAAAGGAGCCACGAAACTCACCTCAAGTCCGTGCAAAAGCTAGCAAAGTAAAGCCCGAGATACTAAAGATCCAACCTACACGTGTCCTATGTACAAAAGGCATCTTAGATCTAGGTTTGATGGTTTATTGCTTAAGTTGTTCACCCGTCTTATAGAAAAAGTTTTTTTTAACTCAATGACACGTAATGACTTTATGAAAGGGTTTAGGCATTTTTATCTTTTAGATTACTACTCATGTATACACCACACACACACACACGTAATATTTATGTTCATAGAAGTTTCACACATACACACCCATATATGTAGTATATATTCCACTTCATTCGCATAAACACTCACGTTCATGGTGTCATTACACTCATATACACAACGATTATCTTACGCACACACATACATATTATATATATAGACACGCGCGTACATACATATTATATATATAAACACACGCATACATACTACTTTACACATGATCATTCATCCAAGTCTTTTCTATTGTAAAAATATTTGGGTTTTGGTTTCTAAAAGCTTATGTTTATTAACTTGGGTGAACTATCTTATGTATACATATGGAAATAACAAGTTAAGTTTAGAACCCATGCCACTAGTTCTTGGAAGTAAACTTGGAAATTGCTTCAAGTGAGAAGGAGAGTAAGATGGAGAGTAGTGAGTGTGTATGTGTGTGTGTGTTTGAGAGTATTCAAGTGAGGTGAACTAATATGTGGGAAGTAGGCAACCTTGGACTCCTATTTAGAGAGAGAGAGAGAGAGAGAGAGAGAGACGAAAGAGAGGGGAAGGGTGAAGGAATGTAGGAGGGTTCTATTTAGGTCAAGTCAACTAGTATGGTTTAGTGTGATGAAGGAATATTACTAAATTTATGTTAAGTCTTTATTAGATGCCAAATCAAATCAAGAGATTTATGTCTTAATCAAATCAAGTGGATGTGACTAATCATAAGATTATGTCGGATTCAAATCTCCATGATGTGACTAATCATAAGATCATGTCGGATTTAAATCTCCATGATGTGACTAATCATAAGATTATTTCGGCTTCAAATCTCCATGATGTGACAATTCAAGGGTCTTTCAAGGTGATTAGTCAATGTCGTTTTAAAAAAAGATTCGGTGTAGGGTGTTTAGGGGGCGACGGCTACAAGACAAAAAAGGGAAAGGATTTATGCAATTTGGGAAGGAAATCTTCCATGGGTTTTGTTAACAAAAGAAATCATACCATTATAGTAAGAAATCATGATTATGTTGTTAAGATTATGGACATTAGTGTTGGTTAAATAATCCATAGGAAAAGACTAGACATGTGTTATTAGATTGTTGTTGGAAAAACAAAAAGAATAATGTAGGGGAAGGGGTGCGATGGTTACAAGAAAATGAAGCTAATGCAACTCTGGTAAAATGTTGCATTAGGCCTTGAAAAAGTTGCATTAGGCCTTATGCAACCTTTTATCAAGGGCTGCATTAGGCGAAGTTGCATTAGACCTAATGCAACCTTTTCTTTAGATAATGCAACACTTTTTAAAAGAGTTGCATTTTCTATTTAAATGCAACCTTTTTATAATGCAACCTTTTTACATGCTAGTGCAACTTTTTTTACTTTTAAATGCAACTTTTCTAACATTAAAATGCAACCTTTGTTACCCTCTAATGTAACCTTTTTTTACGTCGGATGAAACACTTTTTAAGATACATGTTACAACAAATGCAACCTTTTTACAATCAAATGCAACTCTATAGCATCTTTGACCGAAGTATTAAAATTTCTATTAATATGCCATAGAATGTCAATTACACCAACAGGTAATAACATAAATATAATGAATAATCTTATATGATAATTTAACATATTTTCAAACTCAAAATAACAATGTGATCAAAATAAAGTAGTCATTACAATAATAAAAGTAATGAAAATCACCTACTTATCTCTAACTCATCTCTAAGATCCTGAAACACTCCAATAGACACCGCAGCTTCAGAGTTTACTTGGTTGTCAAAATCTTTTTGCATATCTTCTAACTCATTTTTTTCCGTTTGATGGTTCTCTTCAATTTCTTCACATTTCAACTAGATGTGTTGCTTCGGCAGCAAAGCTCGCTTTGAATGATTTCATAAGCACATCCGAAATCATGTATGGTTGCTCACCACAATCCATTTTGAATGTGCTTTATGAAGTTGTAATAGTCAGATGAGTGCTTGACCAACGTTTGATTTTTCAGGACTTGCTGAATAAAATCATAAAATATGACATTTAGTAAAAAGGAAGAGGCTGAAAAGTCTAATATTAGCTTAAACAAGGGATTAATAAGTATGTTTAGTGTGCCCTCTTATAATCAGTTTAGTTACAGGTATGGAAATGATTATTAACCCCTAAATAAATATATAATTAAAAACAGATCTTTCTCCAAACACTAAAACTTCTTCATGTGGCTTTCAGATAATTGGTTCCTCAGTAATATGAATTTAACTAGTCATAAACATTAATAAAAGTTATATTATAAACAAATTCTATTAACATTCAGTAGATATTTGCACCAATTCTACAACTACTTAAACTGATAAATTTTAAGAATTAAGGGATCGCGTTGGTCTTTAATGGCTATGAGATAAAGTCAAGCATGTCGAGAGGCACCGTTTGGGTGCAATAATATAGATAGTTATTTTGATGAGATGAAATGCCCAAGTTCAATATATACACTTAAAACACCACAAACTCAGCACATAACATTGATGCAATAAATTTATTTTCAATTTAAAGAATATTGTTTGGGTGATTTCTAGATTATAACATAACATATGCACAACTGTAATCTCCTTAGTGCACTTTAGCTGAGGTACCCTGCTTTGTTATACATATATGTGTGTGTCAAATGACCGGGTTACTTGAAACTGAAGTTTGTGGCTCGCACCTGCTCGCTCGCAGCCGGCAACAGATAGTCTCATGTTGAGTAATCCTATTGTCTTCCTACTTCATGACTTATTGAAAATTAGAACTCATCTATTATCTGTATATACATACCTTTTTTCTTTACAAATTAACTTGTATTAGACTTAAGCTAAATGGATAAATAAGTTATGACTTAAGAACGCATTGCTATATAATTAGATGAATGATTAATGGTTTTAGCCTTTATAAACAAAAATATAATTCGAGCATAATATTTATATTTTCTATGCTTTTTTTTTTTTCATTTTCATTGAACTACATTACCTTTTGAAATAAGAGCGACATCTAACTTTTAACAAAGCAACATTTCTTACTAAAGTTACGACTTCCAATAAATTAAATTTACAACATTTTAAGGAAAATGTTGCAAATTTTAGTCAATTTAGCGACTTTTAAATAAAAAGGTTGCAATTTTAACAAAACTTTGCAACTTTTTATAAAAAAAGGTTGCAATAGATCATTTAATGCAACATTTATGTTGAGGAAGTTGCATTAGAGTCAAAGGCAACACAATTAAAAAAGGTTGCAACTAAAAAGTTGCATTAGCCTCATTTTGTAGTAGTGTTGTAGTCCAAGGGAGAGACAAGATCTTATGACATTTAGGGTACTAATCTTTTATTAATCTTGGTAATAAAAAGGTGTTTGGCCTTTTATGTGTAAGATCATGATCATGTCTTTTGGGGATATTAGTCAATTTCTAGGAAGGTTCAAGGGTGGCTAATTGTAGTAAATGAGACATCATGAATCTAAGTGTGATTAAAGCAACTTCCACATTAGTGAAAATCATAATCTATTGATGTGATTAGTTACATAAGCACTTGGGAATTGTCGTTCTTGATGGTCATGTGGCTTTCCCATGCATAAGTCATACTAAAATAATTATATGCACATAAAAATAAAATAAAAAAAAGACTCGTCTTGTGACACCCGGCAACTTCCGGTAACTAACTTTTGAAAACTTAGTAAGTCTACCTTAGCGAGTCGCGCATACGTTACACATAACAAGGTCGGTCGAGTCGAGTCGCACATCATTAGGGTTTTAACATACGCAAGTCTCGGGTCCCGGGAATTGGTGATCGGGCGGGAACGTGTTATTTATCATGCATTATATGTTGGTAATCATTATGTGACTTGTCGGTATGTGGAAACGTGTTTACATATGTTAAAATAGGGTTTAACGCGCCAAAAACCCGGACACATAGGCTATAGGCGATTAGGCTATGTGTGATAGCCTAATCGCCACTTTGATAGGCGAGTAGGGAGGCAGCAAGGGCGAATAGGAGCTATTCGCATGAAGGTTCATGCGAGTAGCAGTCCTAATCGCCTAAGCTACTGCGTACTCGCTTGAACTGCTCCGAACGATTAAAAACGCCTATAAATACCACCCTTGACCTCCAAAACATCATTTATGCTACCCTAGCCGTCCCATAACCTATCTCAACCTACAAACACCCTCTGGAACCTATTTTTACATCAAAACAACCATTTCCAAGCTTATTCCATCATCTCCTCTTGAATACAAGGAGTGTTCTTCAAACCCAAACCTTTAAATGATTATGTTTTACTCCCTAAAAGTCCAGACCTGACTTATAAATGTTTTTGTCTTTGAAAATCCATTTAAAACCGTTTTTAAACAAACCCACACCTTTACATGTGTTATATGTGTTACATGTGATTAAAGATAGAATTTTTAGGATTGAATCATGGTTGTTTTTGTGTTATTATGATATTTATGGCTGTTACAAGTTAGTATGATGATGTCCTAGGAGTTTGAATGGTTTTGGTTGTGTATTGTTGATACTTGATGTTTTGACCCATTTGAAGGATTTTGGATGATTAAGGATGATATGAGGTGTGTTGTTGATTGTTTGATGTTAGGGTTTGCTCTAGGATGATGCTAGAACAGTAGGATGCTATCGGACAACGTGGTTATGTGATTTAATCTGAATAATTGCTATTTAGGGCAAGTTCTTGCATGTTGATGTGATGTTTACATGTTAAGTTGCTATTTTGGGAAAACGCTCGCATTCGGAACTGTTAGAACGATGAAAACTTAGGGGTTTTGCTTGAAATATGTTTGTTAATGTGTTAGGATGATTATTGGGTGTTTTTACATGTTTCGGATCTGATTTGGAGAGTTTGACGCGCGAAAATGCGCTACAGACATGCAGAGGCGAGTAGGATCCTACTCGCATGAAGCTTCATGCGAATAGGACTCCTAATCGCCTGAAGCTTAGGCATTTACAGTCCTAATCGCCTAAACATAAGCATTTAGAACCCTATTCACCTCAACTACTAGCAAATACAATCCTAAATGCTAGTTTGATTCCTAAATGCTACTTCTACTAGCAAATACAATCCTAAATGCTAGTTTGATTCCTAAATGCTACTTTTACTAGCAAATACAATCCTAAATGCTACTTTTACTAGTGATTACAATCCTAAATGCTAGTTTGATTCCTAATCGCGTGTAATGCTGTTATAAGTGTATTTTGACATCCTGAAACCCGATTTGACACATAGGAACATGATAGGAACCCCGTGACATGCCTAGTAACATAGTAACACGTGTTTGGACTTGTTTGTACGTTATTTGACCTATGTGTTAGAATCATTGAACTTTAACGCATGTTAAGTACTAAGTTGCATGTTTTGTGTATGTTTGTGTATGAGATGAACACGTGGAATGTCGGATCACCAATGGGATGTCGAGTCTTGTCTTACGTAGTCTGGTTGTCGGTCAAACACACTTTTCGGGCACATAATGGTCATGGACTGGACTTAGGGACTAATGAACCCGACGGGTTATTAGTCTAACTTGACACATATCTTATGATAGGTCGCCAATAGTTGGGGCTATCATATCTTACAGACGGTTTACTCATATCACGCATACGGTTTACTCTTAAACGGAATACGCAACCTAAGGTGAGTTCACGGCCCCACATTTTACGGTTTATGTTTTCGGGGGAGAAACATGCTTAAAACTCTTTTATGACTTATGACTTGTTAAACTCTTATGGCTCATGACTCTTTATCACGTTATACTATGGCTTACTTATCGTACTATACGGTTCATCAAAAAGTCCCTTAGAAACCACTAACATGGGTATATGGCGGGGAAATATGGATAGCGCTATTGGGAACTAACAAACCCTACTCGACGGTTGGACCGGGCGGGTGCATATTGTCTCTAACAAAACAAGGTCTACCGGTGATGACGGTAGCCCATAGGAAACTAAGGGTCACTACACGGCTTAGTCAGCAATGGTTTCACCCGTATGAGTATCTCATTCTGCGCCTAGCTAGCGTTCTCACAAGCATAGTAGTAACTGTGATGGTAACGGTTTTCGAAGGATCACTTTAAACGTTTAATTAAAACCTGTGAACTCACCAGCATTATATGTTGACTCTTTTAGCATGTTTTCTCAGGTCGCTAAGGTAGCAGCTGTCGGATAGGCGCACGAGGTCGCACGGGAGTCGTCTCGCGTCTAGGGTCTCATTTGCACGTTTTGGATTTATGAACTTTTGAACTTATGTTTTATTTCTGCATGACTTTTGTAAACTTTAAATGCTTCCGCACTATTGAATGTTGGTTTTAAACTTATGCATGGTTCTTGTTTACGTATGTTTTTACATTTAGACGTCGTTTATTGTGACCGTTGACTTGGATCCTGGTGTGTCACACGACTCGCGGTAGAACTCCGCAGGTGGAAATTTGAGGGTGTGACACGTCTAGTAAGTGTACGAGTTGACTTGGAAAATAGGCGGGTGTCACATTATGTTTCTTTACCACTATACATGTTCTCAACTTACACCTTCCCTTCCAAATACTTTCGGATATCCATGTGTGTGAAATGCCCTCCATGATGTAGTTCAATCGAAAACAATCTATCGTATGTGTCTGTTAACAACCATTCAACATAAATTACACTACTTTATGTTCAAATTAAAAAAAACTTTATCACTTTCCATAAACACCATCAATATCTTCCCGTTCTAGGTCTCCACGTATCATAAATTGTCATCTCTCTCGTCAGGGCTAAGTGCACACTATCCCAATCCATTTGTTGTAATTATTGGTCTGATATTGCTCTCGTCTAGTTGCATTTTAGGCGGGAATTAGGGTGTAAGTTGAGGGTTTCTCTAGTTATACTATGATGATTGTGTAACCTAGATTGATAAATGAATTTAAAGGGTTGAAAAGACATGTTTGCCCTTTATGTGAGAGGCATATCAAACTTAACGTTGGTTTTTAACTGAAGTTAGTCTAAAGGATAGCGGGTGTAACAAATGTATAAAAGAAAGGACATAAGGAGTGAAAAATTTACATTAAGGACATAGGATGCAATTTGGCTAATAACTAAAGGATAACTTGTGTAATTCTCTCCATTTTATTATTTTATACTAGTTTTCTTATATCTATATCTAGAGTTAATTACTATTTGAGTCCCTGTGTTTTGGTAGTTTTAACTAGTTGAATCCAAAACGTAAATGTTTAACTATCTGAGCACCTGATTTTTCAATTTGTAACCGTCTGAGTCCAATTTACTAACTTCGTTAGATATTCTCAGTTAGTTTTCATGAAATGACTAAAATACCCATATTTATATTTGATTATTATTGTTATTATATTTTATATTTTATATTTTATATTATTAATATACATATGTAATACACCCTTATAGCATACAGTCTCTCATCACCCCACTGCCATTAATTCTACAACCCGCCACCACCAGCCCCCCAACTCACCACCCCCATCGCACAAATCCATCATCACCCTCACTAAATAGTGCACATCGGGCCACCACCGCTCCAACCGGAACCTCTACCACCTCCGTAAAGATCTGAAACTCCTACAGTCGCCACCTTCATCTTCCACCACCGTTTACATTTGTATAACAAAGAGGACGATGTTCTAGCCGAACTTGAATGGGGTAATAGGTCTGGGGGTAACTAATTTGGGGAACCTCCACCAACACCACCAAAGATTGGTGAATCAGACGACGATTCCTCCGATGATTCCTCCTCTGACGACCACATTTACCGTCATCGTCATCTGGGTTTGTGACGAAAGCCTAGCCGCTAATGTCTTCGTATGGTTTGATAATGGTCTGACAGAGAATTCGGTGGTCTGGCTAGCCTATTTAGTTGTTTAACTTAGGTTTTCCAAGTTGCTGATTGTGGTGGTGGTGGCAGGGTGCTTGTAGAGTGTGTGAGTTATGGTAGTGTGAAGTGGTGAAATTAATTTGGATTTGTAGGTGGATCTTAACTTGAAGATCTTAGATTTCAGCTAAGTGGAGGATGCTAGTGGGGGACGGTGGTGGGGGTGGTGTGGCGGTGCTGCAGTTGGTGTGGTGGTGGTCTAGACGAGAGAGAGAGAGAGAGAGGGGGGGGGGGAGAAAGAGTCAATGATGAGAGAGATGGAGAGGGGATAGAGAGAGAGAGAGAGAGAGAGAAAGAGAGAGAGAGAGAGAGAGAGAGAGAGAGAGAGAGTCAAAGGTGGTGGGAGGTAAGGTGGCATGGGTGGAAGGTGTGGTGGCAGTGATGTGTGGTGGTGGTGGTGAGATTACTGTGGTGGTTGTCTGATGAAGAAGGGGGAGGTTCTTTTGTCTCTATTTTCTGTATATATGCATATATAATAATAATAATAATAATAATAATAATAATAATAATAATAAAATAGTAAATTTATTTTTAAATATCTTGTGCATTAGAAACTTGTACCTCATATATAAATGACTAAAATGCCCTTCTAACTAACAGAGTTGATAGATGGAGTTAGTTAAATGGACTCATATGGTTATAAATAGAAAAATCAGGTATTCAGATAGTTAAACATTTTGATTTTAGATAAAAGTAGTTAAAACCACCAAAACATAGGGACTCAAATAGTAATTTACTCCTATATCTATATCTATATCTATATCTATACTACTATATAATACATTCTAGATGTCCTTAAAGGTAATTTCACATCAATTTTAAGATGACTTGTGAAAAGCCTCTTTACAAATCTCTATATTTTTGTCATTTCCTTCCCTTTTTGCCCATTACGTATAACATATTATGCACATTGTATATGTGTAATACATAACAAAGATCTTTTCCACCATGTAAATTATATTATTAATACCCACCTATTAAAACCCTCATTAAAGCCCATATCAATTCTAGTTCTAGTGATTAATAAACCAAAGTAAGTAGATTTTTAAGTGAATTGAAGATGAATCACAAAAATTCCTAACACATGAAACCATTTTTAGTTATTATAGAAACTTTAATGCAATTTACTCATCTCACTCTTAACCTTCCAGACTCCATTATTTTCCTATACTAATACATCGCAGTCTCCTACACTTCACCTATCATCTTCCTTGAAAGAGCCGATTCCTCTTCATACGTGAGATATCACTATTTGGAATGATTATGTGGAAACCCATCTCGCTGAGATGAGAGTTGGTACATCAAATTATATGGTTCAGTATTAATTAAACAATGAATCTAATATGTTTTTCTTTTGTTGTGTGTGTTTTTGTTTCTACAGGAACATTTCTATAAGACATTCTAGATGTCCTTAAAGGTAATTTCACATCAATTTTAAGATGGCATATGAAGAGCCTCTTTACAAATCTCTATATTTTTGTCATTTCCTTCCCTTTTGCCCATTATGTATAACATATTATGCACATTGTATATGTGTAATACATAGCAAAGATCTTTTCCACCATGTAACTTATATTATTAATACCCACCTATTAAAACCCTCATTAAAGCCCACATCAATTCTAGTGATTAATAAACCAAAGTAAGTAGATTTTTAAGTGAATTGAAGATGAATCACAAAAATTCCTAACACATGAAGCCATTTTTATTTATTATAGAAACTTAAATGGAATTTACTCATCTCACTCTTAACCTTCCAGACTCCATTATTTTCATATACTAATACATCGTAGTCTCCTACACTTCACCTATCATCTTCCTTGAAAGAGCCGATTCCTCTTCATACGTGAGATATCACTATTTGGAATGATCATGTGGAAACCCATCTCGCTGAGATGAGAGTTGGTACATCAAATTATATGGTTCAGTATTAATTAAGCAATGAATCTAATATGTTTTTCTTTTGTTGTGTGTGTTTTTGTTTCTACAGGAACATTTCTATAATACATTCTAGATGTCCTTAAAGGTAATTTCACATCAATTTTAAGATGGCATATGAAGAGCCTTTTTACAAATCTCTATATTTTTGTCATTTCCTTCCCTTTTTGCCCATTATGTATAACATATTATGCACATTGTATATGTGTAATACATAACAAAGATCTTTTCCACCATGTAACTTATATTATTAATACCCACCTATTAAAACCCTCATTAAAGCCCACATCAATTCTAGTGATTAATGAACCAAAGTAAGTAGATTTTTAAGTGAATTGAAGATGAATCACAAAAATTCCTAACACATGAAGCCATTTTTAGTTATTATAGAAACTTCAATGCAATTTGCTCATCTCACTCTTAACCTTCCAGACTCCATTATTTTCGTTTACTAATACATCGTAGTCTCCTACACTTCACCTATCATCTTCCTTGAAAGAGCCGATTCCTCTTCATACGTGAGATATCACTATTTGGAATGATTATGTGGAAACCCGTCTCGCTGAGATGAGAGTTGGTACATCAAATTATATGGTTCAGTATTAATTAAGCAATGAATCTAATATGTTTTTGTTTTGTTGTGTGTGTTTTTGTTTGTACAGGAACATTTCTCACTCATTTATAACGGGATTTATTGCTTGTGAACTATTTCAGCTTGCTTTCTTACAACTGATTGCCTCATTTTTTTTTCATTTGTTGATTTCGGTCATTATCAGGAGGAAGAAGACGAGGAAAATTTCTAAGCCGTGAATATAAGTTTTTCGTCTTTAATTGATTTGATTTTTTTGGGTTAGAGTGTCAATTCATAGTATGATTATGTGTATTTGTATGTGCTAATAGTCTTTTGTTGTTTGATGCAAGAAAATGTTTTTGCTTTTGATTGTTGTAAGTGTGAATGTTCTTAAATTTGGGTTTAGGTTGCTTTATTTATATTTCTGTTTAACAAACTAATAAACCAAAGTAAGTAGATTTTAAGTGAATTGAAGATGAATCACAAAAATTCCTAACACATGAAACCATTTTTAGTTATTATAGAAACTTCAATGCAATTTACTCATCTCACTCTTAACCTTCCAGACTCCATTATTTTCCTATACTAATACATTGTAGTCTCCTACACTTCACCTATCATCTTCCTTGGAAGAGCTGATTCCTCTTCATATGTGAGATATCACTAGTTGGAATGATTATGTGGAAACCCGTCTCGTTGAGATAAGAGTTGGTACATCAAATTATATGGTTCAGTATTAATTAAGCAATGAATCTAATATGTTTTTCTTTTGTTGTGTGTGTTTTTGTTTCTACAGGAACATTTCTCACTCATCTATAACAGGATTTATTGCTCGTGAACTATTTCAGCTTGCTTCCTTACAAGAATTGTATGTTTCCTTTAAACATCTTATCTCACCTTAAAGAACCTAATGAAAATTGAATATTTAATTACAAATGGTTTTGCTTGTAGGATTTTACATGGAAAAAACACTCATTAATTAAATACCAAAAGAACTTGGAACACTAAAGAACCTGAATATTTTAGATCTGGGGATGAACCTGATATCTAGACCTATTCCTCATGAAATCGGGAATTTGGTTAACATTGTTATATTGTAAGTTTTCTTCATTGTTTTGAACAAAAATATGTTCCTTTCCCATTTTATGATAATTCTCTTATGTGTGATGCTTGTTTGCATATGTTCAGAAATCTGCAGTCGAATGGGTTGATCGGTCAACTGCCTTTAGAGCTTGGCAATCTTAAATACCTTCAAGAACTTCGGTTGGACAGAAATAAGTTGCGTGGCAATGCTTCAATTTTTTTCAACACGCAAGGAATGTAAGAAATTATTCCTTACACTAGTGATGCCATCATATTTATTGTCATCAACCACAAGTTTCTTAAGTGCATTTCCTTAAATTCCAATATATACATCTGATATGAAGAATACGCTATCTTAGGTTTCCTTCAAATATATCTAGATTCAGTTTTTGTCGCTCGACTTCCTTAAAACTTGCAGATTTATCATACAACTTTCTTGTTGGAAGCATACCTAAATGCTTGGGTTACCTTCCTAGCTGTGTACAGGATACATACCATCCTTTCTTTATCTATTCCATTGCATATTATGCACGTGTGTGTTCACTATTATTTTGTTTCTTATCCTTGCAGGATGAGCTTTCTGGGCAATTGCCTGCCATATAAATACATCAAGTAACGCATGTCTGAATAACTTTTATGTGGTTAACTGAATCATTTCTTGTATATTTAAAGCATTAACAATATTGAAACCATCAATTTCACATATAGAATTAGGTTTATAAGTAAATTTATTTTCTTGCTTATCCTCCCAAGTGTAATTTATGGTAGTAATTTATTATATATTATTACTTTACTAAGAGACATGTCAGATTAGTCGTCATCTCTTTTATCTCACTTTCAACAAACGAACATGTCAGATTAGTCGTCATCTCCTCGTTAAGGACACGCAATCCAAAACACTCCAAAGCCGGACGCTCTGGCATTTCCTCCACGAACTTTCTTCTGAAGAAACTAAACACTTCTTTTTTGACAAGAGCCGGTTTCGTCACCCAAACCCCATCATTAGACAACCCAGGAATGCCATTCGACACTCTACGTTTGTTAACAACCCCATGGATGAAACGCGTGTTCTCATCACCTTCCTTCGCCCAACAAACCTTCGATTTTTGTCTTAAATCTTTAGACTTAAAAGCTTCCAACCTTTTAATCCTAGCTTTGGCTTCCTCGAACACCCACAGTTCCGCCTCTGTTAAATCCCGTTCTCCAATAGTTTTATCCAAGTCACTTATGTCTTGAACCAAATTTTGCACCTCCTCACATTCGGATTTTTGCACAGACGCCTTCCAAATTCCAATTGCTTTTCCCAATGCCTTAAGTTTATTCATAAAAATCACATCTAGAATTCCATTTCCTTTGAATCCCGAAACCGATTTCCTCACCACATCACCAACTTTGAACGATTATAAATCGTGAAATGTTACAGGATAGGGATAAGATTAAGGAAGCAATTAGGGTTACAAGTAAGAGAAGCAAGTACTATTTTAAATCCCTAAGGTTATAGTCTAGATTATTTTTCTAATAACCTAATTCCCTATAACCAAGGCTCTGATACCAATCTGTAACACCCCAACCGATGGCGGAAACATCGGGATGTCACGTATTGATGATTGTTTCAGTAGCACATGGTATATATTGAAATTTCAAATAATTTATTCATAACATAAATATCCAAATGAAATGATGTCTAAAAATCCCAAATTACATAACATCAAATAAAACAAATAACTTCAAATAACTCCAAAGTATCCATCATGCATACCCTAAGCCTCAGCTCCATTGTTACCTGAAACATGTTAATTTTGAAAATATTTTTGGGTCAAAAAAAGTTGGTGAGAATTACATAGGTTTTGATAATTAAATAAAACTTGTACAATTCAAGTGTCATGGCAAGTCTAGTCCATATGTGAAAACATATTATCAGGTAAATCGAGTGCATAATCAACCCTTGTGACTAGAATATTGTGGTCCATCCCATACGCTCATGGTTCACTCGATTATGTTATGCGATAACAATCACCCACGCTACCTATGTAGGAGGTACACGTATCCGGGTGGGATTGTCAGTCCAATAGATCTATCATTGTATATCGTCGGCTGATCAAGGTTAATGATTATGCTAGAATATTGTGTTTACCCTAGTCATGTTTAAGACATAATGCAACATAGAATAACACATAGACACTTTATGATTGAATTGTAGATAGAATGTTGTAACATGTTTAACCCCAAAAATAGTGAAATAGAAAAGGGGCTATGTAAAACTCACTATTTCTGTTCTAAATGGACAGTAATAATTTATATAAAATTTTGGTGCAAAAATATTGAAAAATGAATTTATTATGATTTATTTATGATTAAAATAACAAAAATCGATTAAAATATTAAATAAATGATTTTCAGAAATAAAAACCATTTCTGGAATGTTTATTCTTTTATAAACTTAGAATAATTTTTGTAGAATTTTATAAAATCGTTTTGATATTTTTATAGAATTTTATAATTATAATAGAATAAACTTGAAATATTTATTATATATAATAAATAAATAATTTTTGGAAAACTAAAAATTGTATGTTAAATTTTTCTATTAGAATATCATAAAATAATTTTTGTGGAATTTATAAAGCATTTTTAGTATTTTAAAACTATTTTTAAAAATAAAATGAATATATAAGTATAAAGGGTTCTTTAAAAAAAGGTTTGTATGTGCTAGGGGTCGAACCCGCGTCAAACCCGGGTCGGGGTTTTAAATCACAAGCCCAGACCAGTTGGTCTGGACCCTGAGAACGGATAATCTTGGTTTAAAATTAATTATATATGTTTTCTGTTCTGTTTTCAATTAATAAGAAAAAAAAAAACGAAACAACTATACGGGACCCGAACTCAGGCCTTGTGGCCGGTTCGTGTCTTAGTGAAAAGGAGTCACACCAACTGATCTGTTGATTAGTTGGTGATGGTTGTTGTTCTGTTTAATATAAATATCAAGGTCTGCAACAAGATTATCCCCAAATTGAATCGTATGAACCCTAGGTTTTACAATAATCAAAACGAACAAGCAATAACCCGATTATTCATGGGGTTATTGCTGTTCTATGGCCGGTAAACAAAACCCATCAAAAAAATCAAACTTACGAACTGAAATCGTGGATGAAAAGCTCGGTCAAACTTCAAGTCAAACGCGAACACAAATGGGTATTAGAATGAGAGTTTTTAACAGAAATTGAGAGTAGGGAAAGAGTATTCGGTGAGTGTAGCTAGTGAATGAGGGTTCAATTTATAGTGCAATGCTCGTGTGATTCGAATCGGAAGTTTTGACCCGTGGTTAATACAATGACGTGTAATTGGCACGATTTTGGTAAGAATTGATGGTGATTAAGCGTGTATAATACGCGTGTTAGTCAATCAATCACGAAGTTTACCATAACAGGGATTAAAAACGCGGATTGGTATGTTAATTTTGGATGATTATCATCACAGTTGACTTTCCAAGTCAACTTTTATGATTCAATAACCTTATATAATTAAAATGCATGAGATATGAAACAAACAAGTGGTGTAGCTCAGATGGTTGGCGTCCCGAAGTTGGAGTTGGAGAGTCTGGTGGGAAAAGGTGTGGGTACTTAGTATTCATCTGGTCCTTGCGTTCCCAAGTGAACTCTAGACCTCGTTTAGATTCCCAACGAACCTTAACAATCGGAATGCGACTGCGTTTGAGTTTCTTGACTCCTGTATCCACGATCTCAACAGGTTTCTCGACAATGTGCATAGTTTCATCGATCTGCACATCTTCAAGAGGGACATGGAGGTTCTCATCTGCTAAGCATTTCTTGAGATTCGAAACGTGAAAAGTTGGGTGAACATTGCTTAACTCAGGTGGAAGATCAAGTTTGTAAGCCACTTTTCCAATCCTGTCAAGCACTTTGAATGGGCCTACGTATCGGGGAGCTAGTTTTCCTTTTTGACCGAAGCGAATTACTCCCTTCCAAGGAGATACCTTAAGAAGTACAAGGTCCCCGACTTGGAATTCCAAGGGCTTACGACGTTTATCAGCATAGCTCTTCTGTCGACTTCTAGCCTTGAGAAGATTATCTTGAATGAGTTGGATTTTATCTGTAGTTTCCTGGATCAGTTCAGGTCCAGTGATCTGGGCTTCACCAACCTCAGTCCAACAAACAGGTGAACGACACTTACGACCATAGAGTGCCTCAAAAGGAGCCATGTTAATGCTGGCATGATAACTGTTGTTGTATGAAAATTCAACCAAAGGAAGATGAGAATCCCATGCGCCACCAAAATCGATGACACATGCCCTGAGCATATCCTCAAGTGTCTGGATGGTCCGTTCGGTCTGACCATCTGTTTGAGGGTGATAAGAAGTACTCAGGTTTAGCTTGGTACCCAAAGCGTCTTGTAAAGAATCCCAAAAGTGAGAGGTGAAACGACCGTCACGATCAGAGATAATGTCCAAAGGTATACCATGGCGACATACAATTTCACTCACGTACATCTTCGCTAACCTTTCCACAGAATATTTCTCACGAATAGGTAAGATATGGGCTGACTTGGTTAGACGGTCAACGATTACCCAAATGCTTTCAAAACCTTTGGGTGTACGAGGGAGTTTAGTGATGAAGTCCATTGCTATGCTCTCCCATTTCCATACAGGAATTTCTGGTTGTTCAAGCACACCAGATGGTCGTTGATGTTCAGCGTTGACCTTTAAACAAGTAAGGCATTTTGCAACGAAAAGAGCGATATCTTTCTTCATACCAGGCCACCAATACGAATAACGAAGATCTTAGTACATCTTGTCAGCTCCAGGATGAATAGAATAACGAGACTTATGAACCTCGTTCATAAGGAAAGTACGAAGATCATCACGGTCAGGAATCCAAAGTCGATTGAGAAAATAAAGTAGACCATCAGGTTTGGTTTCAAGTTGAGTCTCAGCACCACAAGACATTTCCTCGTACATGTTACCTTGGGTGACTGAAGTATGTTGAGCCTGGAGGATACGATCCTGAAAATCAGTACGAACTCTCGCACAATGAAGTTTGATGCGCTCTTTACGACTGAGTGCGTCAGCCACAACATTCGCTTTGCCCAGATGGTAGCGAATCTCGCAATCATAGTCGTTAAGTAACTCAACCCAACGTCGTTGCCTCATGTTAAGATTTTTCTGGTCGAAGACATGTTGGAGACTTTTGTGGTCCTTGAAAACCACACATTTGGTTCCATAAAGATAGTGTCTCCAAATCTTAAGAGCAAAGACGACAGCGCCCAATTCAAGATCATGGGTGGTATAATTCTTTTCGTGGGTCTTAAGCTGTCTAGACGCATAAGGAATAACTTTGCCTCGTTGCATGAGAACACAACCAAGACCTTGGTTTGATGCATCACAATAGACCACGAAATCCTCATTACCATCAGGTAGAGACAGAATAGGAGCTTCACAAAGTTTCAGCTTAAGAGTCTGAAACACTTCCTCTTGTTTTGGTCCCCACTCATAAGGTTTACCCTTGTGAGTTAAGGCAGTGAGAGGAACAACGGTGTTGGAGAAGTTGGCAATGAATCGTCGATAATAACCAGCCAAACCAAGGAAGGAACGGACTTCTGTTGGAGTTTTAGGAACACTCCAATCTTTGACAGCTTTGATCTTTGCGGGATCAACATGAATTCCGTTCTCATTGATGACGTGTCCTAAAAATTGAACTTCCTTAAGCCAAAATTCACATTTCGAGAACTTGGCATACAATTGTTCTTTCTTTAGGAGACCCAAGATTGAGTGAAGATGTTGTTCGTGATCGGATTTTGATTTCGAGTAAATCAAGATGTCGTCAATGAAGACGATCACGAATTTGTCAAGGTAGGGTCTACAAACCCGATTCATTAGATCCATAAACACTGCGGGAGCGTTGGTCAATCCAAACGGCATGACCATGAATTTGTAATGACCATAACGTGTACGAAAGGCTGTCTTGGGAATGTCTTCTTCGTGAACTCTAAGCTGATGATATCCAGAACGAAGATCAATCTTCGAGAAGTGGGTTGCTCCTTGAAGTTGATCGAAAAGATCGTCAATCCTAGGCAAGGGATAACGATTCTTGATGGTGAGTTTGTTGAGTTCACGATAGTCGATACACATCCTGAGAGATCCATCTTTCTTCTTGACGAACAATACAGGGGCTCCCCATGGAGAAGAACTGGGGCGAATGAAACCTTTATCAGAAAGTTCCTGTAGTTGACTGGCAAGTTCTTGCATCTCAGAGGGTGCAAGACGATAAGGAGCTTTGGCAACAGGATTTGCACCAGGAACAAGGTCGATCCTAAATTCAACTTGTCGAGCAGGAGGCAAACCAGGTAAATCCTCTGGAAAGACTTCAGGATAGTCTCGAATGATTGGGATGTCTTGGATACTTTTGCCCTTGTCTTTCTTTTCTATCACGTTAGCCAAGAAAGCCATATACCCCTTTCGTAAGTATTTTTGAGCAGTAGTACAAGACATGAGTTTAAGCTCACCACAAGGCTTCTCACCATAGATCTTCAAAATATCACCAGATTCGAGAGGAATGCGAATAACTTTCTCAAAGCATAGGATTTCAGCACGATGGGTTGACAACCAATCCATGCCTACTATGACATCAAAGCTTCCAAGATGCATAGGAATGAGATCGATAGAGAAAGTATGTTCATCAAGGTTCAACACACAGTTACGTATAATAGAATCGATCGAGATAGACTTCCCATTAGCTACCTCTACCACTAAAGGTTCCTCTACGTTAGTTTGGGGTACGTTAAATAAGGGTTCAAACTTTAGTGATACAAATGACTTATCAGCACCCGAAGCAAATAATATAGAAGCATAGTGGTTATTAACGAGAAACGTACCATTAACCACCTCGTTGTTGTCGCGGGCCTGATTAGCATTGAGGTTGTATGTGCGACCTCGAGCACCTTGGTTATGGTTGCGGTTCTGGTTTTGATTGCGATTCTGGTTCTGGTTCTGGTTACGATTGGGGCATGCATTGATATAGTGGTCTGGGCTGCCACACTCGTAACACTGACCACGAGCAGACCTGTTGTTTTGTTGGTTAAGAGCTGGGGCATTTCTAGCTGGGTTATTTTGGGCAGCAGGGCCGTTAGCAGGAGGAGCTCGACAGATGTTCACAAGGTGACCATACCTTTGACAATTAGTGCAAAAACGACATGGCACCTGAGCTGGGTGATGGTATTTGCAAGTGTTGCACAAGGGGTGAGGTCCGGTGTATGGCTTCTTATTGGGTGCGGGGGTGGCAACCACTGTAAAGTTTCGGGCCTTACGTTTCTTGTTAACAGAGTGTTCAGTCTTAATCTCCTTAGCCGGCTCTGGTGTAGCTTTGTTCACATCTTTCTTAGCACCTTTGCGAAACAGAGTACCATTCTTCACGTGATTGTCAGTCAGTGTAGCCGCTAAACGTTTGGCTTCTTCCAAGGTGGCAGGATTCCTTCTCCATACCGTGTCCTAAATTTGCATAGGTAGACCACCGATATACTTCTCGATGGCTACAGATAGGGGAGTGACCTTATGGGGCAACAACAAACTGAGTTCATGGAAGCGGGTATTATAAGAAAGGTTTTTCCCACTATCCTGAGCAAGGGTGTGGAACTCGTCCTTCAATTTCTTAACCTCGTTACGGGGACAAAACTCAGCTTTCATTATCTCCTTGACTTGATCCCAGGTCATAGCAAGTGCAACTTCAGCTCTGCGGGTGCGCTTTTCCTCATTCCACCAAGTGAGTGCTCGTTTGTGAAGAACACTCATAGCATAACGGACCTTAAAGTTATCGGGACACTCACTATTAATGAAGGTATTCTCAATACCCCTGAACCATTGTAGGAGACCAGTAGCTCCTTCATCCCCACTGAACTTAGGAGGATTACAAGTATTAAAGTGTTTGAGAGTGCAGGCTGGGAGACCATTCCCGTTCCCATTGTGGTTTCCATTGCCGTTTCCATTTCCATTTCCGTTTCCATTTCCATAGCCGTTTCCATTCATTTGGATGACTTGAGCCAGTAAGTTAGGAACCAGAGTTGCGACCTGTTGCGCCATTTGTTGAGAAATGATCGCAGCCAGTTGGGCATCACCTCCATTGTTGTGGTTAGTGTCGTGGTTATGGTTGTGGTTGCTGCTCCCTTCCTCATGATTTCCACCACTGTTATTGCGAGTGCTGCGACATGGAGGCATGATCTGTATGAGACACAATGAAATGAATGAGGTAGTATAAGGAATGTAATCATTTATCCATTAATTAAAACGAATAAACGAAAACGTTGACTTATCAAAGATTCTAGATTCTAATAACATAGTGAAGACATGCTTTAGCCTATAAGTGAACACTCATCCCGAGAATTCCCAGGTAGGCATCCGGGTCCCTCGTCTGATTGGGATATATGCGCAATGCCAGCCTAGACAGAAGACTCAGAATACAGGCGTTTACCCTTCCAGATTGCACGTGTTCGTTATTAAAATCTAGAACTTCGACGAGATCTCAAGGTGGTTCAGGCTAAGCCTGAGGATTTTGTCCTATTAATCTAATGGTGGATCATGATTGCAGCAGACGAATAAGAGCAGTCAACTTGTAAGGGCTTAGGGTTGTATAAGGTGTAGGATATGTAACACCCCAACCGATGGCGGAAACATCGGGATGTCACGTATTGATGATTGTTCAGTAGCTCATGGTAAATAATAAATTTCAATAATTGATTTAAATACATTACATACAATTGTTCTACAAGAATTTGTACATTAAATGAGAAATACTAAATATGCATCTTCAAGCATTAACTCTAAACTCCAAGCAAGCTATAACCTGAAACATGTTAAGTTTGAAAATATTTTGGGTCAACAAAAGTTGGTGAGAATTACATAGGTTTTGATAATTGAATAAAGCTTGTACAATTCAAGTGTCATGGCAAGTCTAGTCCATATGTGAAAACATACTAGAAGTAAATCGAGTGCATAATCAACCCTTGTGACTGTTATAATGTGGTACATCCCATACGCTCATGGTTCACTCGAATATGTTATGCGATAACAAACACCCACGCTACCTTTGTAGGAGGCACGTATCCGGGTGGGATTGTCAGTCCAATAGATCTATCTGTATACCGTCGGCTGATCAATGTTAATGATTATGCTAGAATTGTGCTTACCCTAGTCATGTTCAAGACATAATGCAACATAGAAAAACACATAGACACTTTGATGATTGAATTGCATATAGAATGTTGTAACATGTTTCACCCCAAAATAGTGAAAAAAAGGCTATGTAAACTCACCTTAGCAAAATGTTATACTTCTTGAAAAGATTGATTAGTGGTGTTGCCCAAACAATGCCAAATATCACCCTATAATAAGGTAATAAATATGTCTAAGTCTATCTAGTCTACAAATGTATATGTTCTAGGGCTTCGAATTGGGGATAAATGCTCGTTTGATTAATATTAAAAATGTTTGATAATTGAGAGAACTTTAGTAATAAATAAACAAAAATCTTTTTATAAGAATTTTAATTTAAGATGGTCACAATAATGTGTTTAAAGCATAAAAATATTTTTTATAAAATTATTTTCTTTAAAATAGAATATTAATTCTATTTATAACAAATTGTCAAAATTTAACTTTAATATTTAAAAAATATTAAAATTAAAGAATTATTAGTTTAAAATTCATATTTCTGTTCTAAATAATCAGAATTAATTTGTCATTAGATTAACTTAAAATAATTTTTGTAGAATTATTAAAGGAGTTTTAATATTTTAAAACGAATTTATAAAATTATAAGTATTATATATAATTAATTAGATTGTTTGTTTAAAAACAAAAATAAAGAAAAGGGTTTTGCCACAGCCGGGACTCGAACCCGCGTGGCTCAGGAAGATGGCACCAGACACAACCACCTGGTCCAGACCAGTGGTTGTGTTGGTTTCTTGTTTATTAAAAATAAATAACAATACAGAAATCGTGTTCTTCCCCAAAATCCAAATACGAGCCCTAGATTCTGCAATCGGGCAATCCACACAACATTAACCCGATTAATCTTAGGGTTTATGTTGTGTGGGTGCCGATCAATAAAACCCACAATCAAAATCGGACTTACAAGGCTTAATCGAACACTAACGAATGGTCAAACCCCGAAGTCAAAACTCGAACAGAAACCCACGAACAGTGAAATTTTAAGAGAAATTGGAGGTTGAGTGGAGAAGATTGGCGAGTGTAGCAGGTTTGGGGGTGTTCAATTTATAGTGACTAGGTCTGGTTCGTTGAATTGGAAACTTTGACTCGCTATTGAATGTTTGACGCGTCTAATGATCAAAATGGTAACAATTAATCGATAATTGGCGCGTGAATGAGTCACAACAGGCCGGTAATCATGGTGCATTGCCATTCATAGATCAATTACGAGTTTATTGATGGTGATTATGGTAAGCTATTGATCTCAGTTGACTTTCCAAGTCAACTGAGATGAATTTTGAATCATGATATAATTAAAATGCGTTCGGATTATAACAAGTATAATGGCTAGAGCAGTTGGTTGTGTTGGGTGTGTATCATTGAACCGGCTAAGGACTCGGGTTCGAACCCCGGCCTCAGCATATATTTTTTGATATTTATATTTAACATATATTTAATATATATATATATATATATATATAGGAATAATTATCATAGTATTAGGGTTCAAAATGCCACAAAATAATTAAATGCAAAATAGAACTTGTCGTTTTTATCCAGATTACACGTAACGTACAATTATAAATCGTGAAATGTTACAGTCTCCCCTACTTTTAGGAACTTCGTCCCGAAGTTAAAAGAAAAGCACCAGGTTTACAATTGGTCGACTACCGAAAACCTTGATAAAATTTCTCACTACCTTAACGTACCTGTAAATTCATGATTACGTTCCGGACCGTAATTACCACTCTACCTTACATTAGGGTTTTGCGTCCTTTTATGACTTTACCGATTGTTGAGCAGGTTTGATAGTCTCCACCAGTTGTTGAGCAGGTGGTAGGGCCTCTCCCGACTGTTGGAAAGACATGATGACCTCTACCAATCGTTAAGTAGGTTGTTTGGTAGTCAACTAATTGTTGTACAAGTAAGCAAGTATGATTATAGATATAGCAAGTAGTTCACATTCAAACAAGCATGCACCCAGATGTTGTAACACCCCAACCGATGGCGGAATCATCGAGGTGCCACGTAGTGACGATTGTTCAAAAGCTCATGGTACTAAAATGTAAATATTTGATTATTGAATATTGTTTTACAACATGTGAAATTGAATACAAGACAATATAAATAAAGATAATTGATTGATTTAATCTAAGTCCAAGGTCCTATGTGAAGCGTCAAGCAGTTTATCCTGAAACATGCACGAAAATAATTTGTCAACATATGAAGTTGGTGAGTACTACTTAGTTTTGTACATATAATATAAGTTTGAAAAGGTAGTACAATTCATGTGTCTAGCATCACCAAGGCATTATGTAAACACGCAAGTAACCAAACAAGACAAAGATCAATTGTAAAGTCTGTACAATGAAGTTGATAATGAGCACCTCAACACGTGTGAGTCTAAAAGAGCACCATAACACAAAGTTATGTCTAAATGAGCACCGTAACATAAGTTACGTCTATGTGTAAAGAGCACCATAACATAAGTTATGTCTAGATATATGATTTTGTATGTAAGCTACGTTCATGTTCAAGCATAAGCACAAAGATAAACAAGACACGTATATGAATTGTAAATGAATAAAATGTATGTGTAAATGAATACGAAAGTTTTGTATACTTGTGCATGAATCACCCTAAAAGTTGTAAAAGCGGAAAAAGGGGATAAGTAATACTCACCTTAGCAAGGTGGTAAGTCTTGTGTAATTGAATAGGTATAATCCAACGTTGCCAAGTATCACCCTATGTATAATATAACAAATAAGTCTAAGTCTATCTAGTTTATAAGTACTTTCTAGGGCTTCGAATTGGGGATAAGTATTTATTTGATTAATAGTCAATTTGTTTATTAAATATAAGAAATTTAATAAGTAAATGAATAAAAGTCTTTTTATATAAATTTTAAGTTGAAGATGGTCACAAAATAAAGTTTTAAGTGTGAAAATAATTTTTATAAAATTATTTTCTTGAAAATAGAATATTTAATCTATTTATTTCAAATTGCCAAAATATGACTTTAATATCTAAAAATATTAAAATTGAATAATTTCCGAATTAAAAATTGTATTTCAGTTCTAGATAGTTAGAAATAATTTATATAAAATTTTGGTGCAAAAATATTGAAAAATGCATTTATTATGATTTATTTATTATTAAAACTAACAAAAATTGATTAAAAATATAAAAAACGGTTTTTCTGAAATAAAAATATTTTCTGGAATGTTTAAGAATATACAAGTTTAGGATAATTTTTGTGAGATTTAATAAAATCGTTTAGATATTTTTATTGAATTTTACAATTATAAGTGAATAAATTTGTAATATTTATTATATATATATTAAATAAATTATTTTTAAAAACTAAAAATTGGATAATGAACTTTACCATTAGAAGATCATATAGTAATTTTTGTAGAATTTAATAGGCACTTTTAGTATTTAAAACTATTTTAAAAAGATAATATGTTAAATATATATATATATAAGAAAAGGTAAAAAATGATGTTGGCTGTAGGGTTCGAACCTGGGCCCTTGGCCGGTTCAATGTCTTTAGCCAAGCACTGTTTTACCAACTGATCTGTGTGATCAGTTTGTGCTAATCTTTGTTTTGCAATAATTATAAATACTCACGAAAACACTCTTCTTCCCCAATTCAAAAATGTCGAACCCTAGGTAATTCTATAATCTGATTTATCAAGCAATAGCCCCTGATATGATGGGGCTATTGTTTGTGAGTGGCCGAAGGTTGAAACCCATCAAAAATAAAGGACTTACAAGAATCGTAAACGTGTATAAGGCTCGGTCAACCAAATAGGCAAACACGACTAAAAATTACGATTTGCAGCTTGTTTTAACAGAAATTTGAAGGTAGTGGTGATGTATCGGCGAGTTGTGATGGAATTGAGGTGTTCAATTTATAGGGTAAAGGTCCGGTTGTTGATTTGGTAACTTTGACTCGATTAATGACAATAACGCGTGATTATCATTTGAATTGGTCAAACCTCGAGCTGAATTCACGCAATAAAACAAGGATTGAGGTGCGAAATCTATTTCCGGTCGTTTCTGCATCATTAAACCCTTCCATTGTTGAGGTCAAAGGGGTTGTCCGAGGTTTTAAAGGTGGTTGGTGTCTGGTGCGTTTGCTGCTGTACGTAGCAGACAAAGGAGCAGTTTCAGGTTTGTTTTAGGAAAGGTTAAATATAATTAGGGTTGGGTTTAATCCAAGAACGAGCCGTAGCTCAGGTGGTTGTGCGTGTGAGTGTGTGTGGCTTCTGCCCGGGTTCGAGTCCCGGCAGGGGCATTTCTCTTTTTTTTAGCAGATAAGGAAAAGGGAAGGTGTTGGGCCTGCTTCTTGGGCTGGTCTGATGGGCCGAGTACTGGGCTCAGGTATGTGTAAGGGGGGTTTGGGTTGGTAGGTTAATGGATTAGGGTAATGGTTTGGGTTTATGGGTTAGTCTAGACTAATATTATTATTTATTATCATTATTATTATTATTATTATTATTATTATTATTATTATAAAAATAAAAATATAATGAAAAAGTGACGTATGTCACAGCATCCCCTACTTTTAGAAACTTCGTCCCGAAGTTATTAGAAACATAGGGTTATGGAGGTTTGGGTAAAATTAAGATAACTGTGGTTTGGAAAAAAATTCGAATGATTTGAATTGATAGGTGTGAGTTAAGGATTGGATTAGGTTTGTCTTGAAAAGGTAAAGAGAGTAAGAATTTAGTAAATCACTACACTTTAAGGTTAATGAATCCTAAAATGAATGCATGAGTTGATTGATTATAGAAAAAGACTAAATGAACTAACAAGCAAGTAGGGTTTGTTCCTGGTTCGACTTCCAGTCTCACTTTCAATGCATCATTAGTGTTTGTATACAGGGTGTACCGCAGCTAACCCACCACACCTTTGATACCTTGAAAACGCTGGACGTCTACCCAAAAACTCTAATAGAATTTCACACTACCCTAACGTACCTGTAAATTCATGATTACGTTCCGGACCGGAATCATCAATTTACCTTACATTAGGGTTTTATGTCCTTCTATTATCCTAATCTATCACACATCAAAGCAAATAAGTTTCACAAGAAGATGACATAACAACACGTTTATCAATGAAATGAGGCTATGTGATAACGAGGTCAATTGTATTGGTTTGCAACGACTTGTAAGCACAACAGTATTTAAGTATGGGCTACCACTCGTCCGAGGAGCCCTTTAAATGAAATTTTTATCTAAGTTGCGTGGATAATACACATATAGAAGCGAGTTTGTAAGTACTACAACCATTAAGTGTAAGTATTATCTTAGTGGCCTATAGAAATAGTTTACGAGTATCATGAATAATTAAATGTTCAATGGATAGTCAAATTAAGGGAAAAATCAAGTTTCATATGACAAGCAATGACGTTTTTAGAAAAGCTCTGTAGGATTAAATAAGTATTTTGATTTTCATGGAAATCAAGACCAAATGTTTCAATAAAATGTAAGGTAGAGTCTGAAACTCATACGATATAAAATAAACGTAACTGAATTTGATAAATTTCCAATCTGTGTTCGTACACAATAGTATGCAAGGAAATTTCTAGATGTTGTATGCTAATGAGTGCGACAAAATTGGGTACAAAATGATAATAGGATCAAGAAAATGAAAACACGAGTATTGGATTCTCGAGTCTTGGGAAGATTTCATCCATGGCTTAACCAGTGGGATTAACGTCATCCTGACCGTTTGCTTCGTTGATATTGATATCGAAAGCTCGTCCATGTGCCACCAGGTTTACATTATTCAATTTAGGGCATTGAGGTCGCATGTGGTTAGGGTCTCTACAATGATAACATGCCCGACCGTTAGTAATCTGTAGTGGTTCCTGGGCAGCTGTTTGATGATTACCTTGTGTCCCAACCATTACTCGACAAGTGGTGACAAAGTGTCCAAACCTTCCACATCTGGTGCATTGACGGCATGGAAGATTTGTAGGGTGATGATACTTGCAAGTGTTGCATTGAGGATGGATTCCCGTGTAGGCTTTCTTGATAGGGGGTTGAGTCACAGGACCCACAACAGCATGGTTCTGATTATCGCCCATTCGTTTCTTAGAGTTCGAAGTAGTAGTGGCGGCCTTTGCTAAAACAGTCTTAGATGGTTCAACAACGTGGGTGGTTTTCTCAGCAGACGTCTTGGTGCCCTTCCTAACCAAGTTTCCTTTCCTTACGTGTTTGTCTGTTAAAGTGGCTGCAAGCTGGATGGCTTCTTCTACCGTAGTGGCTTTGCCTCTAGTGACAACGTCTTGAATCAGGTCTGGTAATCCCTCGATATATTTTTCGATTGCTCGAGAGACCGGGGTGACCATGTGTGGAACCAGTATGCTAAGTTCGTGATATCGAGTATTATACGCTAGATTCTCACCACTGTCTTGTTTCAACCCATGGAACTCTTCCTCTAGTTTCCTGATTTCGTTCCTAGGGCAGAATTTGGCGATCATGAGTTTCTTAACCTCAGCCCAAGATAAAGATAAAGCAACATCAGCTCCTCGATTGCGCTTCTCGCCATTCCACCAGGTTAGCGCCCCCTTTTGAAGGACACTAGTAGCATAGCGAACGCGGAGTTCATCAGGACATTCACTGTTCACAAAGGTGCTCTCCATGCTTTCAAACCATTGGAGGAGGCCAGTAGCACCCTCCTCACCAGTGAATTTTATGGGGTTGCAGGAGTTAAAGTGTTTGAAAGTGCACCGACATTGAGTCGTACTCCCTGTGTTGGCACTGTTGGGTTATCTCACTGACAAGGTTTGGGATCACTGCAGCAATTTGCTCGGCGACTAAAGATGCGAGGCGACGATCAGAACGTTGTCCAGAAGCACGAACAGGACGTTGGCTGGCATCACGGAGCATGCGGCGAGCAGACATCTATGAGGTAGTCAATGAATAATCATGAGATTAGAAAATGTAAGTGTATAACCGTACAGATGATTATGAAGGTATGAACTTGTAAGCAATATATGAAAATGAAATACGAAATATTGTATATGAAACAAGAGGGTGTTATTGAAAAGCTTGCATAAAATACTTGGAGTGCCCTTGTCTAGCTGTAAAGCCCAACAAGAACGTTGACTTTTCAAAGGAATTGAACCCAATGGTGATCAAAGAAGACATGCTTTAGCCTATAAGTGGACACTCACTCCAGGAATCCCCAGGTAAGCATAACAGGTCCGTTATTGGATTTATGCGCTATGCTTGCCTATGCCAGAAAACCCAGTGTACAGGCATCCACCCTTCCAGATTGCACGTGTTCTATCACACTCATTAAAGCTCAACATCTTTGAAGGGGCAAAATAAGGGTAGGCATCATGCCTAAGAGTGTCTTCATGAAAAGTACTGTTCCTGTTCTATGATGATGTAGACCTTCCACTCCTTGTAGGACACCATCCCTATGTACCATGATGAAAGATGAGAAGAAGGGAGAGAGAGAAGGAGGGAAAGATAGAGGAAGGAAGTAGAAAGAAATGAGGGGTAGGGTAATTTAGGAAATATTATGCATGAAAGTTGAAGTTCGGTTATAGTCTAGGCCATTTTATCTAATAACCTAGTTCCCTATAACCATGGCTCTGATACCAATCTGTAACACCCCAACCGATGGCGGAATCATCGAGGTGCCACGTAGTGACGATTGTTCAAAAGCTCATGGTACTAAAATGTAAATATTTGATTATTGAATATTGTTTTACAACATGTGAAATTGAATACAAGACAATATAAATAAAGATAATTGATTGATTTAATCTAAGTCCAAGGTCCTATGTGAAGCGTCAAGCAGCTTATCCTGAAACATGCACGAAAATAATTTGTCAACATATGAAGTTGGTGAGTACTACTTAGTTTTGTACATATAATATAAGTTTGAAAAGGTAGTACAATTCATGTGTCTAGCATCACCAAGGCATTATGTAAACACGCAAGTAACCAAACAAGACAAAGATCAATTGTAAAGTCTGTACAATGAAGTTGATAATGAGCACCTCAACACGTGTGAGTCTAAAAGAGCACCATAACACAAAGTTATGTCTAAATGAGCACCGTAACATAAGTTACGTCTATGTGTAAAGAGCACCATAACATAAGTTATGTCTAGATATATGATTTTGTATGTAAGCTACGTTCATGTTCAAGCATAAGCACAAAGATAAACAAGACACGTATATGAATTGTAAATGAATAAAATGTATGTGTAAATGAATACGAAAGTTTTGTATACTTGTGCACGAATCACCCTAAAAGTTTTAAAAGCGGAAAAGGGGGATAAGTAATACTCACCTTAGCAAGGTGGTAAGTCTTGTGTAATTGAATAGGTATAATCCAACGTTGCCAAGTATCACCCTATGTATAATGTAACAAATAAGTCTAAGTCTATCTAGTTTATAAGTACTTTCTAGGGCTTCGAATTGGGGATAAGTATTTATTTGATTAATAGTCAAATTGTTTATTAAATATAAGAAATTTAATAAGTAAATGAATAAAAGTCTTTTTTTATAAATTTTAAGTTGAAGATGGTCACAAAATAAAGTTTTAAGTGTGAAAATAATTTTTATAAAATTATTTTCTTGAAAATAGAATATTTAATCTATTTATTTCAAATTGCCAAAATATGACTTTAATATCTAAAAATATTAAAATTGAAGAATTTCCGAATTAAAAATTGTATTTCAGTTCTAGATAGTTAGAAATAATTTATATAAAATTTTGGTGCAAAAATATTGAAAAATGCATTTATTATGATTTATTTATTATTAAAACTAACAAAAATTGATTAAAAATATAAAATAAACGGTTTTTCTGAAATAAAAATATTTTCTGGAATGTTTAAGAATATACAAGTTTAGGATAATTTTTGTGAGATTTAATAAAATCATTTAGATATTTTTATTGAATTTTACAATTATAAGTGAATAAACTTGTAATATTTATTATATATATTAAATAAATTATTTTTGGAAAACTAAAAATTGGATGATGAACTTTACCATTAGAAGATCATATAGTAATTTTTGTAGAATTTAATAGGCACTTTTAGTATTTAAAACTATTTTAAAAAGATAATATGTTAAATATATATATATATAAGAAAAGGTAAAAAAAATGATGTTGGCTGTAGGGTTCGAACCTGGGCCCTTGGCCGGTTCAATGTCTTTAGCCAAGCACTGTTTTACCAACTGATCTGTGTGATCAGTTGGTGCTAATCTTTATTTTGCAATAATTATAAATACTCACGAAAACACTCTTCTTCCCCAATTCAAAAATGTCGAACCCTAGGTAATTCTATAATCTGATTTATCAAGCAATAGCCCCTGATATGATGGGGCTATTGTTTGTGAGTGGCCGAAGGTTGAAACCCATCAAAAATAAAGGACTTACAAGAATCGTAAACGTGTATAAGGCTCGGTCAACCAAATAGTCAAACACGACTAAAAATTACGATTTGCAGCTTGTTTTAACAGAAATTTGAAGGTAGTGGTGATGTATCGGCGAGTTGTGATGGAATTGAGGTGTTCAATTTATAGGGTAAAGGTCCGGTTGTTGATTTGGTAACTTTGACTCGATTAATGGCAATAACGCGTGATTATCATTTGAATTGGTCAAACCTCGAGCTGAATTCACGCAATATGTCACACCACGACAACGGCGGAAACACGTGGCGTGGACGCGAAAGAGAAATGCTTCATAGCCAAGATTAAACAAACACATAATTTAGATAATAAACATTCATTAGACGACGAAAAGTATTTTGTTTAGATACACGTCCCAAAATGTAGTTTTTAACAAAATATGGATTTTCACCTATTTCCCAATCCCATAGGAAATATTAGTAAATCCCTAACAAAAGTCCGTCTCGTCTTTATTTCGCCCGCCCTAGCCATTGCACGCCTTCACATTCTTAGTTACCTGAAAGATATGTTAGGAAAAACGTCAATATATAAATATATTGGTGAGTTTCACAGGTTTTGACACACAAATAAATTAACATTCATTTGTAAATAAGTGCGCATAACGAAATAAGAAATGTGCTACATATGCTATTAGGGTTGCAAGTCCTAATACCGATGGAATCCCCATAGGCCCGTAACCAAAATCAGACTATTTTACTTTGCCCCGCAAGTTGTTTACATGGTAACAACTAATTTAGAATATCGTCGCACCCCGTGGTCCTTCCGTGTTGATCGCTAATCAACCGGGGTGGGTCTCGTCAAGAACCAATAGTACTATTCCCATATTCTACGGCTACATCCCTTTGTATAAATGGTTACAGTTAACCGCGGAGACTTCACGTCCCATGTGACTTTACCGTTACCCATGTGCCCATCTTAGGTACCATTTCATACTTTTACATGTTATCGCACATTTAATTCTTTCTTACATATCTTTCCCCCAAGTTTAAAAACAGTAAAACATAAAAGGGGCCGTGAAAACTCACCTCAAGCGTGTCACGAAATCAGAAAATAGTCTTTGCCAAGTCCAATGCGAGACCACCTACATGTGTCCTAACTTAATAAGGCACCGGTCTCAAAGTGCGTGTCTTACTGGCAAGTTGTCTTTCCCCAACTCCCGACACCACGTTTATACTTACGGTTTAATTAGGAATATACCCTAGTCTTAGGTCCGTTGGTGATGATTTATCCCGTTACAAGTTTCACTTAACTTATATTATAACCGTTGCTATTAATTACCAAGTTAGTTGGTTTCGTCATCGTGAACCCCGATCATTGCCCGTTTTCCTTACACGTCATGATCTTTAAACATATTTATCAATATGTATTTACTAACTTGTATTAATATTTCGTTATATCTTCCGACTCGACTCACTTTTATTATATATTTATTTCCCCATAATAAAAATAAATATACAAAGATCTTGTCGAACGAGATTTATTTTATGTTAAGTATTTATTTTTCATATAAGTATACATATACTTATAATAACATACTTAACTTATTTTATTTCTTACAAATTCTCCCATCTCACTTCCAACACTTAGGAAAGTGTTTATGTATATTTTTCACCCTTTATTATCCTTACATATATTTTGTTCACAAAATATATACATATTCTCTTACTTAGAATAGTAAAATCGTAATCGCCGCAATAACGTATGCTCGTATCTTGTAGGAAGTTATACTCGTATACTTATCCGTCCGATTTACGCTTTTGTCCGATTTATACCTTGTTCGTTTTACACTTTGTTCATTTTTACACTTTTTTCATTTTACACTTTGTCCATTTTACACTTTGTCCGATAGCTCGTCATATTGACATACGTCCGCTTTCCCGATTTCTTAACTTATATATATATATATATATATATATATATATATATATATATATATATATATATATATATATATATATATATCTTTTGTAGGAAATCATACTACTTGCCGGTTTACGCATTTTCCTACTTTCGAATATATATATTAACTTGGATGTTTTATTCCTAAAAATTCTTACAACACTTTTACATCCCCATAAATGTAAAAATGCTTATTTTATATAAAACATCACAAGTTGTTTACATTACCATTTTTCTTACAAAAATATTAGTGTTTATATTTTCCAACACTTATGGTAAATTTATATTTTTATAAAATACTTTTTATAAAAATATCATTCTTACAAAATAAATATTGTGTAAGTTTTCTTACTTTTACAAAAGCAACCCTTTTAAAATATAACTTTTCATTCTCAACCTTTTACTTTCTAAAGTTACATTTTTCAACATAAAGTTTTCAAAATCACATTTTACACCCATGGACTTTCCAAAGTTACTTTTCGAACCTCTATCTTTACAAAAGTTACATATTATTCCCAAGACTTATAAAAATGACAATTTCCGCTAAAACTAGTAAACTTTAACATGTCAAAATTTACAATAAGTGTTCTTTTCACCATCCAACACTTTTATTAGTCTCATATGGTCATTTTAAGCCTACTAACATGTTTGATTTAAGTCTTGGAGTCCATTTGTTCATACTTGTATTTTTAAAGTCTACAACTTTATTTTTGTGATTTTAGCTTCATTACATTTTGTTACAAATATTTCATGTTCAAATGGTTCCATTAGTCATAATATAATGATCAAAACCATTTTTAGGTGTGTTAGGTGTTACTTTATGTTTTTCATCCAAAACAACTTCAAAAAAAAAAAAATACTAGAACATACAATATTTTTTTGTAACAAAATAACATCACCAACCATCCTAAAACTTATGTTCATGATCATCTTTGTGAACATTTTATTTCATTTTTAGAAAACACACAAAACCTTGTTTAAAAACTTTGGTTAAAAGAATCCCAAAAACAACTTGCAAGTTAATCATATAAATAAATAAAACTTGAACAAGATAAGTTTCAAGAAACTTACTACTAGCACAAGGCTAGGGAAGTCACAAAAACACTTGATTATGGAGGGGTTATGTGTGTCTTCCAAGGGTTATGCTCCAAGCACTTGTACACACTTGATTTAGGGTAGGAATGGAGTGTTTATTATGTGTTATAAGCTTGAAAATCAAGGTGGTGGTGGGGGTTAATGGTCTCGGCAGCCACAACAGAATTTTTAGGTGATTTGGAGTTGGTTTTGTGAAAAAATAAATGAGTTTCAAGTCTTATATGGTGTAATTTTTTTATTATAAAACTAAAATATCTTAATTGTCCCCAAACATCATGATATTGCCTCTTAGATTAGCCAACACTAGGGTGGCTTAAGCCACCATGTTGGGCTGGCCTAATGCCCCTTGTGGGTCCCACTCTTTGTGCCAAAAATATCTCCTAACTATTTGGTTAGAATCGAATCGGTTCGGTTAGGGTTTTTCGGGTTTTTATGCGTTCTTATTACGAGCTATTTCGGACATATAATTAGTTTTAAATTACCCTTAAACATAACTTAGTTTAAGTATTGGTAAGTTATTTAGGTTCTTACCGGGTGAAATTATATATTTTACGCGCATCGGGTGCGATACGCGAACTTTATTAGCTACCGGGAGATTTTAATTTGGAGTTTCCATTTATAGTTTTGGGGTTCAAAAACACTTTATATTTCATAAAAATACCCTTTATTTTATATCCTGGGCTTTCGGGATCGTTTTCGGTTATTTATTTATTGCCGGGTAATCACCAACGTCCATTTCGGACTAGTTTATTCTTATGCGATTCCTTCGCACTTCTAATTAAACTAAGGCATTCCTATACCATCTATTGGACTCCGCTATTTTCCGAATACTCTAGTATACTTAATTAATATTAATCCTTGCTTAGAACAGTTAATTATATATATTAATTGCGTACGGATTTACCTTAATTTTGCCGAACGTCACATTCTCCCCCTGTTTAAGGAGTTTCGTCCGCGAAACTCGGCGTGAGCCCTTCTTTCGAGGATTTTTCTTAAACAAGGCGGGATACTTCTGCTTCATTTGATCTTCCCTTTCCCATGTGAACTCCGGTCCACGCTTTGCGTTCCAACGCACTTTCACCAATTTGATTCTGCTACGCCTAAGCTTTTGAACTTTCCAGTCCGTTACTTCTATCGGTTCTTCGATAAAATGAAGCTTATCGTCAACATGAATCTCATCAGCGGGAATGATCAAAGTTTCATCCGAGAGACACTTTTTCAGATTAGTTACATGGAAGGTATCATGGACTCCACTAAGCTCTTCAGGCAACTTGAGCTTATAAGCAACGGGACCAATCCTAGCCAAGATTTCGAAAGGACCAACATATCTAGGATTTAGCTTCCCGCGCTTTCCAAAACGAACTACACCCTTCCAGGGTGAAACCTTCAATAGGACCTTATCACCGACTTCAAATTCTAAGGGCTTACGCCTATTATCCGCATAGCTTTTCTGTCGGTCGCGAGCTGCTTTCAAACGATCTTTTATCAGAAAGATCTTGTCAGTCGTCTCTTGAATAATTTCTGGTCCGGTTAATTGCTTGTCACCAACCTCTGCCCAACACAATGGAGATCTACACTTACGCCCATACAGAGCTTCGAACGGCGCAGCTTGAATACTTGAATGATAACTATTATTATATGAGAATTCAACCAGAGGCAAATGTGAATCCCAGTTACCACCAAAATCAACAGCACAGGCTCGCAACATGTCCTCCAATGTCTGAATAGTCCTTTCACTTTGACCATCAGTTTGAGGGTGATATGCTGTACTCATATCTAAGCGAGTACCCAGAGCATGTTGCAGTGATTGCCAATTATATATATTAATTGCGTACGGATTTACCTTAATTTTGCTGAACGTCACACAATAAAACATGGATTGAGGTGCGAAATCTATTTCCGGTCGTTTCTGCATCATTAAACCCTTCCATTGTCGAGGTCAAAGGGGTTGACCGAGGTTTTAAAGGTGGTTGGTGTCTGGTGCGTTTGCTGCTGTACGTAGCAGACAAAGGAGCAGTTTCAGGTTTGTTTTAGGAAAGGTTAAATATAATTAGGGTTGGGTTTAATCCAAGAACGAGCCGTAGCTCAGGTGGTTGTGCGTGTGAGTGTGTGTGGCTTCTGCCCGGGTTCGAGTCCCGGCAGGGGCATTTCTCTTTTTTTTTAGCAGATAAGGAAAAGGGAAGGTGTTGGGCCTGCTTCTTGGGCTGGTCTGATGGGCCGAGTACTGGGCTCAGGTATGTGTAAGGGGGGTTTGGGTTGGTAGGTTAATGGATTAGGGTAATGGTTTGGGTTTAAGGGTTAGTCTAGACTAATATTATTATTATTATTTATTATTATTATTATTATTATTATTATTATTATTATTATAAAAATAAAAATATAATGAAAAAGTGACGGATGTCACAGATGTTATGATAATACTTGAATTTATTATTTGAATCAAAAAGTGTCAATACATAGAATTAAGTAGTAGACATCATTCAAATGGTGGGGTTTGCTGTTAAGTAGCTGGAGGGTCTCTAGCAGGGTTATTTGGAGCATCAAGAGCGTTTGTAGTAGGGATTCGACAAGCATCCGCAAGATGCCCATACCTTTGACAATTGGTGCACTGTCGGCAGGGTACTTGGGTTGAGTGGTGATACTGGCAGGTATCACACTTAGGCTTGTTCCCGTTGTATCGTTTCTTGTTGGGTGGGACAGTGGTGTCTATTGCAAAATTCCTGACCTTGCACTTTCCGTTGGTTGAGGCCTCGGTTTTGATTTCAACGGCAGGTTGGGGAGTATCCTTTGCAACAGTTTTCTTTTCCCCTTTCCGAGTCAGGGTTCCTGCCTTCACATGGTTATCTGTTAGGGTGGCAGCCAAACGCTTTGCTTCCTCCAAAGTAGCAGGGTTCCTTCCCCACACCGTGTCTTGAATTTGCATCGGTAAGCCACCAATGTATTTTTCGATCGCAATAGGCAAGGGGGTGACCTTGTGGGGTAGCAGTAGGCTAAGTTCATGAAAACGAGTGTTGTAGGCAAGGTTTTCTCCACTATCTTGAGCAAGATCATGAAACTCATCTTCCAGCTTCTTGATTTCATTACGAGGGCAGAACTCTGCCTTCATAATGTCTTTAGCTTGATCCCAAGTTAAGGCTAGTGCAGCTTCAGCTCCACGGGTGCGCTTTTCCTCATTCCACCAGGTGAGTGCTCGTTTGTGAAGAACACTCATGGCATAATGGACTTTAAAATTGTCGGGGCACTCACTGTTAATGAAGGTATTCTCAATACCCTCAAACCATTGTAAGAGTCCTGTAGCTCCTTCTTCTCCACTGAACTTAGGGGGATTACAGGAATTAAAGTGCTTGAGAGTGCAGGCTGGAAGACCATTCCCATTCCCGTTGTGGTTTCCATTTCCATTCCCGTTGCCGTTACCGTTCCCGTTGCCGTTCAACTGGATGACTTGAGCTAGTAAGTTGGGAACCAGAGTTGCGATTTGCTGCGCCATTTGTTGAGAAATGATTGCAGCCAGTTGAGCATCGACACCATTGTTGTTGTTGTTATTGTTGTGGTTAGTGTCATGGTTATGGTTGTGATTGCTACTCCCTTCATCATGATTGTCACCACTGTTAAGACGAGCGCTGCGACGTGGAGGCATGATCTGCAAGAGACACAGTGAAATGAATGAGATTATATAAGGAATGTAATCATTTATTCATTAATTAAAACGAATAAACGAAAACGTTGACTTATCAAAGATTCTAAATTCTAATAACATATGAAGACATGCTTTAGCCTATAAGTGAACAATCATCCCGAGAATTCCCAGGTAGGCATCCGGGTCCCTCGTCTGATTGGGATATATGCGCAATGCCAGCCTAGACAGAAGACTCAGAATACAGGCGTTCACCCTTCCAGATTGCACGTGTTCGTTATTAAAATCTAGAACTTCGACGAGATCTCAAGGTGGTTCAGGCTAAACCTGAGGATTTGTCCTATTAGTCTAAGAGTAGATCCAGTGATGGAAAGCAACCTTCTTGTAAGGATAAAAGTAGGGATAAGAAGTAGGAGGGAGATAGAGAATAGCAAGTAAAAGAAGCAAGTACTGGTTAAATCCTATGGTTATAGACTAGATTATTTTTCTAATAACCTAATTCCCTATAACCATGGCTCTGATACTAATCAGTAACACCCCAACCGATGGCGGAAACATCGGGATGTCACGTATTGATGATTGTTCAGTAGCTCATGGTAAATAATAAATTTCAATAATTGATTTAAATACATTACATACAATTGTTCTACAAGAATTTGTACATTAAATGAGAAATACTAAATATGCATCTTCAAGCATTAACTCTAAACTCCAAGCAAGCTATAACCTGAAACATGTTAAGTTTGAAAATATTTTGGGTCAACAAAAGTTGGTGAGAATTACATAGGTTTTGATAATTGAATAAAGCTTGTACAATTCAAGTGTCATGACAAGTCTAGTCCATATGTGAAAACATACTAGAAGTAAATCGAGTGCATAATCAACCCTTGTGACTGTTATAATGTGGTACATCCCATACGCTCATGGTTCACTCGAATATGTTATGCGATAACAAACACCCACGCTACCTTTGTAGGAGGCACGTATCCGGGTGGGATTGTCAGTCCAATAGATCTATCATTGTATACCGTCGGCTGATCAATGTTAATGATTATGCTAGAATTGTGCTTACCCTAGTCATGTTCAAGACATAATGCAACATAGAAAAACACATAGACACTTTGATGATTGAATTGCATATAGAATGTTGTAACATGTTTCACCCCAAAATAGTGAAAAAAGGGCTATGTAAACTCACCTTAGCAAAATGTTATACTTCTTGAAAAGATTGATTAGTGGTGTTGCCCAAACAATGCCAAATATCACCCTATAATAAGGTAATAAATATGTCTAAGTCTATCTAGTCTACAAATGTATATGTTCTAGGGCTTTGAATTGGGGATAAATGCTCGTTTGATTAATATTAAAAATGTTTGATAATTGAGAGAATTTTAGTAATAAATAAACAAGAATCTTTTTATAAGAATTTTAATTTAAGATGGTCATAATAATGTGTTTAAAGCATAAAAATAATTTTTATAAAATTATTTTCTTTAAAATAGAATATTAATTCTATTTATAACAAATTGTCAAAATTTAACTTTAATATTTAAAAAATATTAAAATTAAAGAATTATTAGTTTAAAATTCATATTTCTGTTCTAAATAATCAGAATTAATTTGTATAAAATTTTGATGCAAAAATATTAAAAATTGGATTTATTATGATTTAATTATGATTAAAATTAACAAAAATTGATTAAAAATATTAAATAAATGATTTTTCAGAAATAAAAATCATTTCAGAAAAGTTTATTGTTATATAAACTCAGAATAATTTTTGTGGAAATTTATAAGATTGTTTTGATATTTTAATAGAATTTTATAAATATAATAGAATAAACTTGATTTGTTTATTAAATATATTAAATAAATAAATTTTTGAAAACTAAAAATTGTAAGTTAAACTTTGTCATTAGATTAACTTAAAATAATTTTTGTAGAATTATTAAAGGAGTTTTAATATTTTAAAACGAATTTATAAAATTATAAGTATTATATATAATTAATTAGATTGTTTGTTTAAAAACAAAAATAAAGAAAAGGGTTTTGCCACAGCCGGGACTCGAACCCGCGTGGCTCAGGAAGATGGCACCAGACACAACCACCTGGTCCAGACCAGTGGTTGTGTTGGTTTCTTGTTTATTAAAAATAAATAACAATACAGAAATCGTGTTCTTCCCCAAAATCCAAATACGAGCCCTAGATTCTGCAATCGGGCAATCCACACAACATTAACCCGATTAATCTTAGGGTTTATGTTGTGTGGGTGCCGATCAATAAAACCCACAATCAAAATCGGACTTACAAGGCTTAATCGAACACTAACGAATGGTCAAACCCCAAAGTCAAAACTCAAACAGAAACCCACGAACAGTGAAATTTTAAGAGAAATTGGAGGTTGAGTGGAGAAGATTGGCGAGTGTAGCAGGTTTGGGGGTGTTCAATTTATAGTGACCGGGTCTGGTTCGTTGAATTGGAAACTTTGACTCACTATTGAATGTTTGACGCGTCTAATGATCAAAATGGTAACAATTAATCGATAATTGGCGTGTGACTGAGTCACAACAGGCCGGTAATCATGGTGCATTGCCATTCATAGATCAATTACGAGTTTATTGATGGTGATTATGGTAAGCTATTGATCTCAGTTGACTTTCCAAGTCAACTGAGATGAATTTTGAATCATGATATAATTAAAATGCGTCCGGATTATAACAAGTATAATGGCTAGAGCAGTTGGTTGAGTTGGGTGTGTATCATTGAACTGGCTGAGGACTCGGGTTCGAACCCCGGCCTCAGCATATATTTTTTTGACATTTATATTTAACATATATTTAATATATATATATATATATATATATATATATATATATATATATATATATATATATAGGAATTATTATCATAGTATTAGGGTTCAAAATGCCACAAAATAATTAAATGCAAAATAGAGCTTGTCGTTTTTATCCAGATTATACGTAACGTACGATTATAAATCGTGAAATGTTACAGGATAGGGATAAGATTAAGGAAGCAATTAGGGTTACAAGTAAGAGAAGCAAGTACTATTTTAAATCCCTAAGGTTATAGTCTAGATTATTTTTCTAATAACCTAATTCCCTATAACCAAGGCTCTGATACCAATCTGTAACACCCCAACCGATGGCGGAAACATCGGGATGTCACGTATTGATGATTGTTTCAGTAGCACATGGTATATATTGAAATTTCAAATAATTTATTCATAACATAAATATCCAAATGAAATGATGTCTAAAAATCCCAAATTACATAACATCAAATAAAACAAATAACTTCAAATAACTCCAAAGTATCCATCATGCATACCCTAAGCCTCAGCTTCATTGTTACCTGAAACATGTTAATTTTGAAAATATTTTTGGGTCAACAAAAGTTGGTGAGAATTACATAGGTTTTGATAATTGAATAAAACTTGTACAATTCAAGTGTCATGGCAAGTCTAGTCCATATGTGAAAACATACTATCAGGTAAATCGAGTGCATAATCAACCCTTGTGCTAGAATATTGTGGTCCATCCCATACGCTCATGGTTCACTCGATTATGTTATGCGATAACAATCACCCACGCTACCTATGTAGGAGGTACACGTATCCGGGTGGGATTGTCAGTCCAATAGATCTATCATTGTATACCGTCAGCTGATCAATGTTAATGATTATGCTAGAATATTGTGCTTACCCTAGTCATGTTTAAGACATAATGCAACATAGAATAACACATAGACACTTTATGATTGAATTGTAGATAGAATGTTGTAACATGTTTCACCCCATAGTGAAATAGAAAATGGGCTATATAAAACTCACCTTAGCAAAATGTTAAGTCTCGTAAAAATAGAATAAGTGTAGCCCAACGATGCCAAGTATTACCCTATATTTAAGGTAATAAATAAGTCTAAGTCTTTCTAGTCTACAAATATTTTTTAGGGTTTCGAATTTGGGGATAGGTATTCGTTTGATTAATAATTAAATGGTTTAATAAATAGAAGAAATTCGATAAATAAATAAACAAAAGTCTTTTTGTAGGCTTTTGATTAAGGGTGATCACGTAAATAGGTTTTAAGTATTTTCTTAAAAATAGAATATTTAGTCTATTTATTTCTATTTTGCCAAAATATAACTTTAATATCTAAAAATATTAAAATTAAAGAATTTTTAAATTAAAATTCGTATTTCTGTTCTAAATGGACAATAATAATTTATATAAAATTTTGGTGCAAAAATATTGAAAAATGAATTTATTATGATTTATTTATGATTAAAATAACAAAAATCGATTAAAAATATTAAATAAATGATTTTTCAGAAATAAAAACCATTTCTGGAATGTTTATTGTTTTATAAACTTAGAATAATTTTTGTAGAATTTTATAAAATCGTTTTGATATTTTTATAGAATTTTATAATTATAATAGAATAAACTTGAAATATTTATTATATATAATAAATAAATAATTTTTGGAAAACTAAAAATCGTATGTTAAACTTTTCTATTAGAATATCATAAAATAATTTTTGTGGAATTTATAAAGCATTTTTAGTATTTTAAAACTATTTTTAAAAATAAAATGAATATATAAGTATAAAGGGTTCTTTAAAAAAAGGTTTGTATGTGCTAGGGTCGAACCCGCGTCAAACCCAGGTCGGGGTTTTAAATCACAAGCCCAGACCAGTTGGTCTGGACCCTGAGAACGGATAATCTTGGTTTGAAATTAATTATATATGTTTTCTGTTCTGTTTTCAATTAATAAGAAAAAAAAAAGGAAACAACTATACGGGACTCGAATCCAGGCCTTGTGGCCGGTTCGTGTCTTAGTGAAAAGGAGTCACACCAACTGATCTGTTGATCAGTTGGTGATGGTTGTTGTTCTGTTTAATATAAATATCAAGGTCTGCAACAAGATTATCCCCAAATTGAATCGTATGAACCCTAGGTTTTACAATAATCAAAACGAACAAGCAATAACCCGATTATTCATGGGGTTATTGCTGTTCTATGGCCGGTAAACAAAACCCATCAAAAAAATCAAACTTACGAACTGAAATCGTGGATGAAAAGCTCGGTCAAACTTCAAGTCAAACGCGAACACAAATGGGTATTAGAATGAGGGTTTTTAACAGAAATTGAGAGTAGGGAAAGAGTATTCGGCGAGTGTAGCTTGTGAATGAGGGTTCAATTTATAGTGCAATGCTCGTGTGATTCGAATTGGAAGTTTTGACCCGTGGTTAATACAGTGACGTGTAATTGGCGCGATTTTGGTAAGAATTGATGGTGATTAAGCGTGTATAATACGCGTGTTAGTCAATCAATCACGAAGTTTACCATAACAGGGATTAAAAACGCGGATTGGTATGTTAATTTTGGATGATTATCATCACAGTTGACTTTCCAAGTCAACTTTTATGATTCAATAACCTTATATAATTAAAATGCATGAGATATGAAACAAACAAGTGGTGTAGCTCAGATGGTTGGCTGTGTGTGTTTAAGTGAACCGGCCATGGGCACGGGTTCGAACCCCGGCCCAGGCATTTATTTTTTTGACATTAAATTCACCACTTTAATAATAATATATAATTATAGCATGGTTCTAGGAGTCCAAACGTGTCACGAAATATTTTTTAAAGGGGACGATAATGATAAAAATTCGACGTTTTATTAATAACTGACGTAACGTACATAGAATTAAATGCGAAATGTTACAGTTTCGATCCTCCACCTTCAAAATTAATAGACTATGACCCGATTTTTCTCTAGCTAGCACACGATACTCAGCATTCGGCCACTCGGAAATAACGTTTCAAGACACAAAAATACGATCTATTCGACTACACTCATTTCCAACCACATAAGTAAACTTGCGGCCCCTTAAAACAAACTCATGAAGTCCGACATCATTCAAAAAATCATTGAATTCATTCGAAGTAGCCGCGTTAAACTTTGAATTCCTTCGTTCACTCCTATCCCAAACACAATTAAAATCACCTCCAACTATCGAAAGCCCGGAAAATTGACTACAAAGCCGCTCTAACTCATCCCACATCCGCTTCTTATCACCTGCCTTTTGTGACGCGTAAACATACGTTATAACTGTCTCTTTACCACTATCTCTCAATACCCCACAAACCGAAAGATAATATCGATGCTTTTCAACCGAAATCATATTGATTTTTTTTTAATCCTACATGGACACCAACCCACCCGATCTTCCTGGCGCATCTACCCAATCCAAACCGAAACTCTTGTGTAAAAGTCCCAAATGTATATTGAAACACCACCCATATGTTAATATATCAATATAAACATGTTTTTAGGCGTGTATGTTCCATAGGTTGGACACGTATGTTGTTAAATCCTATTTGGAACAATAATTGTCGAATGGCTTCTTCCATATTTACCGTGTAAGCTTCCTGTATATTGTTTTGGATTCTAATAAAAATATTATCATCTATTATTTGGAACATATACTGTCGCACGGTTTGATTGAAGGAACAACACATATCAGTCATATGCTCAATTGTCATTTTTTAAATGTTACAAATTAAAGCTTTTAATAAACCCTTTTCTCTTTAATCTGAGCATATGAATGACACTTTATATCGGATCTAGAAAAAATTTTTAGGAGTAACGTTCAAATTTTTTTTTCGTCATAATTTCATACAATGTAAATGAAATAAAAATAAAAACATGGTAATTTTAGTTTGGGTTTTGTTAATTTTGTGGGTGCAAACGAGCCGAGCAGCCAGCGAGCTACTCAAGCTCGGCGCTGCTCGACTCGATAAAAAACTAGAAAACGAGCCGAGCCTTATCGAGCCCAAGCCGAGTTTGAGTTTAAAACAAAGCTCGTTTATTAATCAAGCCCGATCTCGAGCCTTCATTTAATATTAGTTTTATTAATATTTAATAATATTTACCCCCTCATTTAAGCTTATTTACTAAACGAGCCCGAGCCGAGCTTCATTTATCGAGCTCTGAGCCTATTATTTATATTATATTTATTTTAAATATTAACTAATAAATAGTAAACGAGCCGAGCTTGAATTTAGGAATTTTTTAACAAGCCAAGCTCGAGCCCTCATAAGTTTTTCGAGCTCGGACTCGGCTTTTTTGCACCCCTAATTTTGTTGGGTATTTTAAGGGTGTAAACGAGCCAAGCCAAGCCCGAGCTTGATTGAGCTCGAGCTCGGCTCGTCATGCTTTTATGAAGCTCGACCTAGGCTCAGTTCGAGCCTAATACTTTGAGCTCGAGCTCGACTCGAAAGTAAAACCCAAGAGCTCGAGCTTTTAAAGGAGCTAAAAGCTCGGCTTGAGCTCACTTTAAAGCTTAAATGAGCCAAAACTCGGCTCGAGCTCGGCTCGCCATTGTTAAATAGTAGGTATACTATATATAAAATAAGAGTAAAGATCAAATACAAAGTGTTTTTTGGTGAGAACTGTGAGAATCAAAGGGGGAAAATTTACTTTTTTTTTAAATATTTTTCCCATGTGCTTAAACATACTTTCTAGATGAATAATACAATTTTTTAATTTTTTTAGTGTAATTACTCTACAACAGTAATTACGTAATTACTCTACACCAAAATTTATTTATTTTTTTTGTTTTTTTAGATTTCAATACTATAATACATGTTTAACAATATGGGAAAAATATTTCGAAAAAAAAATAAAAAAATACCCTACTTTGATTCTCTCAGTTCTTACCAAAAAAACACTTTGTACAGGATCTTTCCCCTATAAAATAATTATAATATAAAATTTGTTTGGGCTCGCGAGCCTAAACGGTCTTTGTATGAAAAGATCGAGTTCGATAACTAAACGAGTCATGTTTCAAGCTCAGGCTCGTTAAAGCTCAGCTCGTTCGAGCTTTTTACCAAGCCGATCCCGAATACCTTTCGAGCCGTTGCGCATCATTTACACCCCTAGGTATTTTGTTAATTTAGTTGGGTTTAGTATTAGTTAATTCGAGTTTGATAAATATTTTCCGAGTGACGTAATGTTCTAACGCAAAATTTATTTTTAAAGGTAACGTAAAATTTATTTTGGGGTAACGCAAAATTTATTCTAGTAGTAACGTAAAATTTGTTTTAGAGGTAACGTTTTATAAAAATCATAAAATAAAAAAATTCCCACTACACATGAAAAACCAAGGAACAAGCTAGGTCCGCCCCTACTTCATATACTTTTAGTTTTAGTTTTAGGAGTAAGAGGAGAAAATGAAGCAGAAGCAGTTGCTATTTGATACACAATCTTTGCAATTATTCTCTTGCATTCTCCTTGATGATTTTAAATGTAATACAAATGCTACTTATAATAAAGTCATAATGTTATTAAAAATTATATTATTGTTATTATTATTCTTTACTTTTTATCTGTGATAGATTATTTTATATTTGAAGTTTTGGGAAGCTTATTTAGCAACATCACATGCTCTCCCAACATTTGTGGGTGGCCGGACCTCTATCTCAAATTATCATTTATTTTGTTAACACACAACAATTAAATATTCAATGGCATTTGACTCAGGTTTGCTTTGGCATATTACATAAATAAGATATCATGTCGTGGTTTGAATTTTTGAGAACAATTACACGTAGAATCGATGAAATTCAATATGTGTTTTACTTATCGAATATTCATATATAAACAGAAGTTACATATTATGTGATATTTTGCCTAATATTATTTTCTAAAGAATTAATTAAATGCGATTGAGTTATTTCATTTTATGTACATCTTTTATATCGCTTTTCATTTTATTTTTTTGTTTAACCATGAAGTGGTCTCTAACCTGGTACAAAATATAGAATTCTAAAGGCATTTATGTAACTTTCAAACTTTATATTAGGAATGGCAACGGGTCGGGTTTGGCTAATACCATACCCATACCTGGTTATAAAATCTCATACCATACCCGTCCCATTACCCGTCGGGTTTTTGTCGGGTATTACCCGTCGGGTATAGAGCATACCCGCAGGTATCGGGTATACCCGTTGGTATTTGCATGTATATATATATTTTTATTTTCTTTTATAGTCTTATGTTTTAAGAAATCTAAAGTATATGAAATTCATATATATTATTATCACCATAATAATCTTTGAAACATTTAATATGTAAATATATATTATAGTATGAATTTTGAAAACTATTTATATATTTCATAGCATATAAATATAAATAATAATGTTATTAGAATATACATTTTAGACGAAAAGTTTATTCTTTAAATAATAAATCTATTAGAATAAAACATTACTAAAAAATAGTTAATAAAAGATATATATAAAACATAAAAGTATTCGGGTATATATTTCGGGTAGACGGGTATTTAGTTTCGGGTAATCGGGTCGGGTATCACCTAATACCATACCCGTCCCATACCCGCGAAATATTTTTTTTCCAATACCAAACCTGTCCCATACCCGTCGGGTATCGGGTATACCCGTCCCAAATGCTTCAGGTTTCGGGTATACCCGTCGGGCTCGAGTTTTTTTTGCCATCCCTACTTTATATACTTCGATAGGTTGATTTTCTTAACAAATTAATCTTGTAAAAACATTATGGTGTTTTAAAAACTCGGGTTAGGATCAAATACACAGTGAAAGAAAAATAAGAAGTCGTAGGAAGAGTATCAAACAAGCTCCGACTGAACTCATTCAAGCGGCATTAGAACCGTCTCATCGAACCCTACGATGTTAGTTTTTAGGTCTTCGCTTTTTGGGGTTTTAACTTGTAGTTTTTAGAATATACGTTATATCATTGTATCTTTTATGTAGCATTGTGTTTTTTTTCTTATTTTTATTGTTGTGTCATATTTTCAATTCATTGTGTCTTTTTTTCTTCAGCATTGTGTTATATTTTTCAGCAATGTGTTATATTTTGTGGTCCAGTATATCATATTTCATGATCTCCTATGTTTTTTGATCCTTACCATAATCCTTTAAAAAAGCTTTACACATGTCAAAGAGCTTAACCGACCCGACACCATTTCTGAACTCAACCGATTCTCTACAAACTAATCCCATATAAAATTACCCAAATTATATATAAGCATAAGATGCATAACTAGGATTGAGTCAATGACCTATTGTTTCATTAACCATTTTGGCTAGGGCTACAAACAAACTGAACGAACACGAGCAATACCTTATCATGTTCATTTATTAAGAAAATTATGTGTTCACAAATAGTTCAACACTTACCGAACGAGATTTTTTGTTCGTGTTCGTTTGTTAATTTTGTTCATGAACGCACACGAACACAAACGGAAATTAATGAACACAAAGAAGTGTTCATGAACAGAAACAAACACAAGCGGACATATATTAACTTTTGAATAACATCGAATTCACATACATTAAGACATTAGCTAGATCCGCCCAAAATACAACCTAATTGTCCAAACATACTTAGTATTGGAGGCGTTAGAGGTGGATGACAGAGGGCGTTGGAGGTGGAGGGCATCAACGCTAGAACGTGAAAACATATAATGAGCTTCGATACAAAAATTAGGTTTATTGATCTCACATAGTCATATATTTACCTCATATATATTATTTATTAGGTAAAATAAATAAAAATAAAATAATATAAAAAAGTATAAAAATTTAACCTTAATAAACTATCGAACACAAACGAACATAAACGAACACGTTACCGAACGTTCACAAACATAAACGAACGAAAGCGACCTCTGTTCATGTTCGTTTGTTTAATTAAATGAACGAACATAAACGAACTTTCCGCCGAGCGGTTCATGAACTGTTCCCAGAAAGTTCATTTCATTTGCAGCCCTAATCTTGGCCTACCACTTTGGTAGTGATTATTGATTAGCGGCCTTGATTTACATTCGTTATCTTATAATCTTAACTAGTCGTAAGCCTCCCACGTTGCGGGGCGGTGAACGTAAAACCATACTACCATCGTTGCGGGACGAGGGCGTAAAACCGTGTTAAATAGCAACTAAACGACGATCAAAACCGGGAAAAGAGTAAAGCAAAAACGAACTATTAACACCAAGTGACTCACATAACGTAAAATATAGAGAAGGTTGAATTTAGGAAAGTCGAGGGGTAAAAAAAATTAAGGGACCAAATGTTTATGACAAAATTATAAAAATTCAAGGTTTTGTTACAATAAAAAAAAAAAAAACCTTTAAGTTTACTACGAAAAAAAAAAAAGAAAACTCCACAAAAGACAAACATATATATTACTATTTCTCAAATCGTTGTAAATTAATATATAGAATAAATAATACTCTATGTGCTATACATTATCTTCTTCCTTAACCAGGGGTAGTCCATCGAACTCTAACGACCCTATTGTATAGACAACTTGTAGTTGTTACAAGACATTGACATGAGTCATGACTGCTCCCACCGTTCCCTAGAATTCGATTGCACCCCTTCTCGATCTCTTTCGACTTTAGAATTTTCAAATAAGAAAAACCACAGTGACTAGCGGTTTAGAGCTCAGAATGAGGTGTACACCCTTCTCAAAACTTAGCATCTTTGGTAAGAAATGTATTCGCCAGCAATTGTTTTTTCCAAAAGTTGGGTCACCATCCGTGTGAAGAATGGAGCCAAGGATTTTTGTAGTGGTCCCTCACTAATGATAATGAGATGAAATTAGAAAGTAAAAACTTTAAAAGAACTTATATACTTTATTTATTTAATTAAAAAGTTATAATGTTATAGTATTGTTATTATATTTATTAAATTTAATTTTTATTACATTAAAAGTAATTATAATTTATCGTATTTATTTACATTATATTAAGAATATACATAGCTTATTTTGAATAAGATATTTATATATTAGTAGTTTATAAACCTATTACACGGATTGAATATTGAAAAATTATAAATCACAAATTTGTATATTGTCCTTATAAGTCAAATAACCGGCTTATATTACATTAAATAGTGAAACAAATGAAAAGTTACATTTTTAGCTATCCAAATATAGTTTTTCAAGTTTTCGATCACCTCTTACTTGAGTCACTAAATTTATCTTTTTGTTTACGATTGTAAAATAGTAACACAAAAAAAATACTTATACGATTGTGAGTGTTTTTTAAAAATATATTGAGGTTATGAGATTGTAACAAATGAATTATAATTAAACCATATTATTATGTATATCAATGGTATAATAAATACTTTGATATAAATATTTTAATAGATTATTGTTGCATTTACTTTTAACTTAATTTTTAAATTTTCTTTTTTTAAATATAATCCACATTGTCTATAAATATTTGGTACCAGTCCCTTATAATATTAAGAAGACATTTGATAATAACACATGGTAAGTATTATTTGTTAGTCTTAAAAGTGATACTCAAATCTATCTATTATAATAAACCGAACCCTAAAATCCAAATGTTATTTAAAGAGGACAACCTCCCCTTTAAATGTGTCATGACACATACAATATCATTAGTGATTTAAAATAAAAAAAAATATTTCTCTCTAATGTGCATGGCACATGCACTTGTCTTCATGTTTTTCAAACGCTAATAACTTTTTTTATATGACATTGTTTTAGAAAAACTATTACACCAAATTAACGAGCATTTTATTATCTTTCCAACGAGTACCATAATGCTATACAAAAATCGAAAAAAGAAAACGACTTTTTATGTGTGATTATTGAAATAGATACTTAAATTATGTATGAGTGAAGAAGACAATCGGGAAACATGAAAAGATAATTGATTGTATATCCATAATAAAAATTGAACATGTATGTCATTCTTTAACAAATGCTCATTTTACACATTAGAATCGCCTATCATCATCATGACATATCATTTGATACCAAATTCTTTACATTTTTTTGCTGAAATAACGACCTATTACTTTTATAGTACGCATATTTTGTCATATCATATTGGATTTGTCTATTTCAAGATGCTTCCGGAGATAACCTAGTAATAAATATAAAAGAAAAATGTAAGAAGAAATTTTATTAACGAAAAAATCTGTTCTAAATCTAAGAGATATTTTAAACTAGCGACCTAAGTACCTAACAGTTTTGAGAATAAATCTAAAAATGTGTGTTTGCACGTGATTTTATATAATCCTTCTTTGACCCTTACTTTTTTCAAGTTTCACTTTACACCCTCTGTTATTTAACTTTCACACTAAAAATTCTTTTCTTCAAAAAATTTTGTTACAAGTGTATTTGTAACATATATAGGTAAATAGATAAATAAATAAAATAAATAATTAAACTAGATTCTAGAAATTTTAGACTATAAGGAGTGGTGGGGGGGGGGAAGAGGTGGGGGGAAGCGCCATGTGGCACTTGTGGGTCCCTTTTGGGGGGGAAAATAATTGTGGGGAGTGGAAGGGGGGGGAAGAGGTGGGGGGAAGTGACACTTGGCATTTCTTTTTTCTTTTTTTTTTCTTTTTTTTATAAATTAAATAATAATAATAACAATAACAATAATAATAATAATAATAATATAAACCGGAAAATATAATAAATTAATAAAAAAATAATTAATATTAAGTTAATAAAAAAATAATTAATATTAAAGTAATAAAATTTTAATTAGTATTTAATTTTACACTTTGAATTTCAAATTTTCCCACCACTGCTCCACACAGTACAAACATTAATTTTTCCCACCCAGAAGTTTGAATTTGAAATTTTGAATTTGAAACTCTGAATTTCAAAGTTTCCCCCCCACTGCTTCATCCTTCTAACCCTATAAATACAACACCTTACCAAATTCTCAGTCACACATATTCCTCTTCCCTAAAGCAATGAATAACATGGGTGACGGTTTTCAAGCAGGAGCTGCTGGCCCGTCTAATATCCGGCAGTATTCTCGCCGGTATCCCAGGGGACGGGGCCGCCCCCGGAGACTACCATTCTCCTCATCTCCTCCTCCTACTGCTCCACAACCTCCTATTTATCCTCCTCCTCCTCCTCCACAACATTGGTTACCTCCCCCTCCTGTTGCTGCTGCTGCACAACCAACCATTCCTCCTCATCCTCCTGCCGATGATGACTGGACGGATGAGGAATTGGTCTGGGCTATGGATTATGTCATGGCCCATCAACAAATGGAGCGACTAACGTTGTCGCCCCCTACCCCCTGGGCTGCTTCACTCCCCCAACACCAGACTACTCCCACCCCCACCCCCATCCCCCAACAGCAAACTACCCCCATCCCCATCCCCTAAGACCATGGGACTTCCCCAACTGAGGGGGACTTGGAAGCCCTGAGGGAGATTGAGGAGGAGGAGTACTACTATAACCAACCTACCCCTCGTAGTGAGTACTACTACTTCCCCTCAGATGCGAGATCTGATGGACGGGACAGCTCACGTTCCGTCTCACCCGAGTACTACTTCCCCTGGGACAACTACTCTCCATAGTGGAGAAAATTAGGATTAATAATTAATTTAGGATTTATTTATGTTTAAATAAGTAATTTAGGAGTTATTTATGTTTAAATAAGTAATTTAGGAATTATTAGGATTATGTAATGGTTGTTTTAGTGTGTAATGGTTATTAAGTAATTTAATTATGTAATGTTTGTTATTTATTTTTTTTATTTAATTTAATTTTTTTTTTTAAAAACGGCCTTCAAAATGGGACTTCATGTGGTTTTTTTTTAATTTCTTAAATTTCTTTTTTTTTTTTTAATAAAACAGGTTGTTGATTTTTTTTAATAAATTAAATCTATTCAAGATCACCCAATCAGGAAGAGCCACGTGTCCCCATCATCTCCCCCCACGCCGGTGACCCTCTCCCCGCCCCCAGCCCCACGCCACTTCTCCCGCCCCTATGGCGGCGGTGTTCCCCCCCCTTCCCGCCCCTCTCCCGCCCCCACTCCCACTAGTCTAATGATACTAGAAATTATAATGATTGTGATTGAATGAGAGAAATAACGGAAAGTGGTAAAAAGTTGAGTAGGATAAATAATTAGACTGTGATTGAATAATACCAGAAAGCGGTAAAGTTGATTAGTTGAGTGGGATTAGATATACAATGTTGACAGAGCAAATAGTACATGCTGCAGTAACAGTTGTACATGCAGACTCATAAAAGGTTTTCCATAAAAGACATGCAAGTGCAAACACTTCCTTTGTTTCACTCTCTTTTGTCTTCTCCCTTCACATCTGACACTTCACAAGACCTCCTTATCTTTCTAAATAATTTCCTAGCTATTATTTTGTTATATACTGTATTTATTTTCAAAAATACAGAACAGAACTTATAATCATTTATAACTTATGAAAAGGAAATTCTTCAACTTTTTAATCTGAATTGATATTTTTTGATTTATCCGTTAGTAAGAAGAAAAAATGTGACATATCATGCAAATTGTATTATGACGTGGTAGAGATCGATACTAACTTATAAAAGTGTCTCACATCATTAATTAACACGTTGTGAACGCGTTGCCAGAGAATAAACCTCTATAGTGAAATGTGTTTGGGTTATGGTAATCTAACAATGAGTGATCTACTTGAAACCGTGACAAAACAATGTAGGGAACGCTTAGTTGACAAAATGGAGACATTCTTAGGTTTACTATAATGATGGGTGATCTCCCCGAAAGTCTACCAAGATAAAAATAGAGTTAGTGAGCTATTAGGTGACCTTCTTAAAAGTTTTTACCTGTCAAAAAAACAAAACTGACATTTTAGTGCACAAAATGGAAACGTTCTAAGGATGACCTACTTAAAATTCTTCACTAAGGTAATAGAGAAAGTATAAGAGAGGTAATCGCCAACTTGTCCATTTTCATTCATATTCCAGTCTAGGGATGAGCATACAAGGCCGAATACCGATCCCGTCCCGATCTCGATACCGTACTGAACCGATACCAAACCGAGGGGTTTCGGGATCGGTATTGGTACCCATCTTTATGGATTTTCGGTTTCGGTATTATCGGTATCGGTACGGGATCGGTATGGTATCGGTATTTTAAGGTAAAATACCGGTACCGTACCGATACCGTACCGTACCGTATGTGTTCGGTATCGGTATCGGTATTGGTTTTTTAGACTTTTCGGTATCGGTATTGTCAGGATCGGTATCAGTTCGGTACCGATACCGTCCCGAGCTCATCCCTATTCCAGTCCTTTATATAGTTACAATACAAGACTTATATTAGGAGATACAATGATTACAATGAATATGTTTGTCTGCTGACTTTGACTATGTTTGACTATACAATGAATGTGTTTGACTATGACTTTAACTATACAATTCAAAGTTCAGAGAATTGACCGATAATTATGTATCTATTACACCCCGGCAGTCGAAGAGGGATGAGAACGAATGCTTAGGCTGGAACGAAAGTTTTCAAATAGAATCCGTGGCAGTCCTTTGGTAAAAATGTCGGCTATCTGGTAACGAGAATGGACATGTAAAATCCGAACCAGCCCTTTCTGAACATGCTCGCGAACAAAGTGAATGTCTAGTTCAATGTGATTTGTGCGCTGATGCTGAATGGGATTTCCTGACAAGTAGATGGCGCCCATGTTATCACAATATACTAGTGTAGCATGAGATAAGGGACGGTGTAGCTTAAGGTGGAGATTTCGTAACCAACAAATTTCTTCCACGACATTGGCAACGTCGCGATATTATGCCTCGACACTGGATCGAGAATTGTTGATTGGCGTTTTGAGGACCACGAGATGAGGTTGTTGTCGAGATATACACAATACCCTGAAGTAGACCGGCGTGTATCCGGGCAGCCTGCCCAGTCAGCATCTGTGTAAGCCCGAAGAGAGAGTTTAGATGGGGAGGTCAGATAAAGGCCATATTCAGAGGTGCCTTGCAGGTATCGTATAATGCGTTTGAGAGCATTCCAATGGGCAATGGATGGTGCATGCATATGCATGCAAAGTTGTTGAACTGCGTATGTAATGTCTGGCCTAGTGAAGGTGAGGTATTGAAGAGCACCAGCAAGGCTTCGAAACAAAGTAGGATCCTCAAATGGTTAACTTGTGTCGGTACCGAGCTTGGGTTGTGTATCAACTGGTGTTGCTGAGGGTTTGCACGAATCCATACCTGCTCGATGAATGATGTCTTTTGTATAAGATTGTTAAGACAAGAAGAGAGTGTCACCCGTGCGAGTAACTAAGATGCCCAAGAAGTAGGTTAGAGGGCCAAGGTCTTTCATCGCAAATTCACCAGCTAGAGTGGACATAAGACGCTTTCTTAAGGCATCTGTGGAGGTGGTGAGAATAATATCATCCACATATATTAAGAGATATGCAATCTCGTGGCCATGGTGGTAGATAAATAAGGAATTGTCTGATTTGCATTGAGAAAACCCCTGCAGAAGAACAAAATCTGTAAAACGTTGGTACCAAGCTCTAGGTGCCTGTTTAAGGCTGTAGAGAGATTGCTTGAGACGGTAAACGTGGTCCGGATAATCCCTGTGGTGAAACCCCATTGGTTAATGCATGTAAAATGTTTCGTTCAGGTGGCCATGTAAAAAGGCATTTGTGATGTCTAATTGATAATATTTGATATATTGGCCAAGAATGAGTTAGAGCCAAAGATAGAATTGTCCAGATCGTGGTGGGTTTGACCACGGGGCTGAAAGTCTCCCCGCAGTCGATACCAACCCGTTGACTACGACCATCACAAACTAAACGAGCTTTATATCGTTCTAAAGTTCCGTCTGAGCGAAACTTGTGTTTAAACAACCATATACTGCAAATGATATTCATGTCAGGACGACGGGGTACTAACTCCCATGTCTCGTTTTTAATAAGTGCACTAAACTCGTTGTTCATGGTATTGAATCATTCGGGTGTGGACAAGGCAACTTGTGGACATTTTGGAATGGGGACAATGGAGGAGGAGTGGAGATTAAAGAGTTGTTTGGGTTTGGTGATGCCGTCTATTGTGCGTGTGCGCATGGTGCGTTCAAGGTTGGGTGGTGGGGCAGTTGTGGTAGAGGTAGGTTGGGTAGGTATTGGAGTAGTGGGAGCATTTGTGGAATGGGAGCGGTTGCGACTCGAGTAGGTTATGGGTGTGGGGTTTGGAATAGTGGGCTGGGAGTCAGAAGGGCCGGGAGGGGTGGGTGTGTGATGTTGGGCTACGGAGGGTGTTGGGCCGGATGTATGAATGTGTTGTGAAGGTTGTGTATGGATAGGAGAGGTGGGTAAGGGGGCATTAGGTGAGTTAGTTGGGCCAATAGAGGATGGGCCGGGGTTTGTGGGTGTAGTAGTAACAGTGGGGCCGGTGGTGTTGAGAGGGTGTTGTATATGTTCCCAGTGATGAGGAGAGATGGGGTGGGAAAGAAAGTTATAAGTAGGAAGTGTAGTGGGGTGTTGTATAGAGTATGGGTAATCGCCAACTTGTCATTTTCCTTCATATTTCAGTCCTTTATATAGTTACAATACAAGACCTATATTAGGAGATACAATTATTACAATAAATATGTTTGATTGCTGATTTTGACTATGTTTGACTATACAATGAATGTGTTTGACTATGACTTTGACTATACAATTCAAAGTTCAGAGAATTGACCGATAATTAGGTATCTATTAGAAACAAAGCCGTAACCCTTAAGCGGATACTTTTAAGAACAATGTTAACTTTTTTAACGCCGAATTTCTTCCTCCTTATATGATTTAGAATTACATTATATGTGTTCAAGTATTATTAATAAAACTCATTTTAGAGTATTATTTAAGTTAAATATCATATTAGTTGATTGATACAAATGATGTAGAATTAAATTACATGTGTTCAGGTATTCCTACTATCTTATAATACATTTTACAAGAACCTTTTAAAATTTAAGTTTTACAAGCATAATTTCTTAGAGTACAACACACAATGCATATGTTAACTACATTTTGAGGGCAAATATGTCTTTTATATATACTATCTTATAATACATTTTACAAGGACCTCTTAAAATTTACGTTTTACAAGTATAATTCCTTAGCGTACAACACACAATACATATGTTAACTACCTTTTGAGGGCATATATGTATTTTATATAATACTTACACATTTCCCCCCTCAATTTTACTTAACTTTTTTATTCAAATAACAATTACACTTTTCACCCTTATTTTAACCAACTACCCTAACGATTTTTAAACGTCCATAATTTTTTTTATACCTTAATATTTTCCTAATATTATTACACCTTATAAAAGGACATTTTTTCTCTTTAATTTGAGTATAGTATAGCTATAGTTTTTTAATTTAAAAATGATATGTTATGGTTAAGTAATAACCGAAACGGAAACAAACGAAAATGAACTGAAAGCATATAACTATACTATAATACATTTATTATTGACCTCTTAAATTTAGTTTTTACAGTATAATTTCTTAAAGTACAACACACAATCCACATGTTAACTAAATATTATTTCCCGCCACAACGCATGTGCACCTGACTAGTATTTTAATACATTTCAAAATGTTTATACTAGATTTCAAAGCATGCCATTTACATTTAAAATTGATGAGTTATGTACTTTATATTTTAAAATCTTGCACGTTATGTCCTTTACCCTAACTCAATTAATTTTTCTAGTTAAATCAGACCATGTAAACCCCATGTAAGGGTAATTTAGTCTTTTTTTTTATCCTAACACATAAATATTTTATTTTCAAAAAAATAAAATAAAAAATAAAACCCACCCCTGTGCTCACCCTACCCTGATATATCTCTCTTTACACATACCTCCTCTCTACCTTTCTCTCTCCCCCAACACCATTAGTCCATCATTTCCTACCATCATCACCACCACTCGCCATTGTCGACGACATTCACACACCCACATTCCGACATCTTATTATCGCTGCACCAGCAGCCCCTATACAATCGCCAGCGGGTGTCAACTGATCTATACATAGAAATTAGGGGTGGTTGTGACGGTTCAGATATGATGTTTTAGGTATGTTCAGGTAGTCAATACGTCTCCATCGCCGCCCCACCCTATTCATTCTTCCTCTTTGTTTTTCATCACCGGGGTGGTGGTTGTGCCTCGGAATAGACACATCGGTGGGTGACTTCACTCTTGCTAGATCTGTGGAGGGTCAAAACCGGAGGCCACCATCGTCACTATTGCAACTCAGTCCTTCAATAGCTGTTTTTGGTGGTGGGGTTTATTATTTTTGTTATCTATTTTTGACTTATCATGTTTTCAAGTTGTAGCTATTGAAGTTTACAGGTTGTTGGGGTGGGGGTTTTATGTTAGGGTTGGTATGTTTGGCAAGTGGAGATGGAGGGTGATAACAGGTGGAGGCGGTGGTGGCAAGTGGTTGTGGAGGGTGGTAGCGGGTGGGGGTGAGAAGGAGAGATGTTTGGTCTACATATTTTTTAATTGAATAAATAAAATTACAATGCTACCCTCATGTGACTTACACATGACATAAGTTAACAACAGAAATAAACTAAGTTAGTGTCAAAGGACAAAACATGTAAGATTGTTATACATAAAGTATATAACCAATTAATTTTAAACGTAAAGGACATGCTTTGTAATTAGATATAAACATAATTAGACAAAACTTGTAATTCAGTCTATATTTTAAGTACTACAAATATAGTTAACATAATGCACATGTTAACTTCTTTTAGGGGTTAATATGTCTTTTGAATAATACATCAATCTTTACCCCTTCAACTTTACTCAATTTTCATCTATTTAAATAATAATGATAATTTTGCCCCATTACTATAAAACTAACTACCCGAACTATTTTTAAATGATCATAACTTTTTCATACGTTAATATATTTTTTTTAAAGAAAAGTTACATAACAAAAATGAGCATTTTATTCTCTTTAGTTTGAGTATAGTATTAATGCTATAGTTTTTTTAAATAAAAAATTGGTATGTAATGTTATTAACATTGTCTAGGGAAGAGCAATAACAGATAGGTTAGCTGAAAAAAAAAAACCAACCGAATTAATTAAAAATCAGTTATTGATTTTTTTTCCACCTTGGTTAACCAACTAAACCATTCATATTTTTAGAGATTACTAGCTTTTATATCTCCATTTCATTTATTTCTAAGTATAAAAAAATAACCTAAGTTTGGTTATTGTTATTAACAGAAATGAATGGAAAGTCGACAATTGAATTTTAATTTCAATTTAGACTAATAACCAAACGAAACCAGGCCATGCACACCCCTGATAGTGTCAATGTTTCCCGCTACATCGTACGAACATCCTTATAGTATTAGTAATAGAACTCATTTCAGACTCCAGAGTATATTACTTAAGTTAAATATCACCATAATAACATATATAATCAAGTTTCATAAACTTATAGCGTAACTACTGAATTTATGTTATATATTGTTTATATATTTAATTAGTACTTAAGCAGTTTTGCTAAATCATTTTGTACTTATCACGTACGTACCCACATACAATAATATATAACCAAAATAATATATAAATATCTGATATATTATATATGCAATATATGCATATCTTTCAGCATCTATATATTTTGAAATTTAGTAAGCAGCATGTGTATGAACGTGTGGTGAGTACTGAGTAGTGTATAATATCTAGCATGTGTAAAATACTCTTTTTGCACGACAAAGCATGTTAAAACTTAAAAGTTAAAGCCATAGAAACCTACATATTTTTCGTGACAGAACAAAACCTGTCACTACACAAATTGTCCAAAAAACCAGTCGCTAACAGCCAGCAAAGCATCACTAAACACATTCTCACTCGTGATTCCGATTAAATTGGCTAAACCCCATTGATGAAGATGCAAACTTGTTCAACTCTTGTTGTAGATTAAACGACACACTTCTTTCACTCCTTGCAACCCCCAAAAAGTCCCTTGTTAGATCACCATCACCAAACTCACCACCACCCGATGGTTTGCTCGGTTGCGGTCCGTCCGTGGCCGCGGCTGCTGGTGCTGCCATCATCATCAATCTTTCACCATTTCTAGGGCTTGATAGTTGATTAGAGAGAGCTGAACTCATGAGCCCAAATCCGGTATCATTTCCACTAGAATTTGTGCTTCTTGTTGACCCCATTTGAGCTGCCTTTTGTAGAAGAGCGGTCGCCGACATGTTACCGATTGGTGCCGGTGAAACCGGTGGTAGAGTTGAACACATAAGATTGTTTTGAGATGTTGAACCACCACCAAAGTTGTACATTGTGTTCATTTGCATTTCCTTTTGGGCTTGTTCTTCTTCTTTTAATGATAACCCTTGTGGTAATCCATTGTATCTACCCAACCAATTCATCATCTCGGGTGGTAGCATACCACCATTGTTGTTATTGTTGTATTGGGAGCTTGATGGACCTAAATATGTTGGGTTGTTAGGGTTTTCAAGGTGGGGATTGGTGGCATTATTGTGGTCTAACCAAAGTGGTAGTCTTGGTTTGGCTCCATTGATGTCAAGATTGTTGTCTAAGACTCCACCGAATACGGGTTGAAATTGTCCGTCGCCGCTGCTGCTACCGCCGCCAGCATTCATCATCATCAAGTCATTCCGGAAGCCTAAAGTATTACCCATGTTTGGAACCATTGGTAGTGATGCCATTCTTGAGTTTTCTTCCATTAGAGCATCACAAAATGCTCTATGTGTTATGAAGCTATCCTTCCTGTTTTCACACACACAAACATACAAATCCATACATATAAAGAAACAAAAATACAAACAAATAAACAAATTAATGTACTATAAATTCTTCGGTAATAGTAGGGTCGACAGGGTGAGATGAGAAGAAACCTTACCAGACTGCTCTCAATAAGACCTTCGGCTTAACATGCAAGTCGTTACAAAACAAATAAACAATTGTACCCAGTAATTTCTTAGTAGGGTCTCAGAGGGTGAAATTATGACGAGCTTTACCTCTATTCCAAGGAATAGAGATGCTTCTAGACTCAACATGCAAATTCATACATATACATATCATATCTAAATCCAATTAATTGAAGATGAAGAACCATAAACATACCTTGAAAACAATGTACCACAATCACATTTGTACTCTCTAGTACCACAAATCTTGCTATGAGCTTTCCAATCCGATTGAACCGCATACTTCTTCGAACACTTTTCACATTTCCATTTCTTTTCCCCATGTTTCCGGCTATAATGCTTCTTAACTCCGGTAAGATCGCCAAGAGCTCGAGAAGGGTCATGATGAACACAACTTTTTTCTGGACATATGTACACTTTCTTCTTCAACACTTCATTCTTGTTTCTTTGCTTAAGTTTCCATGGCAAGTTGTGTCCTCTTCTATGAAGCTGCAAATTCTGGTCTCTTTGAAAACCCTTATTGCATATCTCGCATACGAATCGATTTGTAGCCATTAATGATGTTGGCGATAACGCGATAACCTCAGCTTCTGGATCTGCCCATATTCGTCCGATTTAAGTAAGAAAAAACACTAACATGATTATGAAAGTATTTAAATTGAGTAAAGATGAAGATGAATGCTTTGTTACCTGGATTACCGGCTTGGTTACGCTTTCTTTTGCCCGAAATGGATGAATTAGGGTTAGGGTTTGGGATGGGATCCTGGATGAAAGAAGTGAGGGAAGAAGGTGGTGATGAAAACCCATCACCAGACATCATCTTTCTTGAATCTTTAATAATAAATAAACAAGTTTAAACAAGTGAAGGATGATAAAAGAGCTTTTAACCAATATGTACACACATGAAGATGAACATGAACAATATGAGATGAAGATGATGATTATGGTTGTAACACTCAAGTGTTGTTTAAAGATAAAGACATCTTTTCAATGGATTTTTTAAAGAACTTGTAACTAATCCAAGTAAAGATGAAGATAAAGACATGAACTTGATGGATTATGAAGCTCAACTAGTGTTGTTCAAAGATGAAGAGCACCTAGGAAAAGAAAGAAACTCCATTGATTTTTGGTTTGAGTTTTGAATCAAGTTGTGAGACTGATTGTTCGTCTTTTTCTATTTGTTTGAATCATATATATCGCAGAGAAAAAAACACACACATGATAGCTACTTCAAAACAGAATATTTCTGTCTCTCTCACATACTCACACACACACATAGAGAGAGAGAGAGAGAGAGAGAGAGAGAGAGAGAGAGAGAGAGAGAGAGAGAGAGAGAGGGCCTTATCTTGGGACGGTTTCCATGTACACTACGGCAGCCATAGACTCAACTTGACCACATCTTTTAGCTCAAAATATCGGATTTTTGAAGTTTGTAATATAAGTTTTAACTAAGTTTTATAAAAGGTAAATGGGTTGAATTCTATAATTTATTTATATAGAAATGAAAATATAAAATAAGAACTAATTTTAATGAGAGGTTTTCATAAAGAATGGAACTAAATTAAATTAAAATTAAATGAAACTTCAACTAAAAATAAGGCCAAAAATAGTACAAAACGAAGTTGAAATTGAGACTCTAATATGGAGACCATAACGGTTTTAAAAATTCATAAGGCACTAGAACAAAATGACAAGCTGCACCTACACCAAACTACAAACAAAAAAACGCCTCAATATAGTTGATTGGTGTTTTTATACACGTCTTATACCTTAATTATTTATTATTATATCATGCAATGAACAACATTAATGTTTTATTAATTTCTTGCCGGTTTAAGGTGTCAACAAGCTAAAAGATGTGATTACGCCAAAGTTGACACAACAACATGCAAGGAACGGAACATAGGGAATTGATCACTCTCAAACCCTAATTCATGCTAAGGTCACACTGGTTTAATTAAGTGATTGAGTTCTTTAATGTTTTATGAGAATTATAAAGAGTGACACTGACATTTAACTAGCATATGAAAGTTACAAGAAAGATATATGGGACAACATACGTACTGAATTTTTAAAAGAAGGGACCAAAAGTAAAATTTTTTACTACATAGATCCGTGTAATTTACGCTAATAATAGTTTTCGTGATATTTTAGTTCTATAAAATATGTTATTTCTTTTAAACAATGATACATATAACCTAACTTGGGTTGTTAACATTCAAATAACATTTAAGCATTAATTACGTGGTATATGATGTTTAATAGGTCTTAGGTTCGTATTTCACTAGCAATGTTATTATAAGTTTTTTACAAATAAATCAAACAAAACACCATGGTTAAGACAATTACCCCCAAACTCCATTAATTATTATGACACATCCCTTAACTTCGAAGTTTTAAAGAAATACGAAGTAAAAGTAAACACATTGTTATCAAATAATTACTACAATGTTTTAAATATATTAAACAAAACTAGGTTATACGTTGTTATGTATGTTAATTGTTGTATAGTTAGAAAAAAAAATGGATTATTTTTAAATTTAAATAAAAGAGACATGTATAAAAAAATTAAACCTTTCATTATGTTACTTACTCGATTATAATCTATACCAAATAAATAAATGGTTACACCACTTGTCATAATTTTGTAAACCCAATTTTCTTTTTCTATTTATCTTATTTCATTCTTTCTTATTTCATTTTTATAAAAATTTAAAAAGTAATAGTTAATACACAATAAAAAATTATTTAATATTGTTTTATATTATTCATTAATGGCTATTTAATTTTTTTCTTCATTAAACCCGTATAATATACTAGTTTTAACTTAGGGGCTGTTTGGTTGATTAAGTGTTGAATCATTAAGAAGTTTGAATGGTTAAAATGTCTGAATGGTTACGTGCTGAATCATTAAATTGGACCTCTTAATAGTTAGTATTCTTGTCCCACATTGATAGGAGAGTCTCATTAAGGTTCAACATAGTTCAGTGCTTAATGGTTCATCAACATCTCAAATCTTAATGACTCAGACTTAACTATTCCATTCAGAAGCTGAAACAAACGCGCTGAATGGTTCAAAGTCTCATTAAGAGGCTTACCAAATAGCCCCTTAGTTATATATATATATATATATATATATATATATATATATATATATATATATATATATATATATATATATATATATATATAGGGGAAGGATAAATTGAAAACCCTCTTGAGTTGAGAAAACCTCGGAAACCCATGTAAAAATCAATTTTTTTTTTTTTGAAAAAAAATAACCAATGTAAAATACATGTTTTTAAGCATTTTGGGCCAAAAAAATATAAAAAGCGCCGAAGGGATTTTTTTAAAAAAAAATAAACAAAGTTGCTAAAAAAACATATATTTTCAGCTATTTGCTGTTTTTTATCAGGTGTAAACATGTGTTTTCGCAGCTTTGTTTATTTTTTTTAAAAAAAATCCCTTCGGCGCTTTTTTTATTTTTTTGGCCCAAAACACTTAAAAACATGTATTTTACATTGGTTATTTTTTTCAAAAAAAAATAATGATTTTTTATATGGGTTTCCAAGGTTTTCTCAACTCAAGAGGGTTTTCATTTTATAATTGCCCTATATATATATATATATATATATATATATATATATATATCTATGTTACCTTATTAAGGAAGAGACACGTCTAGAAAAGTAATTTTACACCCATTTTAAGATGGGATATCAAGAGACTCATGCTTTAACATAGATATGTCATGTAAAAGTTTCCCATAATACCCCTTATTGCATTATGCACTTGTACTTGTACTATAACTATATAATCAATTTAGAGACTTATTAATATATTTGAATGATCACATTCATTACTATCATGTGAGTTGTTTTGAAGCTCCTCACCCTTATATGATTTCAATTAAAAAGACAAAGTGACCGTCTAGATCAATTGCAAAATGACTATAATACAAATATAAATTCTAAAATCATTATATTATACTAAGAAAGTTAAGCTTGAATGATTGTATGAAGAAAATAAACATAAAAATATATGTGGGTTGTAAAAAAAATAAGAATTGTAATTTTAATTGTTAATTCTTAAATTTACTTTCAAAAGCCGTCTCTTATGAGAATGAGAGCGAGAAAGAGACATGCTTTACGAAATTTAGCCAAATTAGAATGCAATACGCTGCCATGTTTTTTTAGAATTGTATTTGCGCAGCGAAGCGCGCGGGCATAGTACTAGTATATATATATATATAGGGGAAGGTTCAATTGAGAACTCATAGTTAGGGAGAGAACTCGAGAACTCCTTAAGCACAGGGGTATTATTGTCAAATAGTTCATAAAACCTCATTACCTAATATACAACCCCCAAAACTATGTAGAACCCTATACAATTTCTAATATTCAGATCAATGAACCAATCAAGAACACATATCGTGTGATCATATATCTCAATTCATCCATTCAGCTTCTGAATTCGAATCAACATTCATCACACTTTGTTATTAACGATGATCGAAGGTATATTTTTTTAATCTCACATATGTGTGTATGTCACGATTAATTGTATGATTTTTTTGTTGTTGTGGTGATTGTTGTTGTTAATTAGGTCAAACATCTTCATCTAATTCAAATAAAAACCCGATACATGAGGATTTTCATCACGTATAGAAGTTAATCAGGAAAACTACCTATATTGATAGATGATATTGCAGAATCTACATCAAGCATTGCTTCTTCTTCTTCTTCTTCTACATGTATCAAATCCGCTTCAGATGATACAAATTTGTCTGGCATCGAACATAGAGGTATTTGATTCAATATATACGTACTGCACATGTGCATTACATTTACTACGTGTCTATTGGTAGTTTTAAACAACATATATGTTTGTGTTTGTTTTTTTAATTATGTACTGCACATGTGTAATCTTTCTGTCACTGAACATAGAGGTACCTGATTCAATATTTACGTACTACACATGTGCACTACATTTACTACGTGTCTATTGGTTGTTTTAAACAACATATAGGTTTATGTTTGTGTTTTTTTAATTACGTACTCCACATGTGCAATACATCCGGATTGTTACCACTTTATTTTTCAAACATAGATATATTTGTTAAAAATTAATGTATTGCGCATGTGCACTACCTTCGTTCTGTCGTTCTTCATATGATACAAAGCTTTGTGGTATTGAACATAGAGGTACATATTCCAAAATTTCCGTACTGCACATGTGCACTAAATTCAGTTTGTGTTTACTGAATATTTTATGCAACCTAGACGTATTTGTTTTTCTAAAATTTACGTATTGCACATGTGTACTATATTCCAATTGTGTTTGCTGTATTTTTTTTACACAATATGTACATGTTTTTAAATTTACGTATTGCACATGTGCAGTACATTCGGTTGTTTCTACTGTATTTTTTTTTACACAAAATAGAGATATGTGTTCAAAATTGAAGTATCATACATGTGAAATACATTCATTTTGCGTTTACTGTCATTTTTACACTACATGTTTTTATAATTAGTGTACATGTTCACTATAAATAATAATAATACAAATATTGTTTTTAATTGTAGGTCGTGTATTCGGTTATGTCTATATAACTCCTGGCGGAACTACCTATTGGGTACTTAAGTATTGGATTCGGATGATGTTCTAACATGTGACAAGTGCGGTCATAGGGGTCACAATAGGAGAACTTGCAAGGGTCAATCACAATAGAATGGGGTTAATAAAAAAAACAATATGTTATGAACATGTCTTTTGGATGATGTATGTTACAAACATGTCTTTTGGGTTATGTTTGTTATGAACATGGTTTTATGTTATTAGGTTAAGAACTTGACTCTTTGGTATGTAATCAACTTGACGGTTTTATGTTATGGCATTTATCACTTATGTAATGTTGTTTGTTTTTGTATGTGTTAAAAAACTACAACAACAAAAATAGTGTTGAAATATATTAAAATATGCAACCAAGAATGTGCCGGAGTGTGTTAAAAACTGCAGCAAAAATGTATCATAAACTACAGCCGAAATGGGTCATATACTGCAGCCAAAAACTGCAAAAAAAATGTGCCAAAATGGGTCAAAAGCTGCTCCAAAAAAACTGCAACAAAAATATGTCGAAATGCATAAAAATTGCAGCAACGAAAGTGCCGAAATGTCTCATTGTGCATTGAAAATGAGTCATTATGTAGCAAAAAATGACATTAGAATTTAAACAACCAAACTAATATTAACATGCCATACATTCATCCGTTAAACTTGGTACAAACATAAATTCAAATAACATATCCATTAAATCATACATCCAAACTTAGTACAAGGTTAATTCGTTGTAAAAAAAATATATGATCAAAGGGACCCAACTAAAAACAAAAAAAAAACTTCAATCTTTTATTCTTCAATGCCACAATTCTAGCTCGTTCTTCATGTTGCCTAATATGAGCTTCCCATATCCTAGCTTGCTCTTCGTGGATGTTAATCAATCTCAATAGACCTGATATCACTTCATCAGCTCCTCTATATAATGGAGTATCATCCAAACCCATAAACCTGTAACTCCTTCCCTATAGCATTACACTATGTCAAATAATGTTCACATTTAACATTGGCAATAACAGTCACATTACACATGTGAAATACTGTTACATGTATATATGGAAGCACATGACAAACAAAACATTATATCATTTTAACATTAACTATCTCAAATTAAATTACCACACATGTGTAATACATTAAACATTTAGAACACATCTGTATTACATTACATACAAAACCTATTCACACTAAACATCGACTAAAACAAGACTACTGCACATGTGAAATACAGTTATAGAGATATCTCATATATCCAACAGATGAAAAAACACTGCACAAGTGTAATACATGGAACAATTATAACACCTGTGGAATAATGTCAAACAATTCCCCGTTCACTATTAATGTTAACTACAACAGGCATATTACACATGTGAATTACAGTTACATCTATAACATATGTGCGTACATGACAAACAAAACATAATCTCGATAAACACTATCAGAAATTGTACCATCACACATTTGTAATATATACACATTAGTATCACATGTGTAGTACATTACATACAAATAATGTTCACATTTAACATTGGCTAGAATAGTCGCATTTCACATGTGCAATACAGTTACATCTGTATTATATGGCAACACATGACAAACAAAACATTGTATCATTTTAACATTAACTATCACAAATTAAATTATCACACATGTGTAATGCAATAAACATTTATAACACATGTGTAATACATTACATACAAAGCCTGTTCACACCTAACAACAACTAAAACAAGCCTACTACGCATGTAAAATACAATTATAGATATCACATATGTGCAACGTATGACAAGCACATCAGATGAACTTAACACTAACTATCATAAATAATATTATCACGCATGTGTAGTACATGGAACAATTATCACACTTGTGCAATACATATCATACAAAGCCTAATCATTGTTAACATTAGCTAAAATAATCATACTACACATGTGTACTGCAGTTACATCCATAGCACTTGACAAAAAAACCCATAATATCATTTAACACTAACATCAACCATATTTAACATATATTTCATGAATAAAACATGAAATGTTGTTCAAAATTTTGTTATTTTACATAAAACACCAAAAAATCGACGCAATACACGAGATGATGCGATATGTGTGTAGTACACCAAATATGTTATGATTATATGCGAATAAAATTGTTTGCATGTATGAGATCGTACCTATATCGATCGTCAATGAGTATTGATTGATTTTATTGGTAAATTGTTGATCGAATACGAGTTTAGTGAAACCCTAAGATGTTTGTTGAGAGAGTTAGAGAGAGTGATAGAGAAAGTGAGAACAGGTGAGGGATTTTTTGATTTGTTTGAATGAGTGTGAAAATAGGTTTTGCAAACTTTAGTTTTCCAAAACTACCATCCCTTGTAAAATCTTAGCTTTTTTTTAATCCACACATCCTTTTAATCACATCCCTTGATCTTGTAAGATCAATGGTCATTATTTAATTCTCGAGTTCTCTCAATAAAATGAGTTTTCTATTGAACCATCCTATATATATATATATATATATATATATATATATATATATATATATATATATATATATATATATAGGGTAAGGTTCCTATAGGAAAATAGTTTTGTGTAGGAAGTGTAGGAAGTGTTTTCAACCGTTTGATCTAGAAATCGATGGTTTAGATTAAAAGTTTTGGTTACTTAAGATTATACTAATTATAATTTAATAATCAAGGGTATGATGGTCCAAAAATGTTTTAAAAGAGGGCATGAAAGTCAATTTCTTGTCTTTGATCATTAAGCACTTCCTTAATTAACGTTTGTTTCTCTCTCATAATAACTCACCTTCTTCATCTTTTCACATTCTTAAAATAGTAGGCTTCCTCCTACCATCTTCATCAATATACAACGAGGTCTTTAATCGGTGCTTCTTTCTTTTTACTAATCGTTGGCTTCCTCCTATAAACCTCATATTCTTGTCTTGTTTTACAAATCCGAGCTGTTAAAAAAACTACACAAGGAAAAAAAACCCCGCTAGTAGATATGTAAAATGTATGACACTACAGTTTTCGCTTTCTTATTTTCATATAAGGAAGAATTGGCTATTTTAGGATGATTAAATTTCATAAATATCCTGATTTTAAATGCTAAATTAGTGGGTCAATGATAATTAATAAAATGGATAAAAAGTCTATAATGCCCTTCATCTAAAGATTTAATCAGATTTGATCCAACAGTTGAAAACACTTCCTACACTTCCTACACAAAATAATTTTCCTACCGGATCCTCTACCTATATATATATATATATATACTGTAGCTGTTTGTACAAGCTTTTTAAGCTTATGTACAACACTTTTATGCAAGCTTTTCACTTATCATGGACATTAAAAGCAGCGGAGAGTACAAAGTACTACTCTAAGCGATACTCATCTAAGGGTTCAAAACATGTGACAGCGGTACTAAATGGTGGGATGGTGAACCAATAGGAAGGCCAGGGGCATACGGAACTTTTTAACCAAATAAGAATTGTTTCTTTCGCAGGTAGACTATTCCAGTAATTAAGATGAAATTAAATCCGGTTCCCATATTTCTTTCATAGTTCTTATCTCCATTCTTGCAATGTAAAAAAGAAGAGTTTCCCAAGTCGATGATTCATTCAAAGATATAGCTCGTGTGTCGTGAGTAGGTCTTTTTGTTGGAGATTCAAGTACAATAAAGAAAAGAATTAGCTCAGGTTCACAGCCAGAAGAATCACAAGAAAAAGAATGTCACATTCCCTTTTGCTTGCCATGTTTCTAAAACCCATGAACCAGTTACTTAAATGACTAGAGATAGAACATGGGGTTAAAAGAGAGAGGCCGAGAGTGAAGAGAGACATGGAAGGGAGATGGGCGGCGAATGTGGTGGTTTGACGGTGGTCTTGTGGCTTTTTTAGTCAACGACGGTGGAGGTGGCCATGTGAAGGAGGATTAATTTTAATTAAAACCCTATTGTTGGGCTTTCCACCGCCTTGCTCTCCACCTCCCTCCTCTCCACCACCTCTTGTTTTTGTTCCTGCCGTGTTATCTGGAGACCTACTTTAAGGTTTGATTATTTGTTTTATTTTAGAGATATGTAAGATATTGAGTGTTTGTCGATGATGACTGCTTCTCCACTGAATCTGTCACACCCTCAAATTTCCACATGCGGGGTTTTACCGCGAGGCGCGTGACACACCAGGATCCAAGTCAACGGTCACAATAAACGACATCTATATGATATGAAAACAACGTAAACTGCCATTGAGTTTCAAAACCGTTCTAACACAGCGGAAGCAAAATGTATTATTACAACTCAAAAGTAAAACTCAAACTCTGAAATGTTTAACAACACATGCATATGATTCCTAGACGCCGTGAGACTCCGTGCGCCTAAACTCAATGCTGCTACCTTAGCGACCTGAGAAAACATGCCAAAAAGATGTCAACATATAATGCTGGTGAGTACACAGGTTTTAAGTTCGTAAACGTTTTAATGTGTAAAGCGATTCCTCATAAAGTGCCAAGTGTGCAAAAGTTCCAAGTAAATAACAAACGTTCCCTTACTACTACGATTGTGTTGCTAAAACCATTACTGACAAACGTTGCTCGAGTTGCTGCCCATGTGCCAAGTGTCAAGTAGAGACAATATGCACCCGCCCGGCTCCCAGCCGTCGGGTGAGGTTCGTCACGCCCGATAGATCTATCCACATTTCCCCCGTTGTGCCCCGCACATTCATGGTTTCAATAGGGACTTAGGTTTCATCGTATAGTAAATAAGTGCCAAGCGCCAAGTGCCAAATGCCAAGTGTCAATGTTTAAAAGTGTCAAGTGCCAATGTTTAAATATGCCAAATGACAATGTTTAAATGTATCAATTGCCAATGTTAAATATGCCAAGTGCCAAACGTGTCACGTTTCTTAAAAGAGTTACATTCCCAAAAGGCGTCATGTTTCTAAAAGTGTTACGTTTCCAAAAGTGGTAAGTTTCATAAGAGTTACGTTTTCAAATCATAAACGTTGCATTGTTAAAACGTGTGGCATGCTTCTCCCCCGAGAGAAAAGAGTATAAAAGAGGGGCCGTGAAACTCACCTTAGAGTGCGTCTTCTTGATAACTAGAGATCCAACCCGTGTATGATACTCCCGACAATTAACAACCTATTAATGAGTTTACATAAGTGTGATGACTACTAACCCATAGGTTACCTAGTCCCCGATTGTCCAGATCTTGACTCTATGTGTTTAAAGTGTGTTTGAACGTTAACCGGACATCCCAGACCGACCCGACATCCCGTTGGTGACCCATTACATCAATTAGTCATGCACATAAAGTTAACACATAAGTTTCAAGCATAAAACACTTAGTTGCATCAAAAATCTCATTCCGGACATCAGATGGTCGAATGTGGTTTTTCCCATTTCCACGTTCGCCCGTTTGAGCCACGTTCGACCACTTGTTCCACGTTCGCCCGTTTGAGCCACGTTCGCCCGTTTGAGCCACGTTTTATTCCACGTTCGCCTGTTTGAGCCACGTTCACCCGTTTGAGCTACGTTCGCCCGTTTGAGCCACGTTCGACCACACGAAGGGTCGAATGAGTTCCACGTTCGACCGTTTGCAGCAGAACTTCATAAAACGCACCAAAACGTATCTAAACGGTCCGAAAACATCACGAAACATTACCAATCACAGCAGTCAACTATCATTAACATATTCCTACAAAACCCTACCAATTTTATCCCGAAATCCGTTCGTTTTACAAGTTACCCGGAATAGCAAATTATGGAGATGTCACATTAAACGCATGCAATCTTTACCCAATTAGGAAACTTTCTGAAATCAATTAATAATCAGCTTAATATACTCAGATTATCATGAACAAGAAACCCCCAATCATATCCTTATGACTATCATCATGAACAAGCCCTAGATCTAACCCAAAATCCCCATAATGAACAAAACATCATCAATAATCAATTGTAACCTATCCCAATCATAAATCATCATCAATAACAGTCCTAGATCATTGTTATAACATCTATACAGCAATCAATCATCAAACAATACATAACACTACATAAAACACCATTAACACATGTTAATTTGTATGAAAACTCATTGTTTATGCATAGGTTTTGTTTAGAAAGATATTAGGAAGGTTTTTATCCATGAAAACATGTTTGAATCAGATCTGGACTCTTGGGGTTTAATGAAAACGAATTGAAATGCTTTAAAAATGATTTAGAATGAAGAACACACCTTAGATCTTTGTGTAGAAGATGTTTGTAGGTTAGATTATAGGAAAACAAGAGCAAAACTCCTTCCCCAATGTTTAAAGTTGCTAGAGAGTGTTTAGAGGCGTTTAGGGTTTGTGAAATGGTGAAAAATGACAAAGTGTGGTATTTATACTATGTCCACATTCGCCCCTTTTTCCTGGGCGAATGTACCCACATTCGCCCCTTTCACAGGGTCGAATGTGCATGTTCTGGTCGAATTAAACTTTTTCATTTCCACATTCCAGGTTCGCCCCTTTGCTAAGGGTCGAACCAAGATTAATTTCCAGGTTCGCCCACTCGATGTGGTCGAACCAGGACTTATGTTTTTCCTAGTTTTCCAGTTTGTCGTGTTTAACGCATTTTAACGCACCTTAACATACGAGCATGCAACCTTAGTCTATGTTTAACATATTTAAGCACGGATGATTATCTACACATCATTTAAACACATCTAAGCATATAATCCACCATACGACAATTAGTCTACACATACACTTAATTAGTTTATGTAATTCACCAACAACGGGACTCGTATCGTGTGTGTGTGTGTGTGACTAACCCAATGATCCTCCAAGTCATTGAACCCTGGACAATATGGACTGTGTTCCGACTCTACTGACCCCGTCAAGTGTGTTTAATAAACGTTTTTCGCTAAGGTAGACTTATGTGTTTATAAAATGTTGACCTAAACATGCCGGGTGTCACATCATCCCCCTGTTGAAAGGAATCTCGCCCCGAGATTCACTCTTCGACAGTAATGAGTGTCGACCTAACCCAAGTAACGTTTCCCAGAACACAAACGAAATGATAACCACGAACGAAAGATGATATCAACAGATACTCTATGCCGGGTAACCGCCCTCCCCAAAGTGAATACAAAACAATGAATCCTCCTGATCGAAGGCCTACTAGAGACTACTGTGATCGGTATAAATGACACACCGGTACCGTCCAAGTAGCATCTCCAAAGGACCCACATCAGACCCATGAATGCAAAGCGATGACCAAATACCAAACTGAATGCACACAATGAATACAAATCGCCAAACAATGTGAACGAGAATGAATACGAGCATATCGAGAATCAAGAAAAGAATACTCATCAGTAATAGTATCAGGATCTTCCTGGTTCTCCCTAGCGCCAATGACGTAAACATGACCACGAGTAGTTCGACCGCCGCCTTCGTTCCCAGCACCACCTGCAGTCCCTTGCTTCAGCTTAGGACAATCCCGCTTGAAGTGCCCAGTCTCCCCACAGTTAAAACACCCATGGTTTCCCCGAGGAGCAGGAGCGGGGACAACCGCTTGAGTCTGTTTCGGCTGCAGATTGACCCTACAATCCTTAGCCAAGTGACCGACTCGCTGACAACGATTACATCGAAACTCATCACAACCCCCAACATGATGATACCCACACGTGTTACACTTCGGACTCTTACCAACATAACCCCCAGTCTTCTGTTCAGATGACGCTCCCACAACGTCCTGCCTCTTAACCTGCTGTTGAGACAACCCATTGTTCTTCCCAGCACTCTCCCACTTCCTCTTGTTGTCCGCAGGGGCTTTCACAACAGCACCCCTCGGAGGTAGAACGCCCTCAGCAACTGTGACACCCCAGGAACACACCTCATCAGGGACGATGAGACTCTAACAGGGGGTGAATGTGACACCCCAGGAAAATCCCACATCGGCCGTGGCCAGGAGAGATCCTTGGTTCATAAGTAATGTCTTGCCTCTTAAATCACCAACGCGTTTTGGGGCTTAATGTTAGTGGATGAGAGGAGAACTCCACAGTTAAGCGTGCTCAGGTGGGAGAAATTTCAGGATGGGTGACCTCCTGGGAAGTCTCCACTTGGGCAACGAAAAACAAATCCGTGAGCTCTGGATGGGCAAAGCGGACAATATTGGTGATGAGAGGGGCGGGGTGTTACTGATGGTATCAGAGCCACTCCTGTGCCGTTCGGGATTGTGGGTGCATACCTCATCAGGGACGATGAGACTCTAACCTCATCAGGGACGATGAGACTCTAACGGGGGGTGAATGTGACACCCCAGGAAAATCCCACATCGGCCGTGGCCAGGAGAGATCCTTGGTTCATAAGTAATGTCTTACCTCTTAAATAACCAACGCGTTTTGGGGCTTAATGTTAGTGGATGAGAGGAAAACTCCACAGTTAAGCGTGCTCAGGTGGGAGAATTTTCAGGATGGGTGACCTCCTGGGAAGTCTCCACTTGGGCAACCAAAAACAAATCCGTGAGCTCTGGATGGGCAAAGCGGACAATATTGGTGATGAGAGGGGCGGGGTGTTACAACAACCTTTATGTTGGTCAGCTTGTGAGCTGCCCGAACAGTGGCCAACATAGTAGTGTGATCAGCAGCGGCAACAAGCCCAGCAATCTCCGACACTAACCTAGCAACGTAGTTCTCAATCCTCCGGTACTCCGGTGTAGCCAAACCGGGGCACATCACAGCCAACTCATTGTGCCTAGAAGTAAACTCCTCGATCTCCGACCCAACCATCTTCAGATTCCAGAACTCATGCTCCAACTTCATAATCTCGTCTCTTGGGCAATACTCCGCCCTCAACATCTGAACAAACTCGGACCACGGCATAGCATTGGCCTCACCCAGACCAAGGTTCGCAGTGGTGGAGTTCCACCAGATCAACGCATGTCCCTCCAGTGTAGCAGAAGCATACTTGACACGATCAGCGTCGGGACAATTACACATAGCAAACACCGATTCGATCTTCTCCAACCACCGAAGTAGTCCCACTGCCCCTTCAGTCCCATTGAAGAAATGGGGCTTACAGTCCATGAACTTCTTGTAGGTGCACCCAGACTGCACCTGATTAGTATTTCCCAGGGTCTGCTGAGCAGCCTGGAAAGCAGCCAACACAACATTCAACTGCTGCTGCAACATGTTCTCCAACTCCGCCTGAGTCATGGTGATATTCCCACCACCTCGTCCACCGCCATTGCAACCCCCGCCGCCACCACGGCGTCCACCAGCACGTCCACCAGCGCGACCAGACATGTTCTGCCAAACATGAGACGAGGCACTCAATACCACTAACAGATCAAGCTACAAGTGACCAAACGAATTCAGAACATGGTTCCAGCATGACCATTAGTCCGAACACGAAGTCCACCAAGATTTTCATGCATTTCGATTTATGATTTCGTGTGCACCCGAAATAACAAATCGCTCTACATGGTCCTCTAGGCGTGCTCCTAGCTAGAACTTCCAGTCACCTGACACCCACATTCCTAAAAGAAACTGTTATCGCACAAGGATCCCAAAGTGAACAGTCACTCAGGAGTGTACTATGACAAGTACTAGTGCATGATAGTGTGTGTGTGGGCAAGTATGTACATTAGAGCATTGAGGGGAGATATCCAAATCCCGAAAAAATCTCAAAACTGTGCCAAAGCAACCCCAATGTACACTACTGCCAAGTATAAGCGAATAGCCCCTTCATCTTCAAACCCGAAGAAGAAGATAGAACCAAGGTAGGAATAACAAAAGATAGATAATGTGATACTGCGTGATGAGGACACCGACACCCCGACAAGGTTAGTATGTTTACCAAATGACACGACTTGTAAATATGTGTGACCGTGTAATGTGTGTGATACTCGGCTATAGACTAGACTCTACATGCAGTCCTAGTTCACTATAACCATTGGCTCTGATACCAATCTGTCACACCCTCAAATTTCCACATGCGGGGTTTTACCGCGAGGCGCGTGACACACCAGGATCCAAGTCAACGGTCACAATAAACGACATCTATATGATATGAAAACAACGTAAACTGCCATTGAGTTTCAAAACCGTTCTAACACGGCGGAAGCAAAATGTATTATTACAACTCAAAAGTAAAACTCAAAGTCTGAAATGTTTAACAACACATGCATATGATTCCTAGACGCCGTGAGACTCCGTGCGCCTAAACTCAATGCTGTTACCTTAGCGACCTGAGAAAACATGCCAAAAAGATGTCAACATATAATGCTAGTGAGTACACAGGTTTTAAGTTCGTAAACGTTTTCATGTGTAAAGCGATTCCTCATAAAGTGCCAAGTGTGCAAAAGTTCCAAGTAAATAACAAACGTTCCCTTACTACTACGATTGTGTTGCTAAAACCATTACTGACAAACGTTGCTTGAGTTGCTGCCCATGTGCCAAGTGTCAAGTAGAGACAATATGCACCCGCCCGGCTCCCAGCCGTCGGGTGAGGTTCGTCACGCCCGATAGATCTATCCACATTTCCCCCGTTGTGCCCCGCACATTCATGGTTTCAATAGGGACTTAGGTTTCATCGTATAGTAAATAAGTGCCAAGCGCCAAGTGCCAAATGCCAAGTGTCAATGTTTAAAAGTGTCAAGTGCCAATGTTTAAATATGCCAAATGACAATGTTTAAATGTGTCAATTGCCAATGTTAAATATGCCAAGTGCCAAACGTGTCACGTTTCTTAAAAGAGTTACATTCCCAAAAGGCGTTATGTTTCTAAAAGTGTTACGTTTCCAAAAGTGGTAAGTTTCATAAGAGTTACGTTTTCAAATCATAAACGTTGCATTGTTAAAACGTGTGGCATGTTTCTCCCCCGAGAGAAAAGAGTATAAAAGAGGGGCCATGAAACTCACCTTAGAGTGCGTCTTCTTGATAACTAGAGATCCAACCCGTGTATGATACTCCCGACAATTAACAACCTATTAATGAGTTTACATAAGTGTGATGACTACTAATTCATAGGTTACCTAGTCCCCGATTGTCCAGATCTTGACTCTATGTGTTTAAAGTGTGTTTGAACGTTAACCGGACATCCCAGACCGACCCGACATCCCGTTGGTGACCCATTACATCAATTTGTCATGCACATAAAGTTAACACATAAGTTTCAAGCATAAAACACTTAGTTGCATCAAAAATCTCATTCCGGACATCAGATGGTCGAATGTGGTTTTTCCCATTTCCACGTTCGCCCGTTTGAGCCACGTTCGACCATTTATTCCACGTTCGCCAGTTTGAGCCACGTTTGCCCGTTTGAGCCACGTTTTATTCCACGTTCGCCCGTTTGAGCCACGTTCGCCTGTTTGAGCAACGTTCGCCCGTTTGAGCCACGTTCGCCCGTTTGAGCCACGTTCGACCACACGAAGGGTCGAATGAGTTCCACGTTCGACCGTTTGCAACAGAACTTCATAAAACGCACCAAAACGTATTTAAACGGTCTGAAAACATCACGAAACATCACCAATCACAGCAGTCAACTATCATTAACATATTCCTACAAAACCCTACCAATTTTATCCCGAAATCCGTATGTTTTACGAGTTACCGAAATAGCAAATTATGGAGATGTCACATCAAACGCATGCAATCTTTACCCAATTAGGAAACTTTCTGAAATCAATCAATAATCAACTTAATATACTCAGATTATCATGAACAAGAAACCCCCAATCATATCCTTATGACTATCATCATGAACAAGCCCTAGATCTAACCCAAAATCCCCATAATGAACAAAACATCATCAATAATCAATTGTAACCTATATCAATCATAAATCATCATCAATTGATAGTCCTAGATCATTGTTATAACATCTATACAGCAATCAATCATCAAACAATACATAACACTACATAAAACACCATTAACACATGTTAATTTGTATGAAAACTCATTGTTTATGCATAGGTTTTGTTTAGAAAGATATTAGGAAGGTTTTTATCCATGAAAACATGTTTGAATCAGATCTGGACTCTTGGGGTTTAATGAAAACGAATTGAAATGCTTAAAAATGATTTAGAATGAAGAACACACCTTAGATCTTTGTGTAGAAGATGTTTGTAGGTTAGATTATAGGAAAACAAGAGCAAAACTCCTTCCCCAATGTTTAAAGTTGCTAGAGAGTGTTTAGAGGCGTTTAGGGTTTGTGAAATGGTGAAAAATGACAAAGTGTGGTATTTATACTATGTCCACATTCGCCCCTTTTTCCTGGGCGAATGTACCCACATTCGCCCCTTTCACAGGGTCGAATGTGCATGTTCTGGTCGAATGAAACTTTTTCATTTCCACATTCCAGGTTCGCCCCTTTGCTAAGGGTCGAACCAAGATTAATTTCCAGGTTCGCCCACTCGATGTGGTCAAACCAGGACTTATGTTTTTCCTAGTTTTCCAGTTTGTCGTGTTTAACGCATTTTAACGCACCTTAACATACGAGCATGCAACCTTAGTCTATGTTTAACATATTTAAGCACAGATGATTATCTACACATCATTTAAACACATCTAAGCATATAATCCACCATACGACAATTAGTCTACACATACACTTAATTAGTTTATGTAATTCACCAACAACGGGACTCGTATCGTGTGTGTGTGTGTGTGACTAACCCAATGATCCTCCAAGTCATTGAACCCTAGACTATATGGACTGTGTTCCGACTCTACTAACCCCGTCAAGTGTGTTTAATAAACGTTTTTCGCTAAGGTAGACTTATGTGTTTATAAAATGTTGACCTAAACATGCCGGGTGTCACAGAATCCTTTAGGGGTTTCCTTTTGAGGTCTATTGTGGAGTTTTAAGTCTGCTTCTTTGTTTATCTTTCTTTAGGACTTTTTTTTGTCGGCATTAATGTTGGCGTGTAACTTGGCATGGTAACTCATGTTGCAACCGTTGCGGCCATGAGGCGTGCTTTGTTTGGCGACAGCGATGCTGAAGTGTGCCTTTGAGGCTCTTTGTTTTGCACTGACGGGGATGATCTGTTGATCCGAGTCGATTGGTTTTAATGTTTTCGTTTTTTACATTCTTTTTGTTTCACGAGTTTAATGAATGGTTTTGTTGTTGGTGGTGACGGATTTGTTTGATGATGATGGTCATCGTGGTTGTATTAGTGGTGATGGCAGGACTTTTCAGTGAGGGTGGTGATTCTAGTTGTGCCTACACGGTTTTGAAAAATGGGAAACCATCGTCGGTCTTTTAGTGAATTTTATGTTTATGAAGTTTTGAAAAATGAATTCCAATTAATTTCTTATACGGTTTGGTGTGGACCCGGCAAGATACTCGGTGGGGGTGAGGCTGCAACCCCACCGATCGGGCACCCCCCCCCCCCCCGAGATTTCTTTGATACATTCAGTGGAAATCCACTGTCTTCACAGAGGCTTTTGATTGGTTCTCTTTGTTTTTTTAAGGAAGGGGGAAGAAGTGAGAACCATTTCCTTGGTTCGGGAGAGGGAAGGGGGGAAGACAATGTGACACTAAAGTGGTATTTGAGGGAGTTGAGAGAAGAAAGCACCACGCCATATAGCCTTAAAAAAAATAGTACCAAACATTTGTTTTGACAATTATCAAAAAAAAGCTTCGCTCTATTTTAGGTGAAGTTTCATGTTTTAAAATCCCATCTAACTATTTTATTTCTTTTTCCAAAGTTTATATAAAATTAAATTAAATAATAGTTTGTAATATACATGCTTAGGGCTGTAAATGAACCGAACGAATATGAACAAGACATTGTTCGTGTTTGTTTGTTAATAAAACTATGTGTTCACGAACTGTTCATGTACACTTACCGAACGTGATTTTCTTTTCATGTTCGTTTGTTAAGAAAACACTCATGTTCGTGTTCGTTTGTTTATTTTGTCCATAAACGCATACGAACACAAACAAACATTAATGAACACAAACCAGTGTTCATGAGCACAAAGAAGTGTTCATGAACGGAAACAAATACAAACGGACATATATTAACTTTAGAATAACATCGAATTCACATACATTAGGACATTAGCTAGATCTACCCAAAATATAACCTAATTGTCCAAACATACTTAGTATTGGAGAAGGGCGTTGGAGGAGGTGGATGGCAGAGGGCGTTGGAAGTGGAGGGCGTCAACACTGGAACTTAGAAACATATAATGAGCTTGGATACAAAAAGTAGGTTTATTGATCTCATATAGTCGGAGGGGGGGGGGGGGGGGGGGGAGGGGTGTGCCCGAATGTACGCTAGAACGTGGAAAATTAGGTAAAATAAATAAAAATAAAAGAATATAAAAAAGTATAAAAATTAAAAACCTTAATATACTATCGAACACGAATGAACATATTACCGAACGTTCACGAACATAAAAGAACGAACGCGACCTCAGTTCATGTTCATTCTTTTAACTTAACGAACGGAATTTTTTGTTCGTGTTCGTTCATTTATTAAACGAACGAACACAAATGAACTTCCCACCGAACGGTTCATGAACTGTTTGCTGAAAGTTCAGTTCGTTTACAGCTCTACACATGCTGGAGTTTGTAATAGACAATCATTTTTTCGCTAAATCCAACTTATTTAATTCAACTTCTTTTATCGATCTTGGAAAAGGCATGATCCACAACGGATCAATGCGAGGTAAAAAGACTAGCTTTTAGATTTAAAACAAAGTAGACTGTATAACCTAAACTTTTTGTTTTTTTATTTTTATGCTGCCCCAAATGCGTTTTCACTTGTTTAATACACACCCGCTTTTGCATGGCCGGCCTTTAAAAGGGGCAGTGTGGGCGATGGCCTCAAGCCCAAAAATCCGAAGAGCCCAATTTTTTTATATATAATTATAGGTTGTGTACTATTATGATCAATTTTTTAACATTAACCCATCTATTAAGGCCCAAAATCAATAAACTTTTAAACTCATCAAAACAAACCTAACCCAAAATGAAATATAAACAACTTAAAAAACAATTTTATGGGCCTATATGTGAAGGTGGGAGGATTTGGAAGGGAAGGTGAGGGACGCACTATAATTCTTAAGGCTGAAGGGTTTACCGTTTATACAACCTATACCGAACACGCCAGACTTTAGACTATGGGCCCGGGTGTTATATAGTAGGTTTTTTTATACATGATGATTCAGCTTAAATTATATGGGTCTGATTTAACTGTTGTGGCCCCAGGCCTAAAATTTATATACAGTTTTGGAGACGGCCCTGTGCTTTTGTTTTGCTAATACTTATAAGCTTTTGTAAGTAGATTAAAGTTAAATTTATTAGCTTCAATAGTGATCATCAATTGACAAAAATAAACAAAAAGGTATTATTTAATTTCATGAGAGAGGCCGAGCCATTAGAAAGCATTTTGCAAAATAAATTATTCTATAAACATACTATTTTTTGAAAGGCGTACTTAAACTGGTAAACCCTGTGGATTATAACACTCAAACTCAGGATCAAATCCACATCCACACATCGGTGTCCTTCTTTCAAACCGTCACGAGGAATTTTTTCGTGAAGTGCATGGGATTCGAACCTGAGACCCTAGTTAGGAATTCCACATAAGTGGATAAACCTTCCCACCTCCATCTTAGACCACTGGACCTAGAGATGGCAACGGGTCGGGTATGGCTAATACCGTACCCATACCCGGTTATTAAATCTCATACCATACCCGTCCCATTACCCATCGGGTATGTGTCGGGTATAACCCGCCGGTATAGAGCATACCCGCGAGTATTGGGTATACCTGTTGGTATTTGCGTGTGTGTGTGTGTGTGTATATATATATATATATAGGATTGCGATCATTTGAGAACTCCCTTGAGTTGCGAGAACTTGAGAACTCCTCTGGACCAATCACTAAGTGACACCCTATCATCTTTATAATTTTTTATATTTTTTTTAATTAGGGGCAAGAAAGTCTTTTGTACACAATTATTATGGGTATTTTAGTAATAACACCCCACCCCACCCCTACCCCAACTAACCTTTTTAAATAATAATAATAATAATAATAATAATAATAATAATAATCATAATAAATCAGATTATCTCTCTCTCTCTCTCTCACACACACACACACTTCAGACTCTCTCTTTCTATCCCCCCTCTCTCTATAAAAAACACACAAGAACATATCTCTTCTTCGGATAGTGTTCCGATGATGGTGAAAGGGGGAAGGTGGTCCGATGATGGTGAAAGGAGGGAAGGTGGGTTTGACTGTGTGGGTTCGATAGGGGGAGGAGGTGGGGGTTACAGGTGGTTCGATGGTGCAGGGTGGTTCGATGGTGCAGGGTGGTTCGACTGTGGGGGTTGCAGGTGGTTCGATGGGGTTGCAGGTGGTAGTCCGATGGGGGGCAGTGGACGGTGGTGGGGCGGTGGGGATGAACATCTCAGATCAGACATTGGTATCAACAAGAAGCAAAATGTTGGGGGATTTAATTATTAAAATCAAGCACCCAACTTATAAAGGGACGCCATTGCAACAAAAGGAAAGAAGCCAGCCAGCTTACAAGATGAGATGATTGCGACAAATCAACCCATAAAAGGAAACGAGAATGGGTTGCTAAAATGATATACAAATTTCACACACAGAATCAGGGTGGTAATGTCAAACTTGTTGTTGTTGTTGTTGTTGTTGAGTTCTCAAACTATCCCTTCCTTATATATTCATCTTCTTTTATAGTTTTATTTATGTTTTAAAAAATATACAATATATAAAATTGTAATAAATAACATATATATCATCATCCCCATAATAATCTTTGAAATATTTAAAATGTAAATAAATATATATATATATATATATATATATTATAGTAGATTAAATTGCTTGAATAGTCCCTGTGGGTTGCTCAGATTTTACCTTTAGTTCTCAACTTTTGAAAATTACAGGTATAGTCCCCAACTTTTGACATTTTTTAACACGGATAGTCCCTAGATTTAACGGATGTTAGATTATCCAGTTAAGTGGGTGTGAAATTACTAAACTACCCTTGTTATTAAAAAAATATAAAAAGAATTAATGTGGAGTCCACCCACTACCTCTTCCCCAATCCACCACCTCCCCAAACCACCACCATCCATCTCCACTTTTACCACCACCACCACTACCACCGACATCCCAACCACCACAGCCCACTACCCACTTCATCTTTCCACACCCATCACCTCCACAAATCACCAACACCTCAACCATGTCCGGTCTCCGTTACCGCCTCCACGTACATAAATCACCACCACCATAATCAGAAACCACCACCACCACCACGGCAATAATAACAATAATCGGTCTCCGTACCACAATCAGAAACCACCACCATCACCACAATCCTGTCTCTATACCTCGATCTACCCCCTTTCCGGCAACAACAACAACAACAACAACAACAACAACAACAACAACAACAACAACAACAACAACAATCGGTTAGAGCAACGGTCTCCGTTCAAACCAGTGTCGGAGAGAGAGGTTTTTAGCTCTACTACGATGACAAAGCTGGCTTTGGTTTACAACCGTTACCGGAGGCAATATTCGAGTTTTTGATGACGTCATGGTTTGATCGGTTATTAGAGCAGTTATCACAGATTGATATTAATGGGCTAGGTCGAACAGAGCATCCACCGGAGGCAAAATCTGCTATTGAATCAATGCCAGTGGTAGAGATAACGGATATCAACGTAAGCAATGAGTTGCACTGTGCTGTTTGCAAGGAAGTGTTTGGTTATGGAGAGGAAGGACTGAGATGGTTGAGGTGTTCGTGATGTGTGGGGAAGATGAAGTTGGTGGTGGGCTGTGGTGGTTGGATGTCGGTGGTAGTGGTGGTGAAAGTGGAGATGGGTGGTGGTGGTGGTTTGTGAAGGTGGAGGGTTGGGGAAGATGGAGTGGGTGGGTTCCACATTAATTCTTTTTATATTTTTTTAAAAACAATGGTAGTTTAGTAATTTCACACCAACTTAACTCGATAATCTAACCTCCGTTAACTTTAGGGACTATCCGAGTTAAAAAAATGTCAAAAGTTGGGGACTAAACCTGTAATTTTCAAAAGTTGAGGACTAAATGTGAAATCTGATCAAACCACATGGACTATTCGAGTAATTTTCTCATTATAGTATGAATTTGAAAAACTATATTTACATTTCATAGTATATAAATATAAATAAATGATAATGTTATTAAAATATATATTTTATAAAAAAAGTTTATTTTTCAAATAATGAATTTATTAGAATGAAACATTACTAAAAATAATTAAGAAAAAAATATATATATAAAACTTAAAAGTTTTCAGGTATATGTTTCGGGTAGACAGGTATTTAGTTTTGGGTAATCGGGTCAGGTATCCCTAACACCATACCCGTCCCATACCCGCGAAATATTTTTTTTTTCAATACTAAATCCGTTCCATACCTAACGGGTATCAAGTAAACCCGTTCTAAATGCTTTAGGTTTCGCGTATACCCGTTAGGCTCGGGTTATTTTGCCATCGACCAAGACATCATTGGCATAAAAATACTATACTATTTAACAATAAAAACATTCATTTTTGGAAATAACAAAGTTCAATCGTTGTTTGTTCAATTTCGGGATACACACTTTAATTAATGATGATATTGACGTTTTTTTATTTAATTTTAGTATAAAATTCTACGTTGTCTAAATTATTAGTATCACTTAAAAAGATACTCCACAAATGATAATTAAGTCTTGAGAAAAAAATGATGGTTAGGTTAAACTTCATAGTCAATCAAGTGGTCCCTAATAAAATACATATAGATTGGGCATGGGAAATATTTAATAATCTAATCACCAAAAAGTAGATGTGTACCTAAAGATTGGGTAAACCAATCCAAAACTAAAGCTGGCACTAGTTAGAGATGTGCATAACATAATTCAACCCGATCAACCCTAAGAAAACACCTTGAATCCACATACTATAGTCCGTTCTATTGTTGACATATAACATTAAAGTTAAATATAAAGTCAACTAAGATATATTCAGTGTGACTGTCGTCGGTACGTAGTAACAGCCTAATAGGTTAGAAATAGAAATATTTATTCAACATCAACCAAGTGTGGTCCGTTAGAAAAAAGTGTAACAACGGAAATAATATTTAAGTAGAAATTGGGTTGATAAGTCCGTCAAAACTTACCACAAATGAAGAGTTAGTGCTAAGGCTATGTAGTGTAGAATGGAGCTTTTAGAAGCTTTACCATGTCATATCAGGACAACTCACTGTCACATTAAAATGGGGCTCCATTCACTCTTTCCAATAGCGTACGGGGAATAGAATAAATTCTTCTCAATCATTTAATATTTTTTATTTTGTTTTTTTTTTAATTTAAATTCAACAAAATATATAAGATGAGACTTTAACGATTTAAAAATTAAAAACAAAATAAAACGAACTTAAACAAATAAAATTACATAATATTAAAGTGTCTATCATATTGGTTGTCACATAATGTGTCACCTGTAACATATACTCATGAGTTCAAGTTCATCCATACGTTCTACCAGTAGTATGTCCCAATTCACAGCACATCATACAATACATTCCATGCATCCTATAACTTGTATCTCATGCAAACTTTCCATATTTAGTAATGTATGAACACCAAGAACATATAACATGTAAAAAGTTTCTATTTTTAGCAAGTCTTTGAATCTAGTTTGATTTTACCAAAACGAGTATTCTAACTCTCTTACATAATCATTACTAAGCATCTCATAGCATTACATTACATTTATTATATCATGCATCAATCTCAACTTCAAAATCCAATTTTAATAATGTTTCCTATTATGGCAGGATATGAACAACGGATCAAACAACGTTAATCAAGCATCTAGAACATGTTAATCATCCTAGACTAACACAGTATCATCATAAAGTCAACAAAATCAGATCAAACACCATAAATCTCAAACTAGGTTTGTCAAGTTTCATAAAAAAACTAGGGTTCGTGATCTACCATGCAACCTACGTTCATACATAATCCAAACACCATTAAAATCCATAACAAGTTCATATTAATCATTAATAACAAGTTCATATTAATCATTAATAATTGACAAAAGTGTTTTTTGATCAGATCTGGACTTAGGGTTTGGTTGGACAAAACAATATTAAACCATAATTAAAAAAAATACAAAGATTGAAATCACACCTCAAGCATTTCGATTAATCGATCCTAAAACGTCTTAAGTTCCTAGGATATTGATCTTAAGCCAAAGTAGGGGTTTGGGGTTAAGTTTTTCGTATCTAGGGTTGTGGATACGAGTTTATGTGTGTGGTTATTAAAAACTAGGGTTAAGATCGTTTTTATAATAAAATTTTGAAGTTAGGCTAATTAGCTACCTAGGCACGTAGCATGAGGGGTCCTCCTGACCCGGTGATAGCCTTGGTTGGGCTGGGCCTAGCATATATATATATATATATATATATATATATATATATATATATATATATATATATATATATATATATATATATGGTGGGGTTAGTGTACAAGGGTGTGTTTTGTGAGAAGTGTGAGAAGCAATTGTGTCCTTTGGATCATTATGATGGATGGTTTAGATTAAATGGGTGGCAAACTTGTAAATTGTGTTATAATTTAATTATTAAAATGGATCTTGTGAGGGCATAACTGACAAAACACACAAAAAAAAAAAAAAAAAAACTCATTAAAAAAACCTCCTTTATTTAAGGAAATCAATCACATCTCTCTTTCCTCCCTTTTCTTACGATATTTTTTCTCTCTTTCGTCCCCCCTATCCCTCTCTTCAAACCCATGGTGCAGATCCTAAAGAATTTCTGGCAGCAACCAAGGTGGCACCATTTGAGGATTCCAGCCACTAAAATGTTGTTGTTTTCTAGCCACTAAAATTTTTATTTAAATGTATAACATGAGTGTACAGTTATTCCTAAAGGTTCATCATCTTCAGCGTCAAGAAATGGGGGTTATCTTCCCTTTAATAAACCACCATTAGAGGATTCCATTAATGATTATGTCGGTCCAACACATCTTGCAATATGGAATTCAAAGAACAGAGAGTTCAAATGGGATTACAGGAAAGAGAGATTCGCTTTTGGCTCTTTTTAAGGAGAAGAAAGAGAAGCCAAGGTCTTAAGTGTTTCTAGTTAGTAATTTCTAGTTAGTTTGTTGAATATAAAACACATTCTGGTTGTTAGCGTGTTTTTGTTCTAATGAGTTATTTTATTGAACAAAAAACACAATATGGTTGTTAGTGTGTTTTATGTTCTAACTAGCAGGAACCCGTGCGTTGCGGCGGGGCTGCACTGTGTTTGGCTGTTGCTTTTGGTCAATCAGGTTGTTGGTGTTGTACATTATACAAACATACTACTAATGTGTAATATATGATCAGAGGGCGTAAAATTTCAGTAGGAAGTAGGTGTAGATGTTGTATTAGAATAACACGTTAAGTTTGTAATAAATAATAAATATCATGCGATGTAAAATTAACCCACAATTTGAAACAATAGATGACACCAAAGAGTTTTCTAAATACAAAAAAACATATCAAGTTTAGATAATGTTATAGGCTATTTTAAATATACAATGAATTATACATAATTAAAGATACAGTAATATTATATTCAGAAATTGAAAATAAAGAGGCAGTTAATACACAATGAAAAAGATAATGAAAATGAGAAAAAAAACAATGAATTAAAAGAAAACTACTATACTATCTACTAAAATGAATCAAAACCACCAAGTATACCTCGCAAAACGGATGGGCCACTCGGGTTGGGTCACGCTTCAAAAATGGGTCGAGTCAGAATGGGTTACTTTAGAAAAGGGTCATATTAGTCTAGGTCAAGAAGGGTTTGGGTCATGATGGCTGCGGGTCAGAACGGGTTGGGTCCAACCCATGTACTAATGAATAGACCACTTACACATATTTTAGACCACCCACAGAAAGAGCTCAGCAAGGTGTTGTGCAAATATACTCTTCACAAAGAACAAAACCTAAACAAAAAACAACACCAATTTAGAACAACAAAAAGACACTAATTTACAAGTAACGTACCAACTTGAGATACAAAAAATGATGAAACTAAAGAGTTTAAAGGGGTCACACTATGAGTATCATGGGTTAGGAATTAAAGATTAAAATGATCAAAATGACTTTACTCTCAAATGCTAATATGTGTACAAAATTTTCAATATGGTCTAGCATTTAATTAGTTGAACTAATCTGAGTATCGTAAGTATCGGGGAATTTGATGATGAATGAGTGGGCATTGGCGACACCGGCCGCTTGCTCGACCTCAACCATGAATTAAGTACCATTACTGGTAAACCATTGTCTTGATAACTTTTCCTTCCTCAGTCGACTCATTTAAATTTTTCACAAGTAAATGTGTTATAATTTCACCGGTCATAGTATATGTTTTGTAAACACCTACACAATATAACCTTTGGGCCCTTGTTAATTGGTTATAACGTGTTGTTACAACATAACTGTGATCCAGGTGTTCAAATGTAGTACTCCCAAAATCAATTAGCTTATAAGCACTTGTTTATAAGTAAGAACTATCTTTTTTGGATCTTGATAGAAACTTGATTCTAGAATAGTAGATAAATAACAACCATAAGAAGGTTTGTTCACTTTACTACAAAACAACTTTTAACATTCTAAATACTAACATTTCTTCAAAGCATAAAAACTAACGTGTTGTTATCATAAGTGGAACTATTGATGAAGGAGTAATGGATTACTTTTAATTGCATAGGTGATGAATGACAATTTGTTAATGAATGCTAAAGTACAGGGGATTATGTGTTGCATTATTGTTTTGTACAATTGCTATTAAATGTGGTACACAAGGGTATAAATGGAAGAAATGGGATAAAAATTTGAGGATTACACTTGAGTCTCTTGGGATGCCATCTTAAAATGGTATTGAAATTACATTGATGTCCATCTAGGATTCATTATATAATAGTATAGATGAGTTAGTTTATTGAACATAAAACACAATTTGATTGCTACTGTATTTCTGAACTAATGGGCTAGTTTTTTTTTTTTTTTTTTTTAACATATAACATATTCTGATTGTTAAGTATGTTTTTATAGTGATGGGTTAGTTGGTTGAACATAAAACACATTATGTTGTTATTCTGTTGTGTTTTATCATCATATTGAAAGGTTCATATACGAAATTAGTATAAAACACATCCTTGTGGGGCTGTTGGTTTTATGGTGTTAATATATGGGTTTATGGGACGTAATGCTTAAAACACATTAAGCATCATTAGAGAATTCTCTGTTTTTCTTACCGCTCGGGCTTGATGCTTAAAACACATTAAGAACTCGTCAACCATAAAATGATCCATCACGTTAAAACACAACGTAAAACACATGACTCTATGTTGGTTGTCTTGTATAAATCACAAACTATAATAAGAAGACTTGCGAATTATAGAGAGAAGATATGTGTAAATCGGTCCGAGCGGTAAGAACAAATTAAAATTAATAAATTAATTGATTTGTGTATAATTACTTAATTAACCTTTAGATTAATCTACCTTAGTGCCACATGTCGCTTTAAGAGTCTTTCTTACCCTTTACCCCTCTCACAATTTCCACCCTTTGTACCAGAACCCTTATCTATATATATATATAGAGATCAAGTATAAAATGAAAACCCTCTTGAATTGAGAAAACCTTTGAAAACCCATGTAATTTTTTTTGAAAAAAAAAAGCAATGTAAAATACATTAAAAAAGAACCAATGTAAAATACATGTTTTTAAGCCTTTTGGGCAAAAAAAAATAAACAAAACGCCGACGGGATTTTTTTATAAAAAATAAACAAAGTTGTTGAAAACATATGTTTACGACAGCTAAATAGCTGAAAACATATGTAAACAACGCAACTTTGTTTATTTTTTAAAAATATCCCATCATCTCTTTTTAAATTTTTTTTGCCCAAAACGCTTAAAAACATGTATTTTACATTGGTTATTTTTTTTCAAAAAAAAATAATGTTTTTTTTACATGGGTTTTCAAATATTTTCTCAACTCAAGAGGGTTTTTTATCACTCCCCTATATATATATATATATATATATATATATATATATATATAGTTTTCGGTTCTTGTACAAATCCAATTTTTTTCTAAGAAGTGTGAGAACCAATGTGGGGATGACACGTGACAGCCGATTTATTTAATTAGAGGGGCATCATTGTAAGTTGATTTGTTAATCTTATTTTAGGAGATAATATGTGTAATTAAGTTTATTATTAAATAAGAGATTTTTAGGGATATTTGATGGGTTGGTTAAAAGATGTGTATAAAAGCATCTATAAATGAGTTTTAAGGAATGTTAAGTTGTCGAATGGTGTTGCTTTGATATTATTATGTTATTTCAGGATTTGATGACTAAAGGAAGCAAATATGACGTTTTGGAGTTGCTCGAGCGAGATACGGAAGCATAAACAAGCTGGAAAATGGCTACGCCAAAACTGGCGTAGCCTACGCTAGTTGCGTAGGCAAAGTCCCAAGGTGCGACGTAGGACAACAGATAATGGCTCAAGCAAAACAGGGTTAGCGTACCCTACGCCAAAAGTGGCGTAGGATACGCCAGAATCAGAATTCGGTCAATACTTTCCTTTTTTCAAAGCAATTACGATAGGAAACTGTTTTATATCGAAAATTGGGGATCAAGACAGGGCATTCCTTCATTCCTAAGCACCATCTATCATTCTGATTGACCAAGATTCATTCCACCATAAGCATTCCAATACCTTTCAAGATTAATTGATGAGGAATCAAGATAGAAGCATGAAGAAGAACACCAAGGCCATGCTTAGCTAAAGCATTTGTATTACACTGGGGATGTAGGCTTTTTATATCTAGGGTTTGAACACATTGGGTATTGTTCTTAAACTTTTGTTTATGTCTTTGTGTGCTTGAATTAAATGTGTTTAATGGTGATTAATCTTATGTTAAACTCATTTTAGTTAATTGATCTTGTGCCAATTTCTAGTGAGATAAGCATGATTCCTTACGTTAACACAACCATAAGATTGTATGTTCTAGGTAATGAAGTATAGTTTAATCTATCTCGATATTGATAAAACTTGATACCTAAGCCTATTGAACAATCACTCCGTTAGCATCAATTACATTATTATTGTCTATCCAATTGTTGAAACCCTAGTATTCAGTTGCTGAATCCTTAGTGTAATCTTTTTAATCTGATTGTTTACAAATATCATTTTTATTTATAATTTCAATTAAATTCTTAGTATCATAACAACAACTTTAAAATCAAAAATCTTAAATGAACAAAGTGTAATCTTCATAAGTCATATAGCATCTTCATAAGCAATATTTTCCAATCAATTAAACAACATTCACTAACCACACGCTCCTTGGATTCGATACCCTATTTACCCTAACTACATAGGTTAATTAGGTTTTGCATGACCCTAACGACAGGTCAACAAATGGCGCCGTTGCGGGGAGCTAGTGCTCTTAGTGTTTAGAGATTAGTTGATTTTGTGATAATCTGTTTAAGTGTTTGTTTGGTTTATTCTTTATTTTTTCTCTATTACGCGGGTGTGTTACTTGTGCAGTTTACAGGTAGTGCATGCGTACAAGACATTCGGGGAGGACATCTCCTTTAGTGTTTGAACCGGAAATCGAAAGAGTAGCAAGAAGAAACCGACAACACCGGTTAGAGGAGCCGATTCCTTCTAACCCTCAATCACCACTTACACATCAAACCTTGTCTTTTGGAACCGTCCAAATGGCAACCTCAAATCAAAACCGCCATTCGGGTGAAAACCGTATACCACCCACGCTACCACATACAAACCGAGCTCAACACCCACAGCACCCACCACTTCAATCAAATCATAACCAAATTCCCAACATCCGAAACGTTAATCAAGGACCCTCTGTTCAAAACCGTGGCAATCCCACATTCGACCCTGTGAACAGATTCAATGAAGGAAGATACGATGATCTCGAGGATAACATTGATGAACTATGAGAAAATATCAATGATAATGAACCCTTTATTGTTCCAAGTTATCAGTCATCAGAGCAAGTCAATGTTCACACATACCATTCGGGGGAAGATGAACAGTTGGAAAGGGAGTATACTGAAGAAGAAGATGGTTGGGGGTATGGCAATGGTAATGGTAATGGTAGGCATGAAGATGAGAAGACTACCAAAGTGATCATCACTCCAATGTGGTTGCGCACCAAAATGTGGGTGATGAAGGGTATTACAATCATAACTTTGTTAATCAACCGAGGCAAAACCCAAGAGGGCACCGAAACCATCAGGGTAATCACTATCGGGATGCACATTATGTGGGTCAGGCAAATAGAAGACCTCCCGTGAGAAGGCAACAAAGGGAAGAAGAGGTTGATGCACCACAAAGAAGGCCTCATGTTCCAATGCAAGGGGTTAATAGTCGGTTTAGACCATTTGCCTCCGAGAATGAGTCACCCATTGTCCCTCCACCTCGAGGAAGAAGATCTTTTGATTGTAAACCGAACTATATCAACATTCTTCCTCACTTTCATGGGATGGTTACTGAAGACCCATACGATCATCTTTCTGAGTTTAAAGCAATGTGTAGTACTATGGGAGGTCACAATTTCTCCCAAGATGAGGTTCGGTTAAGGTTGTTCCGGTTCTCCCTCAAGGATAAGGCAAAGACTTGGTTTCTCACTTTGCCTGCACACAGCATCTATACTTGGGGAGAGATGCAACAGGTATTTTTGGATGAGTACTACCCTAGTTTTAAGGCGGATGGGGTATGATTAGAGATTCGTTCCTTTCAACAATTACAAGGGGAACCACTTCATGAAGCCTTCACTCGTTTAAAAGAATTGATTCGGAAATGCCCACATCACAACATCGAATTATGGGAATTGGTTAATAGTTTTGTGAACGGGTTAAGCAAGGAGGAAAAGAAATACCTAAAGTCCACTAGCAATGGGACTTTATTATCTAACCCGGAGCAAGAAGATTGGGATTTTTTTGGAGAGAATGAGTAAGAACTCCAAAGCTGAAGAATCCGCAGACAGAAGAACCAAACACCCCATTTCAAAGTCTCTTTCAGATGTGGATGCCAATGCCAAAGACCGAATTGCTACTTTGGAAAGGGATATGGCTCGTATGAAGAAGAGAGAAGTTTCAGCGGGACTATATACGGTATGTGGAGTATGTGAAGAGATGGGACATAAAACTGATGAGTGCCCGGAAAATTCGGTTCAAGAAACTGCTGATGTGAATCAAGTGTATGGAGGGGAGAAGAAATATGACATGAACTCCAATACTTATCATCCAGGTTTAAGAAACCATCCTAATTTCAGGTATGGTAATGCTTCAAATCAAATGAATCTGAATTTTCAACCGAACACTCAAGGGGGTAACCAAGGTGGATCATATCAAAAGCGCCAAGGTAACTATAATCAAGGTGGTGGTTATCAAAGAAACTATAATCAAGGTGGTGGTTATCAAAGAGGGTATAATCAAGGTGGTTCATCAAGCAATCAAAGTGGAGGTGATGAGTCAAAGATTGATGCTCTCTTGAATTTTCTCAAAGAGAATGATAAGAGGAACGAGGTGAGAGACAAGTCTCACGAGGCTCTAGCGAAACAAGTGGGGAAACTTGCTGTGACACCTGGCAAATTCTGGTTAACAACGTTGTCTAGATGAAAGTCTACCTTAGCGAGTCACGCGTATATTGTACTTAACCGGATTAGTTAAGTCGGGATATGGTTCGGGAACTATTGGTTAGTCTAGAAGATCATTGGATGTTGGTCTATAGGTTCGTTAGATGTCGGTCCTTAACCAAGTGTACAAACGGTGACGATTTGTAGGATCGTCAGGGCATACGGAACGTACGAGTCTCGAGTCCCGGGAATTGGTGAACGAGTGTAAATATGTGTATTTACTTGTGTTATGTGTTTACAATCATTATGTGACTTGTCGGTACATGAATATGCATTAACATATGTTAAAACGGGGTTTAACGCGCAAAACACACAAGGCCAAACCCTATAGGCGAGTAGGAGGTCTACTCCCCTATAGGGGAGGCGAGTAGGGAGCCCTTAAGGGCGAGTAGGCCCTACTCGTGTATACATAAGGGCGAGTAGGCCCTAATCACTAGAACTTTCAGGCGATTACAAGCCCTAATCGCCTGAACTGCTGCACAATCGCATGTAACGTGCTGGAACGACTAGAAACGCCTATAAATACAATACTTAACCTCCTAAACTCCCTAATATCAACCCTAGTCGTCCCATAACCGCCCCAAACACTTAAACAACCTCTGGAAGGCGATTTTGATCAAAAACACAAGGTTTCAAGGTCTAACCATCATTCTTTTACAATTCCAAGGTTTGATTCTCATCCATAACACTTTGTAAACGTTTTTAATCAATCCCTAATGGTCCAGACCTGTTCATAAACGAAAAAGCTTTCTGAAAATCGTCAATAAGGGTTGTTAATCGGATTATAACTAATAAACATGCGTTATGGGTATGTATGATTAGAAAGATAGGATTTTTATGAATCTTGATGATGTTTTGATGTGTTATCATGCTAGGTCAGAATTTATATTGTTAGTATGATGATAGAAATCTCAGTAATTGGATAATAGGGTTATGATTACATGCGTTAATTGAATGTTGCATGCTATGTGAATGGTGTTTGGATTGCTTTGGTTGCATGCAGGACTGATTTTACGAGGTTGAACGAAGGGTTTTGGGTTAAACATGTTTAGGATAGTGTTTGGGATGATATTGGGTAGTTACACACGCTCTGGATCTGATTTGGAGCGTTAAACGCGCGAAAAACCGGAACAGCATGACTACAGGCGAGTAGCAGTGCTAATCGCCCATAGTCATGCGAGTAGAGGTGCTAATCGCCTATAAAGTGGCGAGTAGAAGGCTAATCACTAGTAAGTTCAGGCGAGTAGCCCTAATCACTAGTAAGTTCAGGTGATTAGCCCTAATCACTAGTAAGTTCAGGGGAGTAGCCCCTAATCGCATGAAATAAAGGGGAGTAGCCCCTACTCGCCTATAGTAGGGGCGAATAGGGCTCCTAATCACTAGTTGACTTTCCTAATCACTAGTTGACTTTTCCTAATCGCGTGTACTGCTGCTGTATGTGTAAATTAGCATTCCGAGACCCGATTTAACATGTAGAAACATGCTAGGAACCTCGTAACATATATGGTAACTTGGTAACATATGTTTGGATGTAATTCGGTGATACGTGAACTATGTGCTATAACTTGTTGTGCGTTAACGTATGTTAAGTGTACTTGCGTTATTGTATGTTTTGGAGCGTAAACATAACACGGGGAGTCTCGGGTCACCAATGGGATGTCGAGTCTTGTACTTTGGGTTGGTTAAACAGTCACGGTGTTTTCAAACGAACTTGGTTATGGTCTGGACATCTAGGGACTAATTAACCTGCGGGTTATTAGTCTAAGTACTTGTAACTGTCGTATGTTAGGTCGCCGCTTTACGGGACTAGCATAGCAGCTGAGTTTACTCGGGTTAAGGAGTAACGGAACTTAAGGTGAGTTTACGGCCCCTCTTTTAAACTGGTTTTATACTTTCGGGGGAGAAAACATGTGTTAAAACAACTGTTTGGTAACTACTGTCATACTATGGGTTTATACTGTGTACTACACGATCTTTGGAAGTCCCGGGGGGAACCATGAATGTGCGGGTTTGCACAACGGGGAAATGTGAATAGCGCTATTGGGAGTGACCAACCCCGCTCGTCGACTTGGAGGGTCGGCGGGTGCATATTGTCTCAAACAGGAACAACAGGAACAACAGGAACATACATCGGGCATACTTTTGGTATTCGAGTTAGTAATGGTTTTCCAATCGTGGTAGTAACAAAACGTACGCCTAGCTAGCGTATACTGGTTTTCTATTTGTTATAGTATGGACAGGTGGACTTGGTACTTGGATACAAAACCTGTAAACTCACCAGCATTTTTGTGCTGACGTAAACTTTTACATGTTTTCTCAGGTCGCTAAGGTAGCACGACTGGACTAGGGCGCACGCGTCTGCACGGCGTCTATGTTAGGGTTGCATGGTCTTACAACATTGAACATTGGTTTATTATTTTTGGATAATGTTTTGAATAAGCTTCCGCTGTAAACGGGATTTTAAACTGTGTTTTGAAATTGCATTTTAATTCATTTAGACTTGTTTATTGTGATCGTTGGTTTGGATCCTGGTTTGTCATGCGCCTCGCGGTAAAACTCCGCAAGTGGATTTTGAGGGTGTGACAGATTGGTATCAGAGCCAATGGTTATAGTGAACTAGGACTGCATGTAGAGTCTAGTCTATAGCCGAGTCGCACACACTAGACGATCACATGGTACTAAACGTTATAGTGGGTTACGTATGGTCTTGTCGGGGTGTCTCTAAATCGTTGGTCTTTCTACGTTACATCATCCGTTCTATCTTAGGTTGGGTTACTTGTTTTCTAGGCAGTGTGGTCTATTGGGGTAACTCGTGTGCTCTTGAGATTTGTCCAAGGCTCGGACATCTCCCTTTCGCACTCCAATAGAAACACTTGTCATGAACTACCGTAGTATTACGGTGTATAGCTAAGAGTCTATGTTCGGTGATTTGAACTTTGAACTAGGAGAACACTAGGAGGACCATGTAGAGCGTTTTATCATTTTGGGTGCACACAAAATTATAAAACGAAATGCATGGAAGCCCTAGTGAGCTCTGGGTTTGAGGGGATAGTCCTGGATTGGATCTGGCTTTGATCTTGTGAACATTAGTGGTTATCTTTAACTGCGAAACTAAATTTTCTCGTTCTTTCTGCCAGAATCATGTCTGGAGTACGTGGAGGACGAGGAGGTGGTCGCAATGGTGGACGTGGTGGTGGTCGTGGTGGTGCTGGTGGTCGTGGTGGAGGTATTAACCTGTCACAGGCTGATCTGAACAACTTGCTCCAGGCTGCCTTTCAGTTAGGGCACAACGGTGGTGGTAAGTTGTTTTATCCATTTTCTTTGCCTCATTGGTGAGCCTTGTTTACGTATTTCGTGGTTTCTCATACGTTTCATTTCAGGTGGTCCTGTTGACCCACCCCCACCCATGTGCACCTACAAGATGTTCCGGGACTGCAAGCCCCAGGAATTCTCTGGCACCGAGGGTGCGGTCAGTTTGCTTAGGTGGTTGGAGAAAGTGGAGTCGGTATTCCTGATGTGTAACTGTCTCCCAGAAGATCGGGTGAAGTATTCGGCTGCGTTATTTCAGGACGTAGCATTGACTTGGTGGAATGGTATTACCCAGAACATGGGTATTGGGGAGGCATATGCTATGCCATGGGAGAACTTTGTGCAGTTGCTGAAGCGGGAATATTGCCCGAGAGAAGAGGTACAGAAGCTGGAGCATGAGGTGTGGAACCTCAAGATGACTGGATCGGAAATCGAGAAGTATACTGTGAGACGGAATGAGTTGGCCGTGCTGTGTCCCGATCTGCACGTGCCAGAATATCGTAAGATTGAACACTATGTCTCGGGGTTAGTGCCGGAAATTGCAGGGTTAGTGGCTGCTGGGAATCATCCTACTTATGCGGAGGTAGTTCGATCGGCCCATAGGATGACCAATTTAAAGGTGAATGAGGGGATTTTGCCGGCGAAAGGTTCGACTGCTAAGACTCCAGAGAACAATAAGCGCAAGTGGGAAAATGACGGGAAAGGGTCTGGGTCTGCACAGCAGGGTAAAAGGTTTGATAATGGGGGTTCATCGTCTTCGGGTAATAAGCAGGGTGGTTATGCGGGAAAACTGCCCAAATGCAACAAGTGTGGACGCCATCACCAAGGGAACTGCGACAGTAACCGTTGTCACCGCTGCCAGCGAACAGGCCACTATGCTAAAGATTGTCGGGTGACACTTCCATCGACTCAGGCTCCGACCAACAGTTCAGCTCCGACTACTCAGGGTACTACAGGGAAACAAGGATGCTACAACTGTGGTGACACTGGGCATTACAAGAAGGATTGCCCAAAACTGAAACAGGGTGGAAACAACGGGAATGGTAACAACGGGGGCGGCGGCAGAAATGCACGTGCCTTCGTCATTGGAGCTGCTGAGGCTAGGCAGGACCCTGATACAGTCACCGGTACGTTTCTTCTCAATAATCATTCTGTTAGCGTGTTATTTGATTCTGGTGCCGACAAGAGTTTTGTATCCATGGATGTTAGTCGACTGCTAGATGTAGTACCTGTACCATTAGAGACCAAGTATATTATTGAGTTAGCTGACGGTAAAACGATTGAAGCTACTAGTGTTCTTCGGGAGTGTCAGTTAGAGTTGTCGGGTTTATCGTTCCCCATCGATCTTATGCCGGTACCTTTGGGTAGTTTTGACGTTGTGGTAGGAATGGATTGGTTATCTTTGTATCGCGCGGAGATTGTCTGTTACGATAAGGTTATTCGGATTCCTCTCCCTGATGGAGAATTTCTTTCTGTGTACGGTATCAAGGGTGGTGTTCCGCTAAACATCATCTCTAGCATGAAAGCCCTTAAGTGTCTTCGAAAGGGTTATCCAGCTGTTTTGGCGCTTTTATCTGTTTCCTCTGTTGATGAGAAGAAGATTGACGATATTCCGGTGGTACGCGAGTTTCCTGATGTTTTTCCCGATGATTTATCTGGTCTTCCTCCTCATCGTCAAGTCGAGTTCGGTATTGATCTGGTACCAGGGGCTGCTCCTATTGCTCGGGCCCCCTATCGTCTTGCACCTCCCGAGATGCAGGAGTTGTCTAGTCAGTTACAGGAACTCTTGGACAAGGGTTTCATCCGGCCAAGTTCTTCCCCTTGGGGAGCCCCGATTTTATTTGTTAAGAAGAAGGATGGGAGTTTCCGATTGTGCGTAGACTACAGAGAACTGAACAAGTTGACCATCAAGAACCGTTATCCTCTTCCACGTATTGATGATCTGTTCGACCAGCTTCAGGGTTCTAGTTATTATTCCAAGATCGACTTGAGGTCCGGTTATCACCAGCTGCGCGTCAGGGAGGCTGACGTTGCAAAAACTGCTTTTCGAACACGTTATGGCCATTTCGAATTCTTGGTCATGCCTTTCGGTCTCACGAACGCACCGGCGGTTTTCATGGACTTGATGAACCGCGTCTGTAAACCGTATCTGGACAAGTTTGTCATTGTGTTTATTGATGACATTCTGATCTACTCCAAGAACGAGACCGAACACGGGGAACATCTGCGGTTAGTTTTGGAACTCTTGCGACGGGAACAACTTTACGCCAAGTTCTCAAAGTGTGACTTTTGGTTACGCGAAGTTCAATTCCTAGGACATGTGGTTAATGAACTAGGAATTCATGTCGATCCAGCTAAAATCGAAGCGATCAAGGACTGGGGAGCACCAAAGACACCAACTGAGGTGCGGCAATTCCTAGGCCTTGCGGGCTATTATCGTCGTTTCATTCAGGGGTTCTCGAAGATTGCTCAACCCCTCACCACTCTCACTCAGAAGGATAGGAAGTTCGACTGGGGTGAATCACAAGAGTCCGCGTTTGAGGAACTAAAGTCTAAACTGTGTTCTGCTCCTATTTTGTCTTTACCTGAGGGTTCTGATGATTTTGTCGTTTACTGTGATGCTTCCATTCATGGACTTGGTTGCGTGTTGATGCAACGCGAGAAAGTGATTGCGTATGCTTCTCGTCAACTCAAAGTGCACGAGAAGAACTACACAACTCATGACTTGGAGTTGGGTGCTGTGGTATTCGCGTTGAAAATTTGGAGACATTACTTGTACGGTACCAAATGCACCATCTACACCGATCACAAGAGTCTCCAACACATTTTCGACCAACAACACTTGAACATACGGCAGCGCCGTTGGATCGAACTTTTGAACGACTATGATTGTGCTATTAGGTACCATCCTGGCAAGGCGAATGTTGTAGCAGACGCCTTGAGCAGGAAGGAATCTTCTAAACCTCGTCGCGTTCGGGCGTTGCAGCTCACTATCCATTCGTCGTTACCTGATCAACTCCGTTCTGCCCAATTGGAAGCTTTGAAGGAGGAAAACCTTAAAGCTGAAACTATGCACGGTGCCGACAAGAACCTAGAGCGAAGGCCGGATGGCCTGCACTACTTCGCAGAACGCATATGGGTTCCTTTGTTCGGGGGACTACGGGAGCTTGTCCTTGATGAGGCTCATAAGTCCCGGTATTCTATTCATCCTGGTTCGGATAAGATGTACCAAGACCTAAAGGTGCTTTACTGGTGGCCAAACATGAGGTCGGACATAGCCTCATACGTGAGCAAATGCTTGACCTGTGCTAAGGTCAAGGTGGAATACCAGAAACCGTCGGGTCTCCTGCAACAACCTGAAATTCCGGAATGGAAATGGGAACGGATTACTATGGATTTTGTCACACAACTTCCTAAGTCACCAAGCGGGAATGACAAGATATGGGTGATTGTCGATCGGTTGACGAAATCAGCCCATTTTCTTGCTATTAAGGAGACCGACACCATGGATCGTTTGGCTCGCCTTTACTTGAAAGAAGTTGTTTCTAAGCACGGGGTACCAGTTTCTATTATCTCGGATCGTGACTCCCATTTTACTTCTCACTTCTGGAAGTCTTTGCACAAGGCTTTGGGTACCCAACTAGACATGAGTACGGCTTACCATCCACAGACTGACGGTCAGAGTGAGCGTACGATTCAAACTTTAGAAGACATGCTGCGGGCATGTGTGATCGATTTTGGCAAGGGTTGGGAAGCTCATCTGCCGTTGGTAGAATTCTCGTACAACAACAGTTATCACACGAGCATCAAGGCTGCTCCGTTCGAAGCACTGTACGGACGGAAATGCCGTTCTCCTCTTTGTTGGGCTGAAGTGGGTGAGAGTCAACTCACTGGGCCTGAACTAGTGTACGAAACTTCGGAAAAGATCGTACAGATTCGAAATCGGTTGGCGGCGGCACGGGACCGGCAAAAGAGTTATGCTGATCAGCGTCGCAAACCACTGGAATTCCAAGTCAATGACAAGGTACTTCTAAAAGTCTCACCGTGGAAGGGCGTCATACGCTTTGGGAAGCGTGGCAAACTTAATCCGCGATATGTAGGCCCATTTACGATCCTGGAACGGATTGGGCCGGTGGCATATCGACTTGATTTACCGACGGAGCTCGGTAACGTACATAACGTCTTTCACGTGTCAAACTTGAAGAAGTGTCTGGCTGACGAGTCTCTCATCGTTCCACTGGAAGAGATCAAAGTTGATGATCGTCTTCGGATTGTGGAAGAACCTGTGGAGATCCTTGATTACAAGATTCGTAGCCTGCGTCACAGCAAGATTCGTATCGTTAAGGTTCGGTGGAACTCGAACCGGGGACCGGAATATACATGGGAACGGGAGGATCAGATGAAGTCTAAGTATCCTCACCTCTTTCCTAAGGAAGCGTTCGAGTCGAGACATGTCTCTTCAGCAGCTGAATGAATCTCGGGTCGAGATTCCTTTTAACGTGGGGATGATGTGACAACTCGGGTAAATCTCTCTCTTTTGGTTTCTACCTTTTGCTTGTTTCCTTCGTTATTTCTTTTGTTCTTTCTGTACTTGTACAAATTTTCGGGACGAAAATTCTTTTAACGTGGGGATGATGTGACACCTGGCAAATTCTGGTTAACAACGTTGTCTAGATGAAAGTCTACCTTAGCGAGTCACGCGTATATTGTACTTAACCGGATTAGTTAAGTCGGGATATGGTTCGGGAACTATTGGTTAGTCTAGAAGATCATTGGATGTTGGTCTAGAGGTTCGTTAGATGTCGGTCCTTAACCAAGTGTACAAACGGTGACGATTTGTAGGATCGTCAGGGCATACGGAACGTACGAGTCTCGAGTCCCGGGAATTGGTGAACGAGTGTAAATATGTGTATTTACTTGTGTTATGTGTTTACAATCATTATGTGACTTGTCGGTACATGAATATGCATTAACATATGTTAAAACGGGGTTTAACGCGCAAAACACACAAGGCCAAACCCTATAGGCGAGTAGGAGGTCTACTCCCCTATAGGGGAGGCGAGTAGGGAGCCCTTAAGGGCGAGTAGGCCCTACTCGTGTATACATAAGGGCGAGTAGGCCCTAATCACTAGAACTTTCAGGCGATTACAAGCCCTAATCGCCTGAACTGCTGCACAATCGCATGTAACGTGCTGGAACGACTAGAAACGCCTATAAATACAATACTTAACCTCCTAAACTCCCTAATATCAACCCTAGTCGTCCCATAACCGCCCCAAACACTTAAACAACCTCTGGAAGGCGATTTTGATCAAAAACACAAGGTTTCAAGGTCTAACCATCATTCTTTTACAATTCCAAGGTTTGATTCTCATCCATAACACTTTGTAAACGTTTTTAATCAATCCCTAATGGTCCAGACCTGTTCATAAACGAAAAAGCTTTCTGAAAATCGTCAATAAGGGTTGTTAATCGGATTATAACTAATAAACATGCGTTATGGGTATGTATGATTAGAAAGATAGGATTTTTATGAATCTTGATGATGTTTTGATGTGTTATCATGCTAGGTCAGAATTTATATTGTTAGTATGATGATAGAAATCTCAGTAATTGGATAATAGGGTTATGATTACATGCGTTAATTGAATGTTGCATGCTATGTGAATGGTGTTTGGATTGCTTTGGTTGCATGCAGGACTGATTTTACGAGGTTGAACGAAGGGTTTTGGGTTAAACATGTTTAGGATAGTGTTTGGGATGATATTGGGTAGTTACACACGCTCTGGATCTGATTTGGAGCGTTAAACGCGCGAAAAACCGGAACAGCATGACTACAGGCGAGTAGCAGTGCTAATCGCCCATAGTCATGCGAGTAGAGGTGCTAATCGCCTATAAAGTGGCGAGTAGAAGGCTAATCACTAGTAAGTTCAGGCGAGTAGCCCTAATCACTAGTAAGTTCAGGTGATTAGCCCTAATCACTAGTAAGTTCAGGGGAGTAGCCCCTAATCGCATGAAATAAAGGGGAGTAGCCCCTACTCGCCTATAGTAGGGGCGAATAGGGCTCCTAATCACTAGTTGACTTTCCTAATCACTAGTTGACTTTTCCTAATCGCGTGTACTGCTGCTGTATGTGTAAATTAGCATTCCGAGACCCGATTTAACATGTAGAAACATGCTAGGAACCTCGTAACATATATGGTAACTTGGTAACATATGTTTGGATGTAATTCGGTGATACGTGAACTATGTGCTATAACTTGTTGTGCGTTAACGTATGTTAAGTGTACTTGCGTTATTGTATGTTTTGGAGCGTAAACATAACACGGGGAGTCTCGGGTCACCAATGGGATGTCGAGTCTTGTACTTTGGGTTGGTTAAACAGTCACGGTGTTTTCAAACGAACTTGGTTATGGTCTGGACATCTAGGGACTAATTAACCTGCGGGTTATTAGTCTAAGTACTTGTAACTGTCGTATGTTAGGTCGCCGCTTTACGGGACTAGCATAGCAGCTGAGTTTACTCGGGTTAAGGAGTAACGGAACTTAAGGTGAGTTTACGGCCCCTCTTTTAAACTGGTTTTATACTTTCGGGGGAGAAAACATGTGTTAAAACAACTGTTTGGTAACTACTGTCATACTATGGGTTTATACTGTGTACTACACGATCTTTGGAAGTCCCGGGGGGAACCATGAATGTGCGGGTTTGCACAACGGGGAAATGTGAATAGCGCTATTGGGAGTGACCAACCCCGCTCGTCGACTTGGAGGGTCGGCGGGTGCATATTGTCTCAAACAGGAACAACAGGAACAACAGGAACATACATCGGGCATACTTTTGGTATTCGAGTTAGTAATGGTTTTCCAATCGTGGTAGTAACAAAACGTACGCCTAGCTAGCGTATACTGGTTTTCTATTTGTTATAGTATGGACAGGTGGACTTGGTACTTGGATACAAAACCTGTAAACTCACCAGCATTTTTGTGCTGACGTAAACTTTTACATGTTTTCTCAGGTCGCTAAGGTAGCACGACTGGACTAGGGCGCACGCGTCTGCACGGCGTCTATGTTAGGGTTGCATGGTCTTACAACATTGAACATTGGTTTATTATTTTTGGATAATGTTTTGAATAAGCTTCCGCTGTAAACGGGATTTTAAACTGTGTTTTGAAATTGCATTTTAATTCATTTAGACTTGTTTATTGTGATCGTTGGTTTGGATCCTGGTTTGTCATGCGCCTCGCGGTAAAACTCCGCAAGTGGATTTTGAGGGTGTGACACTTGCAGAAGAGATGGCTCAATTGAGAGGAAGCACGGGAAAGCTTCCTAGCGATACCACTATCAACCCGCAACATCAAGGTTCGAGCTCGAAGAACAATCACAATGCTCCAATTAATAAGGTAACTGTTCTTCGTAGTGGTAAAAATATTGATAATAAAATTGGTGATAAAATTGAGCCACCACCACCCCAATTTGTCGAAGGGGCGGTGGAAGATGTGAGTGATGAAAGTGAAAGTGAGGAGGAAACGGGTAAAAATAAAAGTAAAAAGTTTTTTGAAAAACCAAAACCCGTTGAAATTGAACAAGTTCCCAAGGCTAAGGAAAAGGGTATGGAGGGTAATACCATCCCTTATCCTGAAGCATTGTTGGAACCGTCTAAAAAGGTGGTCAAGAAAAGGGGCCCACAACAGGAAGAGTTGTGGGAAATTTTTAAACAAGTAAAAATTAATTTACCCCTTTTAGATGCAATCAATTAAGTACCCTCCTATGCAAAATATTTAAAAGATTTATGCACTCAGAAAAGAATTCACAAAATTCGAAAGAAAATTGATCTAACTGAAAATGTGAGTTCTATTCTCTCAGGGTCACTTCCACCAAAGTTACAGGACCCAGGGGCGCCCATTATCTCCATTCAGGTTGGAGAGTTTAAAATGACACGGGCACTCTTGGATCTTGGAGCTAGTGTAAGCATTTTACCGGGTAGTCTCTATGACCAATACGAATTTGGTCCACTTCAGGAGTCTAACACCACCGTGGTGTTAGCTGACTTGACTCCTAAACTACTCCGTGGGATGATTACTGATGTGATAGTAAAAGTTGAAGATTTTTATTATCCGGTGGACTTTTTGGTACTTGATTATGTTTCCATGGACCTAACCAAACAACCAACGGTTATACTAGGTCGACCATTTTTTGCCACAGCCAATGCCCAAATTAATTGCAAAACGGGCACGCTTGACATGAACTTTGGTAACCGTAGGTTTAGGTTAAATGTTTTTTTTCAAATGGGACTAACCCTCTAGTCAATGATGAATGTTATATGGCGGACATTGTTGACGAGTGTATACCTCTATACGACACCGTTGTAGATGAGGAAAACACAATAGAGGAGTGTTTTATGTTTGACAGGTTACACATGGAGATATTGAAGAGCATGGAGGAGGAGGAAAAGACTCAAGAAGCGATGGCAGTGCAAGAGGGAAGACCACCATGGACTCATCAAGTGGAGAGTCTTCCAGATCACATTGATACGAAATTAAAGCCGTCTTTAGTTGAGCCACCACAAGTGGAACTGAAGGAGTTGCCTAAGCATTTAAAATATGCTTATGTTGGTGAAGGCAACACGCTCCCATTGATTATTGCATCAAACTTAACCAAGGAGCAAGAAGAGAAATTGATGATAGTATTGGTGACCCATAGAGCTGCTATTGGGTGGGCTGTGGCAGATTTGAAAGGTATTAGTCCATCAATTGTGATGCACAAAATCATCACAGATGAGAAGGTGATTCCCGCAAGAGATGCTCAAAGGAGGTTAAACCCTAACATGCGGGAGGTTGTAAAAAAAGAGGTGCTGAAATGGTTAGATGCGGGTATCATTTACCCCATCTCGGATAGCCAATGGGTTAGTCCAACTCAAACCGTTCCAAAGAAGGCAGGTATTCAAGTCGTGAAAAACGACTCAGGTGAGGAGGTAGCTACCTGGCCGATAACCGGGTGGCGTATTTGTATTGACTATAGGAAGTTAAATGCTGCAACTTCCAAAGATCATTTTCCTTTACCTTTCATTGACCAAATAGTAGAAAAATTAACCGGACAAAAGTTTTATTGTTTCTTGGATGGGTATTCGGGTTACAATCAAATTGCTATTCATCCCGAGGATCAACAAAAGACTACCTTTACTTGCCTATATGGCACTTTCGCATTTAGGCGAATGCCATTTGGTCTTTGTAATGCCCCCGCCACCTTTCAAAGGTGTATGATGAGTATCTTTTCAGATATGGTGGGGGAGTCTTTGGAAATCTTCATGGTTGACTTTTCTATTTTTGGGTCTTCATTTGATTCCTGTCTAAATCAATTGGAAAAGGTTTTACAAAGATGTGTAAAAACAAATTTGGTACTGAGTTGGGAGAAAAGTTACTTTATGGTCCAAGAAGGGATAGTATTGGGTCATGTTGTTTCGAGTCGTGGGATTGAGGTTGACCATGCCAAAATTCAAGTCATATCAACTTTACCTCATCCCACAAATGTCAAAGGGATACGATCATTTTTGGGGCATGCGGGATTTTATAGGAGATTTATTAAGGGTTTTAGTGACATTACAAAACCTTTATGTAAACTATTACTAAAAGATGCCCCATTTGAGTTTGATGAAAAATGTGTCGAAGCCTTTGATAATTTGAAAAAGAAATTGGTTGAGGCCCCAATTTTGCAATCATCTAATTGGTCTTTACCTTTTGAAATTATGTGTGATGCAAGTGGGTATGCGGTTGGGGCCGTGTTGGGTCAATGGGTAGATAGGAAACCTGTTGCTATATACTACGCAAGTAAGAATCTTTAGGAAGCGCAATTAAATTATACTACTACCGAAAAAGAGCTACTTGCGGTGGTATATGCTCTAGACAAATTTCGGTCTTATGTGTGGGGTAGCAAAGTCATTATTTATACTGATCATAGTGTTGTCAGGTACTTAATGGATAAGAAGGATGCTAAGCCCCGGTTGATAAGATGGATACTCTTATTGCAAGAGTTCGATTTGGAGATTCGTGACAAGAAGGGCACGGAGAACGTGGTTGCAGACCATTTGTCTAGACTGATGATTGAGGAGGAAGACTCAACAAATGAAATTAATGAGTCATTCCCAGATGAGTACTTATTAGCTGTTTCGACATTACCTTGGTTTGCTAATATTGTTAATTTTTTGGTGACAGGTACAATGCCGGAGCACTGGGTAAGGAAGAAGAGGCTCCACTTTTTGTCCCAAGTAAAACATTACATTTGGGACGATCCTGACCTGTTTCGAGTGCGAGCGGATCAAATCATTCAAAGATGCATTCCGGATGAGGAGATCATGAGTGTGTTGAAGCACGTGCACTCTTATGCATGTGGAGGACATTTCAGTGGCCAAAAGATGGGTCACAAGGTTCTGTCTAGTGGGTTGTATTGGCCAACAATCTTTAGGGATTCGTTTGAGTATGCTAGAAATTGCCTACATTGCCAACAATTAGGAAGCATCTCAAGACGTGATGAAATGCCAATGCAACCCATTATGGTTGTTGATGTGTTTGATGTATGGGGAATTGATTTCATGGGACCATTTCCCAATTCCTTTGGTAATTTATACATTTTGGTGGCAGTAGATTATGTCTCTAAATGGGTTGAAGCAATTGCCACCAAAACCAATGACCATATCATTGTTTGCAATTTCATTCAAACACATATTTTTTCAAGGTTCGGGATACCTCACACAATTATAAGTGATGGGGGATCCCATTTCAAAAACCAAAAATTTGGAAAATTGCTTAAACAATATGGTGTTAACCATAGGATTTCCACCCCATATCATCCACAAACTAGTGGACAAGTTGAGGTTTCCAATAGGCAAATCAAAGAAATCTTGCAAAAGATGGTTTGTGCGGAACGAAAGGATTGGTCAACAAAGCTAGATGATGCTTTATGGGCCTACCGCACAGCCTACAAAACACCTATTGGAACAACTCCTTATCGATTAGTATATGGTAGAGATTGTCATCTCCCGGTTGAATTAGTTCACCGGGCATATTGGGCTATTAAAAAAGTTAATTTGAGTTATGATGATGCAGGTCGAGAGAGGAAACTCATGTTGTGTGAGTTGGAAGAGTTACGGGATGAAACTTACGAGATTGCGTCAAAATACAAGGATCAAATGAAAAGGGCTCATGATGCGAAGATTCGTAAGAAGGAATTTGAAGTGGGTCAAAAAGTTTGGCTCTATAATTCCAAGTTGAAGCTCTTCCGTGGAAAGCTTAAGAGCAAGTGGAATGGCCCGTACATAATAACGCGGATTGGAAAGCTTGGCGAGGTGGATATTGAGGACCCTAAAGATGGGTCAAAGCAAACCGTTAATGGGCATCGTCTGAAGCCATATGTGGAACATCTCACGGAGCACGGTAACATTGTTGAGTTGGTAAGCTTCTTAGAGGGCTTACCAACCTATGAAATCAATTAAAAGTGTAGGTGTTAGCTCCCATCTCAGGTACGTATTCTAATTGTTAGTATTGGAGACAATACTAATTTCTTTCGGGGGTGGGAAGCGTAGTTGTAAATTGTACAATTTTTATATATAGGTAAACTATTAGTTGATTTTTTTTATATAAGCCTTAAAAAAAGGTGGGTTAGCGTAGCCTACGCCATTTTTGGCGTAGGGTACGCCGGTTCATGTTTACATACGCCATGCTTCTCTGTCCTACGCTAAAACACATGAGGCTCCCTACGCTAGTGGCGTATCCTACGCAAAAACTGGCGTAGGATACGCCAGTTCGTGAGAAGCTCTAAATGTACTCGGGTTGACCATTGTTGACCGAGCCCAAACATCATAAAACCCAATTTTTCCAATTAAAAACATACCCTAATATAATCACAATCCCACCAACCATCCTTTTCATCTCTTTCATCCAAATTTCTTTTCCAAAATCCTCCAATCTTTAATCCACCATAACTTCTTCAACACTACACCAAATCCAACAATTTTTATATCAAAATCATATAATTTTTCAAGATCTACAAAACCCCTAACCTAGAATTAGGTAATTTTGAATCATTGGGGGCCGAATCAAGGTGTTAAAAAACGGATTTGTGGGTGTTTGTGTTATTTTGCTTATTTCTTGCTTCTAGTTATCTTCCTACTCAATCATCATCATGAAGGTATGTATTCTCTCACTTTTGCTCTTTATTTTCATCACTTATATATCATGTGTTCATATATGTTTAAGAACTTGATGTTATGAGTATTTGTGTTTAGGGAATAATTATTGTTTGGGTAGGAAGTATTGTTCATGTTAGTTAAAAAAAACGAATTTTTTTCAATAAGAGCAAGAAATAAGTGTGGGGAAGGAGTCATGGAGATGTAGAAAACATGGTTATTGAATCTAGGCAATTAGTACAAAGCTTTTGATTGCTAGCATATGATAATAACCATAAGATGTCATGCTTGGGTAAAATGTATTTGATGTGCATGATAGTCTTGTTGAGATTGGGTACTAATAATGAATTATTACTTATGAATGTTGTTGCAGAACATTTTCAGAAGAAAGGGTAAGGAACATTGTGAATCTTCTGCTCAGCCCAAACGAAGAAAGGGGATTCGGTCCAACCTACGAGACGAATCTAATAATGAGGGAGACGAGATCCAGCATGAACTGGATCGGGCGGAACAGATGGATGAAGACCTTCCCAAATGGAAGGAAAAGTCTAGGCGGTTATTTTCGTTCCCTGAATCGCTTAGACCCGCATTGTGGAATCAAAAAATGTCGTCATTACAACATGGTACCGAGGGTGTTCTTGTTTATGAAAGAGCGTATAATGCGGAACAGTTGAGATTGATAGGGCTGACATAAAAGTTTAAAAGAATTGGTTGGGAGGCGACTTTAAACTTTTGTGAGAATCGGGGAAAGATGGTTTACATGAAGGCGATGGAGCAGTGGATGTCCACACTTGAGCGAGATTTTGGTGATAACCCACCTCACACATTGCAGTTGATTGGAACTGTAGGGAAGAAGAAGATGACCTTATCCTTCGAGACAATGCGTCAAATTGCTAACTTTGACTCTTGTCCAGCAAATGAGTACTATTGTATCCCTGAGGAGTTTTTTTGGGCCAAAACACAATTAAACACTGACCCAACAAATATGCTTGACAATGTAATTCCAAGAAAAAGGGGAGCTCAATATTACAGGGAAGATATGGCATGTAAAGCCAGATTCATATTAGGTATTTCGTTTGAGAATTTAATGGCAAGACTCGGGGATAGGTCAAAGGTAAGAGGTTGGGATGTTCGAGTGGTGCATGCGATAATGTTTGGTACACCGCGCCTATCATTTAGGCATTTGGTTTTGATGAACATTTGGGACAGCCGGGAAGGTCAAGAGCGAAAAATGATCCCACATGTTAGACTTTTATCATATCTGATGGAGGCTCAAGGAGTGGTAACAAGGTCCACACCGGCTATTGAAGTGAATATTGTTAAGATGAACTGGAAGATTATAACAAGGCAAGATTTACATATGAGCGGACCGCACAATATCATGTCCTCCTTGACAAACAAGGTAAAACTCAGATGATGGCTCTGCGAGAGTATGTTGAGCATGGGGATGATGAAGAAGTACAGACTGATGATGAAGAGGAGTTACAAGAGGAGGAGCATATTGTGAGGGATCTCCTAGTTCGGGAGATGAACGGGATAGAGTGGCGAGAGAAGAAAGAAGAGAAGCGGATAGGAAAGAAAGAGAAGATAAGCATTGGTGGGCGGTTAATTATGCTCGGGATATGGATACAGTTAATAGGTTCATGGAAGCTGAACAGATCAGGCACCACCAGGATCTAGTAGCGGGACGCCCATACACGCCCATGGTTCCATATGTTGATTACTCAACCATTAGAGAGCAGCCACAGGAGGTGATTGATCAAGTTAGGTGGCCTCAAGGGGTCTCCTCCAGTTATCTTCCCACTCCACCACCGCCACCACCTCCACCACCTGCTGAAGGGTCTTCTTCTTCTGCTGACCCATTTTGTAACACCCCGAAATTTTTAAACCGTATTTTATGATAATATAAGCACACAGGGCTTTTAACTAGAAAACACTTGACAAAGATGGGAGGGGCCATATTTGCCAAATGACCAAACTTGAGTTTGGTTAATATTAAAAACAAAATATGGAGATGAACTCCATATCCCCAAATTCGTTCATAACACACACACACACACACCAAACCCTAAAGAAACTCAAGAACAAGCCTAAATCAAGGTGGAATCAAGGGGCTTTTGATTTCATTGGCCCTAAAATGAATCATCCAAGCATAATACACACCAAGGTAACCTTTTGTTTGGCTAATTTTAAGCATAATACACACCAAGGTAACCTTTTGTTTGGCTAATTTTAATGGTATGTTCATGCTTGGTTATGGTGAAAAGTCATGGGTTGTTATAAAAACGAAAATTAAAGGCTTGTAAAGGCTACTCTAGTATGAGGAGACCATAATACATGATAATTTGTGTGTGTTAAGCAAAATCCTTATGAGATGATTATATCCTTGTAGTTCATGTTATGAAATGAATTGGGTTTTTTGGTGGATTGGTAGGAACCACCTTTAAACCATGAATTACTAGCTTTAGTTAATACTTATCAATGATAAACTATGATTTAGATGTTTATTGGAATGCTAGTAATGTTAATCTTGGTCACGGATGAATCCATGAGGTCCTTAGTCCTAAAAATTAAAGTTAGGAAAATCACGCCTACCAAGTGTTTGATAAAATGCCTCAATGAAACTCGATTTCACTTGGGCATAGATAATTTGGTGAGAACATGTATGTTGGTAAAACATGACCAATAATACGTATAGACAAGTAAGGACTAGGTTCTAACAACCTAAGTGGTCATTCACCTCATAGGTGCGAATACAAGAAACTTTGGATAGCCAAGGAAACTCAGAATGAGGTAAAGAGGAAGCACGCATAAGGTAAGTCACTCGATCACTTAAATCTCAATATACTCCTAATATGTTTATATACTTAGTTATACCATTGGATTAGACATTTGAAGTGTCACAAAAGAAGTTTAAAAAGGAATTAATAATTTCATAGAAAACGGCCTTAGATGAAGGTTGTCAAGATCCCAAATTAGACTAATGAGTCAATTGGGTAGAACGCTAGTTAGACAAGGACCTAACCTAACGGTCAATATTACGCCGGTATCGATTGTTGTTAATTGCTTGAGTATATTCGTAGACTTTATGTTAAAAAAAAATCTCGAGCTAGTCTAGAAGCAAAAGGGGGCGCGAGCCAAGGTAAGTCATATCTATGACTTTGTAGGATATATATATATATATATATATATATATATACATATATGCTCATGTTGGGTGTATAAATCATGGGTATATCTTTAGATGAGATGAGATTGTGATTTCCAAGGGTTATAAGAAAACATCGTGTTTAGATCACGTTGCAAGTCATAGAGACAGAGCGAACAAGACCGAGAGAAATGGCACATGTGGCCATGGACACGAGGCATCGCAAACCCGGTATAAATGACTTGGGCGGAGGTCACCTAGTCGAGTTGAGGCTTGAAAAGCATAGAAAAATCATTACTAGGCCTTGGAAATCGTAAAATCTTAAAAACTTGGATGTATGCAAAAGTTAACGGGTATTGATGGACATATAATTCAGGGTTCTTGGGTTAGAAACCGAACAAGGAATTCAAATATACATCTAATCATGTTTGTATTACGCACAAGAACCCTTAAACGTGTCCCTGGAAGCCCTGGGAGCAGTTCTAGACGGACCCAAAAGGGGCAGCTTGGTGCTGAAACATTTCGTACCTTGTCAGGATTTGGTGTAGGATACGCCACTTTTGGAGTTGCCTACGCAAATTGCATATGCCAATGGCGTAGGATACGCCAATGTCAGGTTGCCCGAGCTAATTTCTGCTGTCCTACGCCACCAGATGCCCTCTCCCTACGCCAATAGTGTAGGATACGCCAAAACTGGCGTAGGATACGCCAAATCAGCCAAAATTTCATTTTTTTTTGTATTTTGCATCTAAATTCAAACATGATAACATATTTATGGGTTGTCTAACTGTGATAAACCCTTAGGTACTCAGCTACATGAACCGGATGATGATCGAGGCTTATATGAAGAACCGAACATGCTTAACTCGTCCGTTTCCGCAATGTCTTGATAAACTTATGAAGATACTTGGTTATTTTGTAATATGCAAGGCCGTAACTATAATTTAGGATGTTTGTATTAATCAATGTCGCTTTTGGATGTTAATGCGTTAACGTAAACTATGAAATGCTTTAGCTTTCCAAGTACAAACCAAGTATATTATCGTTTAATTACCACTATTATGGGTAGGGTATTTCAAGTGGTATTCAGAGCCCAAGGTTAAACAAGTTAAGCGTTCGGTTCAAGCTTGATCATCAATCCGGTAAGGATATCATTTCCAAAGTTATCTTAGTCTAGTCGAAATGTTATGTATCATGTATGAACATGAAATTAATAAGGAATAAATCATGAGAAAGGTGCTTTAAACAATTCAAAACTTGGAAACACACCAATTACACGGTGATGGTGGGCCAAGGCTCAGCCAAAATGGAAATTGGAAAACATGATTGCAATTGCAAAACAATGCAATCCGATAAAAAAAGGAAATCAACCTACTAAAGCAAATTAACAAAAGAGATTTCATTAAATCAAACAGGCGACTGGGAATTGTCTATTTGGGAAGTATCGTGACGAACGCGACGAGATCACTAGTGTCGTGTGCGAATTGCTTACCCTGGCCAGGTAAGTGTTAAACACATGATACGGTGGGCTTCTTGTGTTCTTTATGCATACGTCCCATGTAGCAAGGACTAGGTCGGGAGAAAAGGGCATGTGAAACTTCCGATATATGACTCGCGGGGTTATAGAACGCGGGAGTAATGCCGAACCAATAAAGATCTGGTAGACCAGGTATGTAAAACCGATGCATAAACGACCCGCAGGGCCATAGAGCCAAATGTATTACCACAACGTTTACACGGATTAGTAAATAAACTTGAACCTTAATCAAGGTTGAGTCATAAACAGATTCAGTTCAGAAATAGACTTGAACCTTAATCAAGGTTGAGTCATATACAGATTCCGTTTGGAAATAGGCTTGAACCTTAATCAAGGTTGAGTCATAATAAAACTCGAACCTTTATAGAAAGTTAAATTCATAAATTGACTTGAACCTTAATCAAAGGTTAAGTCATAATAAAACTAGAACCTTTATAAAAAGGTTAAATTCGCAACTAGACTTGAACTTTAAACAAGGTGAAGTCATAATAAAACTCGAACCTTTATATAAGGTTAAATTCGTAAAAGGTACTTGAACCTTAATCAAAGGTTGAGTCATAATCACATTCGGACCTCAATAAAGGTTAATCCATAAAAAGGACTTGAACCTTAATCAAAGGTTAAGTCGTAAACACACTCAAATCTTAGTTAAGAGTTAACACGCAAATAAGGTTCAACCTTAGTCCAAGGTTAAGTCCTAAATACATTCAAACCATAATCAAAGGCCAATTTCCTAAATGGATTTGGACCTTAACCAAAAGGGTAAATAATGATCATCTTGAGACATAATCGAGAATTTACTCGTAAGTAGACTTGAACTTTAATCAAAGGATCAAGTCATAATCACATTTGAACCTTGAGGAGAGGTTAAACTGTAAGGAAACTTGAACCTTAATCGAAGGTTAATACATAGTCAAACTCGAACATGAATGGGAAGTCAATCAAGCAGTAAAAGTCAAACCTTCACGAAAGGTTAAATCATAAACCACTCTGAACCTCATCTAAAGGGTAAACTTTTAACGAGTCTAAACCGTACCCGAGGGCCAACTCGTATACCAACAGGAACCCCGTACTGTGGTAAGACGAAAGCCAAGTAAATTCGTGAAAGCCGACAGGAAAACGTGAACTATGCGTCACAATAATCATAGTAAATTCGTGGAAGTCTACGGGAAAATGTAGAACTATATGTCACACAAATCATACGATCCGTGGAAGTTCACGAGCGACCAAGGACTACGTGTCTCGCTAAACTGGAATGCAAATGAGAATAGAAAGCCGTTTCCGTCAGATTATTGAATCATAAAAATTCGACCCCTAGTCATGGTCATAAACTCTTTAAGTTCCTTGATGTGTTTTTCCAAGGATGGTTTTTGAAAAATGTGAATTGCCTAGTTAGAAAAGACTAGAGAGGAGTATAACATTTTTGCATATCGGCAGCCCATTTTTCCCTTTAGGTTCAGGAGAGATTATTGAGCCACCACAATATGCTAACACCTTATAAATTTTTACATCCATTGGCATGTTGTGTTCAATTGAATTGAGTGTGCTATTATAGTCGCATAAGGTAGAACTTGCAATTTTTGGTACGCTTGCCACTTTAGATCAATTGTGACACAAGAATGATTAAGGCATTAGGTTTGGCCTTTTTATTTTACACCATTTTGATATCATTGACCCGAAAACAATCTCCCCTAGTTGAACAATTTTGAGCCTAAACCCTTCATTTCGATCACCCATTTCAACCCTTTTGAACCGTTTAACCTTTTCTATATTAAACCCAAGTGATAAAAATCCGAACTCAGAATTTTGTTCTATTGGTAATTAGTTGCAAAAAAAAAAAAAAAAAAAGAAAAAAAAAACTAACTGGAGAAGCATGAGAAAAGCAGAAAAATATGTTGTAGTAATCATTGAATAAAAGGCGCAATAGTGCCTTATGTTGTTAAGTTGTGAGTGATGTAAATAAAAGTCGGATTTTTATCACTATAGTCACTTTTAAATATTCCCTTCCATACCCTTCACCGAGCCCCATTACAACCCTTTTAAAGACCTTTTGACTTGTGTTCACTTTTGAGAGTTTGGTGAAAGGCGATTGAGTTGCAAGCCTATACTAACATGCCCTATAATCGGTTTCGAGTGATTGGTATGAAATACTAGCGCACCACATGCTAGTCTAGATAGTAAACCGAGTGGAGTGAACCATTTTGAGGGGTTTGCAAGAATGTGAAATCGGATCTAGTTGGATTTGACTAGGCATTTGTTTTTAGTAACATGTAAAAACCTTGGAATGTAAATCTACTGATAGGCGTAAGTCTTGTGAGTTAGGGTATGACTAGGGACCGTTTTTTGAGAATCGATAAAAAGGTTGGAATTGGTTTGAGTTGTTGATTGAGTAAAGTTTATTGATTTGCTTGAGGGCAAGTAAAAGATAAGTGTGGGGATGTGATGGGTTGGTTAAAAGATATGTATAAAAACATCTATAAATGAGTTTTAAGGAATGTTAAGTTGTCGAATGGTGTTGCTTTGATATTATTATGTTATTTCAGGATTTGATGACTAAAATAAGCAAATATGACGTTTTGGAGTTGCTCGAGCGAGATACGGAAGCATAAACAAGCTGGAAAATCAAAATCCGAGGCTGAAGGGTGTTCTGGCGTAGGATACGCCAAAACTGGCGTCGCCTACGCCAGTTGCGTAGGCATAGTCCCAAGGTGCAGCGTAGGACAGCAGATAATGGCTCAAGCAAAACAGGGTTAGCATACCTTTTTCAGAATCAGAATTTGAACAAGGCCTTGTTCGTGTTCGTTCGGTTCGTTTGCAGACCTAATTATCATTACGTAATTATCACACACTTCGCACACTTCTCACGTTTTGGAGACTTTTTATTTGAACCGGTACCTATATATATATGTATGTATGTATGTATGTATGTATGTATGTATGTATATATTGTTTTGGTTTGTTATTATTAGGGCCTTGCACAATACAACTAACACCTAAAATATTTAACCCAATAATTTATGACCCGAGATGCCTTCTTGATTTGTCGGGTGTTGTTACGGACTCGGTAACACGTTTCGCTAAAAAACACGGAGTCACACATACATCCACAATTAAATACACGTAAGCACATAATTTCAAATAATATCATACGAGCTATTCCACAATTACTAGTTTTGTTATTCCACCCACGCTCGGGGTTGATTATTCGTTTGTATGTTCTGATACGTTACCGAATTATTTGTTTGTCGTGTTTCGTATATATATATATATATATATATATATATATATATATACAAGATTTGGATCATTTGAGAACCACCATTTAGGTAGAGAACCAAAGAACCAGTGTGAACAGGTGACATTTTTGTAAATATGAAGGTGTCTACAAAAACCCCTCCATAAAAAAACAAAAAAAAATAAAAAAAAATTATATAACCTAAATAAATAAAAAAATAAAAAAAGTAAAAAAACCAAAATGATTATTTTTCATTATTAATTCGAAAAAAAATAAAAAAATTAAAAAAATGGCTTGTGACGTCGTATGACGTCATCCTGATGCACATGTGCATTTCGCTGTTATATATACCTAAATATACCGTATGCACATGTGCATTTCACTATTAAATCTCACTTTTGAATGAATTGTCAATTACCATACTTAAATGATTATTAAATGGACGCGATACAGATATATAAGGGGTCATAAGTTTTATTCAATGATCATTCAATGGACGCAAAGTGAGATATAAAATACACTCGAACTTGTCAAGTGTTTAGTCATGCATATTATAATAGAAATTTAAAATAAAACACGTGTATGACAATAAACATGAATAAACTTAAAACACCTCTATATAATAACTATAAAATAAGAAACGTATACTGCATGCACATGTGCATTTCACTAATATAGTTAGAATTTTTTAGTAGTTTAATTTTCGGGCATACATATATGCATGCATCATCCTTCAAATAACAAAGTTTTTATACCAATTTGTTTTTATGATACAACTACACGTAGTTTCTACCAAACATATTAACTCAATAAAACAATCGATAACAAAAAAATATCCATATTACAAACCAACTATGTTAACCACCTACATACAAAATTCTAATTATCACACAACCTCCCGTTCACCAAAAAAACAAAATGTTAAACCAAACATACATTACACAAAATGTTATGCAAACTTCTTTGTTTGTTTGACAATTTCCTTATCCCCTACCAAAGTTGATGTGGTGTAACGCATGTTTGTTTCAAACGCCAATTTGCTTTTGTTGGGTCTGCTGACCTGGAGAAGAACAGATGATTGAAAAGCCAAAACATGCTAACAGTTGATCCACACAATAAACAGTCCTTACAACATACTTCTCCCAAAAGACTGATGACTCTAACAACTGTTCTATCCAAACAACTGCTATGACAACTGCTGACACAAAGGACTGCTGAATAAACACTGATGAAGAACAACTGCTGACCAAAGGTCTGATGAAGAACAACTGCTGATCCAAGTATTGAAGACTAAAGCACTGCTGGAGTCAACAGCACTTAGGCTCCAGCAGAGGATACAAGACCATCAGAGTTTTCCTACAACAGTAGTTTATCTTCAGTATTTTCAATGTAACAGTAGTTTGTAATAGACAGATGTTTTATGTTTGTTATTCTGTTAGAGGTCACTGTCTTAGGTGACGTCAGCCTAGGTCATCAGTGGTTTAGGTTTGTCTATAAATAGAACAGTGTTTGTACTGTTCTATTGTATCAGACACACAAACATTCTCTTAGACAAACAATCACTGTGTGATCAGGCTGAGGGGGAGTACTTGTATGATTGTAATCTTTTAGATAAATGAAAGCATTCGATCAGAAAACAATTACTCTCATGTTTTGATTAATAGTTTATTATTCCGCTGCACTTTCCATTCTATATTCATTTCACTTTTATCATTTTAGTTAAACATAATCAAAACAATCAAACTCAGATCCTAACAATTGGTATCAGAGCTTGGTCAATTAAATTCGATCTAACAAATCAATTTAATATAAACAGATCAGCTCACAATTATTGATATCGTTTGTCTGTTGGATTGAAAACAGAGTAATAGTTTAATTTCGTTTCAACCGTTTTTAAACAGACTTTGTTTTTTTAAAAATTAGAGAATGGCTTCAATCAATCACGATCCACATAACACTGGCACGAACAACAAGCCACCGATGCTTGTCAGATCTGAATACAATATCTGGCAACGTCGGATGAGCCATGTTTTAGCTCAACAGAACACTAGGTGTTGGAAGTCGGTTATCTTCGGACCACATGTTCCGACGGTGCCGAGTACTGAAGATCCCAAGGTTCAAGAGCCAAAGAAACTTGAAAACTACTCCGACCAGGATTTTCAGAAAATTGAGTTAGATGCTAAGGCCTTCAGTATTGTGGCCATGGCTCTACCCAATGATATATATGCTGGGCTGTTACACTGTAACAGTGCAAAGGAGTTGTGGGATGCACTGAAAGAACAATTTGGTGGGACTGAGGAGGTTATTGAAAACAATCGTGAAATACTTAATCAACAATATGAAACATTCAGTCATGTCAAAGGAGAGTCATTAACTCAACAGTTTGAGAGGTTTAATTGTTTAATTAGTGAACTAAAACTGGTTGGTCTTACTTACCCTCATTCAACCCTGAACCATAGGTTTTTAAGATCACTACCAGACAAATGGGACACTATTGCTATTGTAATGAGAAACTCAATTGGATTTAAAGACCTATCACTGACCCAGCTTCATGGTAAGCTCTTGACCTATGAGAGAGAGCTTAACCAGAAAAAGAAGTTCCAGGACTCTGGAAAAGTGTCTGATGATTATGTATTTGGGAATACAACACTTTTGGGTCATGATGAGGTGCTTGGAAATACTAAGGATCAGAGTTATGATCATTTCATTGACATAACTTCAGGTTTTAACTTAGGTTTTAACTCTGATTCTTATTCACCAAACTATGCCTTCACAGCAAGTGGTGGTGATATCCAGGCATCTGACAATATATCCTTTGAGTATGATGACCTGAAATACTTTGACCCTGATGATTTGGAAGAAATGGACATTATGCACCAATTGGCCCTTCTCAGTGTAAGAACTAACAATTTTTACAAGAAAACTGGAAGAAGGTTTCCAGGGTTAACTGGCAGATCAAAGGTGGGGTTGGATAAATCAAAGATAAAGTGTTACAAATGTCATAGACTTGGTCATTTTGCTAGGGAATGTAGGAGTCAACATGGTACACCTATAATCACCTATCCAAATCAAAGACCTCAGACCAACACTTATCAAAATTCCTATAATACCCCTGGACCAAATGTGCAAAACACTGCTCATTTTGCACAGTCCTCAAACACTGTTCCTGTCCAGTATGTCCAAACCACTGTTCCTCAGATCCACTATGTGCAAACACCTGTTACTCAAGCACCTGTGCAAACGACTGTTGCTTCATCCTCTGCTCCTGCAGAGACCAGTCAACAGAGCTTCTTTACACAAGGCTTTGTTGATTGGAGCAGTCTACCAGATGAGTTAACAGATGAAAAATTTGCATTAGTTGCCAAAGCTGAAAATGAACCAGAAAACTTTTGTTTCATGGCTATGGTTGATGAGGTTGAATCTGAGGAGGTGGTGACTGAATCTGATGTTGTGACTAATGATGTTGTTGATGAAGTTGTTACAGGTGAAAAACCTGAAGAAGAGGTTGTGAATCTCTCAGATCCCTGGGGTGCATCTGATGATTGTGAGTGCAAGTGTGATTGTGCATTGATGGCTGCTGCTAAGGTATCTCCTCAAATTCTTAAAGAGTTGTGTTCTGACAGATGTGTAATTGCATTTGCTAACATCAAAGAGGTGAATGAAAACCTTATAAAGAAAATTTTAGATGATGAAGTTAAATTTGAGAAACTTTCAAAAGATTTAAAAACAAGTTTAACTGAAAAGGAGTCTGAAATAAGCAGCTTAAAACATGAAGCAACCATAACCAAAGACCAGCTCCAAACTATGATAGCAAAATATCAGAGTTGTAAAAGTGAGCTTGAGTCCACCCAAGTTGAATGTGAGAAATGGGTGGAATCATGTAGAGGTTTTGAGATGCTACTCAACAAACAAACCAAAAGTCATGTGAAGTTTGGTTTTGGTTTTGAAACCACTGCTCCAGCTTTTGAAAACACTGACAAAAGGAGTCAAAAGTCTGTTGAGATAGTTCCAACAAACTTGCAGGGTCAAGAGATTAAAATCACTGAACCAAATGGTAAGAAAATTGATCTTGAAAAACCAGAAGGTTCCTCATCTTTCACTGAACTTGAAAAGTATGAATTTAAACCTACCTGGTATGATGAGTGTGATACTCTTGAGAATTTTAAACCTGTTGATTTTAAAACACCTGAAGGAAAGACAGCTCCTTAGGAAAAAGTCATTCCCTTAAAAAACCTTCCAGCAGATGCTCAAACATCTGCTGAAAAGAAGGCTGAAAAAGGGAAGAAGAAAGAAAAGACTGTCCACTTGTTCTGTGATTTCTGTGAGAAGAAGAATCATGTCACTAAAAACTGTTTTCTTCTAAAAGCATATGACATTAACAAAGGAACAAGTGAATGTGATTCCAAAGCCACATGTTCAATATGTGGGAAAAAGAATCACAAGACCAAAGAGTGCTTGTATCTAAAAAATTTTGATGTAAAAATACAAGAATACAAAGCTAAAACTCTTGCAAATCCTGTGGTTAGTACTTCAAAAGGAAAGCCCAAACAGACTTTCACCCCTGTCCAAACATCTGTTACTAAAAGACTTGAAACATCTGCTTCTAGGGATGTCCAAGTAACAGATGCTCCACCCACAAGCAAATACCCAAGAGGTTATGGACAACCACCATGTCATAGTCTGCCACATGTTTATGAGGAGCCAAAAAGACCCTCTAAACCAAGAGTGAACAGAAATCCATATGGGTATTATCATCTGTCTGGAAGTGATCAAACAACTGTTGCCCCAAGTGTTGACATTCAAGCACTGGCAAATGGTCAGCAGCAGTTGTTAAACTTAATTCAAAAATTAGTTCAAACCACTGATCACCTTCCAAAGCTTGGGTCTGAAAGGTCTGAGGACCCATCCAAAGCCAACTTGGCTTTGGACACTCACCAAAACTAATCCATTACTGATGTGCAGGGTGCTTCTGCTTGTTTAGATAGTCTTTGGTATGTAGATAGTGGAGGCTCCAGGCACATGATAGGATGTAGAGCCCTTCTTCTAGACTTCTTGGCTCATGGAGGGGGTGATATATCCTTTGGTAATGATTCAAAAGGTAAGGTGTTGGGTTCAGGGACTGTACAAGCTGGAAAACTCAAGTTTGAAAATGTCAATCTTATTGATAATCTCAAGTTTAATCTTCTGAGTGTTTCACAAATGAGTGACAAAGGTTATGGCTCATTCTTCACAAAGAAAACTTGCAAGATTATTGGGCCAGAAGTGGTGAAAAAGATTGATACCATCATTGCTAAGAGCAAAGCACAACTTGTTGCTCATAGAAGTGGCAATGTGTATGTTGTTGATATGTTAAAGGACAATCCTATGGCAAATGTCTGTCTGTTTTCTGCTGCCTCCACAAAGGAGACAGAATTGTGGCATAGGAGATTGGGTCACACCAACCTTAACACTATCAACACACTCTCCAAACAAAGCCTTGTCCGAGGCCTACCATCAAAAGAATTCAAATGTGATGAGCATTGTGTCTCTTGTTTAAAAGGGAAACAACATAAAAGCTCTTACAAATCCATTGATGAGTCCAAAACCAGTCAATGTCTACAATTATTGCACATGGACTTGTTTGGCCCTGTTAAAATCATGAGTCTAAGAAGAAAAAGATTTTGTCTTGTCATAGTTGATGATTTTTCTAGGTTTACATGGACTTACTTTTTTCATTCTAAGGATGAGACTGCAGGTATATTGAAGGACTTTGTCACCAAAGTTGAAAAACAAAATGACTTGCCAGTAAAAGTCTTCAGGAGTGACAATGGAACAGAGTTTAAAAATAAGGAGTTGGATGATTTCTGTGTGTCAAAAGGGATTGTAAGGCAGTATAGCATCCCAAGAACACCTGAACAAAATGGGGTGGTTGAAAGGAAAAATAGAACTCTTATAGAAGCTACAAGAACCATGCTAGCAGATTCTGGTTTGCCACTGTCCTTCTGGGCAGAAGCTGTAAACACTGCTTGCTATGTTCAAAACAGAGTTTTGATCAACCCCAGACATCAAAAAACTGCTTATGAAATTTTGTTCAAAATCAAACCACTAATTTCATTTTTCAAAATCTTTGGCTGCCCATGTTTCATCTTAAACCTCAAAGATTCCATTTCAAAATTTGCAGCCAAAGTAGATTGTGGTTATTTTCTGGGATATTCTTCTACTGCCAAGGCTTATAAAGTGTTCAACACAAAGACCAAGACAATAGAAGACACTCTGAATGTAAAGTTCAATGAACTTTCATCTCTAAAAATCCCTGCAAATCCTGCTGAACTATTTGATTTAGATAAATTCAAATTTGAAGATATCACTGTTAAAACTAACAATGCAGGTATTCCACAGTCTCCACAACAAGATTACAGAACAGATGTTGTGATCCCCAGTCACTACAAAATCTATTCTGCCTCAGAGGAAGCAGCTGTTCAAAACAATTGTCAAAACTCTGCCACAGCTGTGTCAACCACTGTTGGCCAGTCTTATCCTCAAACCACTGTCTCACCTCTCACAACCACTGAACAATCATCTGTTGACAAAAGTCAATCACCTGTTGACAAAAGTCAGTCCAGTTTCACACCACTTGGACCCATTCCTCCATTACCATTCCAAACATCTGATGGCACTACAGAAGTACCAACAGATGTTACACCAATAGAGTCACCAAACCTCTGTCCATCACCTCAAAATGCCATCATACCATATCAGGGAGATCTTATTTACTTAAGAGCTCATCCACCAGACCAGATCATTGGCAACATCAGAGAGGGTGTGCTCACAAGAAGCCAATCCTCAAATATCTGTCTTTTTGCAGGTTTCCTATCTCTCACACAACCTGTCAAGTACCAAGAGGCACTAAAAGACAACAGTTGGGTAGAAGCTATGCAAGAAGAACTCCTTCAATTTAAAAGACAACAGAGCTTGTACCACTACCTAAGGATGTTTGTCCTATAGGAACAAAGTGGGTCTTCAAAAACAAAACTGATGAAAGGGGTATTGTTGTCAAGAATAAAGCCAGGCTTGTGGTTCAAGGCTTCAGACAAGAAGAAGGAATAGATTATGATGAAACTTTTGCTCCTGTAGCAAGACTAGAAGCCATCAGACTATTTTTAGCCTTTGCTGTCAACCACAACATAAAGGTGTATCAGATGGACATCAAATGTGCTTTCCTTTATGGCAAAATTCAGGAGGAGGTCTATGTATGTCAGCCACCTGGTTTTGAAGACACATTCCATCCTGACTATGTCTACAAGCTCAACAAAGCTTTGTATGGTCTCAAACAAGCACCAAGGGCCTGGTATGAAACTCTTTCCACATTTCTCTTATCCATTGGTTTCACAAGAGGTAAAATAGACAAAACTTTATTTCTTAAATGGAAAGGGAAACACTTAATGATTGTTCAAATATATGTGGATGACATCATTTTTGGATCCACATGTAACCAAATGTGTGAAGAGTTCAGAAAACTCATGACAGCAGAGTTTGAGATGAGTGCCATGGGTGAGCTTCGGTGTTTCCTTGGTCTTCAAGTGAAACAACTGCAAAATGGCACATTCATTCACCAAAGCAAATATGTAAAGAATTTATTAACCAGATTTGAGATGAATGATTGTAAGCCATGTAGTACACCCATGAGTACAGTCAAGCTGCTCACTATTGATGACAAGGATGAACTGGTTCATCAAACACATTATAGATGCATGATTGGGTTTTTACTGTACTTAATTGCATCTAGGCCAGACATTATGTTTGCTACCTGTGTCTGTGCAAGATCCCAGGCTTCACCCAGAAAGTCAAACCTTATTGCTGTGAAAAGGATATTCAGATACCTCAAAGGTGCTCCCACACTTGGTATCTGGTATCCTGCTAATGGAGACATTGAGCTTTCAGGTTATTCAGATAGTGACTTTGCTGGCTGTCACACCACAAGAAAGTCCACATCAGGAGGGTGCCAATTTCTAGGGAATGCCTTAGTTTCCTGGCAAAGCAAAAAGCAGGCAGCTGTTTCAACCTCAACAGCTGAAGCTGAATACATTGCTACTGCAAGCTGTACAGCCCAACTCATGTGGCTTCAAAATCAATTACTGGATTTTGGGATAACTGCACTACAGACTCCACTCATGTTGGACAGTCAAGCTGCTGAAAATATCATCAAGAATCCAGTCTCTCATTCCACTACCAAACACATTGACATCAGACATCATTTTGTCAGAGACAGCTATGAAAAAGGTTTGATTTCTCTGCACCATGTTCCAACAGAGGATCAGTTGGCAGATGTGTTAACAAAAGCTTTAGACACATCTACCTTTACAAATCTGATTTCCAGAATTGGTATGTTAAACATGGATTAAACAAATAATTTTTTTTAAAAAAATATATATAATAATAAAATGTTTCAGAAAATCAAAATTTCTTAAAAAATAGCTGTTTGGTTGAAAAATCTGTTTCCAACATCTGATCAGATAAAACAACCACTGTTTCATTCATATCCACTGTTGGTTGAAAAATCTGTTTCCAACATCTGATCAGATAAAACAACTGTTTCGCTTTATACCTGTAACACCCCAACTGATGGCGGAAACATCGAGGTGTCACGTAGTGACGATTGTTCAATAGCTCATGGACTAAAGTGAAAATTTGAATACATTGATTAAATAATTTATTACATTGAAATGAAATACAACGATTCTAACTGCCAACTAAATTGAAATACAATGAATCAAAATCTAAATATAAATCCGAAAGCTTAAAGAATGCATCTCAAAACAACCTGAAACATGTACAAAATATTTTGGTCAATACAAAAAACGTATTGGTGAGCATACCCTGTTTAAATAAATATAGTAGAAAAGTGTTTAGCAATTCATGTGTCGTATACTGTTTGCAATTATGTAATAACTGGTATCCGGGTCAAATCAACCCTAAGAGAAGAAAGCAGATATATATAGTATGCGCTAGTAGTAATGTAATACATAGCAATGACGAGGACTCTCAACAGAGTCACAAGGGTATAAACCATAGTACTATTCATTGAAATGCCAGGCCGCAACGGTTAATGATTTGACAGGTCATAGATACACAAAATGACACAAGCAAACACACATAAGAATTGCTATTTTAGTAAAAGGAATTATAAACTTGATAGTAAGTACATGAGTCACCCCAAAATAGTAAGACAGTAAAAAGGGGAAAAGATATACTCACAGTTTGCAAAAGCGATCAAAATCCACTTAAGCTGTCGTGAGCTAAGTAATGGAAATTCCGAAGAATCCAACCTATAATGTATGAGAGTACTATTAAGGAAGTGTCTAAAAAGTCTAAGGTAACTAGGGTCTAAGGCATTAGGGTTTGCTAAGTCGATTTGGGGAAGTAGAGTTTTTATGATAAGTCGCGTTAATGTAACAGTTGTATATCACAAATAATATATGAAAGGTTGTAAATGTGGTTTAAATAATATAATTATTACCAATTGAGTATTTAGTTAAAAATATGTTTAAATAATTAAGACAAAATAATTTAGTTAATTACTTTAACTAATTATTGTAAATAAATACAATAATCATAAATATTGAAATAAATAGTATGAGTTACTCAAAGATCCATCAATGATAATAAAGACTTTCAATCATAAGACATTTCTATTTTATAATAAAAATACTTATAAAATAGATGTTTAAATAGTGTGAATAAATAAATGTTTTATTATGTCTAAACATAATAAGACTAATAATACAAGACATGATCCAAAAATGCTATTTTTATAGAAAATGGATTCTTTATGATGTAAATAAATAAAAATAATTTTCTCATAATTTTTATAAACTTATTTATATTTAAAACTGATCTAATGAGATTAAATCATGTTTAAATGATTAAAAATAGGAAAATTAATAAAAATAAGTGTTTTCTGGACCAAATATTTTTATTTCAGTTCATAATAATTATAAATAAATCCCCAAAAAGTTTGAGATCAAAATCAATAAAAATGAATTTTTAATCAATTAAATACGATTAAAACAAATAAATTCAATAAAAATATAAAAATAAGACATTTTTCAGAAAATAAAAGTGTGGTAATTTTCTTTATGGTGTCAAGATGCTGCACCTAAATTTTCATAATTTTTGGAGCAAAAATGAATTTATTATGAATATTTTAAGTTTACATGGATTATAAATGATTATAATATCAAAATATAAATTAAAAAATAAAAAGAAAGAGAAATGGAAACTGAAACAAAAGAAATGTGGGGCATGGGGCTCGAACTCGTGACCCTTGGCTCAAAGTACATGTGACTCAACCACTACACCACAAAGGCTTTTGTTTAATAATATCAAATTAAAATATTTTTAACATATAACCCACACTTCATCTTCTTCCCCATTCAACCTAAGCCAAACCCTAACCCTAACCCCTAAATCTAATCACACGATTCAGACTCGGATAGCAACTAAAACCATAGGGCTTTCAAAGAGGGGTATTAAGTAAGTGAAACGGCATGGTAAAATGGGACTTACATCCACGATTTGATGCTTGAAATCGAAGATACATGTCCGCGGCTTCCTACATGATTTGCAAGGCTTGGGAACGCGTTTGATGATTGTTCTTTGTGTGTTTAGAATGTGTATCAGTGCAGAAAGGTTTTGACACGTTCAATTTATATAATGGTTGATTATAGGTTGGGTTTTAATGAGGTTTAATTGTTCCGGCGGTTACAACTAAGAAACGAATCAATACTTGGTTAGACATGATTATTAATGTACCAAAACGCTTGGAATTCGTTTAATTATGATGGAGGAACTGGAATGTGCATTAGAAACGAGTTTAAAGGCCACGGAACCGTTTTTTTTAATGGTTGCCGGAGATTATTCCGGTCGCCGGAAATCCCGGCCGGAAAAACGTGTGGTACAGGGGAGGGAAATCTTTGTTTTTAAAACTTTCACATTTTGGCACAAATGGTCCCTGCAGTTAGTTTTATTAATCCAGTTTGTTTTTTCCTTTATATAAACTTAACCAAGTTAAGTTGATTAACTTTAAGACTTTTTAATACTAAACTATATATTATTTTTTATGGAATCTTTTACGACTACGATTCAACATAAGCATTTGATAAAACGTATACTAAACCCAATATAAATATTAATGTTAATTTTTTTTTCTTTTAGTTTTCCCAAATATAAATTTTTAAAACGACGAAGCTATTAAGGACTAAAATTGAAATATTTGAAGGGCTATATTTGACATCTTGCTAAAAGATGAAGGTGACGGTTGTCACAGTCTCCCCTACTTTAGAAAATTTCGTCTCGAAATTTCTTTTCAAGTGGAGGTTTCTATGAAACAAAAGGCGTTGTAAAAGTCAGCTATGTTTTAAAAGAAAATTTTCATCATTTATGATTCAAAATAGTTGTCTAATACCCAAAGTAAAAGTTTCAAAATCTTTCGACAGTTAATCCAAAGTTAGAAAGTTGAGAGTTTAAATGAGAAAAGTTTTGGAAATGTGTAACGGGTGAGGGGCAGAGGTACTAATGAAGCAGTCTCCCCTACTTTAGAAAGGTTTCTAACTGAACTTTATTAAAGTACGTAACAAGATTTCAAATAACAGAGCGTGTAAGGGTATACAAGATTTGTGTTTTCTGTGTGGGTGGTCAAGAGAAAGACTCTAGGAAGGCGAATGAAGCTCACGTAAGAACTTTCCTTATCGAAAATGCTAGCTATTAGCCCACTGTTCTAATGAAAAGATAGTAATGAGTAACGGGTCGGTTCTTGGTTAGACTCCTAGTCCGTTCCCGCAGTATCGTTTATGCTTATATATAGGGTGTACCGCAGCTGACCCACCACACTCCCGATACTTTGGACTCGTACTGATTGTCTACCAACAACCTAAATAGAATTACACACCACCCTCATGTACCTGTAAGCCCATGATTGCGTTCCAGACCGTAATCATCAATTTACCTTACACTGGGGTGTTATGCTTTTCCATAACCCTATCCTAAGTAATACTAGAAACAAATGCGTGCAATTAGGATATGCAATAGCCACTATAATGAAATAATGTTCAATCATGACATGGTTAGAGGTCCTTCCCTTTCGGGTTTACCCTTTAACCGTAATGAGAATAACATGTAAGTATAAGACATGGTTAGAGGTTTTTCCCTTTTGGGTTCACCCTTAACCGGTAACTTCCATTCACATCGTTGGCTCTAAACACTCATATTGATAGACCCTGAGGTTTACACCGTTCCCCTCGGATTAAAGAAATACTCTAATCCGAGTCGTACGTGGGCACTGGCTTAGATCTCATACGAGTTATCAACTGGTATGTTCGTTGGCCATGATGATGAACAAAATAATGTAAGTATAACAGGGTTTTGCTCAAAAGACAGGAAAAAGATATATGCATACCAAATATGCGTCAAAGTACATAAGTATAGCATAAAACTTCGATTGAAAGAATGGTATAATATAAATCAAGTAAATCGCACAATTTTCACAAAATGAAAGTAAACGAGTTAAGTTAATGCTCAAAACCAGTGTTGTAAGATTGACTACTAATAATTAATGCGAGAATAATTGTAAATAACGCGTGGGGATAGCCACCAATAAAATAATAATACGAGAATAATCATAAATAAGATAATATGCGAATATAATAAAAATAAAATGATGTAAGAATAATAAGATAATGATATTTACTGCAATTGGGAGTGGACGGAACATACGTATAATCTACTGGCCATGCGGGTTTAAAATATATGCACTGTATGTTAAAAGACATTTAGCAACATTTCGATAAAGATATGTCCAATTATTAGACCAAAAGTTTTTGCGACTGAAAGAGTGTAAGTGTAAAAGGTAAATTTTCGCAGTTTACTCGACTTTGTGATATTGTTGAAAGAATAGTAGTGATGCATGAGAATAAATTTTTAGAAATCGAAGTGTGTTTTAGATTCAAAACAGGTTTATTTGCAAAATCTTCGTAAATACACATTTTCATGTGTTTACGAGAAGTCGAGTTTTAAAAAAAATGTTATAAGGCTTATTATTAGTTGCAAATTTCTCCCGAAAATATATATTGGCTATGTCATATGAAAGCAAAAGATTTACATTTGATTTGTAAAATATGCACCACAAGTTTATAAAATGCAAAATGAAACCATTTTATGAAGTATGTGTAAATCTAATGTGTTTTTGAAAGACCAAGATTTAAAATGATGTGAATGATAAAATTAACGTATGTAATAGATTACCAATATTTAAGAAAATTCATAATCAACGGGATGTAGAAATAGATCCTTGAGATGTGGATTTCACTCCTAACTCAAAGATGTATGTCAAAATTGAAAACGATTGTGGAATGAAACCAATCACTAAGTTAAGGATATCACTCCCAGCTTAGTAGTTAAGTTTCTTTTTGAAGGAAATACTCTTTGAGGTGTGGATGTCACTCCTATCTCAAAGACATATTCCTAAGATTAATAACATATAGAGGAGTGAAACTAACCACCAAGGTATGGATACCACTCCTAACTTGGTGATATCGTTTTGTTTGTGAAATACGAGCCTCTTCTTCTCCAAGAAAAAAAATATCGAAAGAATAACGAGAAAGAATCATAGCGAAAATATCTTGAAAGAAAATATAAGAAACAAGAGAAATATACACGAGAGGACTCATGAAAGTAAACTTAGTTATAGTCTAGGCTAAAAGGCACTCTAATAACCTAATTCCCTATAACCATGGCTCTGATACCAATCTGTAACACCCCAACCGATGGCGGAAACATCGAGGTGTCACGTAGTGACGATTGTTCAATAGCTCATGGACTAAAGTGAAAATTTGAATACATTGATTAAATAGTTTATTACATTGAAATGAAATACAACGATTCTAACTGCCAACTAAATTGAAATACAATGAATCAAAATCTAAATATAAATCCGAAAGCTTAAAGAATGCATCTCAAAACAACCTAAAACATGTACAAAATATTTTGGTCAATACAAAAAATGTATTGGTGAGCATACGCTGTTTAAATAAATATAGTAGAAAAGTGTTTAGCAATTCATGTGTCGTATACTGTTTGCAATTATGTAATAAGTGGTATCCGGGTCAAATCAACCCTAAGAGAAGAAAGCAGATATATATAGTATGCGCTAGTAGTAATGTAATACATAGCAATGACGAGGACTCTCAACAGAGTCACAAGGGTATAAACCATAGTACTATTCATTGAAATGCCAGGCCGCAACGGTTAATGATTTGACAGGTCATAGATACACAAAATGACACAAGCAAACACACATAAGAATTGCTATTTTAGTAAAAGGAATTATAAACTTGATAGTAAGTACATGAGTCACCCCAAAATAGTAAGACAGTAAAAAGGGGAAAAGATATACTCACAGTTTGCAAAAGCGATCAAAATCCACTTAAGCGGTCGTGAGCTAAGTAATGGAAATTCCGAAGAATCCAACCTATAATGTATGAGAGTACTATTAAGGAAGTGTCTAAAAAGTCTAAGGTAACTAGGGTCTAAGGCATTAGGGTTTGCTAAGTCGATTTGGGGAAGTAGAGTTTTTATGATAAGTCGCGTTAATGTAACAGTTGTATATCACAAATAATATATGAAAGGTTGTAAATGTGGTTTAAATAATATAATTATTACCAATTGAGTATTTAGTTAAAAATATGTTTAAATAATTAAGACAAAATAATTTAGTTAATTACTTTAACTAATTATTGTAAATAAATACAATAATCATAAATATTGAAATAAATAGTATGAGTTACTCAAAGATCCATCAATGATAATAAAGACTTTCAATCATAAGACATTTCTATTTTATAATAAAAATACTTATAAAATAGATGTTTAAATAGTGTGAATAAATAAATGTTTTATTATGTCTAAACATAATAAGACTAATAATACAAGACATGATCCAAAAATGCTATTTTTATAGAAAATGGATTCTTTATGATGTAAATAAATAAAAATAATTTTCTCGTAATTTTTATAAACTTATTTATATTTAAAACTGATCTAATGAGATTAAATCATGTTTAAATGATTAAAAATAGGAAAATTAATAAAAATAAGTGTTTTCTGGACCAAATATTTTTATTTCAGTTCATAATAATTATAAATAAATCCCCAAAAAGTTTGAGATCAAAATCAATAAAAATGAATTTTTAATCAATTAAATACGATTAAAACAAATAAATTCAATAAAAATATAAAAATAAGACATTTTTCAGAAAATAAAAGTGTGGTAATTTTCTTTATGGTGTCAAGACGCTGCACCTAAATTTTCATAATTTTTGGAGCAAAAATGAATTTATTATAAATATTTTAAGTTTACATGGATTATAAATGATTATAATATCAAAATATAAATTAAAAAATAAAAAGAAAGAGAAATGGAAACTGAAACAAAAGAAATGTGGGGCATGGGGCTCGAACTCGTGACCCTTGGCTCAAAGTACATGTGACTCAACCACTACACCACAAAGGCTTTTGTTTAATAATATCAAATTAAAATATTTTTAACATATAACCCACACTTCATCTTCTTCCCCATTCAACCTAAGCCAAACCCTAACCCTAACCCCTAAATCTAATCACACGATTCAGACTCGGATAGCAACTAAAACCATAGGGCTTTCAAAGAGGGGTATTAAGTAAGTGAAACGGCATGGTAAAATGGGACTTACATCCACGATTTGATGCTTGAAATCGAAGATACAGGTCCGCGGCTTCCTACATGATTTGCAAGGCTTGGGAACGCGTTTGATGATTGTTCTTTGTGGGTTTAGAATGTGTATCAGTGCAGAAAGGTTTTGACACGTTCAATTTATATAATGGTTGATTATAGGTCGGGTTTTAATGAGGTTTAATTGTTCCGGCGGTTACAACTAAGAAACGAATCAATACTTGGTTAGACATGATTATTAACTTACCAAAACGCTTGGAATTCGTTTAATTATGATGGAGGAACTGGAATGTGCATTAGAAACGAGTTTAAAGGCCACAGAACCGTGTTTTTTAATGGTTGCCGGAGATAATTCCGGTCGCCGGAAATCCCGGCCGGAAAAACGTGTGGTACAGGGGAGGGAAATCTTTGTTTTTAAAACTTTCACATTTTGGCACAAATGGTCCCTGCAGTTAGCTTTATTAATCCAGTTTGTTTTTTCCTTTATATAAACTTAACCAAGTTAAGTTGATTAACTTTAAGACTTTTTAATACTAAACTATATATATATATATATATTTTTTTATGGAATCTTTTACGACTACGATTCAACATAAGCATTTGATAAAACGTATACTAAACCCAATATAAATATTAATGTTAAATTTTTTTTCTTTTAGTTTTCCCAAATATAAATTTTTAAAACGACGAAGCTATTAAGGACTAAAATTGAAATATTTGAAGGGCTATATTTGACATCTTGCTAAAAGATGAAGGTGACGGTTGTCACAATACCTATACTATATCTATATTAAAAAAAATATATATAGTTGGTTCCATCAGCTGTTTGTATCAGTTGTTTACCAAAACAACTGTTTGTATCAGTTGTTTACCAAAACAGCTGTTCTCCACTAGATGTTTCATCCATCAGATGATTGCCACGTCTGCTCATATAAGCAGAGGTTTGGCCACATCGGCGGTTTCTTTTTGAGCCTATAAAAACCCTGTTTTACCACAACAGATGTTACACTGTCTCATTGTATTCAAAATACTGAAACCGCCTTCTCCATTCTCAAACCCTCAATCAGATTTCATTCATCTTCACTTTCGGAATCCATCAAAATGGATCTTCAAGCCAAAGCCACCCACAATTGTCTCCCATATCTGGTTAAAACAGATGATAACATATCATTCCATTCCACCATCGACATTCTTCTAAACTCCAAATACCTACCCATCTTAACCGCTGACGCCCCCATCTATATCGATACTCTCCAAGAGTTCTGGTTGAATGCTGAGTTTCTATTGCAAGACAAAAAGCCTACTTCCATTATTTCCAAAATTGGAGAATCAAGTATCGTCATTACCCCTGAAATCACACACACAAACATTCTCTCAGACAAACAATCACTGTGTGATCAGGCTGAGGGGGAGTACTTGTATGATTGTAATCTTTTAGATAAATGAAAGCATTCGATCAGAAAACAATTACTCTCATGTTTTTGAAATCATATCCACAACCTTCTCACTAAATGACCTGGCAGGTAAGGATTCCTTCACAAAAACAGAGCTTCACACTGAGTTTCAAGAAAGAGGGTATGATGGTCAGATGACTGGATCAACTCTTTTCAAAAAGTTTTTCCCACCAGTCATGAAATTTTTCTTCCATACCCTTCTTCTATGTGTCTCCGCTAAGTCCACATCCTTTAATGAAATCCCATTAAGGATGCAATATCTGGGTTATGCCATGTTGTCAAACTCTGACTTCAATCTTTCTCAGGGATTGTTCATGGACTTAGTGTCAAATGTGAAAGCAATTAAGTCTGGGTCAAACAATGCTTTTCTAATTTACCCAAGAATTCTTAGTGTAATCCTACAAAAGGTCTTACCAGAAAAGGTTTTCAAAAAGGGTGAGGCAATGCAAATGAAAAGCTTAACTGATGAAACTTTCACTAGAATGCTGGGTGGAAGCACCCAAGAAAAAGTGTCAAAAGTGTCCAAAGTTTCTAAAACACAAACAAAGAGGACAAAGACAACAACTGTTGTCAAAACCTCTGTTGTTGAGTCCACTGCTCCTGGTGATCATGGCACTACATCCAGTGCTGTGAAACCCACACCAGCCACTTCCAAAAGAAAACATCCATCCACAAAAACCACCACTCAACCACAAATGAGACTTCTGGATGATGAGGTACCAGAAGAAAACTCTGTTGCACCACCAAAGCAACCTGAAACCACTGTTGTTACTTCCTCACAATAGTTGGACATACCTCAACCTGACCAAACTCCTCATGAATCCTCCCAAAAGGATCATGTTGTAAGTCAAAGGGAAACACATCATGATACATTTGAGTCACTTGGCCAAATGTTCACAAGCCCCTCTCCCAGGGCTAATTCTCTTGTTACTCCTCTACCCTCACCATCACATCATGTTCCACAAACCATGCAACCTCTGTTTGAGGCAATTGAGAAATCTCAAGAAGATCCCAGTTCCTCTCTTCCACCTATCACTGAGAGCATACCCCCACAAGTGACTGGTCCTGAGAACATTCAATCTGCTATCCAACAAACAGTAGAGGAGGTTACACCACCTGAGTTCAATGCAACTCTAGGTGAGTTTTCAAGTGGAGCAGTCACTACTGATGTAGAGACCATTGTCTCACGCCAGGACAGTGATTACATTGCTAAGACTCCCTTGAAGGCAACAACTGATGAGGCCACTATAGTGTCCCCAAAAACAGTTGGAAGTCCCCAGTACCAAGAAAAAGGGGCATCTGATTCACCTATTAGGACTGAATCAGGTAGAACTACCACTGGTAGGGACTCAGATGATCCTATTAACTTAGGGGATGGGTCAAAATACCAAGAATTGACGGACAGAGTTCATGTAATTGAAACCTCTGTAGCAGACATCAAATCTGATGTCAAGCTTATACTGGGTTCCATAGCAGACCTTTCCAAAAGTCAACCATCAACAGCTGATATAGCTAGTGAGCTATGGAAATCCGTTTCCCCCATCATCATAGCCCACAGAAAAACTAGCTGATCAGACACATGAAACATATATGGCTGAGATCAGAAACATGGTGGATGCAAGGTACAAAGATACACATGCAGACATTAAAGCCATCAAAGATCACCTGCTGAAGACCACTGGCTCTGCCCCTACCACCATTCTCAGGGATGAAGATGATGATGTCTTCATGGTTGATGATGCCAAAAAGGGGGAGAGTGGCAGAGATAGGCTACCAAAGCTAGATCCCTTTGGTTGTCCACCTTCTAAAAAGGGCAAAGCCAAGTCTGCCAACAAACCAGAGGCTAGTCAAACAGCACCACAACAACAACAAGCAACACCAACAGCACCACAACAAACCACTGACAAAAGCAAAGCAGTAGACAACTCTGCAAACATAGAAGCTGAAAAGGCTGCTCAGGCCAAACAAAAAAGGGCTGACACCTTGGAAGCTAAAGCAGAGTTGCTGGTGAACCTCAAGAAAGAACAACAGCAGGAGATTGAAGATGTGGGATCCTCAAAAAGGATGAAAAGGCCTGCTAGACATGTCAGAAAACCACCATCCAAGCTAAACACCTCTGTTGACAAAACCACTGCTGCTGAAACCACTGCCACCCAAAACACTGAAACCACCCAAAACACTGCTTCCCAAACCACTGCACCTAAACCTACAAGCACATCTGAACATACAACCACCAAACCTACACCCAAACCTACATCACCAACCAAATCCCAAACATCTGCTAGACCTACTAAAAGGCCAACAGATGTTAATCCAACCACTGCTACCAAATCACCATCCCCTAAAATCTTGTACACAAGGAAGAGAAAATCAACCTTTGTTGTACATGATGAAAACATACACACATCACCAAACACCACATCAACTTCACAATCCACTCCTATCACAGCTATTCCAATTTCATCATTCTCACCACACACATCCAAATTCAGTTCCCATAGACCATCACCAACCATTACACCATTGGTTGTTCAGTATCCCTTTGAACTTGATCTACTCAAGGGGGAATTACAATCCTTCTACAATACTGAACAACCATCTGACAGATCTTTCCCATCTCTCCCAAATTTCCCTGTTCCCCTAAACATTGATACATATATTAAATACAACGGTGAACAGGTAGATGCCATCATTAAGGAGAAATGCAAAGGGAAGGATGACAGGACTGCTCAGGGCATCCATTCAGCAGAGCTTAGCAAACACAGAAGGATTGAGGATTTTGCTAAGACCCTGAGCAACTCCATGTCCTCCATGCCTCTCAGTGTTGACTTGGAAAAGGAGGTTAGGGATTCTCTTCTGGAACAGATCTTGGCAACCAAGCCATATAAAGCAACCAAAAAGCAATTTAATGGTTGGACCACACATGCACTAAGAGAAGAACTTCTCAGAATAGAAGAATTGGCCAAAGACCCCAAGGCTAAAGTCTCTACTCCTAATTTTGGCAAAGGCAGAGACCCAGTCAGAGCCTTAAAGTTTAAAAGAATGAGACAAGAGATAGTAGCTGCTAACTATGGGGAAATGAGGCCTATCTCTAGATGGTCTGAGCTGAGGCTGGTTGAGACATACAAGAGTCTTGAAGAAAACAGAAAGAAGGATCCCAACCTACCTAGAAAACCTGTCTATACTGATGTGCCACTGATGAAGAGACCCCAGCAGACTTTTACCTTGGACAGCTTACTTGAAACTTCTGATCTATCAGCTGCTGCAAGAAGACAGTTCAAGAAACAGAAGGAAATGTCAGAAGAAGATCAGAAGAAGTTTGCTGATACATTTATCAAGGAAGGGCTCTTCAATCAGATACACTTTTTCTCTGATCCTACAACAGAGAAACTCACGGAACTCATTGGAAGACCTCCATCACCTAACTCATCCCAAATAAAAGTTCATCTCAGCAAATCCACTGACTCAAAAATTCTAAAATGGAAAGTCAACAAAGACAACCATGAATTGACTCTGCTCAGGTCAGATGGAAGAGTTCAGAAGATTAGCATGGATGATGCATACAGCCTATGTGCAGATGATCTTAAAACATTGCTAAATCTAGAACTTGAAAGAGATGAAGAAGACTTATTTGCTCTGGACTTTGAACTACAATTCAAAGGTCAAATCAGAGAAAGTCTGATGAGGAATAAAGATCAGTAAATAAAGCTGAGTTTTGGCATCATCTGTTCTAGGGGGAGATTGTTGGGTCTGCTGACCTAGAGAAGAACAGATGATTGAAAAGCCAAAACATGCTAACAGTTGATCCACACAATAAACAGTCCTTACAACATACTTCTCCCAAAAGACTGCTGACTCTAACAACTGTTCAATCCAAACAACTGCTATGACAACTGCTGACACAAAGGACTGCTGAATAAACACTGATGAAGAACAACTGCTGACCAAAGGTCTGATGAAGAACAACTGCTGATCCAAGTATTGAAGACTAAAGCACTGCTGGAGTCAACATCACTTAGGCTCCAGCAGAGGATACAAGACCATCAGAGTTTTCCTACAACAGTAGTTTATCTTCAGTATTTTCAATGTAACAATAGTTTGTAATAGGCAGATGTTTTATGTTTGTTATTCTGTTAGAGGTCACTGTCTTAGGTGACGTCAGCCTAGGTCATCAGTGGTTTAGGTTTGTCTATAAATAGAACAGTGCTTGTACTGTTCTATTGTATCACACACACAAACATTCTCTCAGACAAACAATCACTGTGTGATCAGGCTGAGGGGGAGTACTTGTATGATTGTAATCTTTTAGATAAATGAAAGCATTCGATCAGAAAACAATTACTCTCATGTTTTGATTAATAGTTTATTATTCCGCTGCACTTTCCATTCTATATTCATTTCACTCTTATCATTTTAGTTAAACATAATCAAAACAATCAAACTCAGATCCTAACAGCTTTTTTCATAACCTTCTTTTGAGTTGACTTCATTACCACCATTTTAACACACTTTGATGTTTTTTTCTTTCTTGTAATTGCACCTGCACACATTTGTCAAAAAATACATTATATCATGTTCATCCATAATTATGCACATGTGCATAATCAACAATATATGTTAAATATTGCGTAAATCAACATACCATCATTATTCGCCGTTTCAATATGTTTCCGCTTGTTTGACCTCGTTTGAACCTTCCTTTTTAATTCGAAATCTGCACATAGGATATTTTGTGTGAGTAAACATCAAACATTTAATATTTCAAAAGATAAAACTACACATATACACATGTGCATTTCTATATAAATGTACTTAATACATAATAACAACCTGATTCAACTTCTTGATAAACATCCATTACATTATCAGCTTCCGATTTTGGGAGATCAAATGGAGTTCGATTAGTTTCTGCTATACAATAAATAAAGAACATAACTAATAAACGAAATAAAGTATATAACCCATTTAATTCATTTAATTCATTCGAATTAAATTAAATATATAACAGTTAACCAAGGTAAATAGTAAATCCTTGTAGAAGGTTAACCTGAATTTGCGGGTGTCACACCAGTCATCTCCATTCTTCATCACTTAAGCAAAACATGTTGTTTCACCTTGCCCATATTCCCGAACTTGTGAACTCTACTCCTAACATTCATCACCATATACAACCAAGGCTTTAGCAATGTTCGTATTTGCGTGAGTAGCTTGATTTGTTTGACTAGCAGTTGAAGTTGACTTTTAGAACAAGATGGGCCAACAGATTAGTTCTAGAAAGAGTTAATTACCAAAACCATCCCTGTGGTTTGGTCCATTTTGCCAGTGCAACCCAAAATTCAAAAAATTGCTTGAACAGTCCCTTGAGTTTGACGAAATAGGCCAAAACAGTCTATTTTGTTAACGGGGTTAGCTCAATGTCGTTAAGTCAGATGCAAAATCGTCAAGTCACCTCTAAAAATAAGCCCCATCCCTACCCCACCCCACCCACTTCCATTTCTCCCGTGTATCATCATCTTCTTCCAAAATATTTTACTCAAACCTTAATTCTCACAAAACACACACACACACACACACACACATCTGCACATTTAGAGGGGGAGAGAGTGGGTTAGAGAGAGAAAGTGACGAAGAAGCAAAGGAGAGAGAGAGAGGCAATCGGAGAAGAGAGGAAGCAGAGAGAAAGAGAGACAGAGAAAAGAGAGGAGATCTGTAGAAAGAGGAAGAGACATGGCGGAGCCACGGCGGCGCTGCCCTCCCCTCGTCATCAATGAACAGTCGGGTGGCCATTTAAATAGGACGAACAGAAGGAGGGGAAAGTGATGGTGATGTTAGTTTGCAGAGGAAATGGTGATGGTGACCGGTGATGGTGACTGCTGGTAGTGGGGTCGGGTGGCGTACGGTGAACAACGGTGGTTAATAGTGTCAACCGATGGTGATGACGACTGATGAGGACATTGATTACAGAGGTCGGGGTCGGTAAAGGTTAATTATGAAGGTAGTGGGTGATTGGGCGGTTGACGGTAGTGATTATAGATGGAGATGGTGGTCACGATTGTGATTGAAGATGATGAGATGATGGCGAGTGGTGTGGATGACGGCTAAACAATGGTGGTAGTCACGGGTGCTGATGGTGGTGGGTGGTATAGATGGAAGAAGGTGAGGTGGGTGGTGGGTCCCACTCAAGTTTTTAAATATTAATTATATATTTCTTTGATTTTTTAATTATTATATTTTAACAATAAGGGAATATTTGAGGTGACTTGACGATTTTGTCCCTGACTTAATGACATTGAGTTGACTCCGTTAACGAAATGGACTGTTTTAGCCTATTTCGTCAAACCCAAGGGATTGTTCAAACAATTTTTAGAATTTTGAGCTGGACTAGCAAAATGGCCCAAACCACAGGAACGATTTTGATAATTAACTCTTCTGGAAATAACTTGTTGTTATGCTTGTTGTTGACTTGCTGCGGGTTGACTAACCAATGCCCATGAATTACATCCTCACACAACCGATTGTTGTACTTGTTGTTGACTAGCTGGCAGTTGACTAATCAATGCTCATGGGTTACATCCCTTCACAACCGGTTATTATGCTTGTTGTTGACTAGCTGGTTGTGGATTATTTTACTGTCGTACATTTGGGCGGGTGTAGGTCGGGTTGCTGCGTATCTGGAAGAGCCAAGGGGCTGGCGGCGGTCGCAAGTAATCGACTTTGGCCACAGCGCCCGGTATCAAGGTGGTTGACACATCGTTCCTTGCCGTTCAACAAAAAATGTAACATAGTTTTATTTGAATTTAAACTAATAAACCGTTAGCCAACGATAAAGATACGAAGTTATTTAATTGTATTTATGTTTATTGCTGCTATTTAAATGTCATAGTTTTAATAGTTTTTCTTTGAGATAGTAAGGTATACTTATTTGAATTTCAAAAATCTAACCGTTTTTTTTAAAGGCGAATTTCTTGCTACTTGTGAGACTTGAACTCAAGACCTCACACATTTTAGTGTATTAAAAGGCTTTGCTTTGCCATTAGACCACCAAAAAAATCTAACCGTTAACCAACGGTAAACATACCATCTTATTTAATAGTAGTAGTTTTATTTAAACTAGTAGCGTATCCTTAGCTGAATTTCAAAAGTTTATCCGTCATAATCTTGGTTGAATTTCAAAGAGTTAGGCGTTAACAAACGATAAAGATACCAACTTATTTAATAGTAATTATGCTTATTACCATTGTACAACGACTATATTTCAATAACTTTACTTGGAAATAGTCTAATGTCTTTATTTAAACTTTAAAAAAATATAGCCCTTAAGCAACGGTAAAGATTCCAACTTTTATAAATGTGATCAAATTCAAGTCATTAGTTATATCTTAACCTCAAAATTGTCTATCTCCCACAACTTTATCACAAAAAAACTTTATTTGCGTCAACTTGTACGTTTCACACAAGTTATTTCTTGGTCAATTTTCTGTCTCCATTTTTTTAATGGGTATGTTCAATGTCGATTGTATTTGACAAACATATGTACAACTTTCGAAACTTACACCTCCAAATGCAAGTTATATGAAGACGCCTTCTAACACAAGTTCACCCATGGCCAATAGTCTTTAAAGAAATGTCTAATGCCAATCCTCCTATTACACAGATAATGAGGTTTATGGGATTAGGGAAAGGTGTACTGAAGAGGAGGTACAATGTTTGTGGTGTGATGCATGTGTGTTTGTCAAGCAAGCGAGTGGGCACCACAAACTAACTAACCCAGATGTGAGAACACAGGTACTGAAGGTGGCTTGTGATTTGGTTTAAGTTTCTAGTTTTTTTTTTTTTTTTTAGAATTTCAACCTCCGGTGACTTGTTTTTTAAAAGTAATCGAGTTAGAATATTGATGAGTACTCAAACCAAGATTGACGAGTACTTCATATAGTCTGCAATACACTATAGTGGGCTTGTTCGATTTTGGAAATCTACGAAATCATGAAATCTTAGGGGTCCCGTGGGATGCTTCTTTTATTTTGAATATATATATAAAACCGGGTCTTGAAACTCGTTCATAGTTGGGTGGTATTCTGGTGCTGAAGGAGAGATTTTAACCATGCAAATACTTCTTAACCAAATAGGGGAAGAAGTATTTCCATGGTTGAAATCTATGCCATCAGCACCACAATACCACCCAACAATGAATGAATTTCAAGACCCAACTTCATATATTTTTAAAATTGAAGAAGAAGCATCCTAGTACGAACACGTGTGACTTCATGATTTCGTCGTTCAAAATCGAACAAGTCTACTATATTGTATTGCAGACTTCATGCTGTCCATTACTAGCCATCGAAGACTTCATGAAGTTTGCTATCCATGGTTGTGGCCTTATGCAAAACACTGAAAACCAGTTCCACCTAGGCTCTCTAATGCCCAAAGCCTTTGAAATCTACAATCTTGGATTAGTGACTACCTGCATTCACTTTTTTTCCTATGAACCAACTAAAACCACTTTTCGATCTCCTAACTCCAGTACTTTAAAAAAAAACATTTCAACTGGCTTTCCAGCACTCTTAACAAAGAGCCGTTCGACATAAGCAATGACGATTCGATGTTGTTTATATATACAGTATGTGGATGTAAGAGTAAATGATATTATGATAATGATCCTATATGGCGCTATATGTGTACTACAAACAAGTTCGTCTTGATCAGTCTATAAAGTACCAATTGAGCCACAACTACATACTCAGAAAATCACTGAATTTGCAAGAGTTAGTCTAGTAAAGAAACTATCAAACTCGATATGGAATTGTGGTTTTGAATAGAAGTTATAATTATGATTAGGAAGCTTACTAAAATCATTTTTTATATAGTCATGAATCATTAGTTGATTGAAAAAAGTTTCGGATCACTTAATATCCGAATTTATTAATTTCTTAATCGACGTGTAGTTAAACGTATTAAAGGTGGTTTTAATTTGAACTTTGTTCCTACGATTCATCTTTTAAAAACCTTGTCCAAATATTGTCATCGATGGAGATCAATAACTTGATTAAGTTTCACTTACAATTTACAGCACGTCAATATGATTGAGTGATTGACTTGTTTAGATGAAGGAGTTGAATGAAACGTGTTTGAATACTCAATTTTTAATGTGTTTGGATTAGGGTTTGTTATTTGAAATCAATAAATTTATGGATCATACGTGTATTGAGTTCAACAATTCAACCAATCAATCAATCTTAAACGCCGTTACCTGACACGTTTCACACCTCTAACATCAAACTTTACCACCGTTAAATGATGTATTTCAATGGTCATGTAACTGCATTAGAAAATTGGAATTGAGGATTTTCTTCTTTTAATCGAGACATCGAGTAATTATGTTTATTATCTATCATATACCATTATACAACAACGATATTTTTAAATGTTTTTGTTTGAAATGGTACCGTATTCTTATTTGAATCATATTTAAATATAAGAAATTTAGCCGTTGTTTTCAATAAATTTTCTTTGGATATTACATATCCATATTAGGAAAATAAAATGTATACCCGTTGGTTAACCGTAAAGATGCCAACTTATTTAAATGACATTAACTTCATCGCATGTCATTACCTCAAATTCTCTATCTTCCACATGTTCTAACATGGTTGATATAAATGTTTATTTACTGTTGGGTGTGAAGTCATTGGGCTAGTTATTGCTATTGAGCTTGTTTTATTGGATGTTCAGGAAGCTCATTTAGGTTTTCTTGTTCACCAAGCATAAACCCTAGATTAGTCTCTATATATATCTTGTCTATGTAATTGTAATAGTTGTCAGAGCTTAATAATAAATCCTTAGTTGCAACCCGTGGACGTAGGTTCCCCACTGGAACCGAACCACGTAAACTTCTCGTGTTCGTGTGTCGTGCTTTATATTTTCTCGATTGTTATTGCGTGTTCGTTGTGAATCGGTTATTCCGTTGCGCCACTTAATCTTAACAAGTGGTATCAGAGCTTTGGCTCATTGGATTCACGTAATGTTTCGCAAGAGTTACAGTTTGTAAGAAGAGGTGGTTCTGCTTGTGTTTGATCGACTTGGAAGTCATTGTTCTGTGTGGTGCACGAACAAAAAATAATAATAATAATAAGGTTTCTTGGGTGTGCCGCAAATAGAAGAAAATGAACACAATTCCTTTTTGTCGTGACTTGGGTTACAAATTGAACGTAACACAATTCTTTTTTCCTTTTTTCTTTCTTGGGCTTTAAAGCCGTTGGTCAACGAAGGTAAAAAAAATTGTTTTTTTTCGTTGCCGTTACTTGAAAGAAAAAGACTCCTAAGGAGTGCCATAGTTAAACAAACAAACCATAAGAAGAAGGGAACACCTATACTGGCCTACACCGTCGTTTACAACCGTTTTTTCAGCCGCTATCAGGAGAGACAGGTTCATTCGTTCTTGTTTTTTGATTGGGTTTGTTCGAGTTGTTGTTCAGGTTTTGGGTGTTCAAGTTTCGGGTTTTATTTGGGTCGTTCGGGTTTGGTTTGTTTGTCAGTTTTTGACTAGTTATTATCAACTTTTGGAGCCGGGTAACTTTGGTCTATTTTTCGTGTGTCGTTATGGCTGAAGACGGAAAGTTTGTGATTGAAAAGTTTGACGGTTCGGATTTTAGTTGGTGGAAAATGCAGATGGATGCATTGTTGGGTAAAAAAGACTTGGATATGGTACTAGAAGAAAAACCGGAGAAAATGGATAAAGCTGAAGAAGCTCTGTGGAATGCCAAGGACAAGAAAGCTAGAGGTGTTATTACATTGTCGTTGACGAGGAGCGTTGCATTTAACATCATGTCTGAAACCACGGCTCGTGTTATGATGTTGGCTCTGTCAAACATGTATGAAAAACCGTCTGCAGCTAATAAAGTGTTCTTGATGAGAGAGTTGTTCACGATGAGAATGAAAGAGGGAAGCTCAGTGACCGAGCACATAAATAATTTGAATTCTCTTCTGTCTAGATTATCATCTGTGGGAATGAGATTCGATGATGAGCCCAAAGCTATGATTTTGCTATCTTCACTGCCTGATAGTTGGTCCGGGACGGTGACAACTGTCACTAACTCAGTTGGGCCTGAAGGGTTAACATTTGAAAAGATCCAGGATTTGGTATTGGGTGAGGATGTTCGCCGTAGAAATACTAAAGGGTCGTCTTCTGAGATGTTACATGTTGGCAGGGGAAGGGGAAATAGTAGAAACAGTGGGAGCAGCAAGGGTCGGGGCAAGAGCTCGTCCAAGTGTGCGTTGTTGGGATTGCAATGAAAAGAGACATTATAGGAATGAATGTCCGAACAAGAATTCCGACGGAGGATCGAAGAATTCTGGTGGATTGAACACTACTGCGGTAAGCGATTATGAGGATGACGCTTTGATACTGTGTGTTGAAAGCAGTGTGGAATCTTTGGTCATGGATTCCGGTGCATCATTCTATGCTACCCATAGCAATGATGGCATGCGGAATGTTAAAAAGGGCGATTTTGGCAAGGTTAGGGTAGGAAACGGTGAAATTCTTGATGTGACTGGCATGGGAGATTTGGATCTGGTTACCACTTTGGGCACTACTTGGACTTTGTGTAACGTCAGGGTTATTCCAAGGCTTGAAACGAAGTTGATCTCCGTTGGGCAGTTGGACGAACAAGGTTTTGACGTCAAGTTTGGTGGTGGAAAGTGGAAGGTCGTTAAAGGTAATCTCGTGGTTGCTAGCGGTTTTAAGAAGGGGTCGTTGTATATGGTGCCTGTTCCGTCTGGGGAAGTGACCGCCACTGTTAAGACGAACGCCAAAGTCGGGCTCGCCGATTCGACAGTTAAACGAGTCCATTTTGCAGAAAAGGACTCTGGGACTTCAGGTAATCCGCTTGAGCGTATTCGGAGGTCTGAACATGTACGGGATTTTTGTAGCAGTGGGAGCACGGGGAGTGTTCCGACACCGTCTGGAAATCGACGTTGGGTTTAGAAGACCAGGTTTCCGAATGAAATCTCTCCTGAGAAGTTTCTGCTAGTGGGGAGTGTTCCTCTGAGAATCCCTGTATCTGATGGTTTGTGTCTATGGGAATCAGTTGGGATTGAGGATGTGAAGACGGGCTTTTGAGACCGGGTTGAAGCCATCTGGGGCTTCAACGGGCCTTTCTGTTTACTGATGATGATTGGTCCGTTGTAACTAGGTTGATTTGGGATACATGGTTTGAAGTTTGGTTTGTTCTTGGGAGCTGGACCTGGAAGACTTCTGTTCCTGTGTGTGTTTGAACTTTACGGATTACTGAAGACATGGATTGCTTTGTGCTTGTTGGCGGACTTGGTGTTTATCGCAAGACCTTCAAGTGGGAGATTGTTGGGTGTGAAGTCCTTGGGCTAGTTATTGCTATTGGGCTTGTTTTATTGGATGTTTAGGAAACCCATTTAGGTTTTCTTGTTCACCAAGCATAAACCCTAGAATAGTCTCTATATATATCATGTCTATGTAATTGTAATAGTTTTACTTACAAGTTACAGCACGTCAATATGATTGAGTGATTGACTTGTTTAGATGAAGGAGTTGAATGAAACGTGTTTTAATACTCAATTTTTAATGTGTTTGGCTTAGGGTTTGTTATTTCAAATCAATACATTTATGGATCGTACGTGTATCGAGTTCAACAATTCAACCAATCAACCAATCAACCTTAAACGCGTGTACTCGACACGTTTGACACCCCTAACATCAAACTTTACCACCGTTAAACAATGTATTTCAATGGTCATATAACTGCATTAGAAAATTGGAATTGAGGATTTTCTTCTTTTAATCGAGACATCGAGTAATTATATATGTTTATTATCATGTACCATTATACAACAACGATATTTTAAATGTTTTTGTTTGAAATGGTACCGTATTCTTATTTGAATCCTATTTAAATATAAGAAATTTAGCCGTTGTTTTCAATAAATTTTCTTTGAATATTATGTATCCATATTAGGAAAATAAAAAGTATAGCCGTTGGTTAATCGTAAACATGCCAACTTATTTAAATGACATTAACTTCATCGCATGTCATTACCTCAAATTCTCTATCTTCCACATGTTCTAACATGGTTGATATAAATGTTTATTTACGTCAACTTTGTTGGAGCAATCGGGTCTTAAACACAAACAAACCACCAGATATTGTGAGAAACACACTCACGACTCTTTTCTATTATTAAAATCAAACCACCACACAAAATAACAAAAGCAATGAGCCCTATTTATACTAGACAAAACTTGATCACCAAGTTATCTATTCTAGTCAAATAATGACTCCTTATTAGATAAACATACCAATTAAACCTATCTAAACTTAACTGATAAACATCACATTATATTATCAATTAAATAATAAATTAAAACTAATTATATCAAGATTAAACCCAACAAACTTTCACTCTCTTTCAATTGGATTTAATGAAAATCTTGGCGGCATTACACAAACATCTTGATTTATCGATCGCTCAAGAATCTTACACCTTCAAATGCAAGTTGCATGAAGATGGTTGGTGTTAGAAATCAATCTTTTGCCAATGAAGTCTTTAAAGAAAATTTCAAATTCAAGCCTCCTACTACATGGTTAATGAGGTCTATGGCGTTAGAGGATGGACAGACTTGATGTACGGTGTGATGCATGTGGTTTGTCGTGCATGAACCAATCAGTTATCGGCATACGGATGTTGAAGAAGTATCGAACTCTATATTGATTTGTGTTCATGATTAGCTATTATTTTAATAGGAAGCTTACATTAAAATTGTTTTATGGCAGTTAAAAGCTAAAATCGGCCCTGAGATTTGGTCAGGTTTTGCCTGTTCCATCCAAAAATGTGTGTGTGTGTGTGTTTTATTTCAACTGGACCCATGAGGTTTATCATTTGTTACCATTATCATCTAATACACTAACATCGCTTATTTTTTTGTTAAGTGTGAGGGCATTTATGTCTTTTTTTTATTTTATAATTTTACACTCTCTTTGACTTAAAAATTGGCACTATCTTTGACTTAATACCAAAAGATGACTTGACACATGAGCACTATCGTTTTTCCTCTATCAAATGCTTCCAACTTCAAATATATACATATCATATTGACATACGATTAACTTCTTTGCATCAAATATGTGTGCATTTAAGTATTTTTTTAAACAAAACTGATGCAGACTGTATGGATTTCAGCAAGTATATATCATTAGGATCAGAAACCAAATAACATATTTGTAAATGCAAATTGCAAACTAAAGTGGAGGTGGTTTTCAATTACAAAGTCGTTGATTATGATGGTGGTGGTGGTAGAGGTGGGTGGTCTCATAGCGACGGGGTTGGGTGTGGTGGTCGTGATTTCAAGGTATGGGTTTTGATGGGAGATTTGAAGAGGATAGCAGTGATGGCTGGAGCAAGGGGTGTAGCGTCTCTTAACCTTCTTCTTGTTGATGTTAGAGTAAATATACATTATGTTAGTATATTTATCTCTATATCCATTATAATCATTTATATAATGATGATCAATCTACCTATATAATAATTGAGTAGCTCTCGGGTCGAATGGAGACCTTAGAGAGGGCCTCTAGGATCCAAGTAGCTATATGGAGCTCCATCTTTGTATCAATAAAAGCCGATATCTTTTTTTTCTTCATTCTTCTTTCAATCTTCATTCTTCCTTGACAATTCTTCTAATTTTCATTCTTCATTCTTCATTCTTCTTTTTCATTTTCTTCAAGGTAATATTGCATCAGTTTTAGTCATTTCCTATTCTTAACATCTATCTATAATACATCAAACGTTTGATTTCTTCAAATCATCCTATCTTTTGTGTTTGATCTCTCACTTGTTTTATTTCGGATCTATGCAGTTATGTAATCGTATTTTTTTGTTTTATTGCTGATTCCTGGTTTATTCAGTTTTATTTTTTATTTATGCAGGTATATCATCGATTTAAGCAGTTATATCTTCCTAAATATATTGAATCGGATTTATGCAGGTATATCATCGATTTAAGCAGTTATATCATCCTAAATATATTGAATCGATGAATCCTGGTGTATGCAGTTTTATTTTTCTTTGGAACAGGTTTATACAGTTTTATTTCTGATTGGAACATGTATATCATCGATTTAAACAGTTATATCATCCTAGATAGATTGTAAAGGATTTATTTAAATCGTGCAGTTATGTCATCCTATCTTTTGTGTTTGATCTCTGATTTGTTTTATTTCGATCTATGCAGTTATGTCATCGTTTTTTTTTCTGATTTATGAATTATTCTGTTTTATTTTTTATTTATTCAGGTATATCATGGATTTAAGCAGTTATATCATCCTAAATATATTGAATCGGAATTAGTCATTGTTTAAGTGTTATCAAATTATGTAAGTACCAACCGATATTATATCAAATGCATACATACATTCTGTAATATATAACAATAGATAGAGAAACAATATTATATGTTTTGTTGTTTTACATATACTTTAGTATTCAATGGTGTTTGTGGTAATTTTGTTTTTGTCATCAAGTTTTTTTTCATATATATCTATCGAATTTAGTTAATAATATATGTTTTTACATATTTGAAAAACAGGATTTGATCTGTACACACAAAAGCTATTATGTCTTATCATAATGGTTCTCAGTTCTTCAAGATATTGCATGACCCTTCAACAACAGTTTTGGTATGTTTGTTATTTTCATGTACATATGCCCGTTTAATTTTCAAAAATTATGAATTTTTTTAATGTTGTTCTTTAACGTGTCAATCCAGACTATGTCGAAGGCTATGAACAAATTTCTGTTGTGTAAAAACATACACAACATGAACGTTACAATTGCCACATACGAAGGACAATCTTGGTTGGTCCGATTAGAATTGATCGATGATGTGATTTGTTTTACAAATGGTTGGTCTAAAGTTGTAAATGTTTTTAATGTAATTTATTTGAATTATTGTATTTCGAATTTATGTTTAATGTAATTTAAATAATTCAATGGTTTTCAAAATCTTGTTTTATGTCATTTATTTATATGGCCGAATTTATTGTCATTAATTTAGAATTATTGTTATTTACTTACAATAATAATAGTTGACTGATGTTAATGTCATTTAGTTTGGTATTTGAATATTAATCATTGTTAATTATTAAATTAATTTATATGTTGACCGAAGTTAATGACATTTATTATTATCTTTTAACAATTTACCGAATTTATGTTAACATCCTAATGATTGTTATTAACTTGAACGTCAATTGACCAAATACTAAAATTGTGATAAATGTGATTTTCAATGCAAATTACAATATTTTTATTTAAATCCAAAAAAAAAATATTTATAATTCCAGATTTTGTGAGTTTTTCTCCTAAATCCTAAATCAACACCAACCGTTAAATTACAATATTTACAATATTAGGATGTTAATATAAATTCTAACACGTTAATTTATAGTGTAAATTATTTATAAGTCATAATTTTAATAAAACTATCCTCTTACTCATAATTTGTAAATATTTACATTAATTTATATATTGACCGAAGTTAATGACATTTATTATTATCTTTTAATAATTTACTGAATTTAGATTAACATCATAATGATTGTTATTTAATGTTATTTTGAGTGAATAAATAATGTCATTGTGTCAAAAATGTTGTGGTTCCTACTAAATTTAAACTTGAAAGTCAAAAATGTTGAATTTTCCTGCTAAATTTAAACTTGAACGTCAATTTACCAAATACTAAATTTGTGATAAATGTGTTTTTTAATGCAAATTACAAAAAAATAATTTAAATCCCGAAAAAATTATTTATAAATAATGTCATTGATTATTATACAAAGTTAATGACATTAATTTATATGTTGACCAAAGTAATGACATTTATTATTATCTTTTAACAATTTACCGAATTTAGATTAACATCCTAATAATTGTTATTTAATGTTATTTTGACTGAATAAATAATGTCATTGATTATTATAAATATACTTATCATAATTAAAAAATGTATATCATAATTAAAAAAATGCAAGGACGATTGCTGTTAATAGCTCACAATGAGTTATATACACATAGGACATAACTCAACAATCACAATTGCCATCTTACCGGCTTTGTTTGCCGTAACTACAAGTTTTGTTACCTTTTCTTAATTAACGTAATTATATAACAAAACTATCAAGATGCTATAGGCACGTTTTGTTAAATAGCTAGCAATTAGATTTATCAGTTTTCTGTTTTACATTTCAAGTTGATCCTAGGTGCGCCTCTTTAATATTCTTGAAACGTCGGCTGTCCATATAGATGACTGATTTTCAAACTCAATGTCTTTACCAACTATAATACATTAAAAATACCGAAATGTGTGTTTCTTTTCCTGAAATTTAGCTATTCATTGTGATAAATGTTGACCATACCTATATACGTTATAGAATTTGTGATAAATGATAGTTATTGACAATTGAAATTATATCTCTAATTTTAAGCATTTAGCATAGATTTAAGTCAACATTTCAATCTTTTTATTTTTATACTTCATCTATTTAATTGCATGGTATCACATTGATCACACTTGTTATACACACCATAAACAGAACGTGAAACAATTCGAAAATGTAAGTATTATAAGAGAAAGATTCATGCAATAATTTTGGTAAACAAAATGTGTTTAATAAATATAATTTAAATCTATTCTTTTAATAATAAATATAATTTAAATCTATTTAACAATTTCTTAAAATACATAATATATTCAAAATAATTTTCAATGATATTACTAATATAACGACTTTCATTTTAATATTGTTGACCGATAAACATAAAAACTTTTTACTGTTTTTGTTACTTTGATGGAGGTCAATTCTTTGACTTTATTTATTTTTCATGTCTTACAATATAATTATTAGTAATTAGTAATGAAATTAGTAATGAAATATCATTTTACGTTATCAGTAACAACATTAACTAAAAGGCGATTCATAACAGTAAAAAACCTCATTTGTCATGAAATCCTTCATCATTGACTACATTAACTAAATATCGTTTCAGTGATACTAAGAATAAGAATATTACGTCTTTCATTTAAATATCTTTGACAGATTAACGTTATCATATTATGTTTACAAAGAATTGTCTTTTAATCAATTGTCATGAAACGCTAACCATCATCATGATTGCAATAATTGTGCTAATTTTAGGTGTCGTTGACCAAATCACGTAAATTACCAGTCCTTCCATTTTTATAATTCAACTATATAAATAAATCCGACTTATTCGATCAGAATTGTTTGAGACACAATATTCCGATTGTGGTAGCATTGAAACAGGTCAAATGGATAAAAGGTTGCCCTATAAAAAAACCTCCCATTTTGACATATAATTCAACCCATCCACGTTGCTATCTTTACTCCTGACGAGTTTCTCATGTAGGTTTAGTATTGATTTTTCACCGTGGTTTTAGCTTGATTTTTAGGTCATTGGTTATGAGTCAAATCGTCAAAACAGTTCAGAGTGTTCTGGATATATTTACCTTAAATTCTTGATGATAATACAGTTACAATACCAAATGTCTTTCTTTTCCTCATTAGAGTTTTTTTTGACAAATTTTACTGTTTTGTTATTCTAATGGTTCAGGGATCCTATAAGTGGACATAAATTCTTTTAAAAGCCACAAGTTCCAAATCGTCTTGCCATATCAAACAGTGTTATAGAAGCTAAAATAATTTCAGGGAGTAACATTGGAATGCGAACTTTTATCCAAAGTATTAGGCTGTCCCCATCTAATAAGAAGATTCCTTTCAGATTTAATTAACAGAAGACAATTCCTTCATACTTTATGTTTCGCAATGATAATAAATAAGAGTCAAGGACAAACCCTATTTAGGGTAGGTCTGTATTTGAAAGATCATGTTTTTACACATGGGCAGTTGTATGTCGCTGCCAAGTGACAAGAATAGAGATGGCTTGAAGATACTAATATTGGATAAAGATGACAACGTTAATAATAAATAGCAAATGTTGTCTATAAAAAAATATTTTGAAGTTTGTGAATAAGTATGCGATCATATTTTGCATAAATCGTTTAATTTTTTTTTATAACTTTTTGGTTGTATGATTTGTTAAACTACATTTATTTACTTATGTTTATTCATTTCATTATTTGTTTTTAAATCACGTCAAATCAAACATTTGTTGATTCATATATCTATTATTCGGTAACATTAAACTTTTTTATGATAATTTACAATCAACCAAAATTCATACGAATTGTATTACATAACTTTCAATAAATAAAATTTGCATACTACAAATTTTATAGAATTTTATACATTTGACATGGACATGTACCGCGTGTACACGCGGGGCTCTAACCTAGTTATTAATATTATCCTAAGCCCAATAGCAGATATGTCTTTGATGGACAGACTTATCATTAGATAGGCCTTATTAGGGTGACCCCTGTGTGTGTATAAATAGAGGGATTATTAGAAGTTAATGTTGAGACATAATGACATAACGCCATAACCTTAAAGTCGTCGCCTACCTCTCCCTCTCATATGATCACCTTGTGATCATTAGCCATCATAACTGTACACACTAAAGGGAACCCGAATCTACTGACAAGTATGTCGACCTCAAGTCTCTTGCGACATCAGTACCAAGTCTCATGGATCTATCAGATATTACTATTATTAATATGTTTTCCATTACATACTTACAGAACTGATCAACATGTGGTATCAGAGCAATGTTGCTCATATCAGTTCTGTCAGTTATCCATTAGTCCAGGAATCTAAATCGGAAAACAATCTTAATACCTGAGTAAATAATGGTTTCGGGTTTCATGTTTATTTTTCTCCCAAAATTAATGTGTTTTTCGGCTGATCAGATTAACACCCATTAAAAGGCTGATCGGAAAAAAAAAATCGAATCATGTTTTTGATCTCATAACGAAATCTAGATTGAACATGGCTTGATTTATGAATTGTATTAATGTTTTGTCCGAAGATTTATCATTCCGGGCATTTGATTATGTTATGGTTTTATGTTTTTTTATGTTGTTATTTTCGGTTTATGAAACTGAAAATTCCTTATGTTTTGGTTAGTTTTAGGATTGATTTGTTGTTTCCTAAAATCAAGGGATGTAACTACCTTATGATTATCCCTTAAAATAAGGAAACAACTTTAATGATAATCCATAACTTTGCTAATAAAATTTTAAAACCTTAATGATAAGCTTTCCGGATTAATAAACAAATAAGGGTTTCCTAACCTATAACTTTTTTCTGGATTAAAAGAATCTTAATAAAATTAGAGATATAATCGGTTCCTAAATTAGCTCAACAGAAACTTGCTTACAAAGGAACAGCTTGTGTCCGACCAGAATGGAGTGTCCAACCCCGATTAAGGAGCGTCCGACCTCATAAAGAGTGTCCGACCTCATAACTGTGTCCGACCTCATGACGGGTGTCCGACCCATTATTGTGTCCGACCCAATAAGAGTGTCCGACCTAATAAGAGTGTCCGACCCATAAGAGTGTCCAACCAAGTTTTCTGTTTCGAGCATTAAGGTGTTTCCGAACCATTATATCATTAGCGAAAACCCACTTATTTTCAGCGAAGTTGAGCCTACTAATTCGGAAACCTCTATAAGATTTCATGGGGATAGGGGGCCATGCCCCCGCACCCCCCAGAGAAGATTCCGTGGGTTTCAATATGCACTAACGGGAGGTTTATCGTTAACTAATTGGAATCTTGATAAAACCTAACGTATCAGTTTTATCAAAACATTACTTAAACCTTGCTTAACTTGCAATAAAATTTGAGGTGTCACTTCTGCCCAAAGGTGATGTGTCACATTAGGTGGTTATAAAATCTCGTTAAGCATTGTAGCTCGTTCACTTAAGTGCCATAAGGTTTCACTTCTGCCCAAAGGTGATGTGTAACATATAAATGTTGGTGAACTGAGCGTATTGCATTAGGACTTTGAATGTCTCACTTCTGCCCAAAGGTGATGGGTTACATTCGCTGTCGGCAATTTAATACTTAAATGAACAGCGTATAGCCAAAGCTAGAGCATGTTATTTAAGTAGCTTATGTTGGTGTTATGATATTATCACGTCTTCATTACAAAATTGATCCTCACGATTAATGATCCTTCATTAATATATTGATCATAATCTAAGTCTGCCTTACATCAATACCGTAACTTGAAACTAATCTCACATTCTTCTGTAAATTACCATCTCAACTCAGTAATCCACTCTAATTATCAAAACTAAGAGGAGTTATCTTAAACTTTGTTCTTATTAAGTTTTAAATTACCACTTAAGACATAACATTCCTGCGCTCTATCTGATAAAGTATTACAGAATAACATTGAGTATAAGAAAGTGGGATACACAAAATGTCTGTTATGGTAATCAAGGACTCTTTTATTGATCCCTATCAGGTGAGCTATTAAAGATTCAAAAATTCCTAAGACTAATGTATTATCTATGGAATGAAAGAATATAACGAATTCCTAAGAAGCATGAAATAAATAAATCTAACTTTATGGTTAAATGGCATCTGTGAATACATCCTAACATTGAATAACGTGACCCATAAAGCAATGGGGTTATACATAGAAATCAATAAAATTTCTAGTGCATTATGACTTTTCCACCAGTACGATTAGATGCATTATGAATCAACTATAACACTCAGAAATATCAAAGTAAAAAAAATGAGTGTGTTGATAGCAAATTACGTACAGGAAAAGAAACGCATTAAACTAGAAAAGTTGATGTTATTCACCTTAGTACCATTAGACCTAAAAGAGGAAGAATAATTACCATAGAGGGGATAATTATAAGGTCTGGAAACAAAATACAAGTACTACTTTAGCTATAAGTTTCTCCAAAGGGAAAGTCTTACTAATGAAAACTGTGCCATTAAGAATAGGCATAAGCAATGAGAATACACATAAGTAAGGAGAACAGCTGGCTAAGATATGTAGTGCCTAATTAAGGATATTAAACTCCAAAAAAACTAATGAATTCGAATTAACACATGATGGTTGGGTCTAGTTTTATACGTTTGCTTACCATAATTCAACAAACACTTAAGATGAGAGTTGGTGGCAAAATTAAGGGTTTATTAACCAATAATAACTGATCTTAGTATTGAAGCTATATGATACCTTACGATATTCTTGAGATTACTCAGAATTTAGTATCAACACTAAAAGCTACATTTTTTTTTACAGTTACAAGGTTTTAATGACCATAACAAAGCCACCATTAAGTTAAAATCTCATATTGTTTGTTGTCATTATCTGAATAGAAACCTTATGAAATAAAACTAGATGATCCAATAACGTTTTCACAACTTTGTTATCATGAAAATGAGTATTTAACAAAGGAAAATGAGACCTATGCAATTCATCCACTAAGACCAAAATTTCATAAGAAATCATGACCAGGTCACTGAAGGATACTTAGCTATCAAATCTCATTCTCAGTGACTTTAAAGCATGTGTTAAACGCCCTAAACATTAAATGGCGAAAGGAATAAATGGGTTTCCATCATAAGTCATAAGTAATTGACATTAGTGGAGCTTAGATAAATATCTAATTGTATCTATTCCATTTCCTACAGACCAAAGTATTAAAGAAATCAATTCATATATACTTGGTAAGATTCCCTCTAAGTATGTGTCACACCCTCAAATTTCCACTGCGGGGTTTATACCACGAGGCGCATGACATACCAGGATCCCATAGCCATAAGTCATATGAACGAACTCTAAATGCCCAAACCATTTAGTTCGTTTTCAAAAATCAAGTTTAGTTAAGCTGCGGAAGCGTAAACCAAATTTAAACCATTTAAAACCATGCGCAAAACAACGCGCCCAAGTTAAAACCATATGAAAGAAAACTTAAAAGCATGATATGTAATTTAGGTGTATGCCCAAAACCCCAAATGCAGTGAAATGTGCTGTGCTTCCTAATCGTGACACCGGAAGCTAACTACCTGTAAAAGCATGTATATCGTGTGTCAACATAAAGTTTGTGAGTTCACAAAGTAAGGTAAGTAAAAGTTTAGGTTTCCCAAACCAAGAACAATAGTTAGGTTTCCCAAACCCAAAACAGTAGTCAATAACCAAAACCAAGAACCACTAATTCAGCATATGCCAAGGGTAGCTAACCCATTCATGATAACTAAACCATTACCGAATTGCTATTCAAACGATGCACTCGCCCCGCGAGCTGGTTTTTGACTCCCATCATTGCCTATCAACAATGATAAAATCTAAGGTCGTAGTTCATGCCCGGATCCCAGCACGGTGTGAGGTTTGTCAAACCTAATAGCGCTATCAACTAGTAACCCGCTTGCCATAACCCGGCAACTCATTCGGTAAATAGTGAAGGACTTCCGTGATAGAATGCAGTTTAGTTCATCAAGGACACAGAGTGTGAAACTAGCAAAACCCGACCCACACAAGGATTCATAGCATCCCAAAACCCGGGATGTGAAAGTAGTCCCAAACTGGACTAGAAAAAGTTAAGTAAGTTGTCTCAAACCCGAGGCGCATGCTTTTGAGAAAACGTAGTAAAACTCACCTTAGGTTGCAAGCAAATAATCCAAACTTCACAAATAAGGACGTGCTACCGACAACCTATTACATGTGTCACTAAGTGAGTATATGTGTATAATCAATACACCATATAACCCGTTTGTCCAAGATGTTTTAAAATACAAAACCGTGTGAGTGACGCCTAGTGTTTCTATATGCATAAGTAAACCCTACGAACCTATTGGTGAACACAATGATTAACATCAGTTTTACACTTAATATACACCTCATATAAGTGCTCATACAAGTTCATGTCAAATACAAGTCATACAAGACTCCAAATAGCCAAATAAATGTTCATTACATAATCTGCGTTTTTAGGACAGATTATGCACTGTGAAAATCAATTTATTAAAAATACTTATCCAATGAATTAGACTCCCAAACTTTTATTGAATATTCCAAGGAGTCTACTGGGCAAGTCCATATTTTTATTTCGTGACAAAACCATACACAAAAATTATGAAAAATCATACAATACAGCTAGGTCCAGAAAATACTCACAACAAATCAGATTAGTAGAAAAATTCCCAACAATTATGTATTCATCCAAACGGGATGAATCCACTTGTAAAAGTCAAGTTTCATCATTTTCGACCTACTGTCCAAATTTCATAATCTAGTTCTTTGTAAAACTCAAGTTATGATCGTTTAAAGTTGACCCAATTTACCAATCCGAAAATCTGATATGACCTTTAATCAAAGAAAATTCCAAAAACATATCAACCGATGTCCAAATCAGATGATTTTTTCTCTTCTAAAAATCTAAGACCTTGTACAACATGTTCATGCAAAGAATTGATCAAAATAGATATATTTAAGTTGTGATACAGGGCCCACAAGTCGACATTCAGATTCTGTCCAGATTTTAATCATGCAATATTTTCAACTATATCAAACCCTAGTTGCATATCATCAATCAAGAACATCAAATAAACATCATACAAGATTCATCACACATCAATTAGATCAAAACATGCAAGTTTCTTGGTAAATATCATCATCTATAAACCCTAGATGTTCAATAATCCCTAATCATACAACAACATAACATCTAACACATAATAACACACAAGACCTTGTTTAATCTCATTAAACCTTTATAAAAACCATGTTTTAATCTTTATAAGTTTATTTCAGATCTGGGACAACTTGTTTATGGTGCTTTATAATATAATAAAGAAGATAAAACACAAAAGGTTTGATAATATACATAAAGCTCTTCATTCGGGTGATAAAAACTCAACTAGAGCTCCAAACCTTGATTGATTATGGTTATGGCATAGGTTAGGAGGTAAGATTTTCGTATGGTGGCTGTTAAGAGTGATTAGGGTTGTGTTATAATGAAAAATTTGGTTAAAAATCAATTTTTATAACAAAAACTTACTTGGGCCGATCTGGGCCTGGCCTGATCTTTTGGGCTGGTCCAAGTCCAAAGGTTTTATTATATATATATTTCATTTTTTCTTTATAATTGGGCTTTACATATAACACCTAGTCCATAAAATACTCTACTCAATATTTTACAACTAAAATACGTTCCCGCTTCGTCAGGTGTCGGTTACCGGTTTGGTAACACGTTTCGCTTAAATACACAGAATTGTACATCAGTTCACAAATAAATTCAATTAAGCACGTAATTGCAAATAATATCAAATGAGTTATTCTACGATTATTTGTTTTGTTATTTCACCAACGTTCTGGGTTCGATACTCGTGTACGTAGTCCGGTAATTCTCCGAATTACCGTTTCATGCAGTTATTGACCTATAACTGTGCAACGTGTAACTCATCTAGCTAACCCTAGTTAAGTAGACTGCAAGGAATGTAAGTACAAATAACTAGAGTTTAGTTAAAGTAAGAACCTGAAATTGCGGGGATCACAGTATGTCCTTAAAATTTCTTATGAAATTTGGACGATAAGGGAAATCAAGTATAAAATATATGAAATATTCTCGTTCACATGCATCGCTAAAACTTATTATGTGGAGATACTAAGAGACCTAAAAGATTAGTGGGAGCATAAGATGTCCGAATTATGACTTGCAAAAGTTATAGAGGTGGGGGAACGATAATTTAATCTATCCTCAAATTACACCTCTGCACTAGACAATGCTCTATCACAACTTGTCTCCTTAGCACATAATGTACTTCTAACAAAGTTTTGTGGATGCTTAAATATGGGCGAACTTAGATTTCTTACTAAAGTAATCATCATCAAGAGAAATGACAATAAACATCATTAGGTTGTTTTCTCTATTAAAATCTATGGATCTTCCAAATGTTAGACCTTAAGCATGCTGAATTCATTAAGATCTCTAAGGTAAGTGGGAGCAGTAAAGTCCTTATTATGACTTTTCGAAAGTACAAGATGCGGGGGAGAGACTCATTAAAATTCGAGACTCGTTAAGTTTAACTCCGAATTTAACTTCAATTATTCCTCTTGTACACCTTACTGCACCAACTCTTACACACTTAGAAACTAATGTTGCTCCTTATATACCTGAAAATAAAAACACTTAACTAAAGTTAAGTTTGTATCATAATAAACCCAATGTTCAACTCAGGAGGTCATTTGGGTCTAAAAGCCCACTAACTTTGATGATTATGTAACCTACTTGACTAATACAAAATGGATGTTTGGAAAGTTTACCGATCCTACCTCTTCTAATTAAATCATTAGTATCAATCAATCTTCTAAATGGAATAAAGCTATTATTAGCAAAATTTAATTCCATAATTTAGAATAACGTTTAGGATTTGGTTGAATAACCTAAAGGTATTCATAATTAAACTAGATTCGAATGCGAACGTTGTAAGATAAGATTGATTGTAAAAGATTATACTCAAGAATGGATTAGATTATCAAAGAATCTTCTTATCTGTGTTTCAAGAGATTTCTTTGAGGATCATTACCGTCCTAGTAGCTCATAATAACTAAGAGCCACATTAGATGGACATTAAGACAACTTTCCATAATGATGACCTACATGTTCATTAAGCAACCTTAAAGTTCTAAACTGAATGGTAAGAACACTTACTCTGTAAGTCAATAAGATCCATGTATGGGTTGATACAAGCATAAAATGTGTTGGAATCATAATGAAATTCTCTTCATTAAGAACTAAATGGATTCAAGAACCCACCTCAAGATGAGTGGGAGCAACTAATGAAAACTTATCCTTACATAGATGACGTTTCTCTTGACAGGTATATATTACCTAAGTCAAAGCATTGTTCATGCATAATTTTGACATGATGAATATCGGGGATTCCTTTTACGTGAAAGGAATCAAAATATACCGAGATAGACCCAATGGGATATTAGTTTCATCCCATAAGTTTTACTCTAAACGGGTCCTTAAGAATGTAACATACAACATTGCTCTCTTTTAGAGGATAATAGGATAATTTGAGATAATCACCTTATGCTTCATTAATTAGAAGACTGATGTAAATTTAAGTCTATGCTTGTTTATGATATTGTTCGTATTGCTTAACACTAGACTTGTCTAGATTGATGAAAAGCATCTAATGGAACATTACAATATCTTTAACAAACAAGAGACTATAATCTAAAGAAGAAGTAAGAACATAAAGTGATTGACTACTCTTACTATATATATTCAAAGGAAATCAAGTGTCAATTTCGGGGTATATTATATTGTCAGCAGACATAACTATCTTATGGATGAGTCATAAGGAACTGTTAACAACAACCTAAGTTATCATGACATAATGTGTTGCTGATAACAACAGAATGGTTATTAAATGTTGTTACTAAATTTATCAGTTGACTCATAAATTATTAACTCGATATAAATACTAAGTTGAAAACTTACTGTGATAAAGTCAGCTGCCCTAATTTCTTGAACAGTAACAGTTTGAGAGGAGCTGCATTAGATTTCGATAGGAAATGTTTGTTCGCTTATGTTAAGAACAAATAGAGGAAATCAAAAATTTGTATCGAATGCATTCATGATATGCTTATGGATCCAATAACTAAAGGTCTATCACCCATAAGTCTCACTAAGGGCCAACTAAGAGAAAAGGGTATTACTGATGACCATGTACAACTGCATATCGTACTATGAATGACTTATGACTAATGATTAATGATTAATTTTCCTCATTATGATTTGTTTGTCTATTAGTATGTTAAACTAGCATAATGACATAAAGACAACAATATAAGAAATCAACAACTAAGGGCATAACATTAATTGATCCTAATGTTAAGTTTTAAATTTGGGTGTAGTATGATTAATGGGGGTCCTAAGTCGAATAAAGACTTAACGACTGTATTTCTCTGCTACATTTCGGGTTTAGAACTAAAATGAGTATTAATCTCTGCAGAATTACGTAATACTCATAATAAATGATTACTTGGCTAAGTGGGAGAATGTTGGAGTAAATATACGTTATGTTAGTATATTTATCTCTATAGCCATTATAATCATTTATATAATGATGATCAATTATTAATATTATCCTAAGCCCAATAGCATATATGTCTTTGATGGACGAACTTATCATTAGATAGGCCTTATTAGGGTATCCTCTGTGTGTGTATAAATAGAGGGATTATTAGAGGTTAATGTTGAGACATAATGACATAACACCATAACCCTAAAGCCGTCGCCTACCTCTCCCTCTTATATGATCACCTTGTGATCATTAGCCATCATAACTGTACACACTAAAGGGAACCCGAATCCACTGACAAGTATGTCGACCTCAAGTATCTTGCGACATCAGTACCAGGTCTCATGGATCTATCAGGTATTACTATTATTTATGTGTTTTCCATTACATACTTACATAACTGATCAACAGTTGATACAATCAGATCTGTAAGCAAGGATTTTGTTTGGGAAATAAACAACATTAATCTTCATAATGTTGATCTTTAGCTTGAAAATTGAATCTATGGTGTTGGTCTTCTTTGATGGTGGCCAATCATAGTGGTGGCAGTGTGTGTAGAAAAAAATTAGAGCAACAAAGGGGTGTGTTTTATTTTCATATATTTTTTTATTTATAATTTTAATCATTTTTAAAAATGATTTAAAAAAGGGTAATTTGGTCTTTATTTAAAAAGTTAGTAGAAATTTTTGATGGAGTTAGCCCATTGGATGGAACTGGACAGAAATTATGGAACATGCAAAACTGGTCAAACCTCAGTGACGATTCTAGTTGTTAACTCTTATGGATATATTGGAGATATTTTGTAAGTGAAAGGGTGTAATCCCTTGCCTTTCTCATTGATTCACAAAATATTTATAATGCATACAATCCCTATAATTATGGATTGGGATAAACACAATAAATGTTTTACAATCATACTATATTTACAATGCTAATATACCCCCGCAGTCGAAGCGGGAGGGGACAGGATGCTGAGACTGTCTTTGAAGTCTTCAAAGAGAATGCAAGGCAAGCCTTTGGTAAAGATATCTGCAACATGATAGCGAGATGGAACATGAAGAACACGGACCTGACCCTTTTGAACCTTTTCACGCACAAGATGAATATCCAATTCTATATGTTTGGTCCGTTGATGTTCCACAGGGTTCACAGATAAGTAAATTGCACTAACATTATCGCAGTAAACAAGAGTGGCACGAGATAATGGATGATTGTGATCAAGTAGTAAATTACGTAACCAACAAATTTATGCGACAACGTTTGCGACCCCGCGATACTCAGCTTCTTCACTGGAACGAGAGACTGTGCACTGGCGTTTAGAAGACCAGGAAATTAAATTCTCAACAAAGTAAATACAGTAGCCGCTTGTGGAATGCCTAGTATCAGGACAACCTGCCCAATTTGCATCGGTATAGGAGATGAGCGATTGGGTAGGTGAGGCGTGAAGAGTAAGACCGAATGTAGCCGTGCCTTTTATATATCTAATGATGCGCTTCAGGGCATTCCAGTGGTCAACGCGAGGAGAGTGCATGTGCATACATATCTGCTGAACCGCGTAAGAGATGTCTGGCCTTGTGGAAGTAAGGTACTGAAGAGCACCTGCTAGGCTGCGAAACAGAGTTGGGTTATGAAATGGTTCGCTGTGCGTGGAGCTGAGTTTACTGTTGGTGTCAACAGGTGTAGAGACAGGGTTGCAAGCTTGCATACCGACACGAGCTATAATCTCATTAGCCTAATGTTCTGGGAGAGAGACATAGTGTCATGTGTTCGAGGCACTCAGATGCCCAGAAAGTAGCCGAGGGAACCGAGGTCCTTCATGGAAAATTCACCTGCCAGCTTTGCTATGAGAGAGTGACGAAGCCTGTCTGACTAAGTGACTAGAAGAATATCGTCGACATATAAGAGAAGATAAGCAGTATCCGTGCCCTGGTGAAGAGTAAAGAGAAAGGCATCGCTCTTGATGTGATGAAACCTAATGGATAAGACAAAATCGGTGAGCCGCTGGTACCAGGCTCGAGGAGCCTGCTTGAGCCCATATAGAGATTTCTTGAGAGAGCACACATAATCTGGAAACTGTTTGTTACGAAAACCAAGCGGTTGGTACATGTAAACTATTTCATGAAGATTCCCATGAAGAAAATCGTTGGTGACATCCAGCCGATGGATGGACCAGCGCTTGGATAAAGCAATGGATAATACTGTCCGAATGGTAGCCGTCTTCACAACCGGACTAAATGTCTCTCCACAATCAATTCCAACCTGTTGTAATCGGCCATCACACACTAACCGGGCCTTGTATCGCTCCAAAGAACCATCCGACCTGTATTTATGTTTAAACAACCACAAACTACGTATAACATTCATGTCTGGCTGTCTAGGTACTAATTCCCAAGTTCCGTTTCTAACTAATGCAATGTACTCAGTGGTCATGGCAGAGTACCATTCCGGAATAGATAAGGCATCGGTAGGGTTCTTGGGGATAGGTACAACAGGGGAGGTAGTGGACGCGGTTAAATTGAAAGGTTGTTTTGGTTTAAATATGCCGCTCAGGGATCGGGTGTGGATGGTGCGGGTGGGTGGTGGAGGTGGTGGGGGTGGCGGTGTCGGTGTGGATTGGGCAGAAAATGGAGCGGCCGTGGTATGTGGACTGGATTGGCTAGGTGGGCTGGAGGTGGTGGTGTTGGGCTGGTTATGTGAGCGGCTTGTTGGGCCTGGGTGGCGGGTAGGGTGATTTTCGGTGGGTAAAGGTGTAACTGGGTGTAGACCGGGTGTGGGTTGGGCTGAAGTAGGTGCATTAGGCCTGGTTGTAGGTAGTATGTGTTGGGAGAGGTGGAACAGAAATGGACAGTCAAGGAATTCGTAATTGGGTTGAGGGCCGATGGTTTGCCTAAAGGGAAATGTGGTTTCATCGAAGGCAACGTGTCGTGAGATATAGAACTGTTTGGTTTTCAAGTCAAGACAACAGTACCCCATATGAGTAGGAGGATAGCCGAGGAAGACGCAAGGGTGGGCCTGATTTTCGAGTTTGTGAATAGTGGAGGTGGGGTTAAGAGGGTAGCAAAGACAACCGAAGACACAAAGGTGGTCATATGTGGGTGTGGATAGGTATAGGAGTTCGGTAGGTGTTTTGTTTTTGGTGACTTTATTAGGTAGGATAATGAGTAAGTAGATGGCGGTTTCAAGTGCAAAGTGCCAAAAATGTGTGGGTAATGAGGCGTGAGCCATGAGGGTACGGATGATGTTGTTTATGGTTCGGATTTTTCTTTCGGCTTTACCGTTTTGAGAGGAGGTGTAAGGACAAGAAAGGCGGTAGAGTATGCCATTGGTTGTGAAGAAATTTTGGAAAGAGTTGTTGACATATTCACGACCATTGTCACACTGAAAGGTTTTCATTGTTCATTCAAATTGGGTTTTTATATTTGTGGCAAATTGGGTGAAGGCTTGAAATACATTAGATTTATTGGCAAGTGGAATGGTCCATAAAAAATTAGAATAATCATCCAAAAACAAAACAAAACATAATATCTATGACCAGACGAACTGACAATTGAAGAAGTCCAAACATCACTATGAATCATGTCAAACTGTTGTAAAACACTAGAAGTAGACGCAAGGAAGGTAGTCTAATACTTTTTCCAAAAACACAAGGGTCACAAAGTTTATTTTTCGAAACATCAAAAGAAACAGAAGTATTATTTTTGAGAGAATTTAAAGACTGACGCCCCATGTGACCGAGACGTTGGTGCCATAAATCAGTAGTGAAGGCAACAAATGCAGTGGGTGATGTGGAGGAGGACCCGAGCATTAGAGGGTAGAGATCACCGCTGCTATTGCATTGTAGGAGCGGAGTCCGCGTCTTGAGGTCCTTCACAAGAAAACCAAACGGGTAAAATTCAATAGACACTGAATTATCTCTAGTAAAACGACGGACAGAGATAAGGTTTTTGACTAATTTGGGTGAGTAAAGGACATTTCTAAGGACAAATGGAGGGAAGGGTTTGGGAAGGTATTTAGTGCCTTGACCTAAAAGCGGAATAGTATTACCATTCCCTACAATAATATGCTGAGGAATGCAAGAGTTAGAAAAAGAATGGAAATCACCTTGGTCATGAGACATTGTGGAGGAGGCCCCGGTATCCATGAACTGTATAGGATCTGGCTGCTAAAGGGACATGGTGTAGAGAGCCTGCTCGATATCAGTAGGACTGTAGGCAGCATAGTTGTTTTGTTGTAGTCTTGGGCCTAATATCGCTTGCTGTTAGGCCGCATAACCGCTGTTGGGCCGCCTGGACAATGGGTAGGGGCAGAGCGGTGTGGGCCAAGGGGAAAACTGATGGGCTTGAGGAGTGTTAGTGTGGGCTGAGTGGTTGGGAGAAAAGGCAGAAGTCGGTGGGCCGTAGGAGGGATTGGACCATGGATTTGGATTAGGCCACGGGTAGAACTGGTTAGACCAGTAGGGTGGGTAGGGTTGCCGGCCAAAATTCCCGCGACCACGACCACGGCGGCCAGAGCGGCCGCGCCTGTAGGAGGATCGGTCGGTGGTGTGGTTAGGGTCATTGGAGGGTTGGCGGGAGGTGCTAGCGGTGAGGGCGGATGAGGCAGTTTTGGAGGCTTGTAACGCACGTTCCGCCCTGTTCGTTTCAGTTTGAATCAACTTGGAACGCACATTATAGAAGGAGGGGAGGGGTTGTTGGTTTTGTAGGATGGTGGAGATTTCATTCAAGCCGAAGAGTAATTGTAGGACCAGGTGGTCATTGTCCACTGGCGCGTCAACATTAGCAAGTTGATCGACCAAGACTTTAAGGGCTTGACAATATGCGGACATCGAAAGGAATCCATCTAGCCGAGTATTGGAGAACTTGTTCATGAAATGTATAGCGCGAACGCTTTTATTATCATGGAACAAATCCTAAATGGCTACCCTAGCTTCATAGGCATTGGAGATGTTGTTAATGATTGTGTAAAGGAGATCATTGGAGATTGTACTGTAAATCCATTGCAAAATATGGCATTAATACAATTCCATTGATCGGTGGGTTTGGTAGAGGACTCGGCAGTGGTAGGGTCGGCCGGAGGTGGGCGTGGCTTGAGATGGTCATCAACCATAAAAGCTTTACAATGAAGCTTGAAGAGGGTGGCCCAAGAGGAGTATTGGGAGGACTCAATTTCCAGGACAATGGAAACGGAGTTTTTGATATTGGATACAGTGGTGGCCGGGTGTAATTTATTTTTGATCGGTGAGGAGGGGATGAGGGTAGAGGAGGCATTGGGAGATGTGTAATCCCTTGCCTTTCTCATTGATTCACAAAATATTTATAATACATACAATCCCTATAATTATGAATAGGGATAATCACAATAAATGTTTTACAATCATACTATATTTACAATGCTAATAGTAAGTCCTCATGGGCGTTGATCGGAAGCTTCTGCTCATAAGTAGGTGTATCCAAAATAATGTGTTCTCAAGAATAAAAAGGTAAAATAACATGTAATAAGTGTAGTGTAAACAGTATTAATTATAAACGGCCTAACAGAGTGGTAGGTAAGTAAGACCTATCGGTGTGGTGCCGGTATAGGAGGGTCATGCCGATGCTGGCCCGGGCAACACCGCCCCCCTTAGGTCCGGCACGACATGACCGGCAGGGATTAGACGTTGATACCGGGGCTGATTTTGAACGTTGGGCCTTTGACTAGCCGTTGAACGGCTTTATGACCATTTAAAAACAAGTTTTATTAATATTATAAATACCAAACCTTCAACCCATTTTTAACAGCACATTTTTATAAACTCTTTGCAACTTTTATACAATAAACTCTCTAAATTTTTGTCACCATGGATCCTTACCAAAACAACCCAAATCCAAATCAAACCCTACAACGTAATCAAAACAACTCGAATCCAAACCCATTCACGACACCGGGTTATACGATGCCAATCGATCCAAGTTGGGCTACATTTTTGGGTTTCCAACGAAGTCTCAACCCTTTCACCTAATATTCCCAAATGCACCAAAGCCCCACTACTTTTAACCAATTTAGTCATATGCAAATGCACCATAACCCTCAATCTTTCACCCAACTTTTGCAAACTCCGCCATTCCATCCATCTCTACAACCACAACCGTCACAACAACCACAACGACAACCCATTTTTGAACCTGAAGAAGAAGAAGAAGAGGAGGTGGAAGAGTTTGTGCCCGAAACACAACTCGAACCTTCGAAGGGGAAAGGGAAAAAAAAAGAAAAGTCAAGCTAAAGACATTGAAACGACCTCGTCCAAAAGGCCATGGACGAAAATAGAAAAAGAAGCATTAGCAAAGGCATATTTGTCTACTTCAAAAGATCCCATAGTTGGTAAAAAAAAATTCTTACAATACGTGTTACATTTTTTTATTTTAGTGCTCTAATATACGTTTTATTTAAAAATGTAGGGACTAATCAAACGGGAGATAGTTTATACATCGAAGTAGGAAGGAAATTCCACAAATCAATGGAGCAACCAGAATATCGCAAGTTCGATTCCATAAGTTCCAAGTGGAGGAAAATGAATACTACAATCGACAACTTCATCAAGTTTTATAATCCATTGTTTGTGAATCCTCCAATCGGGTGGAACGAGGAAATGATTTTCAAAGAGGCGATGCGTAAATATAAAGACAAGTATCGCCAAGTTTTCCCTCACGTTCGTGCGTGGATGGTTTTGAAGACAAGTGCCAAATGGGCACCGGTTTCAAACGAGGTTGCAAGTGCCAAACGAACAAAAACTTCGGAATCGGACGATTTTAGCATGGGAGGCGGGTCGACTGGTCGTTGTCAAATAAATATAAACGACGACCCAGACCCAGAGTTCGGGGATAATACCGTTCCAGAGGAGCCACGACCCATAGGGAGGAACAAAGCTAAAAAACAAGCGGTTGAAAAAATATGCCGCGTCAGGGAGTGGGAGTGGGTCAAAGCTGGACGGTTTGGTGGCTGAGTTGGCATCCTTCAAACATACATTTAGTCAAAGTCAAGCAGAGAAGGTAAAATTGAAGGAACGCGAAGTTGAAGAAAAACTTCGCTTGAAGCAAAAGAAAGTGGAGGAAAGCGTTCGCCAAAAGAATGAAGATAGACAACTAGAAGAATGACGAATAATGACAGCGAACATCAACGACTATCCCGAAGAAGACCGTCCCGTGTTGCTCAAGATGAGGGAGAATATCACAAAAAATATAATTCGTAGTAATTTTTTAATTTATGTGTTTGTTTTGTTTTTTAGTTTTATTTAAATGTTTGTTTTTTTCTTTATTTTAGGTGTATGGTTTTTTTTACTTATATTTAAGTGTTTTTTAATTGTAATTTTAGGTTTATTAATGTAATAATAACTTTTTATTATTAATATTATGATATTATTTAATTAAAAAAAACATTAAATGATGATGGGTCTCCTCCACACCCTTGGACCATCATCTCTATGATACTCTTACCCTACACTAACGGGACAGCTGAGGTGAAGGACCATCATAAATGATGGGCCTCCTCAACACCCAAAGGTCCCAAAGGTCCAAGAGCCCTATGGAGTTCGGGGTCTCCGTGACCCACGACCCTGGGTGGGAACTGCCCCCGATTTAGGGTGAAATTTTTAAACGAAATTAGGAGATTTCTCACACATCATTGGGGCAAGTGGAGAATGGAGTAGATGAGTAATTTTGTTTCACTGTTGAATTATTGAATTAGTTAAAGATTGTATTTAACTTTATATGCATCACAAGCCCAAATTCATTTATGTATAGACAAAAGTGTAAAATATTTTGCCAGTTTCTTTTTGGTATCCCTAGTGATTAATGGTATTGTATAGGTCCAGTTCCACAACAAACCAAGCTGATAATAACCGAGTTTTTTCCACAACAACCGCTGTAACCACTACTAGAAAAATACCCCTATCTTGACACACATTTAATGACACGCGAGAATTCATGACACGCAAAAGCGCGTGTCATTAAAAAATCGTCATCTTTTAAAAAAATTGGTCAAACAATGACACTCTTTTTTGCGTGTCAACAATCTAATGTCAAGATTTTAAAAAACATGACACTATAACAATTGAGTGTCATGTTTGGTGTCAAATATTTGAGAATTTCCTTTTTCCCTCCTCCTGATCACGCCCAGCTTTCTCTCTCTTCCTCTCTTGTACGTGCAACACTTAAGAAAAAAAAAACCCATCAAAAAACCCTACAAATAAAAGGACTGATCGTACACTACAAACCCTCTGCGTAACCCCTGCTAAACACCCAAAAACACCGATCGTACCACCTGCTAAAAACCCCATCAAACACCATCAAACCCTCTCCGGCCAGAACGAACCCGCGTCGTAACCCTATTCAGAAACATTCAAAATTTGATACTAATCAGGTTAGGGTTTATCTTATTATGTATTGTTTTTTAGTTATTATGGTTTATTGTTGAAATGTGATACTAATCAGGTTAGGGTTTATCTTATTATGTATTGTTTTTTACTTATTATGGTTTATTGTTGAAATGTGATACTAATAATAATATGCTATGCTTTGACTAGTTTATATTTTTACGTTGGTTGTGTCTTGTGTGTTGTTTTTGAACCTGACTTGAAACAGATGATGAGAATCTGTTACTGAAATAAAAGGACGGTAGAAAAAAAATATAACTGAGTTTGTTGTGTGTTTTTTTCTTAAGCCTCGTGGAACCAAGCTTTAAAACTGTGTTAAGAATCTGTTACTGAAATAAAAGGACGGTAGAAAAAAATATAACTGAGCTTGATTGGCGCTCGAGGCAAGCTCGGCTTATCTTATGGCTTGTTTTTAGGCTCGTTTAACTTCGAGCTCAAGCCAAGCCACCTCATTATGGCTTGTTCTTAGGCTCGTTTACCTTCTTGCTCAAGCCGAGCCACCTCACTAATATCGAGCTTGAGCCCACTCATGCTCAACTCGGCTTGGCTAGAAAAAACAAAGAGGTGATCTAACTGATATAGTAGAGCTGGAGAGTGAGACCGTAGAAGTCATATGGCAGTCGTACTGATATAGTAGAGGTAGAGCGTGAGACCGTAGTACTCATATGGCAGACGTACGCTTAGCGCAACCTTATTATACTTGTGCCATGAGACTTGATCACAGCTGACCAAAAATAGCCATAACAAAAACTGTGTCAATTCCACAGTTATGTATTGTTTTTTAGTTATTTGTTTGACTTCCAATATAAAAGTGCATGTTTCTATTTTACTATTTTATTTATGTTTTATTTATCCTTTATTTATGTTGGTCTAGATCTACTAACAAAAGGTCATGGATAAATCATGGATTTCGTCTCATAGATTATCAAATGAATATGAAGAAGGAGTAAAGGCTTTTTTAGAGTTTGCACAATCTAATTATCCAAAATCGGATGTTATTCCATGTCCTTGTGTAGATTGTATCAATTTTCGTTACGAGTCAATTGATAACGTGCGTTATCATTTGTTTGCCCGCGGTTTCCACGAAAATTATAAGGTTTGGTCTTTCCATGGAGAATCACTTCCCAACCGTGATTCTAGCTTCCCTAATAAATGTAGACCTGATGATTTTGATCATATTTCGCGCTGCTGCGCAGTCGCCTGCTGCGCGCTGCTGCATAAAATCCAAGTCCGCTGCTGCTGGTCCTAGCCGCACAGCAGCTGCTGCTTGCAAGTTCAAAGTCAAAAATGGGTCATTCAGTTTGACTGTTTCAAAGTCAAACGGGTCATGTAATGGTGTGTGTTTCTAATCCAGGAGAAAAGTAAAAAAGCTAAGGAAGTTCGTGCACTTAATATATACAATCATCATTTGAGCCGAAAAGGATATGCCAGACTTCAAGCTGAGCTGGTATGAATTAAATTAATTGAATACTTTACTTGTTGAAATTTTTGTTAACTCACTTTTGTTATTCTTGATTATATAGATGGCAGAAACTGGGAAGACAGAAGAGGAGATTGATAGGGCAATGCTGTGGAAAAAAGCAAGAGAGCGAAAATCAGGAGGTTTCGACAAACATGTCCAAGTAGTAGTTGATAAAATTGTAAGGTTTTTCTCACATTCAATTTGAATTATTTGATGTGTTCTTGGCTGATATAAGGGTAATAGATCGGTTTATCAGCTTAGTATACATTGTTACTAAATGTTTCATGAATTGGTTTCACATTGTAGGACAAGATGCAAAATGATGAAGGTTCTGGAGAGGTCACATGCGGTACAAATGATGTGCTTACACAGGCCCTAGGTACTAAGGAACAACGGGGGCATGTGCGTGGAATGGGTAGATTTGTAAGGCCACATCAGTATTTTTACCTACCCAAGACTGTTAAACATTACATGGAGAATGAGAAGAAGTATGAAGAACGGTTCAATAAACTTGAAGACGAGTTGGATAAAATGAGAAGGGGTATGAATAATGTGTCTGAAGCCGGAAGTTGCCAAATGTGGGGCAATGAAGATTTTAAGACCACTCATTCGAAGAACCAGTTGTAAGTATCTATGTACAAGTGTTTTTTTAAATAGTTTTTATGTTATATCTAAGAAAGAATTCTTTATAATTTATATATATTTGTAGGATAATGCGTGTTATCTGGCGGTTGACGTGCTTTCAAATATTGTCGCCAAAGGAATCATAATGAAGGATACATATAAAGAGGAGAATGTTGAAGTGAAAGTTGAAATAGCTTTACAAAGAGAAGCCGAAGTACCTAATCCACTTGATGAGGAGTTTGTTGAGACGGTTGCAGATGCTGTTGGGCACGTACTAAGTTGGCCGAGTGATCTTGTCATTCGTTGCTCTGACTTGGTAATAATATTTACTTATTTTAAATACATATATACACAATGTCTAAGTTATTTATATATAGTTACAGGAAAAAGCGGTGGCGAAACCAAAGAAAAAACCAGCTGACAAAACGAGAAAAGAAATAGAAATTAAGAAACAACCCAGGAAAGATGATGAGGAATACAAAATAGAAGATGAAAAAGGACTTGATGAGGAATACAAAATAGAAGATGAAAAAGGAGAAAGAAAGAAACAAATAAAAGGCAAAATGCAAGTTGTTGAGAATGTAGGAAAAAGAAGGAAGACTAGAGCACAAAGGAATCAAAGGGTTAGAATGGATACAAATGAGACTTTATTGATGGCTGCCCACGTAGTTGATGGACAACTTAAAAATGTGGAGTCTTTGAGACTGCCGTTGGATGAGGATGTATTTGGGCATGAGAGTTTCACGTATGTACATTGGGATGATTTTGAAGCCGTTTTTACAATGAATGAGCTGAGCGGTGGTGTAATCAGTTCTTATATTATGTAAGTGTTTAAGTTTAGTCTAAATAACTGTTCGTAAAACACATTTTATTTTATGGATTCTGTTTTTGTATGTTTAACAGGTTACTGGATTCGCAAATAAAGAGTGGCCAAAAACGCGATCATGGAATTTGTTTTGCGAACCCGACTATAATCTCGCCGGCTGACCGCAAACCCAAATCCCAACATAATATTGAGCAAGCAAGTAGAGTGGTTGTAGATTGTTTATTAAACAGAAATGGCAAGGACATCATCTTATTGCCTTACAACCCCGGGTATGATAGATCTTATCTTAGTGCATTTTCATTTTAGTGCATTTTTGTTTTTTGTTTTTTTGTAGAAACCATTGGGTGTTGGCTGTGCTTGACATGAAAGGAGCCACTTGTTACTATCTTGATTCTTTATGCCCGGGGAGTGTCTTCGAGCCGTTAAGGCAAATTATTGATACGTAAGTAAATGCCGTATATGATGGCTTTGAAAAAAAAAATACTTTATTGGAAGTTACGTTTGAATATGCTTTAAGATATAATTTATTTTTAATAGGGCCACGACCGTGTATAGTGCTCAGACTAGTACCGGCAAGAGGTTTAAACTGAGATGGGTCAACACCAAGGTGAGCACTTAATTATCCTAACTATTTATTTGGACTGATCTGAATATAGATGCGCGCATATAGATGCTCCTAACTAGCGCTGCAGGATTAGGGAAGCTTAATTCATATAATTCTTTTAATGTGCAGTGTCCGTGTCAGCCGGGGTTCACAGAATGTGGTTATTATGTAATGAAATTCATGAAGGAGATCGTTACGGACAGACTAGGAATATTGGACAATGTAAGTTGATCGAGTCAAATTCTAGTCACTTTTGTTTTCTTGAAACTAAATCCATCGCGAACCTTAACCTTTCATCTTATTAATTTAATTGTGTCTCAGGTTGGGGGAGGAGTGGAGGCTTACTCGGATGCGGATATTGATTATGTTCGTGAAGAATGGTCGAGTTATGCCTCGACCTTCATTTTCAAGTTATGATCCGTATGTTTAGGCTTACTCATTGACTAATGTAATGTATTGATACAATGTTTTTGTAACCCTTTGTGGTAGAATTCGACATAATTGTAATGGGTTTTTTGGTGGTATAATATATGCAGCTTTATTATTAAATTTATTGTTTTTGTAATTATAAATAAAAAATAATTCCAGGATATTATTGGTTTTACAGAAAAAAAAAATTAGGTAAAAAAACATGACACGCAAAATGACTGTCATAAAGGTGTGTCATAAATTCATGTGTGTCATAAAAACATTCGTAAATGAGTGTCAAGAATGTTTGTTATTAAAGAGTGTGTTATAAATGCGTGTCAAAAACGCGTGTCATAAAGGAGTGTCATAAATGCGTGTTATTAAAAGATGACACGCGCCTGCATGTCATAAAAATTTAATGACATGTTCATCCTTGACACTTTGCTACGTGTCATAAACACCCTTTTATGACGCGCAATGCGCGTCAAGATAGGGGTATTTTTCTAGTAGTGAACATGCGGGCAACTTCACTACAATAGGATGAACAAGGACTCATTTTTAACAAAATTAGTATATGGGAGTATTTCAAGGTCGTAATAGTAAATATAATTAATAATTAAGGCTACCATCGAGTTGTAAGGACCCACTAGAACGATATATACACCATCACTAGAAATATTCGGATTTATTTAATGTGAAAACACTTTGGAAAAGAGGCTTGACTTTGGGTGAGAACCGATTTGACAAGGAAAAAACAAGGTAAGAGGCCAGCTTTCTCTCCAAACTAATTATTTGTCATTTTTGTCTCCACCTTACCTAAGATATCATCTTACATATATATCTTTGCTGCCAAGATCTCCTTATGTGTGACATGGAGACAAAATGTGGCATGATCAGTCCTAATGAAGATGGAAGCAACACAATTTATAGCTTACTAATATCAAGTTGTATCCACTTCTTTAATATGATAAATCGTATTGGGAAGACTCCTATTGTACTCCCCCGTCCCTATTTAAATGTCGTGGGCCAAAAAAAACACACATTTTAAGAAATCTTTTGTTTGTAAGTGGTAAAATGATAATAATATCCTTAAAATTGATGATTGTGTTTTGTCTTTTATGGGCAAAACTGAAAATTGCATTTCTATTTTTTGAAATGGACATTTAAATAGGGATGGAGGGAGTATTCACTAGTGAATGTGAGGCAACAACAAACCAAAGAAAGCAGCCTAGTATCTAAATCATTTACATGATTGTGCCTCCCGAATAGAGAGCGGTTGGAATCGGGGCCAACAAAACACCTGCATAAGCTTGGAACACTAATGTTATCCTAAGGCCGGGTGGCAGTGTAGCGACCCCTCCACCTCAGCCTTTTAACGTAGAATACCCTCTCCCCCTCCCAACCACTACACACACACACACACACATTTTTAGAGCACCATTGGATGGTTCGCCAACCCAATAACGACAACAGGTCAATTTTGTGGGGGGGCCCTTAGGTTTGAAGGTTTGCCAACGGTCAATAATTAAAAACAAATACTTTTTTTTCAAATATTTATATTTTATATACCATTTCACCTTATATTTTTTTACTCACAACACTCAATCCCTCTTCTCTCGACCTAAACTCTCTTCTCTCAACCTAAAAACCACTCATTCATCATGATGTTTCCATATAACGACCCTAACGCGTTTGATCCAAACCACCAGTTTTACGTAAACACTCAAAACAACATGCGGGTGGTTAATGCAAATACCGGCCAATGTGAATATCGACGGAAAATTCACCACGATGGGATACACCATTCCCACAAACTCAATAAATGTCCATATTGATACAAATACCCGGTTTCATATATTATTCCACACAACCCCCAATTAGCTCATATATGTCTCTCCTTATGTTTTAACCCCTACCCAAAAACCAACCCATACCCGAAACCCAACCTGTATTAGTAAGCCACTAGACTTCTTCCACACGTAGACATCGTAGGAAGTAACTGGAAGAAGAATGTGCTCCGACGTCACCCGAGAAGTGCACAATGAAAATGAAGTGGGTGGGTCCCACACAAATTCTTAAATCTTTTTTATTATTATATTTTTTAATAGCAAGGGTAGTATTGTCATTTCACAATCCCTTAACTCGATGAACTAACGACCGCCCACTCTAGGGACTATCCGAGTGACAATTGAGCAAACGTGAGGGGCAAAGAGGGTAACTTAAAAAAGACGAGGACTAAAGGTCAAAGTTGACCAAACCACATGGACTATTTAAGCAATTTTCTTTAAAAAAAATATTTAAGCCGTTCTATTTTGAATTAAACTTTTATCAAAACTTACGTAAAATACAAAGTTATATGCATAATTTCTTAAAGCACTATATTTTATTATCGAAAAACGAAAACAAAAATGGCTTAAAAATATTAAACCATGAGTCGGTTTTTATCACATGTATGTTTGTATTTCAAATGCTTTTGCATTACCATCCACAACTTAATGTTGAACAAAACTTATATCGAGACATACACACAAATAAGCACGTTGCACATGTATACTACGAACTATATAAAATATATATTTAATGTTAAAAGTTATACATCTTTTTCCTATTCAATTTTATTTCTTTATAATTTTTATAAATATCTTTAAACATAAAAATTTTTATATTTGAATATGTGGTTCTAGTGTTTTTTTTTGCAGGTTTGGGCTAGGGAGTCCAGGGGCGTTGTTGTTGAGTTGCTGAGCCTAGTTTGGATGTTTGTTGCCTAGCCCAGAGTTTCGTCCAGGTGTCTTGAGCCCATGTTGTTGTTGCCCTGCTTGTTTTGTGGCCCACTTCATTTGGCCCATTTGCTTTGCTCAGCTATTTGCTGATTTGGCAATATGTGCCAACAAACACAAACATATCTCAGCCGTTGAATCCTTCTTCTGTAAACCGTTGATCATGTTGAGAAAACACACTTTCCTGCCTATAAATAGCTTTGGTTTTCTTCATTTGTCACTTTTGATTCTTCTCAGTCTTTCTCACTTTTTCTGTGGTCTCTCTCTCGTAACAATTAGGGTTTTGATTATTAAGATCATCTTGATCTTGTAATATGGTATTCTCCTTTATATTGTGTTGATCATCTGTATATGATCAACGGAGTGTTTAAGAGATCTTTGTAGTGAGGTTTTGATGTAATTTGTGGTTTGTCAGATTTAATACTGTCAGACTTTTGTGCAGTTTGGTTGTGATTAATAAGATAATCTGTGCCGACTGATTTTGACATGGTATCAGAGTTTTGGTTGAGATCTTGATCTATCGTCGATTCTGCTGCTGATTTTGGTGAAGGACTTATCCTGCCTGTTCGTCTTCCTTGGGTCTTGGCTGTTCCAGATCTAGGGTTTGGTATTTGGAGGCATATTTTTTTTGCGTTCTGGTTTTCAACCCTAAGTGAAGGTTTAACATTACGAGTTGTTGGCGAACCTTAACTTGGACCTTGTTTGGTGAGATTGTTCTTGTTTACTGCTCTTTGGTCTAGTGTCTGTCCTAAGGAGTCGTGTGCCAGGGCTTGAGTCAGTGTTTAGATCTAGGGTTTGTCTAGAACAACTGTTGGCTCCCTCGTGAGGACCTGGACCGACACCATTTGAGTGACGAACCGGTTATCTGGATCACCGACGGGGCTTTGCCACTATTGATTTGTCTATTTGATCTTTGTTACTTTGTTTTTTATTTGTGCTACTTGTTGTCTGTTTGTTGTGTTGCATCTATTTCTGGGTTATGGCTGATGATCCTGCTGCCGCTGCTGCAGCCAATGGTGGTGCTATTATTGATTCTGTTAATATTACTCTTATTAGTAAGCTTGATGCTAGTGATCCGTTGTATTTGAATGCCAGTGATTCTACTAATTTGACTATTTTAATATAAAGTTAAAGGGTACTAAGAATTACACGGTTTTGCACTACTAGAAAAAATACCTATCTTGACACACATTTTATGACACGCACTCATTTATGACACTCAAAGCGTGTGTCATAAAAAAAGTGTCATGGTTTATAAAATCTTATTAATTAATGACACCCGTTTTTTGTGTGTCAAGAATTTAGTGTCAACAAATAGAAACGATGACACTATAATATATCGTGTGTCATCTTTTCATGTCATAAATATATTTTCCAAAAAATTCTCAAAACCCTCAATCTGCTCTCATATCCCTCTCATTCTCATCACAACAACCCCCAAATCCAACAAAACCCTAACGTTGATAATCACACAACAAACCCCAAACGTCATCTCCCGATCCATGAATCCGATTGATGCACCTAACACCATATTTGTACATCATCGAACGGTGCTACTGCTGCAGCAAAGTTATCCTCCGTCACGTATTCTGATGATGGAGCCCCACTTTCAATATAGATCGGGTCGGGTAACTCGAATTCGTCTATTGGGGAGTAGTTTAACAACTGTGATTCGACTTCAATCTGTGAAGCTTCAGGTGTTGGATAATCAAACATATTATCCAAAAACGGCACATCTAATTCCAACTGGTTGTACAACAAATCACCCGAATCCACATCTTCAACGATACTAATATCATGACCCGTTTGACAGTCCACCTTCTCCTGACCTGACCCGTTGTCTGATTGTCATTCATCCGCTTCCTTAACCATCAATTACCGAGAGTGGATCAGCTTTGGTATAAGTATATTCATATGGAGGAGATGCTTGGGAACGTTGCAGGTATCGTTAACTGTTTTATTTTATTGGTTTAATTTGTGTTGTATGAGATTATTGTTGTGTTAGATTGTTATTTTATTAAGTGTTAGCTTGATATGTGTCTTTTGAGATAGCTGTTGAATGCTAGAATGTAACTTAAGAAGTTGTAACTGCATATTGGACGTTCGCTTCTGAATAAAAATGTGAACATGTAAGATAACAAGATTGATATCAAAAGAATGCTAGAAACACAATCTGAAGTCAAAAATGTCGAATTTTTTTTTCTCGATGTTGGTTTTCACTATCCTAAGGAGCTTACGCCATTTTCTTTGTAAGTCGGATTTCGAAATGTACACATTAAGTCTTAAATTAGCTATTCTGATATCTATTACCTGGATATATATTTTAAAAACAAACCAAGTGAACAAAGGTGAAATGAAACTTTACTTAAATGAGTTAGAACACTTCAAGTGAAATTAGGGATGTAGGAGCACAGCAAACAGTACCATGACATAATAGGAATCTAGCCATGACTTGTTGTTTTTGAGTTATCCATTTCATCTGCTGTAGTTTATGTATCAAAACTTTCTTCCCCCAACAGGTGCATTCAGAGGGGAGGCTACTTAAGAAATACATATATTGTAGCATTCTATGCACACATAGAAACATATGCCTTGTATTTATCTAGAAGGCTCACTAAACTAAGGATAAGAACTACGCAAATAGTAGCATATCTTGGGAATGCCACTACCTTTGTTAGATATGTCAGTAGGTTGATTTGGTTATTCTAGTTTTTTATAATCTTATGCACATGATCCATATTTATACACATGATCCATATTTATACACATCAATTACTTTTGAGTTGGACTCGGTCTCGAACCGTAACACAGACGTAGGAGACTGAAGGTTGTTTGACTCAGCACCGGACTCGTAACCGGAAGTTGATAATCAAAACTCTTTCTCTTCTCTCAGATGGCTTCTCTCATGCGCCAGTGTGGCTTTAGATCCGCCATGTTGATAGTCGAGCCGCTATCTCTGCATATTGTGAACGAAGCCGTCCCTCATCTTCGGAGAACATCAGGCCGTTTTCTTCCTGGTCGCCTAGTTACGATATAATATCTATCTTATTCTTGTCTGTTAAATTATATATTATATATGCAGCCATGGTTCAACACTTCTCCATTTGAGTATTTCCCAAGCTTATGTATTTCACTTGTTAAATAATTTACAATATACAATTTGAAGGTTTAATTGGGAAAAGATTAACCCTGGAATAAGCATATGCCATGTTCTTTGTGGTTTTTTAGCGTTTCGTGGAGGTTGGCAGCAGCATAGGAGGTGTTTTGGAGGAGCAATTGGTGGCCTAACAAATCACAGTGAGCGGTTGTATTGGCTGCCAGAACAGATCATAACTTTAACAGCAACATTAATTATTTCGAGCTAAGTTTCAGGGTCGAATAGTAGCGCATGGATCACGAGTTCACTAGGTATCTTTTGAGGACAACCAAGTTGAGCTATGTTTAATGATTTTTAACCGTTTTAGGCTGAATCATGTATTCGCATTTAAATGGTTTCATAACGATGGTTCGGTTAGCATTTCTATTTTTTATCTTAAAACTAAAATGCTTTTTAGATAAAGTTTGGGGCTGATTTGATTAAAGGTTTTAGAATTCGTGAAAGGTTTAGTTTTGCAAGTCATCGGGCTCACAGATTATGCTTTTCATCTGCTGCATCTAAAGTGGTTGTGTGAAATATCTACTAAAATGAGAATGTGGTTCATGTTTCAGGAGCAAAGTTATGATTTAGAGATGCCAAGGCATGGAACACATACAAGGAATAGAGAGACTTTGAGGGGCTAATGGAATGAATGTAACTGCTTTAAGCTCATATTAAAAGTGTGAAAAGTCAAATGCTAGTGAGTTTTCATATCTTAATGATGTATTAAACCCATGTGATCTCTATTGCAATGGCCATTAGATGAACTGAAGATTGAATAGAAATACAATTTGTTACAGGAGCTGGACTATTAGTGGGCAAAGAGCATGAACCAGGTTCAGTCTAAATTCATTGCAATAGTTAATGAACCAGGTTCAGTCTAGTAGGTATTGAAAAGTTTATAGAGAATGCTAAACTTATATTTGTTATTGTTTTTTGAAGGAATGGCAACATGTGCAAGATCACACGGTGGCGACGGTGGGGTCGACCTCCTCATGGACGACTAGGATCCCTCGTGGTTGCGAATCTTGTAAGTTACATTTTTAGTTATATACTTGTCTTTATGTTGCTTATAGTGCAAAAAAAAAAATCAGTCCAATTCTAGATATTAGTCATTTGCTTAGATATTAGTTGCGAGTAATTGCGAGTCTAGTTCGATTGAATGCTTCCTATATGTTGTGTATTTGATTAGATATTAGTCATTTGCTTCATTTTTGGTTCATTGTTTGGTAATTGTTGTGCACACCAAGTGTTTGTAATATTGTTGGTGTAATGTTTGGTAATTGCTTCAATTAACGTTATGTAAGTTGGTCGAGTCAAATTCTAGCCACCCTTGTTTTCTTGAAACTAAAACCATCATGAACTTTAACCTTCATCTTATTAATTTAGTTGTTGTCTCAGGTCGGGGGAGAAGTAGATGTTTACACAGATGCGGATATTGATGTCAGTGTTGAAGAATGGTCAAGTTATGCCGCAACCTTCATTTTCAAGTGATTCGTATGTTTAGGTATAGACTAACGTAATGTATTGACACAATATTTTTGTAACCATTGTACTTGTTGTAGGATTCGATAAATGTTTATATTGTAATGGATTTTTTGGTGGTATATATAATAAATGCAGTTTTATTATGTAATTTATTGATTTTGTAATTATAAATTTAAATATAAATCCAGGGATATTAGTCATTTTGCAGAATTTTTTTTAGATAAAAAAAACTATGACACGCAAAATGAGTGTCACAAAGGTGTGTCAAGAATGTATGTCATTATAGCGTGTCATGAAAGCGTGTCATAAATGCGTGTCAAAAAAGGGTGTCATGAACGCGTGTCATTAAAAGATGACACGCGCTTACGAGTCATAAAAATTTAATGACATGTTCTTCCTTGACACTTTGCCGTATGTCATAAACACCCTTTTATGACGCGCAATGCGCGTCAAGATAGGGGTATTTTTCTAGTAGTGTTGGCAAATGCTATGATATTGGGTTTCCAAGTTAAAAACAAATTAGAGTTTGTTAATGGTGATTGTGTTAAACCCACAGATGATGCTGTACTTGCTAGACAGTGGGATAGATGTAACAATATTGTCTTGACCTGGATTTTAAATTCCATATATGAAGAGTTATACATGGGATAGGTCTATTCCAAACTTGCCTCTGAAGTTTGGAAGGACCTCAAAGAAACATATAATAAAATTGATGGGTCTGTTGTTTTATCTTTATATGAGAAGATTAACTCCTTTAAACAAAATGGGATGTCTGTTTCTGATTATTATCACAAGTTGAATATTATGTGGAAACAACTTGATCAAGTCTTACAGTTACCTTATTGTGTTTGTGATGCTTTTAGGGAGTTTAATGATCATACTAATATGATAAGACTTATGCAATTTTTAATAGGGTTGGATGACTTTTATCAAAGTGTTAGAACTACTGTTTTACTTAGGACTAATCTGCCTTCTGTTAGAAGGCATTCTTTTTAGTTTCTAGAGAGGAATCTCATAGAAACTTGAGTAATGCCTCTAGCAGTAAGCCAAATCAGTCTGTGAACTTCTTTGCTAAAACCAGTTCACCTACTGAAAGTTCTTTTAACAAAAGGTTTAATAAAGGTTCAAATCAATCCTTAAAATGTGCTCATTGCAACAAAACTGGTCATCTTGTTGACAAATGCTTTGAGTTAGTTGGGTATCCACCTTGGGCTAGAAATAGAAGCAACCAAAACAAGAAGGCTCCTGTAAGCAACAATAGTGTTTCTAAGTGTTCTGATAATTTTTTGGGTGGTTTGACTAGTGATCAAGTTGCTAAGCTATTAAGTCTAATAAATGAGAAACCTTCAGGTTCTTCATAGACTTGTCATCTGGCTGGTAGGTTATATTGTGCTTCTGCTATTAGATGTGAATAATGCCTTTCTTTATGGTGACTTGTATGAAGATGTCTACATGTCTTTACCTGAGGGTTATGGGCCAAATGATGCTAATAAGGTAGCTAAAAAAGTCTTTATATGGCCTTAAGCTGGCTCCTAAAATGTGGAATGCTAAGTTGGTTAGTGCTTTATGTGAGTTTGGATTTGTTCAAACTCAATGTGATTACTCTATGTATGTTAAACATACAGATTTTGTGTTTATTGTGCTATTGGTGTATGTTGATGACATAATTCTAACTGGTAACTCTATTCTTGAAATCAATAAAGTTAAATACTTGTTTAAAACCAAATTTCTTATTAAAGATCTTAGTGTTTAAAGTACTTTCTTGGAATATAAGTTATTAAGGTTGAAAATAATGTGTGTCTATCTCAAAGGAAATATTGTAGTGATTTGTTAATGGAATATGGTATGCTGGGGTGTAAACCTATTACCAATCCCATTGAAGCAAATCATGTGTTAACATACATTGTTAATGATAAACACAAACCCATAAGTGATGTTACTGCATATCAGCAAGTTGTTGGGAAACTTATATACTTATCTCATACTAGACCTGATATTGCTTATCCAAGACATTACTTAAGTCAATACATGCACAAACCTACTGAAGGTCATGTTAAGATTGCATTTAGATTACTTAGGTACTTGAAGTCTTCTCCTGGAAAAGGGTTATTGTTCTCAAAAGGAGAGACTTTGGACCTTATTGCCTATTCAGACTCTGACTGGGCAAAATGTGTTGATACCAGGAAATCTGTTACAGGCTATTGTGTTTTCCTGGGTAATTGTCTTGTTGCTTGGAAAAGTAAGAAACAAGCTATTGTCTCCAGGTTATCTTCTGAGGCAGAATACAGGGCAATGTGCTCTGTTGCTTGTGAGGTTGTCTGGTTAAAAAACTTGTTATCTGAACTTAAAGTTCAGATCTCTTTACCTGTCAAATTATTTTGTGACAGTTCTGTAACTCTTTCAATTGCCGCTAATCCTGTTTTCTTTGACCAAACAAAGCACTTTACTTTAGACTTGTTCTTTTAAACGATGTTTAGATAATTATCCATGATTATATATGCTCAACATATGTTAGGATTGCATTTTCATGTGTTAGGAGGTGTTAAAATGCGTTAAAACGACAAAACTGGAAAAACTGAAAATGCCCAGTCTTGGTTCGACCTGTAGGGGGGTCGAACCAGACATTATGATGTTTAATAACTCCATTCAACCTCACATAGTCACATTCGACCTAGGTATGGTGTCGAACGAGGCTTTAGTTTTTTTTTTTTACCATACTTTGTCATTTTTCATCATTTCACAAACCCTAAACGCCTCTAAACACTCTCTCTCAACTTTAATCACCGGGGAAGGAGTTTTTGCTCTTGTTTTTCATAATCTAACCTACAAACATCTTCTAAACAAAGATATAAGGTGTGTTCTTCATCCTAAATCCTTTTTAAAGAATTTTGATTCGTTTTCATTAAACCCCAAAGGTCCAGATCTATTTTAAGATGGTTTTCACAATTAAAAACCTTCCTAACATCTTTCTAAACAAAACCTAATCATTAAACATGAGTTTTCATACAAGTTAACATGTGTTATGTTGCGTTAATGATTTTTTTATGTGTATTATGTGTTGTATGATGATTATGTGCTGCATAGATGTTATAGAAAGGTTCTAGTGCTGCTATGGATGATAGGTTTTGGATATTTTAGGCTATCAATTGTTGGATGATGATATTTTGCTTGTTTTGGGGATTTTGATAGATTTAGGGATTTGATTCATGATATTATTATGGATAATATGATTAGGGGTTTTGCTTCACATGATAATCTGAACATGTTGAGTTGATTATTGAATGATTTCAGAAAGTTTCCTAATTGGGTAAAGTTTTCATGCATGATGTGACGTTTCCATAATTTTGCCATTTTGGGTAAGTATTAAAACGGATTGATTTTGGAATAAAATTGGTAGGGTTTGTAGGGATATGTTATTCATACTTGACTGCAGTGTTTCGTGATGTTTCGTGATGTTTTCAGATAGTTTTGATGCAATTTGATACGTTTTAGGAGGAATGGGGCTGCAGGGGTCGAACGTGGGATAGCTTCGACCAGCGTGGGGTCGAAGGCAGGGCCCAGGGGGTCGAACCTAGATCCCAGTAGGTCGAATGTGGCTCAGTTAGGTCGAACGAACTTGATTTAGGTCGAATTAACACATGTTAAGGTCGAATGAACATGTGTTAAGGTCGAATGAACTTGTATTAGGTTGTATGAACTTGTGTATAGGTTGAATGAACCACAATGGGGTCGAACCAAGGTCAATTGGGTCAAACCTAGCCCAGTCTTATGCTGATTCGACCTTACAACTCCATATGTGCGATTTTTTTATGCAAACTAAGTGTTATATGCTTGAAACTTATGAGTTAATCCTATGTACTTGATTAATTGATGTAATGGGTCACCAACAGGATGTCAAGTCAGTCTGGTACATCCGGTTAACACTCAAACACATTTCTAAACACAAATAGTCAAGATCTGGACAATCGGGGATTAGTTAACCATCGGGTTAGTAGTCAATACGCTTACTTAAACTCATTGATAGGTCACCATTAGTTGGGATTATAACACACGTGTCGGATTTCTATTTATCTGAAGACGCACTCTAAGGTGAGTTCACGGCCCCACTCTTTACAATTTTACATTTTCGGGGGAGAAAACATGTTGTATTCTTTAAACGTATGTCAACTATGTTTTCATAAAAGGTGTGTCAAACTATGTTTTGGTATTCATGTATTCATTATGTTTTGGAGTATTCATTGAGTTACTATGCGATGTTTTGGAAGTCCTGGGGAGAACCATGAATGTGCGGGGATGCACAACGGGGGAAATGTGGATAGATCTATTTGGGCTAGGCTGGCCCCACGTGTTCAATTGGAGGTTGGACGGGTGCATGTAGTCTCTTAGGTATTCAGTATTCAGTATCCAGTATTCATTCGGGTAGTATTCATGTATTCACAGTATTCGATCTCAGTAATGGTTTTCCAATCGCAGTAATGACAGGTATTCATATGGTTTGCATGCATGTGGCCTAGTTTGGCCACAGGTATCATTGAAACCATTTGAGTCGGTCTTCATAAAAAACCTGTGAACTCACCGGCATTATTTGCTGACGTTTTTAGCATGTTTGTCTCAGGTCGCTAAGGTAGCAGCTATCGATAGGCGCACGGAGTCTCACGGCATCTAGGATTCATAAGCATGTTTGTTAAACATTTCAGACTTTCAATCTTACTTATGGGCTGTAATAACATTTTGCTTCCGCTGTGTTGAATTGTTTTTGAAACTTAATGAGTAGTTTACGTTGTTTTCATTTCATATAGTTGTCGTTTATTATGACCGTTGACTTGGATCCTGGTGTATCACGCGCCTCGCGGTAAAACCCCGCACGTGGAAATTTGAGGGTGTGATAGATTGGTATCAGAGCCGATGGTTATAGTGAACAAGGACTGCATGTAGAGTCTAGTCTATAGCCGAGTGTCACACACATTAGACGGTCACACATACTTACGAGTCGTGTTATTCGGTAAATGTACCAACCTTGTCGGGGTGTCGGTGTCCTCACCACACAGTATCATACTATCTATCCTTGGTTATTGTGACCGTTGACTTGGATCCTGGTGTGTCACGCGCCTCGCGGTAAAACCCCGCACGTGGAAATTTGAGGGTGCGACATATTCAATTTTATTTCTTTATAATATTTATAAATATTTTTAGGGGTAACTTTGTAGAAATGTAACCAAGTTTGCTAACTGTTCCAATTAAGTCACTCAAACTTTTTTTGTCTCTCTAAAATCACTCAAGTTTCATTTAGTGTTTCAATAGTATGTAATTATCAGGTTTCCAGGTAAAAGTGATGATGTGTCAGGTTTTAATATTTTTTAATAAATTTTTTAAACATGTAAAGTTTAAAAAAAATTTATTTTTTTAAATCTTCATTTTATAAAACTCACCTAATAAAAATAATATCAATGTAAGCATTAAAATGAAAGAGAAAATAAAAATAAAAGAAGAAGGTGACCTGATGACATGGTAATTGCATAGTTTAGAACAACAAATGAAACTTAAATGACTTTAAAGAGACAAAAAAAGTTTGAGTGACTTAATTAGAACACCAAGCAAACTTGGTTACATTTGTGTGGCATTTCTCCATACTTTTAAACATACATATTTTTAAAAATATTTTTATATTTGAATATGTGGCTCTAATGTTTTTTTTCAGGTTTGGGCTAAGGGATTCCAAGGGTGTTGTTGCTGAGCCTAGTTTGGATGTTTGCTGCCTAGCCCAGAGTTTCGTCCAGGTGTCTTGAGCCCATGTTGTTGTTGGCCTACTTGTTTTGTGGCCCACTTCGTTTGGCCCATCTGCTTTGATCTGCTATTTGTTGATTTGGCAATCCGTGCAAACAAACACAAACATATCTCAGCCGTTGAATCCTTATTCTCTAAACCATTGATCATGTTGAGAAAACACACTTTCCTGCCTATAAATAGCTTTGGTTTTCTTCATTTGTCACTTTTGATTATTCTTAGTCTTTCTCACTTTTTCTCTGGTCTCTCTCTCTCTCTCATAACAGTTAGGGTTTTGATTATTAAGATCATCTTGATCTTGTAATCCGGTATTCTCCTTTGTATTGTGTTGATCATCTGTATATGATCAACGGAGTGTTTGAGTGATCTTTGTAGTGAGGTTTTGATGTAATTTGTGGGTTGTCAGATTTATTACTGTCAAATTTTTGTGCACTTTGGTTGTGATTATTAACACTACTAGAAAATGGGTCTAATGCAACTTCACTAGAGATGAAGGTTGCATTAGAAGATCTAATGCAACTTTTTTCTATAAAAGTTGCAATACTATATTGAATTTGCAACCCTTTTATTTTAAAAGTTGCAAAATTTACTAAAAATTGCAACCTTTTTCCAAGAGGTTGCAAATCTTATTAAAATTTGTAACTTTTGTTAGAAATGTTGCATTTTGTGAGGTAAGGTTGCGTATATCCAATTGCGAAGTGACCAGTCCCACCTCAAACTCTCCACAAACATGGGGGCCTAATGCAAAGTATGCCCTTTTTAATTATATAAAATAAGTTTCTTACAAAACACTATTCAATTTTGGTGTTCGACATACAAATGCCACATTACATCCACAAACCTTTATGTACAATTCCATGAGCTCTATGCACAAGCCTTGATTGTGTATGGTATATTTTACTTTTTATTTCCCTAATCGTATCAATAAAAAAACAAAATAATTCTCATCGTTTTGTTTGAATTTTAAACCGATGTGTTCCGTTATAATATCAATTTGATGAGATAATTAAGTAAAATTGATGAAATAAAAGAAATATCATTTTTAGTAAGTATTGAGACAAACATATGTCTAACAAATTTTTTGGGTTCAGGTCGTGTTAGGTTTGGGTCAAACCTGCCAACCCAAAAACATGACCTGTTTAACACCATATTTAACCTGTGCATTGGAAGTAGGGCTGCAAACGAGTCGAGTTGAGCCTGAGCTCGAACTCGATTAACTTATAAGAAGTCGAGCTTGGCTCGTTTATTATATATTAACTAATATATTAAATAATAATAATATAAATAATAGTTCGTTTAGGTTCGTGCGCTCGATAAGTGATGCTCGAGCTCGGGCTTGTTTACTACACAACATTAAATGAGTGGTAAATATTATTAAATATTTTAAAAAATCATAATACACTACGCTCGATAAGGCTCGACGAGCCTAACGAGTTTCACATGTCAGGCTCGATAATTAAACGAGATTTGTTTTATGCTCGAGCTCGATAAGGCTCGGCTTGTTTCGAGCTTTTTACTAAGCCAAGCTCGAGTAGCTCGCGAGCAGCTCGACTCGTTTGCACCCCTAATTAGAAGTCCCCGCACACATGCCCACTTAGCGGCAGTTTCACTAGTAAAATTTATAGTTTCACTTCCTCCCTCCCAAACCAATATCAAACCTAAATTAGGGCAATTTAAAAAAATTAGTTTCCCTCTAAAATCGTAACGCTCTAAATTAGGGGAGAGGGAAACTAAAATTTTTTGATGATTGTATGTAATTCTATCGCCAGAGGTAATTTTTGGTGATTGTATTAGACATCACGTGAATTTCAAAGTTGCTCCCTAATAAGAAACTGCAAGTGAAGGTTTTTTCTTTTCTTTGTAGTTCTTCTATTATTCCATAATATTTGATATCATATTATGCTGTTGTACATGTATGTATAAATTTTTGTTCATATTTCATCATAATGTTCAGGTGCTCTTTAATGTATTGAACTTGTTAATGTGTTTGGAGATCGGAAAAACAATGTTAGTATATATTCGACTTATGTCTTTATTTGTTTCATTTTTTATGGTTGTTGCATTTTTTTTATTCCTATTTGCTTTGTACACCAGGTCTATTTGTTTTGTATTGTTTGAAGGCTAATGTTTTCTGTTGTGTTGCTTAAAAGTGAAAACTTTGAAGATATGCACCAACCGCTCGATGAAATGCTTCACTCAAACTGACTTTTATAATGAAGTCTTGAAACTATGTATGGTATTGAGCAAACCTTTTATTTTGCATGAACTTGTTACATTATAAAATTTGACAAGCCATAAACATATATTATTCCTAAAACTGGTCCACAGTTTATTGATTTATCTTTTTGAATTTGCAAGGCATTTACAGTTTAGTAATTATGCAAGCAATGCACACCTTATGTACTAATGGTCTGTATTTTGATTATTTGTATCATGTACTTGTTTTATATTTCAGAATATATACATATGTTTCTCATGATAAATATATAAACTCACATGGAACTTTCAAGATCAGACACTCTATGAATAATCTAAATTGTTATTTGACTAGTGACTTAATGGTACAACTGATGTAGTGATGAATTTCTATATTTTCTGTTTTTGATTACCAATAACTGCGTATTAAAGCACAATTGTTTGTCATTAAGTTCTATTTGCAGACCTTGGTACCTTAAAAAATATATATCATTTTTCTTATTTTCATATTTCATGGCCCGTATCCTTTGAATGAATGTTAGTTTAGTTGAGAATTATGGATCATCTGTTGTAGTATTAACTATAGCTAAGTTGTAATCATTTTGTATGTAATCATAAATCTAGTTAAAAATAAGGTTTGTTAAGCCTAAAATAGAATTAATGATCACAAGTGGCAAATTTCTAGAAATAGAGTCTTGTAAAAGAATATAGGTGAGTCTCCTAGTCTAAAATCCTTGCAATTATTGTTTTGATTTATTGCTAATGGGCAGAGGTAGGTAATTTTGGACTTTGGTTTGAAGTTTGCTACTGATTAATATTTGATTGGCTTTTTTATTTACGTTTTGCCGAAACAAAGGATATTTCAATTGGGAAGAAAACGGGGAAATCCCATTGTTGTGGATATTTTGATTGTCAAAACAAGTCGCAATATATGTCAACCCAAGAACGAGTAACTATATTTTACTTTGATGTGGAAACGTAACCATGCTTCAAGGAAACTGAAGTTGCTACTAATAAGAGTGTTGAAAGTCACTTCTTATATCATTGCTTGTATAGAAGTTGATATGTACCCATCTATGATTATATTAGACTAAAACCTTGACTTTTGTCAGCATATAACTTGTTGTCATTTATCTTTTTTCGTGGTGTTTGTTCTATTCATTATATATGCATCATCTTAATTTCAGGAGATGTGACCTACAAATGAGGATGAGAAACGCAATGAAACTACTTTTTTTTATGGAGAGCAACAAAATAGGTGGCATGTATAAAGCAAACAATGATGGATATAAAGAAGATTTAAGTTTAGCAGCAATCAAATTGAAGAGCATCATCAAAGGTATTACTAATCGGCAGGACACATCTTAGTTTCAGTTACACACAATTCCTAATAACAGACATACACTGTAACCTTAAATTAAAAATGCAATCACAGAAATTGTTTTCAGGTATAGATGCTATTTCATGATATTTGCAGCAATAATTCCACTAGTATGAGTTTTGTTGAGAAAAAAGCTGCCTGAAAATGAAAGTTCACAAAAATCTCTAATGGATATTCAGATTGAAGATTATTAAAGGCTATTGAATGACCATTTGTTACGAACTTTTACAATGTCAGCAGGTTTTGGAGTCTACTCGTTAGTAGCTCGGTTTCCTTGTAGAAAGCATGATGTGAATATTCAACTTCATGGATTATATTTAAGGTAGTCTCATATGTGCCATCTACTCCGATGAACCCAACAAGCATAATTTGGTAAACTTCATATTTGGTTAATGTGGCATAAAGGGTGGGTTAGGTGACTGACTGGTCATGATGGACATCTATGGATTACTTGAGACAAGTTGAGTTGACCAAAAGCTCTTGACCAGTTTATCTAACAACTCAGTGTGCCAGTTGTCCAATATTGTTGCAAAAACTATATTGAAAACAAAAGTTTTTGGTTTCTAATGTGTTTAGTTGAATATTCATTTTTGTGTAGGATGTGGAGGGAAACCATACAATATGTAGAATCTGCTCAAAATGCTTATAAATAGTGTTGCAACAAGGAAACACTTTCAGAACAAGTGTATGTCGTCGACCTTTTTTTAAGCAGATTTAGGTACTTGTTGACTATTACATTTGCAACCTGACGTGAATATAACTGAAGCTGGATAATGGAGGATATTACAGATGGAAAGTGTGGGGTGGTATTATTTTGCAAATTTGTAACCTGAAGAACACCCCTACGCAAAACGATTTTGACAGCCAATGAGAAACCAATGAATTGACAATGTGAAGCATTATGGAAAAGCTACCTATACTTTAGGATCTTATAAATGTGTAGGAGGTTTTCATTAGATCCTATCACTGTAAATATAAGTTTTCTTTAATCACATTGTTAAATTGAGTTTGGACATATGCTAAGTTACAGTATAAGATCTCTATTATATTTATGTTATTATTTTGTTGGTGTAATTGAAATACTATTGCATTTTAATAGAAATTTTAATGGTTTAAACAATATTATAGAGTTGCATTTTAATGTAAAAAAGGTTGCATCTATTGTAACTTAAATCTTAAAAAAGTGTTGCATTTTATGTAAAAAAAATGGTTGCATTTGAGGTAATAAAGGTTGTATTTGAAAGTAAAAAAGTTGCATTAGTATATAAAAAGGTTGCAACATTAAAAGGTTGCATTTGAATAATAAATGCAACCCTTTCAAAAAAGGTTACATTATCTACAAAAAGGTTGCATTATATCTAATGCAACTTCGCCTAATGCAGCTCTTAATAAACGGTTGCATTAGGCTTTATGCAACCTTTTAGAGGCCTAAGGCAACATTTTATTGGAGTTGCATTAGCTTCGTTTTCATGTAGTGAGATAATCCGTGCTGACTGATTTTGACATTTAAAAAGTTATAAACCGTAATGGTTTTATAACTCTCGCAAATACAAAGTGATTTTCATGTATGTAGTTGTGGCTCAATTGGTACTTTATAGTGTGATCAAGACGAACTTGTTTGTAGTACACATATAGGAACATGTTATCATTTACTCTTACATTCACATACTGTATATAAACAACATGGAATTGTCATTGCTTATTTCGAACTCTTTGTTAAGAGTCCAGGAAAGCCAGTTGAAATATTTTTTTTAAAATACTTTAGTTGGCTCATAGGAAAGAAAGTGAATGCAGGTAGTCACTAATCCAAGATTCTAGACTTCAAAGGCGTTGGGCATTAGAGACCGTAGGTGGAAGTGGTTTTCAGTGTTTTGCATAAGGCCACAACCATGGATAGCAAACTTCATGAAGTCTTCGATGGCTAGTAATGGACAACATGAAATCTGCAATACAATATAGTAGACTTGTTCGATTTTGAACCTACGGAATCATGAAGTCTCACGTGTTTGTACCAGGATGCTTCTTCTTCGATTTTGAATATATATGAAACTGGATCTTGAAATTCATTCATGGTTGTGTGGTATTTCTGGTGCTGATGACATAGATTTCAACCATGGAAATACTTCTTCCCCCATTTGGTGAAAAGTATTTCCAGAGAAGAAGTATTTCCATGGTTGAAATCTCTCCTTCAGCACCAGAATACCACCCAACCATGAATGAGTTTCAAGACCTAGTTTTATATATATATTCAAAATAAAAGAAGCATCTCACGGGATCCCTGAGACTTCATGATTTCATAGATTTCCAAAATCGAACAAGTTCACTATAGTGTATTGAAGACTTTATGAAGTACTCGTCAATCTTGGTTTGCAGACTAAAGTACTTGTCAATCTTCTAACTCGATTACTTTTAAAAAACAAGTCACTGGAGTTTTAAATTCTAGAAAAAGAAAATAAAACTAGAAACTTAAACCAAATCACCGCCTTCGGTACCTATGGTCTCACATCTGGGTTAGTTGGGTTAGTTTGTGGTGACCACTTGTCACACCCTCAAATTCCACATGCGGGGTTTTACCGCGAGGCGCGTGACCCACCAGGATCTCAGTCAACGATCACAATAAACATACAACAAACATGCATTCATATATATTTTTAAAACCAAAATATCATGCTTTGAGCCGTAAACCAGCAGCGGAAACATTTCTTGTTTACAACCAAAAGACATATCATTGTTTACAAAACATTGTTTAATACGCTTCAAAATATTAGACGCTGTGCATGACTTCGTGCGCCTAGCCCATTGACTGCTACCTTAGCGACCCGAGAAAACATGCCAAAAATGTCAACATATAATGCTGGTGAGTTCACAGGTTTTCTTTTATAAAAGCGTTGTTATAACTTTGAAATGGTCATATCCGTTACTACTAGGTTATAAGAACGTTAGCTAGACGTTAAGTGTTTGTCTACTACTACGGTTGGGAACCCATTACTATACGTGTATAAGTTGTTGAAGCTTGCCCAGACGTTTTGGCTATAACCGATGCCTCGGCGAGCCAGTAATAAGAGACAATATGCACCCGCTCGGCCCAGCCGTCGAGTGGGGTTTGTGAGGCCCAATAGATCTATCCACATTTCCCCCGTTGTGCATCCCCGCACATTCACGGTTTCCCCCTAGGACTTTCCATAAAAGCCACATAGTATTTGTAAAGTAACCATAGTATAACATGACCTTTAGTAAGTAAGTATGTAGCATGTTTCTCCCCCGAAAGTAAAACAGTAAAAGTGGGGCTGTGACACTCACCTCGGATTGCGTTACTTGGAAATAGTTAAGTAATTATGCTATGATAGCCCCAAATAGCGGCGACCTATCATAAGATGTGTATAAGTATCCGGACTAATAACCCGCAGGTTAACTAGTCCCCGAATGTCCAGTCCATGACCATAAACGTTTGAAAACACCTTTGACTGTTAAACCGACCGTACCAGACAAGACTCGACATCCCATTGGTGACCCGACATCTCACGTGTTAGAAAAATACAAGACATCATGCAACATATGCAATTAAATACTTAATACGCGCAAGAGTTCACCTAGTCTAGCATAATGTTCAATTAACGCATAAACAGGTCCGAACACGTGTTACTAAGCCATTGGGTGTATCCCGGGGTTCCTATCATGTTCCTAGGTGTCAAATCATGTTCCGGGATGTCAAAATACGTTTACAACAGCAGTACACGCGATTAGGAAACTTACATGCGATTAGGAAAAGTCAACTAGTGAATAGGGAGGTCAAACTGGCGAGTAGGGTGCTATTCGCCTGTTGTATCAAGCGAATAGGTTGTCATCGCCTGATACATCAGGCGAGTAGAGCCCTATTCGCCCCAAGCACTGCTGTCGCGCGTTAAACCTTCCAAATCAGATTCGAAACATGTAAAAACACCCAATATCAAAACTAAACTATTAGCCAACCCATTCCAAGCAAAAACCCCCCAATTTATCTCTGCTCTAATGGGCTCGGTGCGATTATTTCCAAAAATGGCAAAATACTAGGTTTCATTAACTATGAAATCTTTCCTTAAGTAGTAAAGATCAGATTACACCTCCTACAACTTGCAATTCATCATCCCTATGTTATAGCATCATTCTAGCATGATTTCTAACCATAAACAAGAAATGAATCATATCATAACATCCTAATTCTTCAAGAATCACCCAAATGGGTCAAAATGCATACTTTCATCTAAACACTATAACAATAGCTTAAACTCATAGATAATCATCCTAACAACTCCTACACATCAGAAGTACATCAAATGCATGGAAACATTCATGTTATAATCACCAAAAATAATCATATGCATCAATACTTCACATAGAGCAAGTATTATGGTGTAGACTTGTTTTAGAACTCATTTCCAAGGTTTTTAAAGACTCATTCTTATCAAAATAAGGTCTGGACTTTTGGGGAACCAAAACAATAACATTACAAAGGTTTAGGATGAAGAACACACCTTGGATTTTATCAAAGAAAGGTGTATAAGCTTGGAAATGGTGAGTTTTGAAGCAAAACAAGTTCCAGAGGTGTTTCAAGGTGTGTGGGAGGCTTAGGATCAGTTAGGGTTGCACAAATGGTGTTTGGGGAGTCAAGGGTTGTATTTATAGGTGTTTTGATTCGTGCACATCAGATCAGGCGAGTAGGAGAGCAGTTCAGGCGAGTAGGGCTTCTAATCGCCTATAGACTGGCGATTAGAGCCCTAATCTCCATCAGGCTTCCTCTAATCGCCTATACAGGTGGCGATTAGGAGCTCTCCAGGCTCCTAATCGCCTGTATGGTTCCAGAACGGGTTTTTGGCGCGTTAAACACTATTTTAACACATATAAACACGTATTCACATACCAACAAGTCACATAATGATTATAAACACATAATGCACGATAACTAACACGTTTACATCCATTCACCAATTCCTGGGACTCGAGACTTGCGTGTGTACGTTAAACCCGGCGATTCCACGAATCACCAATCCTTGTACACATGGTTATGGACCGACTCCCGATAATCCCGCAGATCATCGTAACGACTCCCGATGATTCCCAGAATCATCGTAACGACTCGACTGACCCAGTTAAGTACGTAATATGCATGACTCGCTAAGGTAGACTTACTAGTTTAGTCAATGTTACTAACCTGAGTTTGCCGGGTGTCACATCATCCCCCTGTTGAAAGAATTTTCGTCCCGAAAATTGCTCAAAGCCAAAAAGGAGAGACGAAAGAAAAGAAAAAATTTTCCGGTTGCCACATCACCCCCCTGTTGAAAGGAATCTCGACCCGAGATTCATTCAGCTTCAGCAGAGACATGTCTTGATTCGAACGCGCGCTTAAGAAATAAATGGGGATACTTAGCTTTCATCTGATCTTCCCGTTCCCACGTGAACTCCGGTCCATGATTTGAGTTCCAACGAACTTTAACAATGCGGATTTTACTCCGACAAAGGCTACGGATCTTATAGTCGAGAATTTCAACCGGTTCTTCCACAATACGCAGACGATCATCCACCTTGATCTCTTCGAGAGGAACAACCAAAGATTCATCCGCCAGACACTTCTTGAGATTAGAGACATGGAAGACATTATGAACATTACTGAGTTCAGCTGGCAGATCAAGCCTGTATGCTACCGGTCCAATCCGTTCCAGAATTGCGAACGGTCCCACATACCAAGGATTCAACTTGCCCTGCTTCCCAAAACGTATAACGCCCTTCCACGGAGATACCTTCAATAAGACCCTGTCGCCAAACTCAAACTCTAGAGGCTTGTGACGACGATCGGCATAACTCTTTTGACGATCCCGAGCTGCTGCCATGCGGTTACGGATTTGTACGATCTTCTCGGAAGTCTCGTACACAAGCTCCGGGCCGGTGAGTTGACTCTCACCCACCACAACCCAACAAAGAGGGGACCGGCATTTCCGCCCGTAAAGGGCTTCGAACGGAGCCGCCTTGATGCTAGAATGGTAGCTATTGTTGTAGGAGAATTCCACCAACGGTAGATGACTCTCCCACCCCTTGCCAAAATCGATCACACATGCCCGAAGCATGTCTTCTAGAGTTTGGATTGTCCGCTCACTTTGACCGTCGGTTTGCGGATGATAAGCTGTGCTCATGTCTAACTGAGTACCCATAGCCTTATGCAAGGATTTCCATAAGTTAGAGGCGAACCGAGAATCACGATCAGAAATAATAGAGACAGGCACCCCATGCCGAGAAACCACTTCCTTAAGATATAAACATGCCAAACGCTCGAGGCCATCGGTTTCTTTGATAGCGAGGAAGTGCGCAGACTTTGTCAACCTATCAACAATCACCCAGATCAAGTCACAACCACTGGGCGATTTCGGGAGTTTGGTCACAAAGTCCATCGTAATCCGCTCCCACTTCCACTCGGGAATTTCAGGCTGTTGCAGAAGGCCGGGCGGCTTTTGATATTCAACCTTAACCTTGGCATAGGTCAAGCACTTGCTCACGTATGAAGCTACATCCGCCTTCATGTTCGGCCACCAATAAAGTATCTTTAAATCTTGATACATCTTATCGGAGCCAAGGTGAATGGAGTACCTGGACTTGTGAGCTTCATCGAGAACGAGCTCCCGCAAGCCCCCAAATAAAGGGACCCAAATACGTTCAGCGAAATAATGTAGGCCATCGGACCTGAGCTCAAGGTGACCATCAGCACCATGCATGGTTTCAGCTTTAAGGTTTTCCTCCTTCAAAGCTTCTTGTTGTGCCGAACGGATTCGGTCGGGTAAGCCGGAATGGATAGTGAGCTGAAGAGCTCGAACACGACGAGGTTTAGCGGTTTCCTTCCTGCTCAAGGCGTCTGCGACCACATTCGCCTTGCCAGGATGGTATTTAATAGCGCACTCGTAATCATTAAGAAGCTCGACCCAGTGACGCTGTCTTATATTCAACACCTTCTGATCAAAGATATGCTGGAGGCTCTTGTGATCGGTGTAAATAGTGCACTTGGTACCGTACAAGTAATGCCTCCATATCTTTAAAGCAAAGACTACTGCACCCAATTCCAGATCATGGGTGGGGTAGTTTTTCTCATGAACCTTGAGCTGACGAGAAGCATAGGCAATGACCTTCTCGCGTTGCATTAGCACACAACCGAGACCCCGGATAGAAGCGTCACAATAAACCACAAAATTGTCCGTGCCTTCAGGCAAGGACAAGATAGGAGCAGAACAGAGTTTAGCCTTTAGCATCTGGAAGGCCGACTCTTGCGAATCACCCCAGTCGAACTTCTTGTCCTTCTGGGTAAGCGAGGTGAGGGGTTGAGCGATCTTCGAAAATCCCTTGATAAAACGACGATAATAACCTGCAAGACCCATGAATTGCCGCACCTCAGATGGCGTCTTTGGTGCTTCCCAGTCTTTGATGGCTTCTATCTTAGCTGGGTCAACATGAATTCCTTTCTCATTAACTACATGACCAAGGAACTGGACTTCACGCAACCAGAAGCTACACTTAGAAAACTTGGCGTACAACTGTTCCCGGCTTAGGAGTTCCAAAACAAGACGCAAGTGTTCCTGGTGGTCCACTTCGTTCTTGGAATAGACCAGAATATCATCAATGAAGACAATCACGAACTTATCAAGATAGGGCTTACAAACACGGTTCATCAAATCCATAAAAATGGCGGGCGCATTGGTGAGACCAAAAGGCATGACCAAAAATTTGAAATGGCCATAGCGAGTTCGAAAGGCGGTCTTCAGAATGTCAGCTTCTTGGACCCTCAACTGATGGTACCCCGATCCCAAATCAATCTTCGAATAGAAACTAGAACCCTGAAGTTGATCGAATAAATCATCGATGCGAGGAAGAGGATAACGATTCTTGATGGTAACCTTGTTCAATTCACGGTAGTCGATACACATTTGCAGGCTTCCGTCCTTCTTCTTGACAAACAGAATAGGGGCTCCCCACGGGGACGAACTAGGTCGGATGAAACCCTTCTCTAACAGCTCCTGCAACTGGTTAGACAACTCCTGCATCTCGGGAGGTGCAAGACGATATGGGGCTCGGGCAATAGGGACCGCACCTGGAGCAAGTTCAATACCGAATTCGACCTGACGATAAGGCGGAAGACCAGGTAAATCTTCAGGAAATACATCGGGAAAATCACGAACGACAGGAATATCTTCAATCTTCGTTTCTTCCTCCGACGAAACCGAAACAAGTTCCAGAATGGCAGAATACCCCTTCCGAAGATACTTATAGGCTTTCATACACGAAATGATACTTAAAGGGACCCCGCTCTTCTCACCGTGCACCAACAGAATTTCTCTATCAGGGAGAGGAAGTCGAATGACTTTATCAAAACAAACGATCTCAGCATGATACAAAGACAACCAATCCATACCCACGACAACATCGAAACTACCCAAGGACACCGGCATAAGGTCAATAGGAAAAGAATAACCCGACAACTCAAGGCGACACTCCCTAAGGACGTGCGTCGCTTCGACTTTCTTACCATCAGCCAATTCTATCAAGTACTTAGCCTCTAAAGGTGTAGGTACCCTATCAAGAAATTGACTAAACCCAAAAGATATAAAACTCTTATCGGCACTGGAATCGAATAAGACCGTAGCATAGCGATTATCAAGAAGAAACGTACCGGTAACAGTGTCAGGATCCTGTCGAGCCCCGCTCGAACCAATCACAAAGGCGCGAGCATTCCTGCCTCCGCCCCCGTTGTTTCCATTACCCGATCCGTTCTTCCCAGCCTCGCCCTGCTTCACCTTGGGGCATTCACGCTTGTAGTGACCAAGCTCACCACAGTTATAGCACCCCTTGGGCAGTACTCATTTTTCAAAAGCTGAACGAACTCTGTCCAGGGCATAGCATGAGCTTCCCCGATTCCCATGGTCTGGGTGGTGGAGTTCCACCAAGTCAGAGCTTGACCTTCCAGGGTCGCAGAAGCATATTTCACCCGGTCGCCTTCCGGACAGCTGCACATCGAGAAAACCGACTCAATCTTCTCCAGCCAGCGGAGCAGTCCCACTGCCCCTTCAGTTCCACTAAAATTGTGGGGCTTGCAATCCATAAACTTCTTGTAAGAGCACTGGCTATTACCTTAAAACTTTTTTCAAACATTCCAGAATGTATCTTCCAGACCGTGGCTATTACCTTATAAGACCGCAGGTACAACAAAACAAAAAAAATCAAAAATTAATAAAGGTAAATATGTTTAGGCTAGGATATAAAAAAATGAAATTAATTTAAAAGTATCCCCTCATCCGTTAAACCATCCCAATCGAGTATTGTTCATTTGGAATTTTAATAAAGATTACTTTTGTTAGTTCATAAACATTTTCAAATTATGTCTAATAATTTATTTCTAATTTTGTATTATATTAATTGATTTACAAAAAAACATAGAATATATATATATTAAACTGATTTAAAAATTAAAATAAATGTATTGTTTAAAATAATAAAATGGGAGGCTTTGTGATGGAGTTCTATGTACTTCATGTGCTGTCTTTGGTTACTATAGATAGAAATCGATTAATGTTGATTGATTTATTTTATTTATTTGTTTTGAACAACGTGCAAGTCTCATAAAAAAACTTGTCTAGTTACAACTAAGATTATTAATGTAATTAATAAAATTTAATTTAATAAATTTATAATATGCTTTTGCAAATCAATTATTATATTTAAATTTGAATTTATTGTATTAAATAATAATATGAGAGAATTCACGAGGGAGTGCCATGTGTCCCTCATGTGTTTTCTTTTATTATATAGTGTAGAGTGTAGATAAGTTACAACTATGATTATTAATCAATTATTATAATTAAATTTGAATTTATTGTATTAATTAAATAATATAATGACAGAATTCATGAGGGAGTGCCACGTGTCCCTCATGAGTTTTCTTTTATTATATAGTGTAGAAGTGTAGATGTAGATGTAGATGTAGATTGTAGATTGTAAATTAAATAATAAAATGACAGAATTCATGAGTGAGTGCCATGTGTCCCTCATGTGTTTTCTTTTATTATATAGTGTAGATGTAGATGTAGATGTAGAAGTGTAGATGTAGATGTAGATGTAGATATAGATAAGTTACAACTATGATTATTAATCAATTATTATAATTAAATTTGAATTTATTGTATTAACTAAATAATAAAATGACAGAATTCATGAGGGAGTGTCATGTGTCCCTCATGTGTTTTCTTTTATTATATAGTGTAGATGTAGATGTAGATGTAAATGTAGATAACAGAATATATATATATATATATATATATATATATATATATATATATATATATATATATATATATAGGGAAAGGATAATGTGGAAACCCTTGTTATATGATAAACTCTGGAAACTCTGACTTCCCAATTTTTTATTTTTGAAAAAAATAGGGCATGTAATATACACGATTTTAAGCATTTTGAGCCAAAAAATCAAAAAAGCTCCGACTAGTTTTTTGTTTTAAAAAAATAAATTTTTGACTAACACAAGTTAAGCGAAACTAACACGTGTTAACCATTTGTTACCCAAAGACGGTTTTATATTTTAAAAAACATGGCTCGGCGCTTTTTCCATTATTTTGGCCCAAAATGCTTAAAATCATGTATATTACATACCCTAAAATTTTCATATAAAAAAAGTCGGGAAGTTCGAGTTTACAGAGTTTACCATATAACAAGGGTTTCCAATATAACCTTATACTCTCTCTCTCTCTCTCTCTATATATATATATATATATATATATATAAAAGGATAATATTAACTATTATTTTAAAACTTTTAATTAATATTTTTATCTTTATCTTTTCCTTATCCCCCACCCCCCTACAATTTTAAATGTTAGTAACTTTTTTATATGACAATTATTTCAAAAAAAAGATTACACTAAATTAACAAGCGTTTTATTATCTTAACAACGAGTATCATTGTGCTATACATAAAATTAGAAAACAACGATTTTTTTTGTGGGTTTTTGGTCATGCAGAAAAAAACACAATATGTTTAAGTAATTCATTAATCATGTCTATGCAAGTCACGAATCATTTTAAGATAGTATATATGCTTTTGAACCTACTATTATGTATAAGAACCTGCTAACATATAATTAGAGATGTAGTCAGTTTGGTAAGAATCTATTTTTTGTATTTTGATGGGTATTGCTAGGAATATTGATTACAAAGGTTGTTATACCCGCTATATGTAGTCTATGATTCTTAGACACCAAGTAAATCTCTAGTTGATAAGTGATAATTAATTACCCACCATGCACGCCTCTTAAATCAATCATCGTCATAACATATCATTTGATATCAATTTGATTGTTTTTTTCCAGGTTCACATCACAACTTTATAATGTCTTGAGAAAGTGACAAAGTTGTACGAGACTTCACTTGAGCAAAATGTGCACACGTAGAATTAAAAGCAGGTTTATGAGTTATCAAGTGTTGATCCTTTAAAAATATTTCTGAAAAAAACGATCTATTTCTTTTACGATACACATTTTATCACTTCATATTATATTTCTCTATCGTGGGAAGCACGGGGGATAATCTAGTGTATATATATGTTAAAATTTATGGTAGCCGTAAATTCAAAGTTTAATGTAAGTTAATTTCTTCTATTTTGATGAACTTGTTATATCATTCTTTCAATTTGTTTCCATGTATGATACAAATATTGTATCTCTTATTTGTATATATCATTTTAAACGATATTTTACTTAAAATGGTATTATTCAGTTATATTTAAAATTAATGATTATTGAATATACGTATACATATATGTTAAAATATTTATGGTAATTGTAAATGCAAAGTTTAATGTTATATTAACAAAAATAGATATTTTCTTATATTTTGATGAACATTACTTTTATATTATTCTTTTATTTTTATTTCCATGTATGATGCATATATTATATTTTTTTATTTCAATATATCTTTTTAAATTATTATTTTACTTAGAATGTTTATTAGTTGGGTATTTTGTTTAGTAAAATGCAACTAAAATTCAAACGAAAAATGAAGGTAAGTTCTCTGCTAACCATACCAGTGATAATAAATTGGTTGAGTGTCTAAGTGAAGAATTTAGAGAAATATACCTCCTGGTTGATCCCGAAATGCCGACGTCTGATGTGCGTTACATCGACCTAAACATTGAAGAAAATGCGTATTTTGCATGGGAGGAAGGGGCGGAAGAGTTACCCCATCTGCCCGGTCGAAAGGCTGCTCAAGCCGCCCGGGCGGACTCTTTGTCAGGGATGAGCGAGTTAATCCCGACGTTTGCTGAGATGAACGAACGCCTGCAAGACATACATGACATCGGGGCTCAACGTATCCAAGAAAACCGATAGGTGGTTGAGCTTATGCGGGATCGACAGTTTCAATGCGACTTTGAGTTTTACACGAAGTCGAGGTGGTTGAGCTTATGCGGGATCGACAGTTTCAACGCGACTTTGAGTTTTACACGAAGTCGCACGACCACCTAACCGGCAAAGCATTTGAAATGTGTTTGAAATAAAAGGCCAAAATCGAGAAAAAAATATGATCTATGAGTATTTGTATTTTTTTTAGCATTTGTAATTTTTTTAGGATTTCTAATTCTTTTTTAGTATTTTATAATATTTTTTTAGTATTTGTAATATTTTATTTAATGAAATATTATTTGCTATTTAATATTATCATTTAAATAAATAAAGAATAATTAATCAATGATTACCCAATCATTTATAAAGCTCTATGGAGCCCATTCCCACTACACCCCTCTTTTCCTATAAAGCCTCATGGAGCCCCTTCTATTGCTTTATAATATTTTACTAGGTGGAATCCCGTGTGAAAACACACGGGAGGAGTGAAGCCAGCCTTATCCGCTGTTTGGTAAACACCAACACATCAACAACCCAACCATCTAAAACACTCGATCTATTGTTAAAAGAAAAACTGTATTTCGTAACGTCTGTTCCTTTCACAACATCAGTTAATAATACCGAGGCAATAGATCGTTTGTAATTCAACGGTTTGTAATTCAACGTCTGTTCCTTTCACAACTCTGTTCATTACATCAATTAAGCAGATTTTTTAAAACACCTGTTTGTAAAAAACTGTTGATTCAAACAGTTGTTAATTCAATGGTTTCTTTCAAACAGTTGTTGCATTAAACAGTTCCTACTAACAATGACATCACATATATTTTTTTTTTTTGCTAAATACCAATCATATGTTAACTTTAACACTTGACTATTGATATATTCTAATTGGTATTCTACTTTAACAGTAGACTATTGATATATTCTAATCGCTATTTTTCATCATATAAGTATAAATCATTAAATAAAAATGACATAATATATAAAATAAAAATTTCAATAAATTTATAGCGATAAAAATATAAAGTACATTTAAATAACTATTCGGTGGTATTCAACAATTCCTTCAATTTATTGTTCTTCTCTTTAACAAAGTTTCTGTAGGACATACATATTTTTTGTATGTCTGCACCGAACTTTTCATTTGAACTTATGCTTTCTAGTAGAAATGAAGAGGCCATCCATCTTTCACTTGATACATCGGTAGCAATGACCCGATTCAATTTGAGATTGGTCTTCCATATGTGATGTTCCAACAGGCGTGTAGCACCTTCAATAACTTGAAGAATCCCCAACTTCTTTCTTCTTTAAAACAATCCAAAACGATTTTTTGAACCTCTGACATTTTAGACCACTTGCTGCTGCTGGAATCCATGTTGATAATATTTTTAGAAGATTGAAAAACCTATACAGATGTAATAAATATAAGTATATCATCTGTCAATACAAAATATTAATCTTTATTTGATTGCAAAATACTGCATTCTTATACTTGACTTTATTTCCAATATAGGAATTGAAAAAAGATGTATTAGAACATCATTTGATAAAAAGACGTTGTAAGTAACAATGGTTATCTAAAAATCGTTACTTAATAACTGTCCATCAATATTTCTTAAACGTCTGATAAGTTATATTTAAATTAATTTTAAATTTAAATTACGTTGTTAGGATTTTAAATTATTACTCTTATACGTCTAATTGCAGAATACAATAACCCCAATATCATAATCATTAAATTTGGAATTCATCCCACACAAGCTGTTACAAATTACAACGACGAAGAGAAAAATCAACATACGAATGAAAATATCTGTTGGAAAATTGATATTAAAACTTGTATAATACAATCTTTATAAAATAATTATGTCATTTGACTTGGGGATGTACCGTGTGTACACACAAGGCTCTAAGTTCATATATAATTTTTTAAAATCACTTTTAATATATCCATTACTTGTATTTCTAACTATTCACTATCATTTGGGAGACAAATGACATCTAATAGTATGTCTCTTTATTCTTTATTAATGTAACTGTTTCAAATTGTAAAAATTGTATGTTTTTGTGTCTTGGTTTTGATGGTTTTTGTTAATGGTATGTCAACTTGAGGGATATGATAAGGATGAAAGAAGGGTCTGCTTTCTTGGGTTGGGGGATCTAGACTATTTTGAGGGTGGGTTCGGTATATAATGGTTGTGTGTGAGTCTTAGTGTATGACCGGTTCTCCGCTTAGGGTGGGACTTTCAATATATATTGTGCGTTTTACATGGGGTTGATCTTTGTAAACCCTTTAGCTTTGTTTTAGGGTTGTTTTTCTGTTATGCATTTGAAAATTGATATATTATTGTTTCTACAAGTGAGTTTTATGGGTTCTTGATTTGGGACTCAACAAAAATCATAAATTTTGATCTTTGTTAACTGATCAGGTTTATTTTTAAGGTTATGATTCGTTGGTTGTTACTGCATATGGGTTATGTAGGTTTTTGAGTTAGGTCTCAACAAAAATGTTGAAAGTTTTAGGTTGGCTACATTTCATGTTGATGTGTCACACCCTCAAATTTCCACTGCGGGGTTTATACCGTGAGGCGCATGACAAACCAGGATCCCATAGCCATAAGTCACAGGAACGAACTCTAAATGCCCAAACCATTTAGTTCGTTTTCGAAAACCAAGTTTAGTTAAGCTGCGGAAGCGTAAACCAAATTTAAACCTTTTTAAAAACTATGCGCAAAACAATGCGCCCAAATTAAAACCATACGAAAGCATAATATATAATTTATGTGTATGCCCGAGAGCCCAAATGCAGTGAAGTGTACAGTGCTTTCTAATCCTGGCACCGGAAGCTAACTACCTGCAAAAGCATGTAAATCGTGTGTCAACATAAAGCTGGTGAGTTCACAAAGTAAAGTAATTTAATATGCAAATGCGCTGGTTTCCAAAACCACGTAAGTAAGTAAGTTGTGTTGGTGCCCCGCACCGTGTAACCACTAGTTCATCGCATGTCAAGGGTAGCTAACCCATTCATGATAACTAACCGAATATACCAAACTGCTATGTACTTGTAGCCACATAAGTGTGCCGCATGCCTGACATCATTGTCTATCCACAATGATAAAGTTTCGTTAAGTTATAGTTCACCCCGCACTCCCCGAGCCGGTGTGAGGTTTGTAAGACCTAATAGCGCTATCAACTAATAACCCGCTTGCCAACCCTGGCAACTCATTCGGTACGTGAGGACTTACAGATGATAGAAATGGTTTAGTTTATCAAGGACACAATTGCGAACTAGCAAAGTAACCGACCCTCATAAGGATCCATGGCATCCCAACCCGGGATGTGTAAGTAGTCCTAAACCGGACTAGAAAATGTTAAGTGTCTCATACCTGAGACGCATGCTTTTGAGAAAAAGAGTAGTGAAACTCACCTTAGGTTGCACGTGAATGATCCAAATCCCTCAAACAGTAACGAGCTACCGACTCCCTATTACAAGTGTCACTAGGTGAGTATATGTGCATAACCAACACACCATATAACTCGTTTATCCGAGACCTTTAAATGTTCAAAACCGTGTAGTGACACCTAATGACTCTACATGCTCAAGTATGTCCTACGTATCCCGTTGGTGATCATAGTGCTTATTATCAGTTTAATATATCAATTACATCTCATACAAGTTTTCACACAAGTACATGTCAATTACATACCACATAAAACTCCAAATAGTCACATAAAGACCCCGTACACAATCTGCGTTTTTAGGACAGATTGTGCGCTGTGAAAAACAATTTATTTAAAATACTTAACGAATGAATTAGAGTCCCAAATTTTTACTGAATTTTATTTGGGATTCACTTGACAATACCTATTTTTGTTTTGTCTAAATTCCAAACACAAAAATTATGAAAATTCGTACAACACAGCTATGTCCAGAAAATTTCCTCAACAGGTCAGTTTAGTAGAAAAATTCTCAAAGATTGTGTATTCATCCCAACGGGATGAATCCACTTGTAAAAGCTCTATTTTTCCAATATTGAACTTCTGTAAAAATTTCATAACCTAACTCCTTGTAAATCTCAAGTTATGACCATTTAAAGTTAACCCAATTTACAAATCCGAAAATCTGATATGACTTCTAATCAATTAAAATTCCAAAAATGACTCAAACGATGTCCAAATCTGATGGTTTTGCCCATTATGAAAAGCTAAGACCTTTTACATTACAATCATGCGACCAAATCATCAAAACAATCAATTTTCCAACCCATTACAGCCCCTACAAAACGTTCAACCGAATCTGCCAGAATCTTAAACTTGCCTCCCAAGTAATCTACAAACCCTAATTTTTCATGAACATCCCTAATACATGTATAACACCTATAGTACTGATTAAACACCATATTAATCATAGCAAAACACATATGTTATCATGTGAAAACCCTAATCATGGCTACTAATAACAATCATCATCAAATCATCAAGAACATCCAAGAATTCCTACACATACATACATGTGATTCTACATATATTATTTTTAGAGTTTTTAAGGTTTTTCAAGTATTATAATTCATCAAAAATCATAAGGATGTATACCTTGCAATGCTAAAACTCCCTAGAGCCTTGAGATTAAACCCGAACTAGCTTGATTAGGTGAAAGATTACTTGATTGCTTGAAAGCCAAGAGAGAAGGGGGTGGGGGTGGTTCGCACGGCGCAAGGGGAAGGGAAAGGGGTAGGGTTTTATCTTTTCCTTGCCTCCTAATTATAAGGGGCCTTTGCTTGTTCTCCAAGCAATTGGTATTAGGGCCCTTCTAGTCCATTAACTTGACCCGTTAACCATGTTCTAGCCCAATACCCGACCCAATATTATTAACCATTCTAAATTGTATAAAAACCAATGTTTTTATTATTACATAGCATATTACTCATGTTGTGCACGTAATTTGCATAATCTACGCATTACCTTTCAGTTAGGCGATCATTCACAAAAACATGTAATTCACATAAGCACGTACTTCATGTTCACCATAATTCAATTGTATATATTATTGCTATGTATGTCACATAATTCACCAACGTTTGGGATACAGGACTCATGTGTGTGTTTAACAAGGATTTTCCTACTTATAACATATGTTAACATCTTCTAACATATGTTAAACCTACTTAACTAACCCTAGTTAAGTATCTAGCCATGTATGAACATGTAAGTTAACTAGAGTTCAGTAAAAGTATTAACCTGAAAATGCGGGGTGTCACATCATCCCCAAGTTGAAAAGAATTTCGTCCCGAAATTCAGCAAGTAAACAATAAAGCCAGCTATAAAAATGTGTGCTCGGTTCCCGGATGTCACATCATCCCCAAGTTGAAAGGAATTTCGCCCCGAAATTCACTTTGAAAGAGCTGCTTTATGTTCCGCGTTTGATCTATGTATGATTTCAGGTTCCGTAAAGAGGTGTGGGTATTTGAGCCGCATCTGATCTCTGCGCTCCCACGTGTATTCCGGTCCTAGACGGGAATTCCACCGTACCTTAACAATAGGTATAGTGCTTTGTCTGAGTTTCTTGACGCCCTGCTCAAGAATCTCCACTGGTTCTTCTACGAACCGTAGCTGATCGTCCACCTGGATCTCCTCCAGTGGCACTACCAGTGTCGTATCTGATAAGCATTTCTTCAAGTTTGAGACGTGGAATACATTATGTACTCTACTGAGTTCATCCGGTAGATTTAGCTGGTAAGCTACTGGACCAATCCTTTTAACAATCTCGAAAGGTCTGACGTATCGGGGATTTAACTTCCCTCGTTTCCCAAAGCGTATCACTCCTTTCCAAGGTGACACCTTTAACAAAACCTTGTCTCCAACCTGGAACTCCAAAGGTTTTCTACGTTTGTCAGCATAACTTTTCTGTCGATCCCGAGCAGCAGCCATCCGGTTTCTAATTTGCACTATCTTCTCAGAAGTTTCGTGCACGAGTTTCGGGACCTGTTAGTTGGCTATACCCAACCTCAGTCCAACAGATGGGAGACCTACACTTGCGCCCGTAAAGTGCCTCAAAAGGCGCACACTGTATCGAAGTGTGGTAACTGTTGTTATAAGAGAATTCGATTAAGGGCAAGTGCTTATCCCAGTTATTACCAAAGTCCACCACGCACGCTCGTAGCAGGTCCTCTAATGTTTGGATGGTACGTTCACTTTGTCCATCCGTCTGTGGGTGATAGGCTGTGCTCATATCAAGACGAGTTCCTAGAGCATCTTGGAGAGTAGTCCAGAAACGAGAAGTGAATCGCCCATCGCGATCAGATATAATGGAAGTAGGCACCCCATGCCTAGAGACTATCTCCTTGATGTATAGGTTCGCCAGCTTGTCTAACGAATCCGTTTCTTTTATTGCCAGGAAGTGGGCCGATTTGGTTAAACGGTCCACGATAACCCAAATCATGTTATGGCCCGTTGTTGTTCTAGGAAGCTTTGTAATGAACTCCATGGAAATTCCATCCCATTTCCACATCGGAATCTCTGGTTGTTGAAGTAAGCCTGAAGGTTTTTGATATTCAATCTTAACCTTCGCACAAGTCAAGCACTTACTAACATAAGTGGCTATCTCGGCTTTCATGTTTGGCCACCAGTATAGAGTCTTAAGATCTTGGTACATCTTGTCCGAACCAGGATGTACCGAATAGCGAGAGGTATGTGCTTCATCGAGCACCAGTTGTCTGAGATCCCCAAATCATGGTATCCAGACTCGATTCATGAAGTACTGCAGACCGTCTGTTCTCAGTTCCAAGTGCTTATCAGCACCATGTAGGGTCTCAAGCCCGATGTTTTCTTCCTTCAATGACTCACCCTGTGCTTCACGTATCTTATCAGGAAGATTAGAATGAATGGTGAGTTGTAAGGCTCGCGCTCTTTTGGGTTTCGTTTCCTTTCGACTGAGGGCATCAGCTACTACGTTAGCTTTCCCTGGATGATACTTGATGGCACAGTCATAATCGTTCAAAAATTCAATCCAGCGACGTTGTCGTATGTTCAGCACTTTCTGATCGAATATATGCTGAAGGCTCTTGTGATCAGTGAAAATTGTGCACTTTGTTCCATAGAGGTAGTGCCTCCAGATTTTGAGAGCGAAAACCACCGCTCCCAGTTTCAAATCATGAGTGGGGTAATTCTTCTCATGGATCTTCAGTTGCCACGATGCATATGCAATTACCTTATCACGTTGCATCAGTACGCACCCTAAACCTTGGATAGACGCATCACAATATACTACAAAGTCTTTTGTACCTTCAGGCAACGATAATATCCGTGCACTGCAAAGTTTTGACTTTAGTAGCTGAAGGGCAGTTTCTTGGGCATCTCCCCACTTGTAAGTAATACCTTTCCGTGTTAGGGCGGTGAGAGGTTGAGCGATCTTAGAAAATCCCTCAATAAATCAGCGATAGTATCCTATGAGACCAAGAAATTGGCGCATTTCAGTAGGGGTCCTAGGAGCCTCCCATTTTTTTGACAGCGTCAATCTTGGCTGGGTCCACATGTATTCCTACCTCGTTAACCACGTGCCCAAGGAATTGGACTTCTCGAATCCAGAAGTCACATTTGGTAAACTTTGCATACAGCTGCTCATTCCTCAGTAGTTCCAAGATTAGCCGCAGGTGCTGCTCGTGCTCCTCCCTGCTCTTGGAGTAAATCAATATGTCATCTATGAACACTATGACGAATTTGTCCAAGTAGGGCTTGCACACACGGTTCATTAGATCCATGAACACAGCCGGTGCATTAGTTAGCCCACATGGCATTACCAAAAACTCATAATGTCCATAATGAGTTCGAAACGCCGTCTTTGCCACATCCTCTTCTCGGACTCTCAGTAGATGGTATCCTGACCTCAAGTCAATCTTAGAGTAGAAGCTTGACCCTTGCAGTTGGTCAAACAAGTCATCAATACGAGGCAAAAGGGTAACGATTCTTAATCGTCTCATTGTTCAACTCCCGATAATCTATGCACATGCGAAAGCTCCCGTCTTTCTTCTTAACAAACATAACTGGAGCTCCCCATGGCGAAGAACTAGGTCTAATGAAACCCCTATCCAATAGCTCTTGGAGTTGGGTAGATAGTTCTTGAAGTTCACCTGGTGCTAAACGGTATGGTGCGCATGCAACTGGCGCTGCTCCAGGTGCAAGGTCAATCTGGAACTCCACTTGACGAACGGGTGGAAGTCCAGGTAATTCCTCTGGGAAATCTCGGATCACTGGGATGTCCTCAATCTTGATTTCAGTTCCAGCTCGAGTACTTGATATGTTAGCCAAAATGGCTGGACAGCCCTTACGAATACACTTCCGGGCCTTCAGATAGAAGATGATGCCTACCATGGCACCACCACGATCACCCTGTATAGATAAAAGTTCTCCACTTGGGAGGGGGAATACGAACAATCTTCTCCTGACAGAGAATTTCAGCGTGTTGCTTGGACAACCAGTCCATGCCAACCACGAGATCAAAGCTACCTAGGGTGATAGGTAAGAGGTTGATGGCAAATAATTGCCCATTCAACTCGAGCTTACAGTCACGATGTATATGGGTTACCTCGACAGGCTTCCTATCAGCCAGTTCAATCGAGTATGGGGTATCTCGAAGAGTAGGAACCATCCCTAATTGTTTACTAAGTTTTGATGAAACAAAACTATAGTCCGCACCAGTATCATATAAAATAGAAGCAAGAGTGTCATTCAAGGAGCACATACCCATCACGACATTGTTATCAGTCCTAGCTTTCCCCAGGCCAATCACAAATGCTTTTCCCCGAGCCCCGTTGTTGTTGCTACCGTTACGGTTATTGTTGTTGCAGGACTTATACCTCACACTATCCCACGTTCTCTTGTTATCACCAATAGTAGAAAATGAAGCACCATGCTTCAGAAAAGTACCATGATCGGCAGTCTCATCTGTGAGTTTGCGAGTCAAGTGAAAGATTTGTAGGTGAGCTGCAGTGGCCAAGCCACGAATCTGAGGGGCCCACCCTTTCGGTATAAAGTTCGATCCATTTGTAAGGTAGGTTAAATAGATTTGAGCCTATAGTGGCTATCTCCTATAGCCTGGTAGTGTAGGCGTCGATCTCAGACCCATCCGTCTTTATATAACAAAATTTCTGGATTTCACCACAGGGTGTTACGTTCTCCTTCCAGGTATCTGTAACTCATCGAGTGTGCATGTAGCGTACATTACTCCATCCTGCCTGGGACAAATGCACATGGCAAAGACTTATACTATCGAAGCAATCAGACGGTCTCCTTCAGTTCCGTTGGAGTTATCGAGGTTTACAACCAATAAAAGGCTTGAAAATACGTTGTGCGTTCAAGGTATAAGAAAGTTCAAATGTGGAAGTCAGGGGAAAAGAATGATTTAGCAAAATAGATCTTTACTAGCTTGGAAAGATGTGAGGGCCTCAACCACCCTATCGTTGATCATAAGAACTCAGTCTTATCTAAGTTAGCAAAGGGAAATGAAAGAAAAGATAGGTAAGAAAAGGTAAGAGCCAATCATCGCCATGCTCTGTCTAGATAGTAGAGCCTTCATCCTCACTTTCCATGTGTTCGTCCTGCTCAGGTTCCCCTTCCATCTCTTATCCTTCCTCTTTTGCGATGTCAGTGTTATGGTTCTCATCACGTACAATCTCCTTCTCTAGTCCTATGTGAACCAGTTTAGTGGTAAGCTGTACCACTCGTTCCTCCAATCGTGGCCATCAGCCATTAGTAGGTTTCATCCTCCCTTGTGATGTTGCATTACATCGCAGGCTTTACGTAACTCCCCAAGAGTGTGTGTAACAAGTCCCGATCTAATGTGTTCCCATGAATCTACCATATACTTATGAGTAACAGGGATATGCAGTCATACGTCCGCCCGCTCATACTAGGCGTAAGGTACTAAAGTAGGAAATAAGTTCTATATGCGTAACCTAGTCCCGTCTGAGTTTCGAATGGGAGTAAGAAAGATCAAGTAACAAGGAACGGAATCTAATTGTCTCCTTGCTCAGTGAAATAGGATAAGTCTCAGTATTCGAATTCCTTCATAGTTGATTTAATGGTACCACGTCATGCACATCGTGCAGCTTCCTGTGTACGTGCGCCACAACGCTCGCAAGGGCTCCCTCCCTTGTACTATAGTTGTCTCCTCGTCCATGAGGTTAATTAGGATATTACTCCCAGTATTGCGCCACCTGGTGTAACCCTAGGTTCCCACCATTGACGTGTTAAGAATTAAGTCTAGAACTAGAAGATAACATATCTCCTGAAATCATATGTTGTAGATATATGTAGCTAATAGCTAGTTGTGCACTTAAGTTGTGAGTGTACTTATGCTATGATGATTATAGACTAGACTCAACATGCAGTCCTAGTTCACTATAACCAATGGCTCTGATACCAATCTGTCACACCCTCAAATTTCCACTGCGGGGTTTATACCGCGAGGCGCATGACAAACCAGGATCCCATAGCCATAAGTCACAGGAACGAACTCTAAATGCCCAAACCATTTAGTTCGTTTTCGAAAACCAAGTTTAGTTAAGCTGCGGAAGCGTAAACCAAATTTAAACCTTTTTAAAAACTATGCGCAAAACAATGCGCCCAAATTAAAACCATACGAAAGCATAATATATAATTTATGTGTATGCCCGAGAGCCCAAATGCAGTGAAGTGTACAGTGCTTTCTAATCCTGGCACCGGAAGCTAACTACCTGCAAAAGCATGTAAATCGTGTGTCAACATAAAGCTGGTGAGTTCACAAAGTAAAGTAATTTAATATGCAAATGCGCTGGTTTCCAAAACCACGTAAGTAAGTAAGTTGTGTTGGTGCCCCGCACCGTGTAACCACTAGTTCATCGCATGTCAAGGGTAGCTAACCCATTCATGATAACTAACCGAATATACCGAACTGCTATGTACTTGTAGCCACATAAGTGTTCCGCATGCCTGACATCATTGTCTATCCACAATGATAAAGTTTCATTAAGTTATAGTTCACCCCCGCACTCCCCGAGCCGGTGTGAGGTTTGTAAGACCTAATAGCGCTATCAACTAATAACCCGCTTGCCAACCCTGGCAACTCATTCGGTACGTGAGGACTTACAGATGATAGAAATGGTTTAGTTTATCAAGGACACAATTGCGAACTAGCAAAGTAACCGACCCTCATAAGGATCCATGGCATCCCAACCCGGGATGTGTAAGTAGTCCTAAACCGGACTAGAAAATGTTAAGTAAAGTGTCTCATACCTGAGACGCATGCTTTTGAGAAAAAGAGTAGTGAAACTCACCTTAGGTTGCACGTGAATGATCCAAATCCCTCAAACAGTAACGAGCTACCGACTCCCTATTACAAGTGTCACTAGGTGAGTATATGTGCATAACCAACACACCATATAACTCGTTTATCCGAGACCTTTAAATGTTCAAAACCGTGTAGTGACACCTAATGACTCTACATGCTCAAGTATGTCCTACGTATCCCGTTGGTGATCATAGTGCTTATTATCAGTTTAATATATCAATTACATCTCATACAAGTTTTCACACAAGTACATGTCAATTACATACCACTTAAAACTCCAAATAGTCACATAAAGACCCCGTACACAATCTGCGTTTTTAGGACAGATTGTGCGCTGTGAAAAACAATTTATTTAAAATATTTAACGAATGAATTAGAGTCCCAAATTTTTACTGAATTTTATTTGGGATTCACTTGACAATACCTATTTTTTTTTTGTCTTAATTCCAAACACAAAAATTATGAAAATTCGTACAACACAGCTATGTCCAGAAAATTTCCTCAACAGGTCAGTTTAGTAGAAAAATTCTCAAAGATTGTGTATTCATCCCAACGGGATGAATACACTTGTAAAAGCTCTATTTTTCCAATATTGAACTTCTGTAAAAATTTCATAACCTAACTCCTTGTAAATCTCAAGTTATGACCATTTAAAGTTAACCCAATTTACAAATCCGAAAATCTGATATGACTTCTAATCAATTAAAATTCCAAAAATGACTCAAACGATGTCCAAATCTGATGGTTTTGCCCATTATGAAAAGCTAAGACCTTTTACATTACAATCATGCGAACAAATCATCAAAACAATCAATTTTCCAACCCATTACAGCCCCTACAAAACGTTCAACCGAATCTGCCAGAATCTTAAACTTGCCTCCCAAGTAATCTACAAACCCTAATTTTTCATGAACATCCCTAATACATGTATAACACCTATAGTACTGATTAAACACCATATTAATCATAGCAAAACACATATGTTATCATGTGAAAACCCTAATCATGGCTACTAACAACAATCATCATCAAATCATCAAGAACATCCAAGAATTCCTACACATACATACATACATGCGATTCTACATATATTATTTTTAGAGTTTTTAAGGTTTTTCAAGTATTATAATTCATCAAAAATCATAAGGATGTATACCTTGCAATGCTAAAACTCCCTAGAGCCTTGAGATTAAACCCGAACTAGCTTGATTAGGTGAAAGATTACTTGATTGCTTGAAAGCCAAGAGAGAAGGGGGTGGGGGTGGTTCGCACGGCGCAAGGGGAAGGGAAAGGGGTAGGGTTTTATCTTTTCCTTGCCTCCTAATTATAAGGGGCCTTTGCTTGTTCTCCAAGCAATTGGTATTAGGGCCCTTCTAGTCCATTAACTTGACCCGTTAACCATGTTCTAGCCCAATACCAGACCCAATATTATTAACCATTCTAAATTGTATAAAAACCAATGTTTTTATTATTACATAGCATATTACTCATGTTGTGCACGTAATTTGCATAATCTACGCATTACCTTTCAGTTAGGCGATCATTCACAAAAACATGTAATTCACATAAGCACGTACTTCATGTTCACCATAATTCAATTGTATATATTATTGCTATGTATGTCACATAATTCACCAACGTTTGGGATACAGGACTCATGTGTGTGTTTAACAAGGATTTTCCTACTTATAACATATTTTAACATCTTCTAACATATGTTAAACCTACTTAACTAACCCTAGATAAGTATCTAGCCATGTATGAACATGTAAGTTAACTAGAGTTCAGTAAAAGTATTAACCTGAAAATGCGGGGTGTCACATGATGTGTCTCGGTTGGTTTGGTGAAGTGATAAGAAGGTAAAGACATAATGGGTCAGATTGGGTCATGTTATGATATATTATGCATTCACAGTAAGCATGTAGTTCATAGCTTTGACTTCAAAACTTCACATTAATACATAATGAAGAATAATTGTGGTCTTTTTGGATTGGAAGCATCTCCACTATAAGCTTTGTGGACACATTCATGCTTTCACGATTTTATTAATCTAAAAGTTGTCCGTAAATAAGCTATTTGGAGCCGAACATTGGGTGAATATATAATGTGAAAGAATTGGGAGTTGCATTGAGTCAATATTTTTAACATTTGCATTTCTTATGACAAGCAAAGACACGTTTTATAATCGAGCTTCATTTTCACTTATGTGTTAAATGGGTGATGTAGTGGATATACTTGATTTGCCTACTCTTTGTACAGGTAAACCAATGTATAAAAACTGTACATACATTTGTAAATCATGTTTGTGGTGGTTAACACAATTTATTTTAGTTGTATGTTTATTTAACTGTACTTATTTACTTTGAAATTTAATATTCATTTGCATTCCGTTATAGTAAATATGCTATTATTCATTTCACTATTTGTTTCTAAATAATGTCAAATCAAAAATTTGTGGATTCATATATCCGTTATTGGGTAACATTAAAATCTTTTTATGATATTTTGCATGCAACGAAAATCCATACGAATTGTATTACGTAACTTTCAATGTATAAAACTTGTATACTACACTCTTTATAAAATAATTTTGTCATTTGACTTGGGGATATACCGTGTGTACACACGGGACTCTAACCTAATTAAATAATAAAATGGTAGAATTCATGAGAGAGTGTCATGTGTCTGGTATTTGTTTTTTTTTTTATTAATATAGATAGATTCCATTAAAAGCATTAATTATCATATTTTCATCTAGCTCTTCAGTTGACTATATCCATGCATATGATAATAATAATAATACGGAAAATAAAAGTTAAAAAAAATCAATACTTATCATTCAATTAACGCATTCGTGTTTTTCTTTGTAGCTAATTTTCTTCGTTCATCAATTGCATTCTTTCAGTTATACAGTAACATAAAACATATAAACAACACCGTGATAGAATTTGGTAGTATTTATATATTTATTAAGCATTATTTTGACCCATACAGAAGACAAATAAATAAATAAATACAAGACCATATTTGTATTCTTAAACATGATATATATATATATATATATATATATATATATATATATATATATATATAAGCTTTTTAACAATACCAATGACATTCACACTCTGTTGCACCCGAGCATTCTCCCCAAGCACCTTCCCCATGCAAACTGGTACACAACATGTGACAATCTCCTTTACCACAATCTCCACCACCAGTCAAATTCTCAAGTTCCGTACATGTGGGCCGATCTATGACGTCCATCGTGTTCCCCCTACCTTCATTGTTGATCCTAGCATCTAATGCAACCAGTAACAATAATCAAACATACAAAAATCTTAAGTGTTAAAAAACATATAATTAATAAGATGACAATAATCTACAATTGTTTTCATACATAACATATATCATACACAAACACACACATAAACTAACCTGCATGTCCTGATGTGGTCATAACTAGTAAAAGCATAACAAGCGTGCTAATAATAAGCTTCATGGGCTTGTGTTTTGTTCCTTTTAAACATCAAACTTTAGTGCCAATAGTGATTTGAAAAGTTTTGTTTATGAAAAAAAAGTGTACGTGCTTTTATAGGACGCGTTAGAGTTGTAACATTAAATTAAATAGCATTAAAGGATGCGTTAGGGTTGTAACAGTAAAGTATACATTACCTTGTATACATATATCTTATATGGTATGATTTATGGAGTAGTTATTTATATAATCCACTAGATTATACCCCGTAAACGTTCCAAGGTTGAGAAATCTAATATGACATATGAAATAGAATGATGCGCTTTACAGTTACATGCAGGAAATATTTGGGTAACACCTAACCTAAAACAATTAACAATGTATCTCCAATGTTAACACCTAACCTTAAACAATGTACAACTCAAATGCTACACATGTTGAAAATAGAATTCATATTTACTGATTTGAATATAATTAGTGACTTACATTAATACATGATTAATGAATTACCTGAACACATTGTATTTTTTTCCTGTATTTACAAAACCCCACAAAAAAGAGTCGTTTTTTCTCCATTTTTTATATAGCACTATGGTACTCGTTGGAAAAATAATAAAACGCTCGTTAATTTTGTGTATTTTTTTCTTTAAAAAATCTCGTATATAAAATATATTACCGTTTAAAAATTATTGGAGGAAATATGAGAGAGAAAAATCCAATTTTGTTTTTAATTTTTTTTCCCTAAAATCAATTAATGCCATATGACATGCCACACTCAAGGAGGAGGATGTCATCTTTAAATGCCATGTTGGATTTATTGCTTTCAATTATTATTGTAACACCCCGCCCCTCTCACCACCAATATTGTCCGCTTTGCCCACCCAGAACTCACGGATTTGTTTTTGGGTGCCCCGGTGGAAACTTCCCAGGAGGTCACCCATCCTGAAACTGCTCCCACCTAAGCACACTTAACTGTGGAGTTCTCCTCTCATCCACTAACATTAAGCCCCAAAACGCGTTGGTTATTTAAGAGGCAAGACATTACTTATGAACCAAGGATCTCTCCTGGCCACGGCCGATGTGGGATTTTCCTAGGGTGTCACTTTCACCCCCTGTTAGAGTCTCATCGTCCCTGATGAAGTGTGTTCCTGGGGTGTCACATTCACCCCCTGTTAGAGTCTCATCGTCCCTGATGAGGTGTGCACCCACCATCCCGAACGGCACAGGAGTGGCTCTGATACCACCTGTAACACCCCGCCCCTCTCACCACCAATATTGTCCGCTTTGCCCACCCAGAGCTCACGGATTTGTTTTTGGGTGCCCCGGTGGAAACTTCCCAGGAGGTCACCCATCCTAAAACTGCTCCCACCTGAGTACGCTTAACTGTGGAGTTCTCCTCTCATCCACTAACATTAAGCCCCAAAACGCGTTGGTTATTTAAGAGGCAAGACATTACTTATGAACCAAGGATCTCTGCTGGCCACGGCCGATGTGGGATTTTCCTAGGGTGTCACAATTATAATAGATAGATGGTTAATGAATACGGGGAGGATAACAAAAACAAGAAGTTACATAATGGTAAAACATTAAAGGCAAAATGGAATTTATTAATCCCACCCTTTTGCAGTTGGCCGATAAGAATCCCACCTGAGTTTATTCTTCTCACCAGTCCCACCTTTCAGACATTTTACTCTTAATGCACCCCCCGCTAACTCGCATTAACGTTGTTAGCTGAAACTCACAATTTTAGGCGGTTATTCACCGATTTGAAATAGGGAATCAAGATGAAGATATTGGTTTGTTCAACTGCATAAATAAGCATGGTTCGATGGTTTAATCGCCGCTTCCGGTCATCCCATCCGAGGAGAACATCAACCTACAACCGACGAACCATGCTCATTTTTACAATTGAACATACCAATATCATCGTCTTGATTCCCTATTTCAAACCCGGTGAAAAATCGCCTAGAATTGTGAGTTTTAGCTAACGGTGTTACTGTGAGTTAACGGGGGTACATTGAAAGCAAAATGTCTGAAAGTTGGGACCGCTAGTGGTTATTTTTGTAGTTGGGACTGTTATTGGCCAATAGTCAATAGTTAGGATTATTTAAATCCATTACTCCTTTGTTCATCTTATCTTAACCATTATCTTAGGGAAAAAAGGTGTATGGTTTTTGTAATCCAATAATAGAGTACCCACTTTAGCATATCACAACATTTGAATTGTTACTTTATGGCTAACCATATTAGATTTGCCTATACTATTTACATAATTCCTGTCAACAGTATCTTACCTAAAGAAGTAAAGGCTATGAAGCATATGTTGAAAAGCAAAGATATGTTGTATGGATTATGGGATTCACATGGAAATCACTAAATAGGATGATACTCTTTCCAAAGAGATGGAAATTATGGTTAACGAATAGGGATGGCAAAAAAACCCGAGCCCGGCTGGTATACCCGAAACCCGAAGCATTTGGGACGGATATACCCGATACCCGACAGTTGTGGGACGGGTTTGGTATTGAAAAGAGAATATTTCGCGGGTTTGGGACGGGTATGGTATTAGGTGATACCTGGCCCAATTACCAGAAACTAAATACACGTCTACCCGAAACATATACCCGAAGACTTTTAGGTTTTATATATATATCGTTTCTTAACCATTTTTTGTAATGTTTTATCCAAGGTCTCCCCAGGATGACATTATAGCAGGATAGAGAATCTATCACACAGAATCTCTAAATAGAATTCACTCCCACTACATATATCGGTAGCTTTATATCACCCACTGTAGTCTTAGTCTCTCCACTAAAGCCATCCAGGACTGACGATCTGGAAACTATTTCAGATTCCGGGATGTTCATTCCCTTGAGGGCTTCTAGCTGAATTATATTGACTGAGCTTCCACCATCTACAAGAATCTTGCGAACAAAGTGATTAGCAATATATAAAGTTATAACTAAACCATCATGATGAGGGTCAAGGATATTTTTTGTCTTCTTCTTCAAAAGTGATCACTTTAGAAGTTGTCAGGATGGTTGTCTTTGTGGGTCTTTCTCCTTTCTCAGATTTCATCTCTCTTGCAAGCCTTTTATCAGATGAATAAGATGTTCCACAAATGTCTAAACCACCCGAAATGAAGTTAATTATGCCAACATCCTTAAGAGGTGATGCTGCTCTCTCTGGGATGTTGGTGCCATCCTGAATCCTTGGCTTCTTCTTGCCTAGGAGATCCTTATGATGACCTTTGCTCAGAAGATATGCTATCTCCTTTCTCAAGGCGATGCAATCTTCAGCGATGTGACCAAAGTCTTCGTGGAAGGCACACCATTTCGATTTGTCCTTCCATCCTATCTTATTGTCCTTCTTCGGCCATCTTGCTTTATCTCCAAGATCCTTCATGCATACATCAATCCTTTTACATCCACAGAAAAAACAGTAATCTGATAATTTAGGACATTCATCCTCATCGTCATCCTCAACCACATTGACCTTTTTATTATCAGGTCTAGCATATGGTTTATGCTTGTATGGTTCATATGTGGGAGTGGACTTTCGATTAGGATGGTTATATCTTGAGGATATATCGATTCTTTCTTGAATCTTCTTATCATCCTCAAATCGGATGAATCTTAGAGCCCTGTTCATGACTTCATCCAAGTTTCTGCAAGGATTCACCACCAATTCTTGGTAGAATGGTGAATCTCTTTGTAGTTCCATCTTGAATGCTTGTACTGCCGTTGTGACATCCAAGTTCGGAATGTCAAGTGCTTCTTTTCCGAATCTAGCGATATATTCTCTTAGTGATTCTCCATGTGGTTGAGTCACCCTGTACAAGTCACTTGTCAAATGTTCGAACGTTCGATTATAAGAAAATTGGTTATTAAACATGTTAATCAGATGTGCAAAAGAAGTAATAGAATAGGGAGGAACACTTAGGAGCCATATTAAGGCTAGACCAGTGAGGGTGGATCCGAATCCTTAACACAAGCATGCTTCCTTGAGATCAACAGGAATTAGATTTATCTCCATCCTTTCCCTATACTGAGCCACATGCTCCTCGGATCTATAGATCCATCATAGAGCTTCATGCTTGGAGTTTGAAACCGCTTTGGGATCTCTACATTACATATGGGAGGTGCAAACCGAGACACCCTATGACATGTTGAGGATACTTCGAGGATAGGCTGTACTATTCTTGGTACGCTCGATACCATATCCTTAATTTTTTGTAGCTCCCTTGCTAGTTGAGGACTTATACCTGTATCCTGCAAAGAAGCAACATCATTAGCAGTAAAAGTACTGGAACTCAAATTGTTACCGTTATTGTTATATCCTCAAGATGGCACGGGTGTATATCCTGGATCCCTGGTTGTTGTCATCCTGGGTGCTGTGGTAGTTTTAGGAGCAGAGAATCCAGTGCTCATGGGGATGAAATCTCCTTGATGAACGCCCCCAGAGATGCCAGAATTAAAATCCAACACCCTGGGTTGTAATGGTGTCCCATGTCCTCGGTTGGCCTCCTTGAAGATGTCTTGAGAGATTGTATCTATCTTATCAACATCCGATTTGTGTCCTGTTGTTGTTGTATTTGATCCTTCATCAATGCAAACATGGAAAGGAGTTCATCATTTAACACAAAAACAGGAGGAATGGATCCAGATGTCCCTATTGATGGTCTAGGTGGGATTTGAGAGGAAGAACTTCTCGGTAATGCAGGTGGGGGTGACAGATTTTTGTTAGGAAGACATAGTTGTCAAGATCTGTGAAATGAATAAATTGAGAAAACGTTTTAACAAAGTTTTTTGTTAAAATAGCACCACTTGCCCCATGGTGGGCGCCAAATTTTTTTGGTCAAAAATTACTTGCTAGAAATAATCTTGTTTTCCAAATTAGTAAAAGTGAGGTAGAGTGCTAGTATGATGAAAACTTAGTGTTATTTTCAGGATAGTGACTTATAAATGTAAATGAACAATAATATGACAACTATGTTCGGGATGGTTAAAGTAAAGCTGAGGATGGACAGTTGTATCCTGAGGATGCAACTATCAGCAGTTTAAGTAAAATAAACAATCAAACACAATGAACAACACTTGATGTACGAGGAAAGCCCTTGATCAATTGTAGATCGCCGGCATAAAACCTCGGGAGGAGTTTAGGCCCCTTCCTTGTTTGTTAATATTAAAAATGGGTAAAAAAGGTTACAACTTTGGATGAATGATGGATGAGGGTACTAAGATTACAATGATTTGTGCTAAGTGTGTGTGATCTTTTTCTATAAGGAGCAGAGTATTCGTGTAGTTCAGGTGAATGTGTTGTGTAAAAAGTGTCCTATACTCGTCAATCATCCCCATATTTATAATACATGAATGTATACAAGAGATCCCACATAATCCGCTTGGTTAGTTAAGTTCTTTGAATACTTCATGTGACCGTTGTGGTAGTTTCACCTCAGCTATATGTTGTCCCAGCTTTTTCCCGGTTCTTTGCTGATATTTAATGTATATCGGTTACGAGTTTGAGTCCATCCTCTATCTTGGACTTTGGCTTACAAGAGTTACTTCTATCTTCGACTCCTCTAACTGAGTATTATAATATAGACGTTGGAGAACAGTTACAAGTCCATATCATAACTTAGTTGTACCTGCAATTATGTCATATAAAGATAGTTTGTTAGTCCATCCTCAAGATGTGCACATGCTAAAATATAGTTACATCCTGAAGTCTGTTAGGTCTTTCAGCATCCTGAAGATGCTACATTGGGGATACGAGGTAAAACCATCCTAAGGATTTTCACCACCAACAAACATATAAGTATATAACTGTAATCTGTAATGATCCGTTTTACTTGACATCGATCCTTTAAACTTACATGATCGCTATAGGCTTTGGTTTACAACCAGCCCATACTTAAATGACATAACACCCTAAGTCAAATAAAGTGTTTGATGTTTGAGCCATTATATGATATATATATATATATATATATATATATATATATATAGCAAATAAATGATGCATGCCCAAATGGATTAAAAAACATTATAAATCTGATATTTTTGTATAATATAGTTCATAAAAAGAAATCTTGATGAAAAACTAAACTTTCTGATATTGCATTTGTTACTGCTCTTTTAATTGCAACCCACTCTGAACTTTTGATTCGGTAGAGGATCTACCAATGGTATGGGGATTCCACCGCAAAGGAAGAACATTATCCATGCCATTTTTCTATTAACATGTTCCACTGTGGCAGACATCCGAGCTCCTTGTTCCCTGCATGCGTTCTCCAAAACCGCATTAAACGTTACCTAACAAAATTAACAGATAGTGACAATAATATCATTATTATTATAATGAAAAAATGCACCAGTTTAACAACATAAACTAAAAACTTCATTGTAGACGTTAAATAAAACATCTTTCACAAATAAACATGAACATAAAATTTTCTACATAGGACCCATAAGACGATATTGTTGTGGGTGAAAATCCTCAGGATGATTTTACCCCACATCCCTAATATACCATCCTCAGGATGCTAAAGGACTTGACTAACTTCAGGATGTAACAGTATTTCAGCATGTGCACATCCTGAAAATGAACTGACGAGTTGATTTTCCCATGAATGATTGCAGGTACAAATAAGTCATAATATGGATTCACATGCTTGATAACGTCCATATTATCACCCTCAATTGAAGAAGTCAAGGATAGAAGTACAACTCGTGGTCAAGATGGAAGATGTAGTCAAAACTATAACCGATATTCATTTAATATTGGCGATAAACAAGGAAACAACTGGATCATTGACTAACTAAGGAGAAACCGTTAACCAACGACTACTTTCTGTTGAAGAACTTTAACGTTCACCTGGAGCAGCTGTTACACAACATTGAAGAACCTTAACTACCTAGCGGATCTCATGGGATCCTTTAGTTACTATCATGTACTATATAAGTGGGGGTATTGGACGAGTATAGGGGACGAACATACATATTGCTCACACTATAGCTACACACATACACTTAGCTGATCACAAAACACTTGCACAATCATTGTAATCATAGTACACTCGTCCACATACTCATCCAAAGTTGTATCTTTTTACCATTTCTAATATTAACAAACAAGGCAGGGGCCTAGACTCCTCCCGAGGTTTTATGCCGGCGATCTATAACTGATGAAGGGCTTTCCTCGTAGATCGTGTGTTGTTCTTCTTGTTAGTTGCTTTATTTGTCTATTTCCAACAGTTCCATCCTGAGGATATAACTGTCCATCCCGAAACCAACCTAATCCATCCCGATCATAGTTGTCATATTTTTGCTTATTGAACATCCTGATACACCATCTTAAGAATATTATTGATTTATAAACATAATTCTACACATTTAGCACTCTACCTCACATAAACTAATTTGGAATACAAAGTAATTTTTATAAGATAATTTTTGACCAAAACAATTTGGCGCCCACCGTGGGGCAAGTGGTGCTATTTTAACAAAAAAAAAACTTTGTTAAAACTCCCTTTTATTCAATTTCTATTTACAAAATTTGACAACTATGGTTTCTTCACAAAAATCTGTTTCCACATCCATGCCATCTACAACCTCCGCCAGGAACACTGCCTTGCCACCGACACTTCCAAGAAGTTCCACTTCCCAAATACCACCTAGATCTTCTGGATCTACTCCTCCTGTTCTTATATCAAATGATGAATTACTTTCTATGATTGCACTGATGAAGGATTTGATACATCAACAACAAGACACAAACCGGATGTTGATAAGAGAAATACAAGCTCTTAAATCATCCTCAAGGAGGCCAAGTGAATACATGGGGACACCATTGCAGCCCAGAGTGTTAAATTTTAATTCTAGCATCTCTGGGGAGTACATCAAGGAGATTTCATCCCCATGAGTTCTGGACTCTCTGCCCCATAAACGATTACTGCTCCCAGGATGGCAACCACCAGGGATACAGGATATGCACCTGTGCCATCCAAAGGATATAACACTAACGGTAACAACTGAAGTTCTAGTACTTTTACTACTAATGAGGTTGCTTCTTTGCAGGATACAGGAATAAGCCCTCAGCTAGCAAGGGAACTTCAGAAGATCAAGGATATGGTATCGAGTGTGCCAGGGATAGTACAACCCATCCCTGAAGTATCCTCGGCATGCCATATTGTGTCAAGATTTGCCCCTCCCATATGTGATGCAGAGATTCCAAAACGATTTCAAACTCCAAACATGAAGCTTTATGATGGATCTACAGATCCTGAGGAGCATGTGGATCAATATAGGGAAAGGATGGAAATAAATCCAATTCCTGCCAATCTGAAAGTAGCATGTTTATGCAAGGGATTTGGTTCAACTCTCACCCGTCCAGCCCTGAAATGGCTCCTAAGTGTTCCACCCTATTCTATTACCTCTTTTGCACATTTAATTAACATGTTTAATAACCAGTTTTCTTGTAGTCGAACGTTCGAAAAGTGATCTGTACAGGGTAACTCAACCACAGGGAGAATCACTAAGAGAATATATTACCAGGTTTGGAAAGGAAGCACTTGACATCCCGAACCTGGATGTCACTACAGCAGTGCAGGCATTCAAGATGGGGCTGCAGAGAGATTCACCATTCTATCAGGAATTGGTGATGAATCCATGTAGGAACTTGGATGAAGTCAGGAACAGAGCTCTGAGATTCATCCGACTTGAAGATGATAAGAAGATACAAGAGAGGATAGAATCATCCTCAAAATATAACCATCCCAATCGAAAATCCACTCCCACATACGAGCCATATAAGCATAAACCATATGCTAGGCCTGATAATAAGAAGGTCAATGTGGTAGAGGATGACGATGAGGATGATTGCTCAAATTATCAGACTATTGTTTTTCTGTGGATGTAACAGGTTTGATGTATGCCATGAAGGATCTAGGGGACAAAGCGAGATGGCTAAGGAAGGACAACAACGCATGATGGAAAGACAAATCCAAATGGTGTGTCTTTCACGAAGATTTTGGCCATATCACTGAAGATTGCATTTCACTAAGAAAGGAGATAGCATATCTCTTAAGCAAGGGTCACCTCAAGGATCTCCTGGGCAAAAAGAAATCAAGATCTCAGGATGGCACAAACATCCCAGAAAGAGCAGCATCCCCACCTAAGGATGCTGGCATTATCAACTTCATTTTAGTAGGGTCAGACATTTGTGGAACCTCATACTCAGCTGCTAAAAGACATGCGAGGGAAACAAATTCTGAAAAAAGAGAAAGACCAACGAAGACGACCATCTTGACAACCTCAAAAGTGATAAGTTTTGAGGAAGAAGACAGAGAAAACATCCTTGATCCTCATCATGACGGTTTGGTTATTACTTTATATATTGCTAGCCACTTTGTTCGCAGGATTCTTGTAGATGGAGGAAGTTCAGTAAACATCATCCAGCTCGAGGCCCTCAAGAGGATGAACATCCCGGAATCGGAGATAGTTTCCAGGACATCAGTATTGGTGGGCTTCAGTGGAGAAACCAAGAGCAAAGTGGGTGACATCAAGCTACTAGTATATGTAGAAGGGGTGAACTCTATCCAGAGATTTTGTGTGATAGATTCCCTATCCTGCTACAATGTCATCCTGGGGAGACCCTGGATACATGATATGAAGGCAGTGCCTTCAACATATCATCAATGTGTAAAACTACCCACACCTTGGGGAGTTGTGAAGGTCAACAACGATCAACAAGAAGCTAAGGATTGCTATACGACATCAATGAAGGCCTAATCTCGTCAAGCATAGCAATTACAGCAGGATGCACAGTGCCATCCTCAGAATGTTAAAGCACATCTTGATCAGGATGTAAAAGCTATTTGCCTTGACGATAACAACAAGGATATCACTGTGCAAATCGGTAAGAATATCACACATGATATTGAATAATCACTAATATCTTTTCTTAAATGTAGGGTGTCTACTTTTGCTTGGAAACATGAAGATATGACCGGCATATCAAAGGATGTCATTACTCACAAACTTGGGATTGATAAGAATTTCAAGCCCATTCAACAAAAAAGAAGGAAGTTTGCTCCAAAAAGAAATATTATCATCCAAGAAGAAGTAGACAGGCTGCTGAAGTCTAAGATGATAAGGGATGTAAAATTCCCAAGATGGCTGGCGAATGTTGTGGTAGTCCAAAAGAAAAATGGGAAATGGAGAGTGTGTGTGGACTACACAGACCTTAACAAGGCCTGTCCTAAAGATCCATTCCCACTAACACACATAGATTCAATGGTAGATGCTACAGCAGGTCACGAGATGCTGACATTCATGGATGCATCCTCAGGATTCCAACAGATACAAATGGAACCGATTGATTAGGAGAACACAACATTCATGACACCGTCAGGTATATATTGTTATATAGCCCTGCCATTTGGATTAAAAAATGCAGGTGCCACTTATCAGAGGCTAGTGAACATGATGTTTAAAGAAAAGATTGGGGACACGATGGAGGTCTACATTGATGACATGGTAGTAAAATCCAAGAAAGCAGAAGATCATCTTCGGGATCTCAAAGAAGCTTTTGCATCCTGGACGCTTACAACATGAAGTTAAACCCAGCAAAGTGCCATTTTGGGGTTGGAGCTGGGAAGTTTCTTGGATATTTGGTAACAAAAAGAGGGATAGAAGCCAGCCCTGAACAAATAAAAGCTATCCTTGATCTCAAATCCCCAAGAAATATTAAGGATGTGCAAAGGCTGACTGGCAGGATAGTAGCCCTGAATAGATTCATTTCAAAATCCTCAGAGAAATGTAAAGAATTCTATGACATCTTGAAAAAGAATAACAAGTTCGTCTGGAGACAGAGACATGAAGAAGCATTAAAGAAGCTCAAAGATTATCTTGCAGCAGCTCCATTGTTGATGAAGCCCGAGGATGGAGAACCTCTCAAGCTATATCTTGCAGTTTCCGGGAATGCAATAAGTGCCGTATTGGTAAAGGACTTTGAAGGTCAAAAACATCCTGTCTATTATGTAAGTAAAACCCTCCTAGATGCTGAAACCAGTTATTCACATATCGAAAAACTCATTTTGGCTTTAGTAATGGCTTCTACTAAGTTAAGGAATTATTTTGAAACACATAAAATATATGTTCAAAATAACTATCCCATTAAACATGTATTAAGAAAACCTGAAATGTCTGGAAGAATGGCAAAATGGTCAGTTAAATTAAGTGCCTTTGACTTAGAGTATGAGACTAGAAATGCAATCAAGTCACGGGCCCTAGCAGAATTTGTGGCTGATTTCAGTAGTGACATCCTGAGTGAAGTAGAATATGAAGTTCAACAACTAAAAGAAAATTTAAGAAAATGGACTCTGTACACTGATGGAGCTTCAAATGCAAGAGGCACAGGTCTGGGAATACTACTAAAATCGCCACAAGGGGACAATATACCTGTTGTGGGTGAAAATCCTCAGGATGATTTTACCTCACATCCCTAATGTACCATCCCCAAGATGCCGAAGGGCTCAACTGACTTCAGGATATAACTGTATTTCAGCACGTGCACATCCTGAAGATATACTAACGAACTATCTTATTGTTATATGAATGCAGGGTAATTTTACCTCATATTCTCTGAGTAACATCCTCAGGATGCTAAAGGACTAAGCAGGGTTCAGGATGTAACAGTGTTCTCACCTCTGTGCATCCCGAGGATGGACTAACGAATTATCTTGTTATGACATTATTGCAGGTACACTTAATCAATATTAAGGCTTGTAACTCCTCCCTAACAGCTATATTGACTCATTTAAAGACAAAGGAGCTGATCATTGAAGACCTATGCGTGTAGAACAAGTCCACCACCAAAGAAGAGGTCAAACTTGTAACCGTCAAGCATTAATGGAAGGAGAGAAACATGGAAACAGTTAACCAACAACTATATTCAGTTGAAATAGCTGCTACAACGGTCATATTCAGCTGAAACAGCTATAACGGTCACTTGAAGCCATCAAAGAACATAACTAACTAGCGGATTTTGTGGGATCTATTATTTACTCCTTGTACTGTATAAATGGGAGTATTGGACGAGTATAGGACACTTACATACACACTGCTTACACTATAGACTACACAGATACACTTAGCTGATCACAAACACTCACACAATCATTGTAATCGTAGTACACTCGTCCACATTTTCATCCAAAGTTGTATCTTTTTCCCATTTTTAATATTAACAAACAAGGCAGGGGCCTAGACTCCTCCCGAGATTTTATGCCGGCGATCTACAATTGATAAAGGGCTTTCCACGTAGATCGTGTGTTGTTCTTCTTGTTATTTGCTTTATTTGTCTATTTCTAACAGTTCCATCCTAAGGATATAATTGTCCATCCTGAGGATATAACTGTTCATCCCGAAACTAACCTAGGCCATCCCGACCTTAGTTGTCATATTTTTACTTATTAAACATCCTGATACGCCATCTCAAGAATAGTATCGATTTGCAAACATATTCTACACATTTAGCACTCTACCTCACATAAATAATTTGGAATACAAAGTTATTTTTATTGGATTATTTTTGACCAAAACAATTTGGTGCCCACCGTGGGGCAAGTGGTTCTATTTTAACAAAAAACTTTGTTAAAACTCTCTTTTATTCAAATTTTTATTTACAAAATTTGACAACTATGGCTTCTTCACGAAAATCTCTTTCAACATCCATGCCATCTAAAACTTCTACCAGAAACACTACCTTACCACCTCCACCTGCACTTCCAAGAAGTTCCACTTCCCAAATCCCACCTATACCGTCTGGATCTACTACTCCTGTTTTTGTATCGAATGATGAATTACTTTCTATGTTTGCACTAATGAAGGATTCGACAGATCAACAACAAGACACAAACCGGATGTTGATAAGAGAAATACAAGCTCTTAAGTCATCCTCGAGGAGGCCAAGTGAAGACATGGGGACACCATTGCAACCCAGGATGTTAGATTTTAATTCTAGCATCTCTAGAGGAGTACATCAAGGAGATTTCATCCCCATGATTTCTGGATTCTCTGCCCCAGAAACGATTACTACTCCCAGGATGGCGACCACCAGGGATACATGATATGCATCTATGCCATCCCAACGATATAATACCAACGGTAACAATTTAAGTTCTAGTACTTTTACTACTAATGAGGTTGCTTCTTTGCAGGATACAGGAATAAGCCCTCAGCTAGCAAGGGAACTTCAGAAGATCAAGGATATGGTATCGAGTGTTCCAGGAATTGTACAGCCCATCCCTGAAGTATCCTCGGCATGCCATAGAGTGTCAAGATTTGCACCTCCCATATGTGATGCAGAGATTCCAAAACGATTTCAAACTCCAAGCATGAAGCTTTATGATGGATCTACAGATCCTGAAGAACATGTGGCTCAATATAGCGAAAGGATGGAAATAAATCCAATCCCTGCCAATCTGAAAGAAGCATGTTTATGCAAGGGATTTGGTTCAACTCTCACCGGTCCAGCGCTGAAATGGCTCCTAAATGTTCCACCCTATTCTATTACTTCTTTTGCATATTTAATTAAATGTTTAATAACCAGTTTTCTTGCAGTAGAATGTTCGAACGTTTGACAAGTGATCTGTATAGGGTAACTCAACCACAAGGGGAATTACTAAGAGAATATATTACCAGGTTTGGAAAGGTTAGCCATTTTTCTCGAAATCGTTAAAAATTTAGCCATTTTTCTCGAAATCGTTAAAAATTTAGCTACTTCTTTTGTAGAATTTTTACTAACACAGGTACCTAGGGAAGAAAATGCTGAAGCTGACGCCCTAGCAAATTTGGGATCCTCCTTTAATTTACCAGAAGGATCCAAGATTCCAATCATTCACATCTTGAAACCGACGATTGAAGAGTGGCCTCCTGAGGATGGCCAGGCACATCCTGAGGTAAGAACAGACCATCCTGAGGATATCACTGTTTTGGCCACTTAGAAACAAGACAACTTATCATGGATGACTCCCATAATCAAATATTTACAAGAAGATGTCATTCCTGATGAAGAAAATCCAAAGGCTTTCATGATAAAGGTCTCTAAATTTACAATTATAGACAATATTTTGTATAGAAAGTCTCTTGCTGGTCCATATTTGAGATGTCTCAACAAGGATGAAGCAAACAAAGTACTCAAAGACATCCACGAAGGAGATTGGGGAAATCATACAGGAGGAAGATCTCTCTACTCGAAGACTCTGAGGACAGGATACTATTGGCCTACTATGAAGAAGGATGACATGTTGTATTCCCAAAAGTGTGATGCATGCCAAAGACATAGCAACATACTTCACCTTGGCCCTTCATGAAATGGGGAATGGACATAGTAGGAAAGCTACCCAAAGCTCCTGGGGGAAAAGTATTCATACTAGTGATGACAGATTACCTCTCGAAATGGATTGAAGCTAAAGCATTTGTCCAAGTTAGAGATAAAGAGGTGGTCTCATTCATCAAAAGAAACATCCTGACACGATTTGGAGTACCATCTGAAATCATTTGTGACAACGGTTCTCAATTCATTAGCAAAAGAACAACTGACTTTTGTGAGAGTTGGGGGATGAAGATGGTAACTTCAACACCAGTCCATCCTCAAGCTAATGGACAAGCATAATCCTCAAACAAGATCATCGTCAACAACTTGAAGAAGAAGCTTGGGGAGAAGAAAGGGAAATGGGCAGAAGAACTTCCATTTGTACTTTGGGCTGATAGGACTACTTCAAAGAACGCAACTGGTCAGACACCTTTCTCTTTGGTCTTTGGAACAGAAGCAATGCTTCCAACAGAGATGGTCATGCCTACAGCAAGGAAGCATCTTCAGGATGCAACTACTAATTCTGACGCATTACTACAAGACTTAGAAACTGTGGATGAACTCAGGGATGCTGCTAAATTAAGGATGGCCCCGCATATCAACAAAGGATTGCTAAAGCATACAACAAAAACATCAGGATAAGAAGATTTCAAGAAGGAGACTTAGTATTGAGAAAAGCCTTCCAAAATACAACAAAACCAAGTGATGGTAAGCTGGCTCACAAGTGGGAAGGTCCATACTTAATCGATTCTGAAGCAGGAAAAAGAGCATATTGGCTGTCAACAATGGAAGGAGAGATTCTACCAAGAGCTTGGAATGCTATACACTTGAAATACTATCATGCTTAAGGACGCATATGAGAAACCATGATCCGAATCACAGGTGGGATGAAGGTGAAGGCTGATAGAGATAAATCATCTCCATATATAAGTACTTATCCTTGATTTATTTCGATCGATTATATTTTCACTAAACATGGTCTAGAAATAGTCCATCTTGAGAATTTTGCAGTACCATCCTGAAGATGGAATGCTTAGAAGACTAGGGGGTTGGCCACACTCTCCTCCGTTAAGGTGTCCGACACCTTCCTAAGGTTTAAAGGTTTTCACCTTTCACATTGGGTTAGCAACCCTTGCCTGGAGCGCACGATGCCCATTTATATTCTCGGCATGGTGGGACCAGTCCATGTAAAAGTGGCTGACAATTTCATTATCTTCGAGATATACGATGGAGCTCTTAAGGTTTAGACATTTTTCAATGTCTCAAATGGTTAGACGTTTTTCAACGTCTCTTCGGGCCTTGTCGCCAGTTATTCTCAAGATGTTACATATTGGTCTTGTCACCAAGATTATTTCAAAAAAGGGGTTTTGATCCCAGTTAAACCGGAGGCCTTGTCGCCAGGAAAATAACAAAATCTTCCTTTGCAGGATATTATCAAAACATAATTCTTTCTTATGAAAGATTACGAGATCTATTCTGAAGATATCACACTGGGGACATCCTCAGAATACGAGACCATCCCAAGGATGGAAAAGGAACTGGACGCATCCTTAATATGCAACACTATCCCAAAGATGAAGAAGAAACTGGGGTCATCCTCAGGATAATGAAGACCATCCTGATGATGAGAAGAACTTATATGGAATATGACAAGATCAGGTATTATTTTTTATTCTTTTATATCACTAAGTGTCTGCTAATTTTTGCACAACGACAAAGAAGATAAAGAACACCAAAATGTCAAAGGTTATCGATATATTATTCATGAAAAGATAATTCCAACCCCTGGCTTCATTTTAAACTAGGACCCATCCACCAGGGGTCAGCATTTCATAGTCAGGGATGAAAAAAGAATTTGGGGCTTCGTCTTGAAAATCAAGATCCCTCCACCCCAAAAACTTTCATTATTCATACAAACATAAGAAAAAAATTGTTTAACTGTTCACAAACCAACCAAATATCATAAAAAGTGGGCTCTGGCCTAGTCATCTCATCCTTCATTGCCCTACGGTTCATCAACCTGAAACTCCTTGGTCACACCAGCATCTGTTACATCAGCCTCCTTGCCAGCATCCTGAGGATCAGCAACAGGGACGGACTCAGATGCCACATCCTTTCCACCCAGACTGAGAATCTTCTCCTGCCAAGCCTCAACATCCCAGTCTTCCATCTTGAAATTTGGATCCCTAGCCTGCAGTGCCATTCTCACGCTAGCTTGAAAGACGGAAATGGTGGCAAACTTCATCAAGCCCTGTTTATACTCTTCCATCTCCTTTTCGTGATCCCTCATGCTTTTGGCCTGAGCAGACTTCACAACCTTCAACTCGGTCTCCACCTTGCCTAGTTTCTTCTCAAGCTGTTTGCTCTTGTCAAGAGCAGATTTCTTCACACCTTCAAGCTTGGCCTTAGTATCAGCAGATTCTTTGTTCATATCATCCAGGGACTTCATCACGTATTCATTCCCCTGTAGGGAAAGAGTCAGGTAAGTGCTCAAACCCTATTACATGCTAATAATAACCATAACCATCCTCAGGATGAGTAACGTACCTGAAGAACAAACTGAGAGACTTTGCCCAAAATGGCATCACAACTGAGGCCATCAAAGGGAGAAGTTTCTTGAGTCGAAGTGCTGACTGCCTTCCTCTTCATAAAAGAAGGTGCAGCTCTGGCCTTAGGGGCAAGGGGAGGACTTGTCATCCTGGAGCTGGATGGAGAAGTTATCTTTGAAGACTTGATATCATGACTGTCAATCTCGTCAAGATCAAAGTAATCAGACTTCTTTGCTTAAATCAAGAAAAACGTATATAGGTTAATATAAAAACCGAGGATAAACATATTCTCAGGATATGACTTACCAGACATTTCAGTGGCACGACTTGTAGAAAAACTTTCTTCTATTCCAAAAGTCCTTGCTGAAGCAGGTAGCTCTAGTATTGCCTTACGTATGATGAAAGCGTTGTCCAAAGTAGGAACAAGTTTTGCAAAACAAGCACCTGCGAAATGAAGATGATTTAGAATATAACTAACATTCTCAGGATGTGACTATCCTATTTATATCTAACATATTTACCGCTTCTTAACCAGGACATAGGAATTTCATCCCCATAAGGAATGGAATCTCTCCTTACAAAAAAGAATTTTGATTTCCAGGGCCTATCAGATCTCACAACATTATGTAGCAGAGGAGGTTCTTTGTCAATAAGTTGAAGAACATAACGGTTTGAACCATGTGTCCTTAACTTATATATGTACGGCAGGTCACCAACTTGAAGATTAGTGCCATGAGTCTGAATGATCTTATCACAAACTATTAAGATCCTCCAGATCTCAGGCATAGCCTGGGCAAAAGCCATCCCTGTCACATCAAAGAATTCTTTGATGAAATCTGGGAATGGATATTTGAGGCCGAGCTAGAATGGTAAAAAGAAAAAGCAAACCCAAACAGAAGAGGCAAAGTCAGACTTTGCATTTAGGTAAAAGGGCCTAAAAACGGCAGAATCAGGAAAAGCCCATGATTTCTTAAGGGCTTGAATATCTTTATCATAAAAAGTACAGACTTCTTGATCAGGATCTTTTATCAAGTTTTGGGCTGTGAAATCCTTAGGGATCCCATCACTTCCAAGAGCCCTTATTAATTTCTTGCTCATTCTAAAAAACTTCTTTTTTGCAGGACTAAGAAAAAGAAGACGAGAAAGAAGCAAAAGTAGTTACCTTTTTATAATCCTAGTTGATTATAAAGGATGAAGGGAAAACCTAGATATAGGCAGCATGATATAACGGTTATTACGAAAAGTTAGCCTGAAAAATAGCCGTTAGATCTCGAAACTTGGAGAGATGGGCCCATCGACTGAGAAAAATATTTTAACCATTAAGATAACGGTACCATATTTTTGGGGACAATTGTTGTGGGTGAAAATCCTCGGGATGATTTTATCCCACATCCCGAATATACCATCCCCAGGATGCTAAAGGACTTGACTAACTTCAGGATGTAACAGTATTTCAGCATGTGCACATCCTGAAGATGAACTGACGAGTTGATTTTCCCATATATGATTGCAGATACAAATAAGTCATAATATGGATTCACATGCTTGATAACGTCCATATTATCACCCTCAATTGAAGAAGTCAAGGATAGAAGTACAACTCGTGGTCAAGATGGAAGATGTAGTCAAAACTATAACCGATATTCATTTAATATCGGCGATAAACAAGGAAACAGCTGGATCATTGACTAACTAAGGAGAAACCGTTAACCAACGACTACTTTCTGTTGAAGAACTCTAACGTTCACCTGGAGCAGCTGTTACACAACATTGAAGAACCTTAACTACCTAGCGGATCTCATGGGATCCTTTAGTTACTCTCATGTACTATATAAGTAGGGGTATTGGACGAGTATAGGGGATGGACATACACATTGCTCACACTATAGCTACACACAGACAATTAGCTGATCACAAAACACTTGCACAATTATTGTAATCATAGTACACTCGTCCACATACTCATCCAAAGTTGTATCTTTTTACCATTTTTAATATTAACAAACAAGGCAGGGGCCTAGACTCCTCCCGAGGTTTTATGCCGGCGATCTATACTTGATCAAGGGCTTTTCTCGTAGATCGTGTGTTGTTCTTCTTGTTTTTTGCTTTATTTGTCTATTTCCAACAGTTCCATCCTGAGGATATAACTGTCCATCCCGAAACCGACCTAAGCCATCCCGATCATAATTGTCATATTTTTGCTTATTGAACATCCTGATACACCATCTTAAGAATATTATTGATTTACAAACATAATTCTACACATTTAGCACTCTACCTCACATAAACTAATTTGGAATACAAAGTTATTTTTATAAGATATTTTTTGACCAAAACAGATATATATCTCCTCTAAGCAGAAAACGTTAATGCCATTATTTAAATAAAATCTAAAAATGATAACTCTGACATGGTTTAAAAACATTCCATTGTTTCCTCATTTTGTTGAAATGGTCTAAGACATTTAACAACCAGTCAAAGCACTTCTCTTAAGCGTGTGCTAGCCAAAAGATGTAATTTAATTTTGCAGAAGAAAAGGAGATTTGTACGGTGTGCTTGGTTTAAAAAAGCGCAAGGCACTCCGAGGCATTTTGGTTCCAAAATCTGAGACGCGGGTCTTAAAGCGCGAGGCGAGAGCTTCACGTATATGAGGCACCCACGGTAAAAAAGAGTAAAAAGTATTTATACAAGCCAATACTACATATTCTAACCGAATATACTGAACTGCTATGTACTTGTAGCCACATATGTGTGCCGCATGCCTGACATCATTGTCTATCCACAATGATAAAGTTTCGTTAAGTTATAGTTCACCCCCGCGCTCCCCGAGCCGGTGTGAGGTTTGTAAGACCTAATAGCGCTATCAACTAATAACCCGCTTGCCAACCCTGGCAACTCATTCGGTACGTGAGGACTTACAGATGATAGAAATGGTTTAGTTTATCAAGGACACAATTGCGAACTAGCAAAGTAACCGACCCTCACAAGGATCTATGGCATCCCAACCCGGGATGTGTAAGTAGTCCCAAACCGGACTAGAAAATGTTAAGTAAAGTGTCTCATACCTGAGACACATGCTTTTGAGAAAAAGAGTAGTGAAACTCACCTTAGATCGCAAGCGAAAATCCAAATTCCACGAATAGTAACGTGCTACCGACTCCCTATTACAAATGTCACTAGGTGAGTATACGTGCGTAACCAACACACCATGTAACTCGTTTATCCAAGACTTTAAAAAGTTCAAAACCGTGTAGTGACACCTAATGACTCTACATACTCAAGTATGTCTTACGTATCCTGTTGGTGATTATAGTGATTATTATCAGTTTAATACATCAAATACATCTCATACAAGTTTTCACACAAGTACATGTCAATTACATACCACATAGAACTCTAAATAGTCACTTAAAGACCCCGTACTCAATCTGCGTTTTTAGGACAGATTGTGCGCTGTGAAGAACAATTTATTTAAAATACTTAACGAATGAATTAGAGTCCCAAATTCTTACTGAATTTTATTTGGGATTCACTCAACAATACCTATTTTTGTTTTGTCTTAATTCCAAACACAAAAATTATGAAAATTCGTACAACACAGCTGTGTCCAGAAAATTTCCTCAACAGGTCAGTTTAGTAGGAAAATTCTTAAAAATTGTGTATTCATCCAAACGAGATGAATCTACTTGGAAAAGCTCTATTTTTCCAGTATTGACCTACCGTAAAAATATCATAACCTAACTCCTTGTAAATCTCAAGTTATGACCATTTAAAGTTAGCCCAATTTACAAATCCGAAAATCTGATATGACCCCTAATCAATTAAAATTCCAAAAACGACTCAAACGATGTCCAAATTCGATGGTTTTGCCCATTATGAAAAGCTAAGACCTTGTACATTACAATCATGTAAAGAAATCATCAAAACAATCGATTTACCAACCCGTTACAGCCCCTACAACACGTTCAAACGAATCTGCCAGAATCTTAAACTTGCATCCCAAGTAATCTACAAACCCTAATTTTTCATGAACATCCCTAATACATGTATAAAACCTATAGTACTGATTAAACACCATATTAATCATAGCAAAACACATATGTTATCATGTGAAAACCCTAATCATGGCTACTAATAACAATCATCATCAAATCATCAAGAACATCCAAGAACTCCTACACATACATACATGCGATTCTACATATATTATTTTTAGAGTTTTTAAGGTTTTTCAAGTATTATAATTCATAAAAAATCATAAGGATGTATACCTTGCAATGCTAAAACTCCCTAGAGCCTTGAGATTAAACCCGAACTAGCTTGATTAGGTGAAAGATTACTTGATTGCTTGAAAGCCAAGAGAGAAGGGGGTGGGGGTTTCGCACGGCACAAACAAGAAGAAGAAGTAGGGTTTTATCTTTTTCTTGCCTCCTAATTATAAGAGGGCTTTGCTTGTTCCCCAAGCAATTGGTATTAGGGCCCCTATAGTCCATTAACTTGACCCGTTAACCATGTTCTAGCCCAATACCGGACCCAATATTATTAACCATTCTAAATTGTATAAAAACCATTGTTTTTATTATTACATAGCATATTACTCATGTTGTGCACGTAATTTGCATAATCTACGCATTACCTTTCAGTTAGGCGATCATTCACAAAAACATGTAATTCACATAAGCACGTACTTCATGTTCACCATAATTCAATTGTATATATTATTGCTATGTATGTCACATAATTCACCAACGTTTGGGATACAGGGCTCATGTGTGTGTTTAACAAGGATTTTCCTACTTATAACATATGTTAACATCTTCTAACATATGTTAAACCTACTTAACTAACCCTAGTTAAGTATCTAGCCATGTATGAACATGTAAGTTAACTAGAGTTCAGTAAAAGTATTAACCTGAAAATGCGGGGTGTCACATCCTCAGGTTTAGCCTGAACCACCTTGAAGATCTCGTCGAAGTTCTAAATTTTAATAACGAACACGTGCAATCTGGAAGGGTGAACGCCTGTATTCTGAGTTTTCTGTCTATGACTGGCATTGCGCATAAATCCCAATCAGACGAGGGACCCGGATGCCTACCTGGGAATTCTCGGGATGAGTGTTCACTTATAGGCTAAAGCATGTCTTCACTATGTTATTAGAATCTAGAAGTTTTGATAAGTCAACGTTTTCGTTTATTCGTTTTAATTAATGAATAAATGAGTACACTCACTTTCCTTAAACTAAGCTCTAAAATCTCAAAATTTTACAGCTTAAATCAATCTCATTTCATAACCATCTATGGATTTCACAATCACACTTCACCTTACCATCTTAGCCACTTTTTAAATATTCAACACCCTACCCAAACCATATTATTTCATTTCTCCACATGTTACTTATTTTTTAAAAACTATAACCTCATACCTTAGCACAAACTAAAGATTTCTAAATCTTGTTGTATTTTCATTACCTAGTAACTTTACAAAGTACATATTTTTGTCAAAAGATGTCCTCGAACTTAAATTCAATTGTTTATTTATTGACGTAACAAACAATTTTCTATATAATGCTTTAAACTATTAAAAATCACTTAATAGAACCTTGATCTTCAAAACCTAATGTCATGTTTGAAATCTCCAACTAACGGGAATATTTTAATCAAAGCCCACTTATCTTGTACTATTTAACAACTTTTGCTCTATGTATAAAACCAATTTTGAAAATGAGATTTTTTTTATCCATAGGAATAATATCTAGTCTCTAAATTCTCCATCGACACTCACTCATTTTCAACTTGTTCAAATTTTTACAATATTTGGCATATACCACAATCATGTTTTCTTATACACTTGATTATAACCTTTGATCCAAACCCCAAAATTTACACTGCTACATAATCTCCTTACTATAAAATAAACTCTTTATCAACTATCTTCACATTCACTATCTCTCACAACCTTGATTCTGCTTCAAGATTTTTCATCATCCTCTCAAGAACTAAATTCATATCCTTCACCTTCTCACACATGAGCTAGTTACCCATGATAACCAAACTATTGAAACTTGATTGTGTGTTGCATCAAACATAATCCTTAGTTATACATGAGGATTCGACTATCTACCATATTTGAACATTTGAAACTAGAATTCATGGAATATAAACTATTTGCTATAGACACACCTAGAGTCATTAACCTTGTCTAGGGCAATTCTATTACAACTCGTATGCTATACTTGATACTTGATTGCTTACATGTACATATTATCAATTTGCAATTCATGTGTGTAATAATTGGTACACTTAATCAAACAACTGATAGAGGATGAAGTACTTGCTCAACAGTTAGTAGAGTACCAAATAACCTACTCAACGATTGGTAGAGGTCATCATGCCTGCTCAACAGTTGGTAAAGGCCCTACAACCTGCTCAACGACTGGTAGAGGCTATCGCACCTGCTCAACAATTGGTAGAGGTTCTTATCCACTGACTGGTAGAGGTCTTTTTCCTGCTCAACAGCTGGACTTATTTTTGGATACATTGTATACGATTCAATCACAAGGCTATTTTGCATTACTTACATGTGTGTTTAGTCATAGAAGGACACAAAACCCTAATATAAGGTAAATTGGTGATTGCGGTACGGAATGTAATCATGAATTTACAGGTACATTAAGGTAGTGTGAAATTCTATTAAGGTTTTGGGAGATACCCCGTATGTTTTCGAAGTATCAGAGGTGTGATGGGTTAGCTGCGGTACACCCTATATATAAACACTAATGATACGTGGAAAGGGTCAGACCAATAACAAACCTTAGTTATTTGGTAGTCCATCTAGCATTTATGGTTATCTTATACATTCCTTAAACTCTTACCCTACTCTGAACCATAGTCACCCTAACTATCCTCAACACTATTCAAATGTTTCTTCTTAAAATAAACTTCGGGACGAAGTTCCTAAAAGTAGGGGAGACTGTAACATCACACAAATTTTCTTTATATATATATATATATATATATATATAGAACTCCATCATTTATTCATCCGATTCATGTTTACGGTATCTTTACCATCCATTTTGTTAAATTTTTTTTGTTTAAATAATGACTTATAATCAATATTAAATTGGATTGTATTAAAAATTCTGATTTAAAAACGTTAAAAAAAATGTTTGCCTGTGCCAGGATTCGAACCCGAGTCCCTGGCGGGCTAAACCTTAACCACACCACACAAACCACTACACCATTTGGTGTTTTGTGATGTTAATTAAAACCAATTAAACTTAAACCCTTTCAAGGTCCCTTAGTCAAACCTGAAAAGTCAAAGTGTTAGTAAATATGGTCTCCTAGTCAAGTCAAAGTGTTAGTAAATATGGTCTTCTAGTCAAGTCAAAGTTGTTCCTAAATTTTAGCCTAGTCAAAGTAGTCCCTAATTACAACTCCAAATTATACACTATAAATACTATAGCCTACCATTCAACTCTTTATACCATTCAATAAAAAAAAACATTATTATCCCATCTCCCATATACTAAAGTTTTCATCCATCATTATCTCCTCTAGCTAGTTCCGAGTTTTCCAAGGCATTATTACTAAGTGTTTGCACGCTCAATAAAACGCACGAACTCATTATGCACCTAAGGTGAGTTTACATTGCCCCTTTTTCTGTTTTACATTTTGGGGTGAAACATGTTTAAACATTGTATACACTATCATTTATTCATTCTTACTTAGGATTCAATTACACTATCATTTACTCATTCTATCATTTGACTGTAACAAAAAGACACAGTACAATCATTAACATTAATCAAGCCGCCTGTTTAGATTATAGCGCTATAGGTCTGACAAACCCATCCCCCCGCATAAATTCAGGGATGATCGATAACAGTTACACTTTTACTAATTTGCGAGTTAGGTCTTAGTCGACACAAGGTTTGATTGTACAAAAGACACATTGTTACATGTCGGACTCATATTCTATCATTACTCATTATTATACTTCAACTATGATTGTTACACAAAATTTTGTTTTCAACTATATGCAAAACCTATGTATTCTCACCAACTATTTATAGTTGACCCCCCCCATCTTTCCAACTTAACATGTTTTAGGTTTATTTGCTATTGGAAGTTGTACAAGTCTTGGAATACGTAGGAGCTTGGACCTAGTTTATATAAGTCAACCTTTGTAATCTTTACTTGTAAGATAAATTGTAAATTGTTTAATATTATTCTACTTTCATTTAGTACCATGAGCTATTGAACAATCATCAATACATGACATCCCGATGTTTCCGCCATCGGTTGGGGTGTTACATGATGTATAAAAGTTCCATTAGTTTGTTGTTTAATCTGCAGTCCTAAAAAGTACTGCAGTTCTCCCGTTGTACTCATCTCAAATTTTGATTGCATGAGTTTCTTAAATTGATCACACAATTTTGTGTTTGTTGAACCAAATATGATATCATCAACATAAATTTGAACAAGTAAGACATGATTTCCAACAGTTTTAATGAAAAGAGTTTTATCAATGGAGCCTCTTGTAAAGTTATTTTTGAGTAAAAAATTGGAAAGTGTTTCATACCAGGCCCTTGGAGCCTGTTTGAGCCCATAAAGAGCTTTGTCAAGTTTGTACACCCACTCAGGATGAGAAGGATCCTCAAACCCAGGTGGCTGACAAACATACACTTCCTCTTTAATCTTTCCATACAAAAATGCACTCTTGACATCCATCTGAAAAACTTTTATTTTGTTGGAAATGGCATAGGCCAGAAATAACCTGATGGCCTCAAGCCTTGAAACTGGAGCAAAGGTCTCATCATAATCAATTCCCTCTACTTGAGAGTAACCTTGTACCACCAGTCTTGCCTTGTTCTTAATGATCATACCAGCTTCATCTTGTTTGTTCCTAAAAACCCATCTTGTGCCAATTGGTAGCTTGTTTGGTGGTAAGGGACAGATTTCCCAAACCTGTTTCTTCTTGAACTGAAGCAACTCATCTTGCATAGCTTCCACCCAATTGTTGTCTTTGAGGGCTTCTTGGTAGTTCTTAGGTTCCAATTGAGAAATGAATGCTGAGAAAAAGCAAAAGTTGGAAAGCTGGTTTCTTGTGAGAACACCTGAAGCAATACCACCCATTATTTGTACCAATGGATGATCTTTGTGTTCAATCAGTTGTTGTAAACCACTAACAGGTGTAGGTGGCTCTTGTACTTCATCAAACAAACCACTGAGGTTTATAATGTCTGGTTCAGCTGTTTGAATGTCTTCAGTAGTTGTAGGTGCTGAAGCAGATGTTTGAGTTTGTACATCAGCAGTTGTTGAATCAGAAGTTTGTGAAACTTCTGAAGGTTTGAAAGTTGACTTAATAACTGTTTGAGGAGTCCATGGTGCTGGATCCTCATCATCAAACCTTTGATCACCATAATAAGTAGGTTTAGATGAAGTGACAGTCTTTTCAGGTCCAAAGTGGAAGCTATCAAGGTCAAAGAGTTCAGCATGATGTGCTGGAATAAGAGTGTGTTTTAACTCATTGAACTTGACATTCAGTGTTTCTTCTACTATCTTGGTTTTTGAATTAAAAACCTTGTAGGCTTTTCTAGTGGAAGAATAAGCAAGAAAGTAACCTGAATCAACTTTAGCAGCAAACTTTGAAATAGAGTCTTTAATGTTTAGAATGAAACATTAACATCCAAAATCCCTGAAAAAGGAGATAAGAGGCTTTATGTGACATCCGTCACTTTTTCATAATATATATATATAAATATATATATATATATATTTAATAATAATAATAATAATAATGATAATAAAAATAATAAAGTTAGTTATTATATCTTACCATCATCCTAACTCATTAACCAAACCATAACCAACCCTCTCTTTCTCTTAAAGCCCAACCTACCCTTTCCTTTAAAAGTCTCGAGCCCAGCCCAACAAAGAAGAAGTCAGGCCCAAGCCTGCTTTCCCCTCCCTTAAACTGTTAATATAAAAAAAAACGTGGCTCCCTGGGATCGAACCCGGGCCAACCTCTAACACACTCACACACTTAACCATCTGAGCTATGCCTCTAACCTGCTTCTATCCGAATCCTAATTATATTTAACCCATCTTAACCTTACCCTTTTCTTCTTCCCTTTCTTTTTTGTGGCTACTGTGCGATCAAACAAGAAGAACAACAGTCAACAAGCTTTGACTAACAAATGAATGGTTATTATGATTCAATACTTCAGTCATGGTAAACCCCACATATCTCGCCCAAGACCATACGTGAATCACGCTAAATTACCAATCAATCATGGTAAATTATATCAATTCTCACGCGTTTGACCAACCCTTAGTCAAAGATCGAAACCTTATAAATACCCGTCGTTAACTCGATTAAACTTGCACACAGACACAATAAGGGCCGATTAGCATAACCCCATTATGAATTTCCATGATCAAAACCTCAAAATGCTGATTTGAAGGATTGAAGTCGCACGCCTTGTTCTACCTAATTCACATCGATTTGAATCTGTAAGCTTGATTAAATCGTATGGTTTTGTTCGACTTTTTACGTAGATTAAAAACCCTCTATTAAACTCTGTTATCAGTTCGTATTTAAGCGGATTGATTAGCTAGGGTTTATCTTATTACGAATTGGGGAAGATGACAGGTTCAGTAAACGTATTTATTTAAAATAATCTGAGGTTAAACACAAACTGACCTATAGGTCAGTTGGTGGTACCCTTGTTGGCTAAAATCTAGAACCGGGTCTGACCCAGGTTCAAACCCCACAACAAACAACCATTTTTTTTTTATTTTTTTAACCTTTATAATTATAATCCTTATTCTTTTAAAAATCGTTTTAAAATACTAAAACTATTTTATAAATTTTACAAAATTTATTTTATGTTTTTCCACTGATAAAGTTCATCATCCAATTTTTAGTTTTCCAAAAATAATTTATTTAAGATATATTATTAATAATACAAGTTTATTCATTTATATTTATTAAATTCTATAAAAATATCTAAACGATTTTATTAAATATCACAAAAATTATTCTAAACTTGTATATTCTTAAACATTTCAGAAAATGTTTTTATTTCAGAAAAACCATTTATTTTATATTTTTAATTAATTTTTGTTAGTTTTAATCATAAATAATTCATAATAAATTCATTTTTCAATATTTTTGCACCAAAATTTTATATAAATTATTTCTAACTATCTAGAACTGAAATACAATTTTTAAGACAGAAATTCTTTGATTTTAATATTTTTAGATATTAAAGTCGTATTTTTTTGACAATTTGAAATAATTAGATTAAATATTCTACTTTCGAGAAAATAATTTTATAAAAATTATTTTCATACTTAAAACCTTATGTTGTGAATATATTCAACTTAAAATTTTACAAAGAGACTTTTATTTATTCATTTATTAAATTTCTCATAATTAATAAACAATTTGTTTAATAAACAAATAAACGTTTATCCCCAATTCGAAACCCTAGAAATACATATATCCTAGAGTTATTTCCCTTACACATTATCGAATTCTTTAGGTTGATACTTTGAGATAATTTCCAACACATATTTCGTTGTCCAAGTTCAATTTCAAGTTATTACGTGAACTGTGAGTATTCCTACCCCTTTTTGCTTTTATACATTTTTGGGGTGTTACATGTACACTATTACAATTTCAAATACAAGTTTACATTTTTACAATACAATTCTAGTACTATGTGCATTGCTTACAACGTGCTTTATGCTTAGACAATACATGTGGATTACATTTGTACTTGGTGAAATCATTAACATGGTACAAGCCGACCTTAACATTGGATAGCGCTATTTGGATTGACAACCCGCCTAGATTGATTCTCCCCCTTTTTCATCGGAGAATTCGTGGCCAGTGTTAAGCTTTTATCCATTTATTGGATAAGTACACTACAGTTCATACAGTACATTATACAGTCACAGGGTTGATTTCGCTCATTTGTATGATACATAGTTTACATATTTGCACTGTAACTTGCACTTGAATTGTATAACTTTTTAACCTACTATATATATCAAAACTAGGAATGCTCACCAACATTTCATATGTTGACCAAATCTATTTTGTACATGTTTCAGGTGCAGTTTGATCTAGTGCTTTAGCAAGGAACATTTAGTGCTTTATTTTAATTCAGTTATTTCAATATTTACATTTCATTTAGACAATGTATTTTCCATTTCCATGTAAGACAATTTTGATTAATCAATAATATATTTACATTTTAGTACCATGTGCTTTTGAACAATCGTCACTACGTGACACCTCGATGATTCCGCCATCGGTTGGGGTGTTACAGATTGGTATCAGAGCCATGGTTATAGGGAACTAGGTTATTAGATGAAATAGGCCTAGACTATAACCGAACTTCAACTTTCATGCATTATATTTCCTAAACTACCCTACCCCTCATTTCCCTCTACTTTCCTTCTTCTATCTTTCCCTTCTTCTCTTTCTCCATTCTTCTCATCTTTCATCATGGTGCATAGAGATGGTGTCCTACAGGGAGTGGAAAGTTTGCATCATCATAGAACGGTAGCAGAACCTTTTATGAAGACACTCTTAGACATAATACTTACTCTTATTTTGCTCCTTCAAAGTTGTTGAACTTTAATAAGTGTGATAAGGACACGTGCAATCTGGAAGGGTGGACGCCTGTACACTGGGCTTTCTGGCATAGGCAAGCATAGCGCATAAATCCATTTACGGACCTGTTATGCTTACCTGGGGATTCCTGGAGTGAGTGTCCACTTATAGGCTAAAGCATGTCTTCTTTGATCACCATTGAGTTCAATTCCTTTGAAAAGTCAACGTTCTTGTTGGGCTTTACAGCTAGACAAGGGCACTCCAAGCATTTATGCAAGTTTTTCAATAATACTCTTTCGTTTCATATACAATATCTCATGATTTTCATATATTGCTTACAAGTTCATACTTTCATAATCATTTGTACAGTTATACACTCACATTTTCTAATCTCATGATTGTTCATTGACTACCTCATAGATGTCTGCTCGCCGCATGCTCCGTGATGCCAGCCAACGCCCTGTTCGTGCTTCTGGACGACGTTCTGATCGTCACCTCGCATCTTTAGTCGCCGAGCAAATTGCTGCAGTGATCCCAAACCTTGTCAGTGAGATAACCCAGAATAGTAACAGTGCCAACACAGGGAGTACGACTCAATTTCGGTGCACTTTCAAACACTTTAACTCCTGTAACCCCACAAAATTCACTGGTGAGGAGGGTGCTACTGGCCTCCTCTAATGGTTTGAAAGCATGGAGAGTACCTTTGTGAACAGTGAATGTCCTGATGAACTTTGCGTTCGCTATGCTACTAGTGTCCTTCAAAAGGGAGCGCTAACCTGGTGGAATGGCGAAAAGCGCAATCGAGGAGCTTATGTTGCTTTATCATTATCTTGGGCGGAAGTTAAGGAACTCATGATCGCCAAATTCTGCCCCAGGAACGAAATCAGGAAGCTGGAGGATGAGTTTCGTGAGCTCAAACAAGACAGTGGAGAGAATCTTGCGTATAATACCCGATATCATGAGCTTAGCATACTGGTTCCACACATGGTCACCCCGGTCTCTCGAGCAATCGAGAAATATATCGAGGGATTACCTGACCTAATACAAGACGTAGTCACTGGGAGCAAATCTACTACGGTGGAGGAAGCCATCCAGCTTGCAGCCACTTTAACGGACAAACACGTAAGGAGAGGAAACTTAGTGAGGAAAGACACCAAGACACCTACTGAGAAAACCACCAATGTTGTTGAACAATCTAAGACTATTTTAGCAAAGGCCGCTACTACTGCTTCGAACTCTAAGAAACGAATGGGCGATAATCAGAACCATGCTGTTGTTGATCCGGTGGCTCAGCCTCCTATCAAGAAAGCCTACACGGGAATCCATCCTCAATGCAACACTTGCAAGTATCATCACCCTACAAATCTTCCATGTCGTCAATGCACTAGATGTGGAAGGTTTGGACACTTTGTCACTACTTATCGAGTAATGGTTGGGACACAGGGTAATCATCAAACAGCTGCCCAGAAACCACTACAGATTACTAACGGTCGGGCATGTTATCATTGTAGAGACCCTAACCACATGCTACCTCAATGTCCCAAATTGAACAATGTAAACCTGGTGGCACATGGACGAGCTTTCAATATCAATACCAACGAAACAACTGATCAGGATGACGTTAATCCCACTAGTTAAGCCATGGATGAAATCTTCCCAAGACTCGAGAAATCCAATACCCGTGTTTTCATTTTCTTGATCCTATTATCATTTTTTACCCAATTTTGTCACACTCATTAGCATACAACATCTAGAAATTTCCTTGCGTATTATTGTGTATTAACACAGATTGGAAATTTATTATATTGATTACGTTTATTTTTTTAATCATACAAGACTCTACCTTACATTTATTTGAAACGTTTGGACTTGATACTTGATCTTACAGATGCTTTTCTAAGAAAACATCATTGGTTATTACATGAAACTAGATTTTTCCCTTAATTTGACTACGCATTGAACATCTAATTATTCATGATACTCGTAAACATTTAATTATTCATGATAACACTTACACTTAATGGTTGTAGTACTTACAAACTTGCTTGCATAAACATGCTATCAATTTGCAATCTATGTGAATAATAATTGCTGCACTTAATAGAGGTCATCATGCCTTTTTCAACAGTCGGGAGAGGCCCTACAACCTGCTCCACGACTGGTGAAGGCTATCAAACATACTCAACGATTGGTAGAGGTCACTATACCTTTTTCAAACAGTCGGGAGAGGCCCTACAACCTACTCCACGACTGGTGGAGGCTATCGAACCTGCTCAACAATCGGTGGGGTCATAGAAGGACGCAAAACTTTAATGTAAGGTAAATTGATGATTCCGGTCCGGAACGTAATCATGAATTTACAGGTACATTAAGGTAGTGTGAAATTCTATTAGAGTTTTTGGGAAGACGTCCAGTACGTTTTCGAGGTATCAAAGGTGTGGTGGGTTAGCTGCGGTACACCCTGTATACAAACACTAATGATGCATTGAAAGTGCGACTGGAAGTCGAACCAGGAACAAACTCTAGTTACTTGATAATTCATTTGGTCTTTCTATAGTCAATCAACTCGTACATTTATTTTAGGGATCCTAAACTTGCAATTTAAGTGAATTACTAGATTCTTATTATTCGAGACGAACCAAATCCTTAACCCACACCTATCAAACCTCCTATCCAAATCATTTGAAACAGTTTACTTTGTTACCAATAAATTCACGCCGTACCTTAACTCAAATTTTCCAATCCACAGTTATCTTAACTTTTACCCAAACTTCCATAACCCTATGTTTCTAATAACTTCGGGACGAAGTTTCTAAAAGTAGGGGATGCTGTGACATCCGTCACTTTTTCATAATATATATATATATATATATATATTTAATAATAATAATAATAATGATAATAAAAATAATAAAGTTAGTTATTATATCTTACCATCATCCTAACTCATTAACCAAACCATAACCAACCCTCTCTTTCTCTTAAAGCCCAACCTACCCTTTCCTTTAAAAGTCTCGAGCCCAGCCCAACAAAGAAGAAGTCAGGCCCAAGCCTGCTTTCCCCTCCTTTAAACTGTTAATATAAAAAAACGTGGCTCCCTGGGATCGAACCCGGGCCAACCTCTAACACACTCACACACTTAACCATCTGAGCTATGCCTCTAACCTGCTTCTATCCCAATCCTAATTATATTTAAGCCATCTTAACCTTACCCTTTTCTTCTTCCCTTTCTTTTTTGTGGCTACTGTGCGATCAAACAAGAAGAACAACAGTCAACAAGCTTTGACTAACAAATGAATGGTTATTATGATTCAATACTTCAGTCATGGTAAACCCCACATATCTCGCCCAAGACCATACGTGAATCACGCTAAATTACCAATCAATCATGGTAAATTATATCAATTCTCACGCGTTTGACCAACCCTTAGTCAAAGATCGAAACCTTATAAATACCTGTCGTTAACTCGATTAAACTTGCACACAGACACAATAAGGGCCGATTAGCATAACCCCATTATGAATTTCCATGATCAAAACCTCAAAATGTTGATTTGAAGGATTGAAGTCGCACGCCTTGTTCTACCTAATTCACATCGATTTGAATTTGTAAGCTTGATTAAATCGTATGGTTTTGTTCGACTTTTTACGTAGATTAAAAACCCTCTATTAAACTCTGTTATAAGTTCGTATTTAAGCGGATTGATTAGCTAGGGTTTATCTTATTACGAATTGGGGAAGATGACAGGTTCAGTAAACGTATTTATTTAAAATAATCTGAGGTTAAACACAAACTGACCTATAGGTCAGTTGGTGGTACCCTTGTTGGCTAAAATCTAGAACCGGGTCTGACCCAGGTTCAAACCCCACAACAAACAACCATTTTTTTTTTATTTTTTTAACCTTTATAATTATAATCCTTATTCTTTTAAAAATCGTTTTAAAATACTAAAACTATTTTATAAATTCTACAAAATTTATTTTATGTTTTTCCACTGATAAAGTTCATCATCCAATTTTTAGTTTTCCAAAAATAATTTATTTAAGATATATTATTAATAATACAAGTTTATTCATTTATATTTATTAAATTCTATAAAAATATCTAAACGATTTTATTAAATATCACAAAAATTATTCTAAACTTGTATATTCTTAAACATTTCAGAAAATGTTTTTATTTCAGAAAAACCGTTTATTTTATATTTTTAATTAATTTTTGTTAGTTTTAATCATAAATAATTCATAATAAATTCATTTTTCAATATTTTTGCACCAAAATTTTATATAAATTATTTCTAACTATCTAGAACTGAAATACAATTTTTAAGACAGAAATTCTTTGATTTTAATATTTTTAGATATTAAAGTCGTATTTTTTTGACAATTTGAAATAATTAGATTAAATATTCTACTTTCGAGAAAATAATTTTATAAAAATTATTTTCATACTTAAAACCTTATGTTGTGAATATATTCAACTTAAAATTTTACAAAGAGACTTTTATTTATTCATTTATTAAATTTCTCATAATTAATAAACAATTTGTTTAATAAACAAATAAACGTTTATCCCCAATTCGAAACCCTAGAAATACATATATCCTAGAGTTATTTCCCTTACACATTATCGAATTCTTTAGGTTGATACTTTGAGATAATTTCCAACACATATTTCGTTGTCCAAGTTCATTTTCAAGTTATTACGTGAACTGTGAGTATTCCTACCCCTTTTTGCTTTTATACATTTTTGGGGTGTTACATGTACACTATTACAATTTCAAATACAAGTTTACATTTTTACAATACAATTCTAGTACTATGTGCATTGCTTACAACGTGCTTTATGCTTAGACAATACATGTGGATTACATTTGTACTTAGTGAAATCATTAACATGGTACAAGCCGACCTTAACATTGGATAGCGCTATTTGGATTGACAACCCGCCTAGATTGATTCTCCCCCTTTTTCATCGGAGAATCCGTGGCCAGTGTTAAGCTTTTATCCATTTATTGGATAAGTACACTACAGTTCATACAGTACATTATACAGTCACAGGGTTGATTTCGCTCATTTGTATGATACATAGTTTACATATTTGCACTGTAACTTGCACTTGAATTGTATAACTTTTTAACCTACTATATATATCAAAACTAGGAATGCTCACCAACATTTCATATGTTGACCAAATCTATTTTGTACATGTTTCAGGTGCAGTTTGATCTAGTGCTTTAGCAAGGAACATTTAGTGCTTTATTTTAATTCAGTTATTTCAATATTTACATTTCATTTAGACAATGTATTTTCCCTTTCCATGTAAGACAATTTTGATTAATCAATAATATATTTACATTTTAGTACCATGTGCTTTTGAACAATCGTCACTACGTGACACCTCGATGATTCCGCCATCGGTTGGGGTGTTACACTTTATGCCATGAAGAACTTCATAGGCAGTCTTGGAGTGTCTCTTGTTGACAAGGACTCTATTTTGAACATAACATGCAGTGTTAACTGCTTTAGCCCAGAAATACAATGGTAGGTCTGAATCAGCTAACATGGCTCTTGCTGCTTCAATCAGTGTTCTGTTCTTCCTTTCTAGCACACCATTTTGTTCAGGAGTTCTGGGAACACTGAATTGTCTAATAATCACTTTAGACAAACATAATTCATCTAGAGTTTTGTTCCTGAACTCTATCCCATTATCACTTCTAATGGCTTTGACAGATAGAGAATATTGTTTCTCTACTTGTAGAATGAAGAACTTGATGATTTCAGCTGCCTTATCCTTGGAGAATAAGAAGAATACCCATGTGAATCTTGAATAGTCATCAATGATGACCAAGCAATACTTCTTCTTACCAAGGCTCATGATTTTTACTGGCCCAAATAAGTCCATATGGAGTAGTTGAAGACATGCAGTTGTTTTAGATTCTTCAATAGACTTATAGGAGGACTTATGCTGTTTTCCCTTCAAACATGATACACAGTGTTCTTGACACTGGTATACTTTCAAAGGTAGACCTCTGACCAAGCCCATTTTTGTGACTTTATTTATGGTTTTAAAGTTCACATGGCCAAGTCTCCTGTGCCAGAGATCAGTCTCTGAAGTTGATGCCTTTGAGAAGAAACAGGCAGTGTTGTTCAGTACTTTGTCCTTTTCAATGTCCACTGCATAGACATTGCCACATCTTTTGGCTATCAACAAAGTATGATCTTCAATGATCTTCTCTATCAACTTATGGCCTTCTGGTGATATGATCTTGCATGTTGTCTTTGTGAAAAAGGAAGAATATCCTTTATCACACATTTGAGACACACTTAGCAAGTTGTACTCAAGGTTTTCAACCAGATTGACCTTGTCAAACTGTATTTTGCTAGAGGAGACATTGCCATGTCCTAGCACATATCCCATAGCATTGTTCCCAAAGGATACAGATCCTTCTCTTTGACTTATAAAATTGTTTATCAGGTATCTGCATCCTTTCAGGTGCATAGAGCCTCCACTATCCACATACCAAATGCTATTTAAGCCTCTGGAGACCCTCTACACAAAGTAGCAAATTAGTTAGATTTAGGAACCCAAGCCAGTTTGGCTTTGGGTTTGCTCTTGAGAACATTAACAGATTGTTCTTGACCAGGTTGAGGAATTCATGTCTTTTTGGCAATGGATTTTTCATTAAGAGCAATGGTGGTATCCTTCTGAGGACCACCATCAACCCTGGTCATCAATAGTTGTACCATGTTTATGAGATCTTTTATCTTAGCAGTTTGTGAAACTGCTGATGATGTAGGTCTAACTACTGAAAGAGAATTTTGAGAAAAAGACTTTTGTTGAGATTTTATCTTTTTCTGAGAAAAGGTGTTTACTGGTTGTTGTTTCCTAGGAGAAAAAGTTTCTTTAAAATCATTTTTTATTTGTTTTCCCACAACCAGTTGTGAAATTTTCTTGTTGTACTGAATCCCTTTTCTATATCTACAAAATTCTGTCTTGTGGTTGAACAGACCACAGATTTCACATTCTTTTGCCTTTTCTTTTTCATTTAAAGGCAATTTCTGACTGTCTTGATTGGTTTTAGGTCATCAGTAGTTTTCAGGTTCTCAACTCCTGATGTAGATGAAACTACTGATGGCTTAAAGTCAGATTTTATCAGTACTTCTGAATAACTTTCTTTGTGAGTTTTTAGAAAATTTTCATGGAAAGATGTGCATTCTTTCTCTTCAGAAGTTTCACCTGAAACAATTTTTCTCCCATCTTCAGTAGTTTTGGGGGAAAATCTGTTGGTGTTTCAGTGTAATTGTACCCTATGCCAAACCTAACATTTGAAGCACTTTGTTTGTTTAGCAGCAGTTGGTACCCCTTACAAGATTCTACTCATTTTTCACAAGTGACCTTGGTGTCAGCAAGATCTTTTCTGACAATTCCTAGGTCATCTATAATTATTTTAAGTTGTGCTTGGGTTTCAATAACATTGTTAGTTAATTTTGAATTTTCTTTTGCTTTTGCAGCAAGTTTTCTTTCCAAATCACATTTCATCTGAGTGAATTTTCTCTCAGAGTCATTTGCTTTGCCTTGTAAGTGCACATTGGTCCCTCTTATGAGAGCAAAAGATTCTTTACATGAAGTTAAACAAAGTTTTGTTAAAGATTCTTTTGATACCTGAGACAGGGCAGATTTTGAGGTGCAGCCCTCAAATGCCAATAAGGCAAAATTCTTTCTGCCATTGTCAGGTTCTCCCCAGTTGATGACAAACATTTTGTTGTCTGCATCAGGATTACACTCTGTGGTGTCAAAAGGAAGACTGCTCCAGTCAACATACCCTAAGGTGAACAAGCTTTGTTGTGAGGGTTGCTGAGTCTGTGGAGGTTGTTGAGCAGCTGGAATGGGAGGGATTGATTGTTGGCTCTGCATCTGTTGAGCAGGCATCTGTACATATTGTACTTGTGGCACATATTGGATTTGTGGAGCTTGTGCTTGAACAAAATGTGCACTCCCCTGTGTTCCATTATTCCTATTATAACTAGGGTTATACAGATTTCCAGACTGAGATTGGTTGTAGCTAGAGCTTCTACACTCTCTAGCAGAGTGTCCCAACTTCTGACACTTGTGACATCTAAGTTTAGATTTGTCAAAACCAATTTTTGTAGAACTGTTAAGTCCTGGAAATTTCCTTCCTGACCTTTTGTAAAATTTGTTTGTTTTGATACTTAACATGGTCACTTGGTGTAAAATATCCATTTCTTCTAAGTCATCATTGCTGAAATTTTTTAAATCATCCATGATAAAACACATGTTATCAGCATTTTGACTATATTCCACATTCTCATAACCTGGGAATGATCTTTCTGATGAGATCCCAGCAGTTATGTCAATGTGGTCAAAAGATCCAAAACTATTTGAACAAGTAGGTGAATCTTGTCCCAATAGTGTTGTACTACCTGGTAGATAGTCATCAGCAGTTTTACCAGAACTTTGCAACTTTTTCTTTTGATCAATTTCTCTTTCAAAAGTTAGTAATCTCCCATGTAATTTTGTAAGAGTGAGGGAGCTAAACTCTGGTGAGGATCTTAGGACTATAGAGTATGTTTCCCATTTTTCAGGTAAAGACCCTAAAAATCTATGAAGCATAGATACAGTTGTTTAGGTCTGACCATTTAATTTTAGCTCAGATATTAATGAGGAGAATCTTTCAAATTGTTGAGTTAAAGTTTCCCCATTTATGTGAGCAAGATTTACATATTGTTGAGCCAGGATTTCTCTGGTGTTGGCAATCACCTCTTCAGTTCCTCCAAACTGTTCTTTGAGGCAGTCCCAAAGCTCTTTAGCACTATCACAATGTAATAGGCCAGAGTAGATTTCATTTGGGAGTACCATTGCCAACATAGAGAAAGCTTTAGCATCAAGTTCAAGTTTTAGGAAATCATCATCTGTATAGTCTTTTGGGTCTTTTGTTATTTCTTCTTTAGTTTCAAGATTGATATTTACTGGTTTGTGAGGACCATATATCACATATTTCCAGCAACCAGTGTTGGTCTGTGATAATGTATGTGCCATTCTCCTTTGCCAGATATTGTATTCATTTCTTACTAGCATAGCAGGTTTATTGGCAGAACCAGTATTATGAGGATCCATTTTAAAGAGTATTGATTTGTCAAATATCTCTTAAAGTGATGGATGTTGATAAAAGTGAACTTTTAATCCTTTATTGAATATCAATAAGAGCCTGTGTCTAATTCTCAATGTGTTAGATTGATATGTGATCAGATAAACCAGTGCTCTGATACCAATTGTTGGATCCGTAATGCTCTTGATGTATTGCTTGCTAGTGAACACTTATGTGTTTAGCAAGTTCAATCAGATTTGCACAGCGGAATGATAAGTAAAGTTACACTATCAACAGGAGTTATTACTCCCCCTGGATGTTTGAAAACTACAGACAAGTTTAATGAGAATCTAAGTAATGAATGTGAATGATAATAAATACTCAAACAGATTCTCAATAAGTGAAATGGAAAGAACAATAATAAACTTTGAAGGATTTCTGTATTAATCAAAATCAATGTCTAAAACAGAGGGATGAACCCATCTATTTATAGACTTTACATATGCATAAACCTTGTCAAAAAGCAAGTAAGAAACAAGTTGCAACAAGTTGCATTCTTGGAACTTGTACAAAAGATAAAGTAATACTAAACTAATAAACTACTAAAACATAAGTCGGTGAGAAAGATTCTTTACAAGAGCTGATGAATGACAAACTACTGATGAGTAGTTTGTCTTTAGTAGTTCTTCAGTGAACTGTCTGGTTAGACCTCAGAACTTCTGATACTTCTTCTTCAGTACTTGTTGAATCCTTCTTCAGTACTTTTAGTCTTCTTTCTTCAGTAGTTCTATACTTAGGATATTTTGAAAGAAGTGAATTAGACTAAGGTTTACAAAAGTGGTTTCACCAATCCTTTTTGTCCTAACACCTAATTTTAACCGAGGCGGCGCCTTTGGCGCACTTCATTTAGTTGAGCGCCTCGGGCCACAAAAGGCGCTTTTCTTAGCACCTCATGCACGCTTTTTTAAACCAAGATGGTATGACTGAAAATTTCAAATCCAACGTGATCTTGACTATCACTCAGGAACCAGCATAATACATGAGTGAGATAATGGGTCAATTGAATTCGGGACAGAACAGGTGAAGTCGGTTTGGCCTGCCAAGACTTTCTTGTCCCCCTTCTTTAGTTACAAAAAAATACATGATATAGAAATGTTTACAAAAACTATATCCATAATATAACAGTTTTTTTAACATAAAACTGTTTTGAAGGCTGTATGTGCTTTATTTAAGAGGTTGTAGGCATTTGAATGAACTTTAGACCACTTTCCACCTGTTTAATTTTTAAACTACCTTTGCCCATTCTTACCCAAAAAAAGATAATATGTAAAGTTTAAATTTGAGGATGCTTACACAAGAAAATTGAAACTCATCAAGATTCTAGAGAACTTCCGACTTGGTTTCACCGCCTTCAATTTCATAAGAATCCAGATCACCAATCATTCCCCCAACTTCAGATTCTCTTTCTACAAACTTCAAAAAAGTTAGATCTAGCTATAATCATGTGATGGCAAAACAAATATATTTCGAAACACATTATTTACCTCAGGAGACAACACAATTGCAATTGTACGCAGAAAGAAGACAACTAAATTAAACTTGTTGAATACTATCCTTAATGCATCAAATTCCACATCCTTCAAGATGTCATCTTTACAATATTTATAACAACAAATACATCAGATTTAATCGAATAATACAATGTTTCAATTTGATTAAACCCTCCCTCATACCTTTTTTCTATAGTCTATTACTTCTGCAATTGAAGTTTTAATTATAAGCTCTTGTAATTGGCGAATTGGAAGCTTTATATTCTTTCTTTTTCGGTTTTTATTTCTTCAAATTGGACTAGCTACGTTGTGAGTTTTTTGAATTATTTTTGCATGATATTTCATTCATATTTGTAGATCAATAACCCTATGTTTAATTTGTCAATTATAGTCTCTAAGGGTTTCAATTGGATAATCTAGGGTTTAGGGTGTTCTATGTGATTTGGAGATTTTTGATTTAAAAGTTTATAGAACCTTATAAATTCATAACTCACTCATTTCTTATCCAAAAATTATGAAACTTGGTATACTTGCTCCTACAACTAATTAGAAGTTTTAAAAATTATTTCAGGATATATTGAAGCCAGATAGTATTTTTTAATTATTTTATAATGCTTTAATTATCAATATAATTATTTATATTTATATCTAGTTTGTACACTCAAGTATTCATTATCTTTCCCATCTTATTAATAATCAATATAATTATTTATATTTAATTTAATAGATATCAATAATTATAATTCAAGATTATTAAATTTATTTCTTTCATCATGACCCTCATTATTTAACTTAGTTATATTTGTAATATGAACCTAAGTTGTACTATCGATTTACCTCATGGATTCGTGTATTGAGATTCTAATAAACTATTTAATTGTTTTGGCGCCTCATCATTACATTAAACTTAAAACCCCCAAATTTAGACAAGACATCCTAGATGCCTTAGATTAGGAACCCTAGACTCTTTTAAGCATAGACACTTATGTTGGAAACTTGAAACTTTAGGTTGAGTCTTTGGGATTCGCCTCACATATATTCACAACGCTTAGAGGATAATTCAACTTATCGAATATGAGTATATCTTTCCCCTTTTTCATGTTTTGGGGCTATTCATGTACCCTATGTCTAAATGCAAATCTTTCACTAAATGCAATTCTCATTTGTGTTTACTCTATGTTAGTTTGTGTGTGTCTATGACTTGTCAAAATCATTAACGCGTTATGACGTGGCCTATGTGTAGCAATGAATAGTACTATGGTATATACCCCTTCTTGACTCTGTTGTATGAGACCTTGGTCATTGTTACGTAAACCTACATTATCTATCATCTACTATATATAATCACTGTGATGGCGAATACTATAAATATATATGACTCTCGTGGATTCTCTATTCTCTCAAGGCTTGATTTTGAAAGGATACGACTTGTTACATTTTGCAAATAGTACCGCACATGAATTGCTAAACACTTTTTCTACTATATGTATTCAAAACAAGGTATGCTCACCAATGTACATTTTTGTATTGACATATACTATTTTTGTACATGTTTCAGGTTATTTTGAGACCCTTCTTTTAAGTTTTTGGATTTATATTTAAGCTTTGACTTTATTGTATTTTAGCTAGACTTGTCACTTTCGAACTATTGTATCTTGTAATTTCCATTCAACGTAATAAATTATTCAATTCAATGTAGTCAAATTACACTTTTAGTCCATGAGCTATTGAACAATTGTCACTACGTGACACATCGATAATTCCGCCATCGGTTGGGGTGTTACATTTTTACACTCCACAGTTACACTTGTAAGTCCCTTCACTCCCTATCAAAACACTCACAAGACCAAATACTAAGTTGATTAATTAATTAGTTCATCAAACAAAGAAGTAGTAGAAGAAATTGTTAAGAACACAAAACACCACTTTAAACAAAAATAAACTATTTAATTCATACCAAGTTCCATCATCACCCTAGCAACACCAAGAGAAATCTAGCCTAGCATGGTTGATACAACAAGCTCACAAGGTTGGTTTTGGGTACAAAACATGGTGAGGGTTGTATAGAGATTTCATGGTGGTTTTGAGTGATTGTGGGTTGTTTTCCTCTCGAATGTGGTGTTTATTTAGTGATCCCAAGATCCAAAGGACACCTACAAGTCCCAATGATAGCAGAAACTACATGTAGAAGGTGGAGAATTTGATGGGTTTAGGGATGCCAAAGTGAGGAGTGGAGCTCTCTATTTATAGACCTTCCAGCAGGAGCACACCCATGCTTGACACTTGGTACTATTGCAATGTCCTTGCACGCAGGTGCTGTCGGAGCAGTTGATGAGCATGGTCGTGCTCATGTATGAGCACGTCCATGCTTGTCCATGTAGTTAACCACCTTGTCCATTTTGGTCTGCTGGACCCTTGGAGAACACGCACTGGTGAGCACAATCGTGCACTAGTGGGTGCATAGGCGTGCTTGTTGACTTATGATGTTGTTGACCTTGGAATGTTGACTTGTTGACCCAGGGACAGGTGGACAACCATGCACGGAAGGGGCGCGACCGTGCTGCATCTGAAACAGCTCTCTAAGTCTTCCGTCCCTTGCCTTTTGTGCTCTTTTTCTCCTCTTTTCATTCCTTGACCTCTAAACCTGCAATTATCAACAAAGAAGGATAGATCATGATAAAACTAAGATAAAAAGCATGATTTTGAGTGGGAAAATGGTGAAAATATCTAGATAAAACATGTGTAATTCTCGGCATAGTATCTATCTCGGTATATTTTGATTCCTATCACGTAAGAGGAATCCCTGATAATCATATGTCAAAATATGCTTGAATATTGCTTTGACTTAGGTAACATATACTTGTCAAAAGAAACGTCATCTATGTAAGGACAAGTTTTCATTAGTTGCTCCCACTCATCTTAAGGTAGGTGCTTTAATCCACTAAGTTCTTGATGAAGAGAAATTTCATTATGATTCCAACACATTTTTTGCTTGCATCAACCCATACATGGATCTTATTGACTTACGGACTAAGTGTTCTTAACCTTCAGTTTAGAACTTTCAGGTTGTTTAATGAACATGTAGGTCATTGTTATGGAAATTTTTTTTAACGTCCATCTAATGTGGTTCTTAGTAATTATGAGCTAATAGAACGGTAATGATCCTCAAATAAATCTTTTGTAACACAGATAAGGAGATTCTTTGATAAGCTAATCCCTCTTGAATATAATCTTTCCCAATCAATCTTATTTTATAAGGATTTAGTTTAATTATGAATACCTGTAGGTTATTCAACCAAATCCTAAACATTATTCTAATTTATGGAATTAACTTTTGCTAATAATAGTTTTATTCCATTTAGAAGATTGATTGCTAAAATTCAACTGTGGCTGTTAAAATGTTTATAATATAAATAAAGAATGATGAATATGGAAATTTGTTCCAATTGAAAGTATATAACAATAAGTGTGCAAAGAGATTCTCGGATGAGAAATGGTATTTCAATTAAAAGCCTTTGAAGGATTTCAGTTTCAATAAAATCGATGTCTAAAATAGTGGGATCAACTCATCTATTTATAGACCAGCAAATACATACAACTTGATACAAAAGCAATCCTACAACAGGTTGTAGTCTTGGAACTTGTACAAAGACTTTAACAAAAGCATAAAGTAATGTTATTATACTAAACTACTGAAACATAAGGGCGGTGGAAAGATTCCTTACAACTGCTGATGAGTGACAAACTACTGATGAGTAGTTTGTCTTCAGTAGTTCTTCAGTTGACTTGTCTGGTTTGACTTCAGAACTTCTGATCTTTTACTCTTCAGTACTTGATGAATTCTTCTTCAGCAGTTTCATTCTTCTTTCTTCAGTTGTAAGTCCCAAATACTAGATCTTGTTAAGTGCAAGAGATTGTTGTGACACCCGGCAAATTCTGGTTAACAACGTTGTCTAGATGAAAGTCTACCTTAGCGAGTCACGCGTATATTGTACTTAACTGGGTTAGTTAAGTCGGGTTATGGTTCGGGAACTATTGGTTAGTCTAGAAGATCATTGGATGTTGGTCTAGAGGTTCGTTAGATGTCAGTCCTTAACCAAGTGTACAAACGGTGACGATTTGTAGGATCGTCAGGGCATACGGAACGTACGAGTCTCGAGTCCCGGGAATTGGTGAACGAGTGTAAATATGTGTAGTTACTTGTGTTATGTGTTTACAATCATTATATGACTTGTCGGTACGTGAATATGCATTAACATATGTTAAAACGGGGTTTAACGCGCAAAACGCACAAAACCAACCCCTATAGGCGATTAGGAAGCCTAATCACCTATAGGGGAGGCGAGTAGGGAACCCTAAGGGCGAGTAGGACCCTACTCGTGTATAGGTAAGGGCGAATAGGCCCAATCACATGAACATTCAGGCGATTAGGAGCCCTAATCGCCTGAAACTGCTGCATACTCGCTAGTAACGGGCTGGACGACTAAAAACGACTATAAATACCATACTTAACCTCCTAAACTTCATTATACCAACCCTAGTCGTCCCATAACCCGCCCCAACACATAAACAACCTCTGGAAGGCGATTTTTGATCAAAACTCAAGGTTTCAAGCTTGAATCATCATACTTTCATAATCCTAAGGTTTGATTTTCATCCATAACTCTTTATAAACGTTTTTAATCAATCCCTAATGGTCCAGACCTGTTTTTAAACGAAAAAGCTTTCTGAAAATCGTCAATAAGGGTTGTTAATCGGATTATAACTAATATGCATGCATTATGAGTGGGTATGATTAGAAAGCTAGGGTTTTTATGATCCATGATGATGATTTGATAAGTTATTATGATAGATCAGTATTGATATTGATATTATGATGATAGGAATCTCAGTAATTGGATATTAGGGTTATGATTACGCGTGTTAGTATGATGTTGCATGCTATGTGAATGGTGTTTGGATACTTGGTTGCATGCAGGACTGATTATACGAGGTTAAACGAAGGATTTTGGGTTAAACATGTTTAGGATAGTGTTTGGGATGATATTGGGTGGTTACACACGTTCTGGATCTGATTTGGAGCGTTAAACGCGCGAAAAACCGGAACAGCAAGGTTACAGGCGAGTAGCATTCCTAATCGCCTATGTTATAGGCGAGTAGGGTGCTAATCGCCTATAACATAGGCGAGTAGAGGCCTACTCGTGTGAAAGATTAGGTGATTAGCCCTAATTGCTAGTAAGTTCATGTGAATAGCCCTAATTGCTAGTAAGTTCATGTGAATAGCCCTAATTGCTAGTAAGTTCATGTGAATAGCCCTAATTGCTAGTAATTTCATGTGAGTAGCTCCTAATCGCCTATAATAGAGGCGAGTAGGGTTTCTAATTGCTAGTTGACCAACCTAATTGCTAGTTGACTTTTCCTAATCGCGTGTACTGCTGCTGTAAGTGTAAATTAGCATTCCGAGACCCGATTTAACATGTAGTAACATGCTAGGAACCCCGTAACATGCCTAATAACTTGGTAACATATATTTGGATGTAATTCGGTGATACGTGAACGATGTGCTATAACTTGTTGTGCGTTAACGTATGTTAAGTGTAATTGCGTTATTGTATGTTTTGGAGCGTAAACATAACACGGGGAGTCTCGGGTCACCAATGGGATGTCGAGTCTTGTACTTTGGGTCAGTTAAACAGTCACGGTGTTTTCAAACGAACTTGGTTATGGTCTGGACATCTAGGGACTAATTAACCTACGGGTTATTAGTCTAAGTACTTGTAACTGTCGTATGTTAGGTCGCCGCTTTACGGGACTAGCATAGCAGCTGAGTTTACTCGGGTTAAGGAGTAACGCAACTTAAGGTGAGTTTACGGCCCCTCTTTTAACTGGTTTCACATTTTCGGGGGAGAAAACATGTGTTAAAACGATTATTTGGTAACTACTGTCATACTATGGGTTTCTATTGTGTACTACACGATCTTTGGAAGTCCCGGGGGGAACCATGAATGTGCGGGTTTGCACAACGGGGAAATGTGAATAGCGCTATTGGGAGTGACCAACCCCGCTCGTCGACTTGGAGGGTCGGCGGGTGCATATTGTCTCAAACAGGAACAACAGGAACAACAGGAACTACATCGGGCATACTTTTGGTATTCGCGTTAGTAATGGTTTTCCAATCGTGGTAGTAACAAAACGTACGCCTAGCTAGCGTATACTGGTTTTCGATTTATTATAGTATGGACAGGTGGACTTGGTACTTGGATACAAAACCTGTAAACTCACCAGCATTTTTGTGCTGACGTAAACTTTTACATGTTTTCTCAGGTCGCTAAGGTAGCACGACTGGACTAGGGCGCACGCGTCTGCACGGCGTCTTACTAGGGTTGCATGGTCTTTTGAACGTTGAACTATTGTTTCATTATTGAGATATTGTTTTTGAATAAGCTTCCGCTGTAAACGGGATTTTTAAACTATGTTTTGAAATTGCATTTATATTCATTTAGACTTGTTTATTGTGATCGTTGGTTTGGATCCTGGTTTGTCATGCGCCTCGCGGTAAAACTCCGCAAGTGGATTTTGAGGGTGTGACAGATTGGTATCAGAGCCAATGGTTATAGTGAACTAGGACTGCATGTAGAGTCTAGTCTATAGCCGAGTCGCACACACTAGACGATCACATGGTACTAAACGTTATAGTGGTTTACGTATGGTCTTGTCGGGGTGTCTCTAAATCATTGGTCTTTCTACGTTACATCATCCGTTCTATCTTAGGTTGGGTTACTTGTTTTCTAGGCAGTGTGGTCTATTGGAGTAACTCGTGTGCTCTTGAGATTTGTCCAAGGCTCGGACATCTCCCTTTCGCACTCCAATAGAAACACTTGTCATAAACTACCGTAGTATTACGGTGTGTAGCTAAGAGTCTATGTTCGGTGATTTGAACTTTGAACTAGGAGAACACTGGGAGGACCATGTAGAGCGGTTTATCATTTTGGGTGCACACAAAATCATAAACCGAAATGCATGGAAGTCCTGGTGAACTCTGGGTTTGGAGGGATAGTCCTGGATTGGATCTAGCTGTGATCTTGTGAACATTAGTGGTTATCTTTAACTGCGAAACTAAATTTTCTCGTTCTTTCTGCCAGAATCATGTCTGGAGTACGAGGAGGACGTGGAGGTGGTCGCAATGGTGGACGTGGTGGTGGTCGCGGTGGTGCTGGTGGTCGTGGTGGAGGTATTAACCTATCACAGGCTGATCTGAACAACTTGCTCCAAGCTGCCTTTCAGTTAGGGCACAACGGTGGTGGTAAGTTGTTTTATCCGTTTTCTTTGCCTCATTGGTGAACCTTGTTTACGTTATTCGTGGTTTCTCATACGTTTCATTTCAGGTGGTCCTGTTGACCCACCCCCACCCATGTGCACCTACAAGATGTTCCGGGACTGTAAGCCCCAGGAATTCTCTGGCACAGAGGGTGCGGTTAGCTTGCTTAGGTGGTTGGAGAAAGTGGAGTCAGTATTTCTGATGTGTAACTGTCTCCCAGAAGATCGGGTAAAGTATTCTGCTGCGTTATTTCGGGACGTGGCATTGACTTGGTGGAATGGCATCACCCAGAACATGGGTATTGGGGAGGCATATGATATGCCATGGGAGAATTTTGTGCAGTTGCTGAAGCGTGAGTATTGCCCGAGGGAAGAGGTACAGAAGCTGGACCATGAGGTGTGGAACCTCAAGATGACTGGGTCGGAAATCGAGAAGTATACTGTGAGGCGGAATGAGTTGGCAGTGCTGTGTCCCGATCTGCACGTGCCAGAATATCGTAGGATTGAACACTATGTCTCAGGGTTAGTACCGGAAATTGCAGGGTTAGTGGCTGCTGGAAATCATCCTACGTATGCAGAGGTAGTTCGATCGGCCCATAGGATGACCAACTTAAAGGTGAATGAGGGGATTTTGCCTACGAAAGGTTCGACTGTTAAGGCTCCAGAGAACAACAAGCGCAAGTGGGAAAATGACGGGAAAGGATCTGGGTCTGCACAGCATGGTAAAAGGTTTGATAATGGGGGTTCATCTTCTTCGGGTAATAAGCAGGGTGGTTATGCGGGAAAACTGCCCAAATGCAACAAGTGTGGACGCCATCATCAAGGGAACTGCGACAGTAACCATTGTCACCGTTGCCAGCGAACAGGCCACTATGCTAAAGATTGTCGGGCTACACTTCCATCGACTCAGGCTCCGACTAACAGCTCAGCTCCGACTACTCAGGGGAATACAGGGAAACAAGGATGCTACAACTGTGGTGACACTGGGCATTACAAGAAGGATTGCCCAAAACTGAAGCAGGGTGGAAACAACGGGAATGGGAACAACGGGGGCGGCGGCAGAAATGCACGTGCCTTCGTCATTGGAGCTGCTGAGGCTAGACAGGACCCTGACACAGTCACCGGTACGTTTCTTCTCAATAATCGTTCTGTTAGCGTGTTATTTGATTCTGGTGCCGACAAGAGTTTTGTATCCATGGATGTTAGTCGACTGCTAGATGTAGTACCCGTACCATTAGAGACCAAGTATATTATTGAGTTAGCTGACGGTAAAACGATTAAAGCTACTAGTGTCATTCGGGAGTGTCAATTAGAGTTGTCGGGTTTATCGTTCCCCATCGACCTTATGCCGGTACCTTTGGGTAGTTTTGACGTTGTGGTAGGAATGGATTGGTTATCTTTGTATCGCGCGGAGATCGTCTGTTACGATAAGGTTATTCGGATTCCTCTCCCTGATGGAGAATTTCTTTCTGTGTACGGTATCAAGGGTGGTGTTCCGCTAAACATCATCTCTAGCATGAAAGCCCTTAAGTGTCTTCGAAAGGGTTATCCAGCTGTTTTGGCGCTTTTATCTGTTTCCTCTAGTGATGAGAAGAAGATTGACGACATCCCGGTGGTACGCGAGTTTCCTGATGTTTTTCCCGATGATTTATCTGGTCTTCCTCCTCATCGTCAAGTCGAGTTTGGTATTGATCTTGTACCAGGGGCTGCTCCTATTGCTCGGGCCCCCTACCGTCTTGCACCTCCCGAGATGCAGGAATTGTCTAGTCAGTTACAGGAACTCTTGGACAAGGGTTTCATCCGACCAAGTTCTTCCCCTTGGGGAGCCCCGATTTTATTTGTTAAGAAGAAGGATGGAAGTTTCCGATTGTGTGTAGACTACAGAGAACTGAACAAATTGACCGTCAAGAACCGTTATCCTCTTCCACGTATTGATGATCTATTCGACCAGCTTCAGGGTTCTAGTTATTATTCCAAGATCGATTTGAGGTCCGGTTATCACCAGTTGCGCGTCAGGGAGGCTGACGTTGCAAAGACTGCTTTTCGAACACGTTATGGCCATTTCGAATTCTTGGTCATGCCTTTCAGTCTCACGAACGCACCGGCGGTTTTCATGGACTTGATGAACCGCGTCTGTAAACCATATTTGGACAAGTTCGTCATTGTGTTTATTGATGACATTCTGATCTACTCCAAGAACGAGACCGAACACGGGGAACATCTGCGGTTAGTTTTGGAACTTTTGCGACGGGAACAACTTTACGCCAAGTTCTCAAAGTGTGACTTTTGGTTACGCGAAGTTCAATTCCTAGGACATGTGGTTAATGAACTAGGGATTCATGTCGATCCAGCTAAAATCGAAGCAATCAAGGACTGGGGAGCACCAAAGACGCCAACTGAGGTGCGGCAATTCCTAGGCCTTGCAGGCTACTATCGTCGTTTCATTCAGGGGTTCTCGAAGATTGCTCAACCCCTCACCACTCTCACTCAGAAGGATAGGAAGTTCGACTGGGGTGAACCACAAGAGTCAGCGTTTGAAGAACTGAAGTCTAAACTGTGTTCTGCTCCTATATTGTCTTTACCTGAGGGTCCTGATGATTTCGTTGTCTACTGTGATGCTTCTATTCATGGTCTCGGTTGCGTATTGATGCAACGCGAGAAAGTGATCGCGTATGCTTCTCGTCAACTTAAGGTGCACGAGAAGAACTACACCACCCATGACTTGGAGTTGGGTGCCGTGGTATTCGCGTTGAAAATTTGGAGACATTACTTGTACGGTACCAAATGCACCATCTACAACGATCACAAGAGTCTCCAACACATTTTCGACCAACAACACTTGAACATACGGCAGCGTCGCTGGATTGAACTTTTGAATGACTATGATTGTGCTATTAAGTACCATCCTGGCAAGGCGAATGTTGTAGCAGACGCCTTGAGCAGGAAGGAATCAACTAAACCTCGTCGCGTTCGGGCGTTGCAGCTCACCATCCATTCGTCGCTACCTGATCAACTCCGTTCTGCCCAGTTGGAAGCTTTGAAGGAGGAAAACCTTAAAGCTGAAACTATGCACGGTGCCGACAAGCACCTCGAGCGAAGGTCTGATGACCTGCACTATTTCGCAGAACGCATATGGGTTCCTTTATTCGGGGGACTACGGGAGCTTGTCCTTGATGAGGCTCATAAGTCCCGGTATTCTATTCATCCTGGTTCGGATAAGATGTACCAAGATCTGAAGGTGCTTTACTGGTGGCCAAACATGAGGTCGGACATAGCCTCATACGTGAGCAAATGCTTGACCTGTGCTAAGGTCAAGGTGGAATACCAGAAACCGTCGGGTCTCTTGCAACAACCTGAAATTCCGGAATGGAAATGGGAACGGATTACTATGGATTTTGTCACACAACTTCCTAAATCACCAAGCGGGAACGACAAGATATGGGTGATTGTCGATCGGTTGACGAAATCAGCTCATTTTCTTGCTATTAAGGAGACCGACACCATGGATCGTTTGGCTCGCCTTTACTTGAAGGAAGTTGTTTCTAAGCACGGGGTGCCAGTCTCTATTATCTCGGATCGTGACTCCCATTTTACTTCGCACTTCTGGAAGTCCTTGCACAAGGCTTTGGGTACCCAACTAGACATGAGTACGGCTTATCATCCACAGACTGACGGTCAGAGTGAGCGCATGATTCAAACTTTAGAAGACATGCTGCGGGCATGTGTGATCGATTTTGGAAAGGGTTGGGAAGCTCATCTGCCGTTAGTAGAATTCTCGTATAATAACAGTTGTCACACGAGCATCAAGGCTGCTCCGTTCGAAGCACTGTACGGACGGAAATGCCGTTCTCCTCTTTGTTGGGCTGAAGTGGGTGAGAGTCAACTCACAGGGCCTGAACTAGTGTACGAAACTTCGGAAAAGATCGTACAGATTCGTAATCGGTTGGCGGCGGCACGGGACCGGCAAAAGAGTTATGCTGATCAGCGTCGCAAACCACTGGAATTCCAAGTCAATGACAAGGTACTTCTAAAAGTCTCGCCGTGGAAGGGCGTCATACGCTTTGGGAAGCGTGGCAAACTCAATCCGCGGTATGTCGGCCCATTTACGATCCTGGAACGGATTGGGCCGGTGGCATATCGTCTTGATTTACCGACGGAGCTCGGTAACGTACATAACGTCTTTCACGTGTCAAACTTGAAGAAGTGTCTGGCTGACGAGTCTCTCATCGTTCCACTAGAAGAGATCAATGTTGATGATCGTCTTCGGATTGTGGAAGAACCTGTGGAGATCCTTGATTACAAGATTCGTAGCCTGCGTCACAGCAAGATTCGTATCGTTAAGGTTCGGTGGAACTCGGACCGGGGACCGGAATATACTTGGGAACGGGAGGATCAGATGAAGTCTAAGTATCCTCATCTTTTTCCTAAGGAAGCGTTCGAGTCGAGACATGTCTCTTCGGCAGCTGAATGAATCTCGGGTCGAGATTCCTTTTAACGTGGGGATGATGTGACAACTCGGGTAAATCTCTCTTTTGGTTTCTATCTTTTTGTTTGTTTCCCTCGTTATTTCTTTTGTTCTTTTGGTACTTGCGCAATTTTCGGGACGAAAATTCTTTTAACGTGGGGATGATGTGACACCCGGCAAATTCTGGTTAACAACGTTGTCTAGATGAAAGTCTACCTTAGCGAGTCACGCGTATATTGTACTTAACTGGGTTAGTTAAGTCGGGTTATGGTTCGGGAACTATTGGTTAGTCTAGAAGATCATTGGATGTTGGTCTAGAGGTTCGTTAGATGTCAGTCCTTAACCAAGTGTACAAACGGTGACGATTTGTAGGATCGTCAGGGCATACGGAACGTACGAGTCTCGAGTCCCGGGAATTGGTGAACGAGTGTAAATATGTGTAGTTACTTGTGTTATGTGTTTACAATCATTATATGACTTGTCGGTACGTGAATATGCATTAACATATGTTAAAACGGGGTTTAACGCGCAAAACGCACAAAACCAACCCCTATAGGCGATTAGGAAGCCTAATCACCTATAGGGGAGGCGAGTAGGGAACCCTAAGGGCGAGTAGGACCCTACTCGTGTATAGGTAAGGGCGAATAGGCCCAATCACATGAACATTCAGGCGATTAGGAGCCCTAATCGCCTGAAACTGCTGCATACTCGCTAGTAACGGGCTTGACGACTAAAAACGACTATAAATACCATACTTAACCTCCTAAACTTCATTATACCAACCCTAGTCGTCCCATAACCCGCCCCAACACATAAACAACCTCTGGAAGGCGATTTTTGATCAAAACTCAAGGTTTCAAGCTTGAATCATCATACTTTCATAATCCTAAGGTTTGATTTTCATCCATAACTCTTTATAAACGTTTTTAATCAATCCCTAATGGTCCAGACCTGTTTTTAAACGAAAAAGCTTTCTGAAAATCGTCAATAAGGGTTGTTAATCGGATTATAACTAATATGCATGCATTATGAGTGGGTATGATTAGAAAGCTAGGGTTTTTATGATCCATGATGATGATTTGATAAGTTATTATGATAGATCAGTATTGATATTGATATTATGATGATAGGAATCTCAGTAATTGGATATTAGGGTTATGATTACGCGTGTTAGTATGATGTTGCATGCTATGTGAATGGTGTTTGGATACTTGGTTGCATGCAGGACTGATTATACGAGGTTAAACGAAGGATTTTGGGTTAAACATGTTTAGGATAGTGTTTGGGATGATATTGGGTGGTTACACACGTTCTGGATCTGATTTGGAGCGTTAAACGCGCGAAAAACCGGAACAGCAAGGTTACAGGCGAGTAGCATTCCTAATCGCCTATGTTATAGGCGAGTAGGGTGCTAATCGCCTATAACATAGGCGAGTAGAGGCCTACTCGTGTGAAAGATCAGGTGATTAGCCCTAATTGCTAGTAAGTTCATGTGAATAGCCCTAATTGCTAGTAAGTTCATGTGAATAGCCCTAATTGCTAGTAAGTTCATGTGAATAGCCCTAATTGCTAGTAAGTTCATGTGAGTAGCTCCTAATCGCCTATAATAGAGGCGAGTAGGGTTTCTAATTGCTAGTTGACCAACCTAATTGCTAGTTGACTTTTCCTAATCGCGTGTACTGCTGCTGTAAGTGTAAATTAGCATTCCGAGACCCGATTTAACATGTAGTAACATGCTAGGAACCCCGTAACATGCCTAATAACTTGGTAACATATATTTGGATGTAATTCGGTGATACGTGAACGATGTGCTATAACTTGTTGTGCGTTAACGTATGTTAAGTGTAATTGCGTTATTGTATGTTTTGGAGCGTAAACATAACACGGGGAGTCTCGGGTCACCAATGGGATGTCGAGTCTTGTACTTTGGGTCAGTTAAACAGTCACGGTGTTTTCAAACGAACTTGGTTATGGTCTGGACATCTAGGGACTAATTAACCTACGGGTTATTAGTCTAAGTACTTGTAACTGTCGTATGTTAGGTCGCCGCTTTACGGGACTAGCATAGCAGCTGAGTTTACTCGGGTTAAGGAGTAACGCAACTTAAGGTGAGTTTACGGCCCCTCTTTTAACTGGTTTCACATTTTCGGGGGAGAAAACATGTGTTAAAACGATTATTTGGTAACTACTGTCATACTATGGGTTTATATTGTGTACTACACGATCTTTGGAAGTCCCGGGGGGAACCATGAATGTGCGGGTTTGCACAACGGGGAAATGTGAATAGCGCTATTGGGAGTGACCAACCCCGCTCGTCGACTTGGAGGGTCGGCGGGTGCATATTGTCTCAAACAGGAACAACAGGAACAACAGGAACTACATCGGGCATACTTTTGGTATTCGCGTTAGTAATGGTTTTCCAATCGTGGTAGTAACAAAACGTACGCCTAGCTAGCGTATACTGGTTTTCGATTTATTATAGTATGGACAGGTGGACTTGGTACTTGGATACAAAACCTGTAAACTCACCAGCATTTTTGTGCTGGCGTAAACTTTTACATGTTTTCTCAGGTCGCTAAGGTAGCACGACTGGACTAGGGCGCACGCGTCTGCACGGCGTCTTACTAGGGTTGCATGGTCTTTTGAACGTTGAACTATTGTTTCATTATTGAGATATTGTTTTTGAATAAGCTTCCGCTGTAAACGGGATTTTTAAACTATGTTTTGAAATTGCATTTATATTCATTTAGACTTGTTTATTATGATCGTTGGTTTGGATCCTGGTTTGTCATGCGCCTCGCGGTAAAACTCCGCAAGTGGATTTTGAGGGTGTGACAGATTGGTATCAGAGCCAATGGTTATAGTGAACTAGGACTGCATGTAGAGTCTAGTCTATAGCCGAGTCGCACACACTAGACGATCACATGGTACTAAACGTTATAGTGGTTTACGTATGGTCTTGTCGGGGTGTCTCTAAATCATTGGTCTTTCTACGTTACATCATCCGTTCTATCTTAGGTTGGGTTACTTGTTTTCTAGGCAGTGTGGTCTATTGGAGTAACTCGTGTGCTCTTGAGATTTGTCCAAGGCTCGGACATCTCCCTTTCGCACTCCAATAGAAACACTTGTCATAAACTACCGTAGTATTACGGTGTTTAGCTAAGAGTCTATGTTCGGTGATTTGAACTTTGAACTAGGAGAACACTGGGAGGACCATGTAGAGCGGTTTATCATTTTGGGTGCACACAAAATCATAAACCGAAATGCATGGAAGTCCTGGTGAACTCTGGGTTTGGAGGGATAGTCCTGGATTGGATCTAGCTGTGATCTTGTGAACATTAGTGGTTATCTTTAACTGCGAAACTAAATTTTCTCGTTCTTTCTGCCAGAATCATGTCTGGAGTACGAGGAGGACGTGGAGGTGGTCACAATGGTGGACGTGGTGGTGGTCGCGGTGGTGCTGGTGGTCGTGGTGGAGGTATTAACCTATCACAGGCTGATCTGAACAACTTGCTCCAAGCTGCCTTTTAGTTAGGGCACAACGGTGGTGGTAAGTTGTTTTATCCGTTTTCTTTGCCTCATTGGTGAACCTTGTTTACGTTATTCGTGGTTTCTCATACGTTTCATTTCAGGTGGTCCTGTTGACCCACCCCCACCCATGTGCACCTACAAGATGTTCCGGGACTGTAAGCCCCAGGAATTCTCTGGCACAGAGGGTGCGGTTAGCTTGCTTAGGTGGTTGGAGAAAGTGGAGTCAGTATTTCTGATGTGTAACTGTCTCCCAGAAGATCGGGTAAAGTATTCTGCTGCGTTATTTCGGGACGTGGCATTGACTTGGTGGAATGGCATCACCCAGAACATGGGTATTGGGGAGGCATATGATATGCCATGGGAGAATTTTGTGCAGTTGCTGAAGCGTGAGTATTGCCCGAGGGAAGAGGTACAGAAGCTGGACCATGAGGTGTGGAACCTCAAGATGACTGGGTTGGAAATCGAGAAGTATACTGTGAGGCGGAATGAGTTGGCAGTGCTGTGTCCCGATCTGCACGTGCCAGAATATCGTAGGATTGAACACTATGTCTCAGGGTTAGTACCGGAAATTGCAGGGTTAGTGGCTGCTGGAAATCATCCTACGTATGCAGAGGTAGTTCGATCGGCCCATAGGATGACCAACTTAAAGGTGAATGAGGGGATTTTGCCTACGAAAGGTTCGACTGTTAAGGCTCCAGAGAACAACAAGCGCAAGTGGGAAAATGACGGGAAAGGATCTGGGTCTGCACAGCAGGGTAAAAGGTTTGATAATGGGGGTTCATCTTCTTCGGGTAATAAGCAGGGTGGTTATGCGGGAAAACTGCCCAAATGCAACAAGTGTGGACGCCATCATCAAGGGAACTGCGACAGTAACCGTTGTCACCGCTGCCAGCGAACAGGCCACTATGCTAAAGATTGTTGGGCTACACTTCCATCGACTCAGGCTCCGACTAACAGCTCAGCTCCGACTACTCAGGGGAATACAGGGAAACAAGGATGCTACAACTGTGGTGACACTGGGCATTACAAGAAGGATTGCCCAAAACTGAAGCAGGGTGGAAACAACGGGAATGGGAACAACGGGGGCGGCGGAAGAAATGCACGTGCCTTCGTCATTGGAGCTGCTGAGGCTAGACAGGACCCTGACACAGTCACCGGTACGTTTCTTCTCAATAATCGTTCTGTTAGCGTGTTATTTGATTCTGGTGCCGACAAGAGTTTTGTATCCATGGATGTTAGTCGACTGCTAGATGTAGTACCCGTACCATTAGAGACCAAGTATATTATTGAGTTAGCTGACGGTAAAACGATTGAAGCTACTAGTGTCATTCGGGAGTGTCAATTAGAGTTGTCGGGTTTATCGTTCCCCATCGACCTTATGCCGGTACCTTTGGGTAGTTTTGACGTTGTGGTAGGAATGGATTGGTTATCTTTGTATCGCGCGGAGATCGTCTGTTACGATAAGGTTATTCGGATTCCTCTCCCTGATGGAGAATTTCTTTCTGTGTACGGTATCAAGGGTGGTGTTCCGCTAAACATCATCTCTAGCATGAAAGCCCTTAAGTGTCTTCGAAAGGGTTATCCAGCTGTTTTGGCGCTTTTATCTGTTTCCTCTAGTGATGAGAAGAAGATTGACGACATCCCGGTGGTACGCGAGTTTCCTGATGTTTTTCCCGATGATTTATCTGGTCTTCCTCCTCATCGTCAAGTCGAGTTTGGTATTGATCTTGTACCAGGGGCTGCTCCTATTGCTCGGGCCCCCTACCGTCTTGCACCTCCCGAGATGCAGGAATTGTCTAGTCAGTTACAGGAACTCTTGGACAAGGGTTTCATCCGACCAAGTTCTTCCCCTTGGGGAGCCCCGATTTTATTTGTTAAGAAGAAGGATGGAAGTTTCCGATTGTGTGTAGACTACAGAGAACTGAACAAATTGACCGTCAAGAACCGTTATCCTCTTCCACGTATTGATGATCTATTCGACCAGCTTCAGGGTTCTAGTTATTATTCCAAGATCGATTTGAGGTCCGGTTATCACCAGCTGCGCGTCAGGGAGGCTGACGTTGCAAAGACTGCTTTTCGAACACGTTATGGCCATTTCGAATTCTTGGTCATGCCTTTCGGTCTCACGAACGCACCGGCGGTTTTCATGGACTTGATGAACCGCGTCTGTAAACCATATTTGGACAAGTTCGTCATTGTGTTTATTGATGACATTCTGATCTACTCCAAGAACGAGACCGAACACGGGGAACATCTGCGGTTAGTTTTGGAACTTTTGCGACGGGAACAACTTTACGCCAAGTTCTCAAAGTGTGACTTTTGGTTACGCGAAGTTCAATTCCTAGGACATGTGGTTAATGAACTAGGGATTCATGTCGATCCAGCTAAAATCGAAGCAATCAAGGACTGGGGAGCACCAAAGACGCCAACTGAGGTGCGGCAATTCCTAGGCCTTGCAGGCTACTATCGTCGTTTCATTCAGGGGTTCTCGAAGATTGCTCAACCCCTCACCACTCTCACTCAGAAGGATAGGAAGTTCGACTGGGGTGAACCACAAGAGTCAGCGTTTGAAGAACTGAAGTCTAAACTGTGTTCTGCTCCTATATTGTCTTTACCTGAGGGTCCTGATGATTTCGTTGTCTACTGTGATGCTTCTATTCATGGTCTCGGTTGCGTATTGATGCAACGCGAGAAAGTGATCGCGTATGCTTCTCGTCAACTTAAGGTGCACGAGAAGAACTACACCACCCATGACTTGGAGTTGGGTGCCGTGGTATTCGCGTTGAAAATTTGGAGACATTACTTGTACGGTACCAAATGCACCATCTACACCGATCACAAGAGTCTCCAACACATTTTCGACCAACAACACTTGAACATACGGCAGCGTCGCTGGATTGAACTTTTGAACGACTATGATTGTGCTATTAAGTACCATCCTGGCAAGGCGAATGTTGTAGCAGACGCCTTGAGCAGGAAGGAATCAACTAAACCTCGTCGCGTTCGGGCGTTGCAGCTCACCATCCATTCGTCGCTACCTGATCAACTCCGTTCTGCCCAGTTGGAAGCTTTGAAGGAGGAAAACCTTAAAGCTGAAACTATGCACGGTGCCGACAAGCACCTCGAGCGAAGGCCTGATGACCTGCACTATTTCGCAGAACGCATATGGGTTCCTTTATTCGGGGGACTACGGGAGCTTGTCCTTGATGAGGCTCATAAGTCCCGGTATTCTATTCATCCTGGTTCGGATAAGATGTACCAAGATCTGAAGGTGCTTTACTGGTGGCCAAACATGAGGTCGGACATAGCCTCATACGTGAGCAAATGCTTGACCTGTGCTAAGGTCAAGGTGGAATACCAGAAACCGTCGGGTCTCTTGCAACAACCTGAAATTCCGGAATGGAAATGGGAACGGATTACTATGGATTTTGTCACACAACTTCCTAAATCACCAAGCGGGAACGACAAGATATGGGTGATTGTCGATCGGTTGACGAAATCAGCTCATTTTCTTCCTATTAAGGAGACCGACACCATGGATCGTTTGGCTCGCCTTTACTTGAAGGAAGTTGTTTCTAAGCACGGGGTGCCAGTCTCTATTATCTCGGATCGTGACTCCCATTTTACTTCGCACTTCTGGAAGTCCTTGCACAAGGCTTTGGGTACCCAACTAGACATGAGTACGGCTTATCATCCACAGACTGACGGTCAGAGTGAGCGCACGATTCAAACTTTAGAAGACATGCTGCGGGCATGTGTGATCGATTTTGGAAAGGGTTGGGAAGCTCATCTGCCGTTAGTAGAATTCTCGTATAATAACAGTTATCACCCGAGCATCAAGGCTGCTCCGTTCGAAGCACTGTACGGACGGAAATGCCGTTCTCCTCTTTGTTGGGCTGAAGTGGGTGAGAGTCAACTCACAGGGCCTAAACTAGTGTACGAAACTTCGGAAAAGATCGTACAGATTCGTAATCGGTTGGCGGCGGCACGGGACCGGCAAAAGAGTTATGCTGATCAGCGTCGCAAACCACTGGAATTCCAAGTCAATGACAAGGTACTTCTAAAAGTCTCGCCGTGGAAGGGCGTCATACGCTTTGGGAAGCGTGGCAAACTCAATCCGCGGTATGTCGGCCCATTTACGATCCTGGAACGGATTGGGCCGGTGGCATATCGTCTTGATTTACCGACGGAGCTCGGTAACGTACATAACGTCTTTCACGTGTCAAACTTGAAGAAGTGTCTGGCTGACGAGTCTCTCATCGTTCCACTAGAAGAGATCAAGGTTGATGATCGTCTTCGGATTGTGGAAGAACCTGTGGAGATCCTTGATTACAAGATTCGTAGCCTGCGTCACAGCAAGATTCGTATCGTTAAGGTTCGGTGGAACTCGGACCGGGGACCGGAATATACATGGGAACGGGAGGATCAGATGAAGTCTAAGTATCCTCATCTTTTTCCTAAGGAAGCGTTCGAGTCGAGACATGTCTCTTCGGCAGCTGAATGAATCTCGGGTCGAGATTCCTTTTAACGTGGGGATGCTGTGACAACTCGGGTAAATCTCTCTTTTGGTTTCTATCTTTTTGTTTGTTTCCTTCGTTATTTCTTTTGTTCTTTTGGTACTTGCGCAATTTTCGGGACGAAAATTCTTTTAACGTGGGGATGATGTGACACCCGGCAAATTCTGGTTAACAACGTTGTCTAGATGAAAGTCTACCTTAGCGAGTCACGCGTATATTGTACTTAACTGGGTTAGTTAAGTCGGGTTATGGTTCGGGAACTATTGGTTAGTCTAGAAGATCATTGGATGTTGGTCTAGAGGTTCGTTAGATGTCAGTCCTTAACCAAGTGTACAAACGGTGACAATTTGTAGGATCATCAGGGCATACGGAACGTACGAGTCTCGAGTCCCGGGAATTGGTGAACGAGTGTAAATATGTGTAGTTACTTGTGTTATGTGTTTACAATCATTATATGACTTGTCGGTACGTGAATATGCATTAACATATGTTAAAACGGGGTTTAACGCGCAAAACGCACAAAACCAACCCCTATAGGCGATTAGGAAGCCTAATCACCTATAGGGGAGGCGAGTAGGGAACCCTAAGGGCGAGTAGGACCCTACTCGTGTATAGGTAAGGGCGAATAGGCCCAATCACATGAACATTCAGGCGATTAGGAGCCCTAATCGCCTGAAACTGCTGCATACTCGCTAGTAACGGGCTGGACGACTAAAAACGACTATAAATACCATACTTAACCTCCTAAACTTCATTATACCAACCCTAGTCGTCCCATAACCCGCCCCAACACATAAACAAGCTCTGGAAGGCGATTTTTGATCAAAACTCAAGGTTTCAAGCTTGAATCATTATACTTTCATAATCCTAAGGTTTGATTTTCATCCATAACTCTTTATAAACGTTTTTAATCAATCCCTAATGGTTCAGACCTGTTTTTAAACGAAAAAGCTTTCTGAAAATCGTCAATAAGGGTTGTTAATCGGATTATAACTAATATGCATGCATTATGAGTGGGTATGATTAGAAAGCTAGGGTTTTTATGATCCATGATGATGATTTGATAAGTTATTATGATAGATCAGTATTGATATTGATATTATGGTGATAGGAATCTCAGTAATTGGATATTAGGGTTATGATTACGCGTGTTAGTATGATGTTGCATGCTATATGAATGGTGTTTGGATACTTGGTTGCATGCAGGACTGATTATACGAGGTTAAACGAAGGATTTTGGGTTAAACATGTTTAGGATAGTGTTTGGGATGATATTGGGTGGTTACACACGTTCTGGATCTGATTTGGAGCGTTAAACGCGCGAAAAACCGTAACAACAAGGTTACAGGCGAGTAGCATTCCTAATCGCCTATGTTATAGGCGAGTAGGGTGCTAATCGCCTATAACATAGGCGAGTAGAGGCCTACTCGTGTGAAAGATCAGGTGATTAGCCCTAATTGCTAGTAAGTTCATGTGAATAGCCCTAATTGCTAGTAAGTTCATGTGAATAGCCCTAATTGCTAGTAAGTTCATGTGAATAGCCCTAATTGCTAGTAATTTCATGTGAGTAGCTCCTAATCGCCTATAATAGAGGCGAGTAGGGTTTCTAATTGCTAGTTGACCAACCTAATTGCTAGTTGACTTTTCCTAATCGCGTGTACTGCTGCTGTAAGTGTAAATTAGCATTCCGAGACCCGATTTAACATGTAGTAACATGCTAGGAACCCCGTAACATGCCTAATAACTTGGTAACATATATTTGGATGTAATTCGGTGATACGTGAACGATGTGCTATAACTTGTTGTGCGTTAACGTATGTTAAGTGTAATTGCGTTATTGTATGTTTTGGAGCGTAAACATAACACGGGGAGTCTCGGGTCACCAATGGGATGTCGAGTCTTGTACTTTGGGTCAGTTAAACAGTCACGGTGTTTTCAAACGAACTTGGTTATGGTCTGGACATCTAGGGACTAATTAACCTACGGGTTATTAGTCTAAGTACTTGTAACTGTCGTATGTTAGGTCGCCGCTTTACGGGACTAGCATAGCAGCTGAGTTTACTCGGGTTAAGGAGTAACGCAACTTAAGGTGAGTTTACGGCCCCTCTTTTAACTGGTTTCACATTTTCGGGGGAGAAAACATGTGTTAAAACGATTATTTGGTAACTACTGTCATACTATGGGTTTCTATTGTGTACTACACGATCTTTGGAAGTCCCGGGGGGAACCATGAATGTGCGGGTTTGCACAACGGGGAAATGTGAATAGCGCTATTGGGAGTGACCAACCCCGCTCGTCGACTTGGAGGGTCGGCGGGTGCATATTGTCTCAAACAGGAACAACAGGAACTACATCGGGCATACTTTTGGTATTCGCGTTAGTAATGGTTTTCCAATCGTGGTAGTAACAAAACGTACGCCTAGCTAGCGTATACTGGTTTTCGATTTATTATAGTATGGACAGGTGGACTTGGTACTTGGATACAAAACCTGTAAACTCACCAGCATTTTTGTGCTGACGTAAACTTTTACATGTTTTCTCAGGTCGCTAAGGTAGCACGACTGGACTAGGGCGCACGCGTCTGCACGGCGTCTTACTAGGGTTGCATGGTCTTTTGAACGTTGAACTATTGTTTCATTATTGAGATATTGTTTTTGAATAAGCTTCCGCTGTAAACGGGATTTTTAAACTATGTTTTGAAATTGCATTTATATTCATTTAGACTTGTTTATTGTGATCGTTGGTTTGGATCCTGGTTTGTCATGCGCCTCGCGGTAAAACTCCGCAAGTGGATTTTGAGGGTGTGACAATTGTTATCACTTAGAAACACCTATGGATTAGGTGTTTTAAGTGATTAATCTTCTACAACAAAGAAACTAGATGAATATGATAAAAACCGACACACAAGATGAATAATAACACGATTCCATTACTGATTTGTCACTGAAACACCATGGATTACATACAAGTACCCACCTAATTCAATCTTGTGCTACAAAGATAAGCAAAAACCCTAACCCTGGTGCTGCAACATGTCTTTCTATATATAGATGTCCTGATGGGCCTGCGCACTTAAGCTAAGTGCGCAAGGCCCATGGATAAGTACGTAGCCCACTAGGGTTTCATAAACAACTATCCATAATTACATAATAAGTCCCTTGACTTACACACTACACAATAAACTAACAAAAGTCTTCATTCTGGTAACTGTAGTCTCAAATAAACCCACGTCACCTACCGGAGTCATTAGTGCCAAATTCTTCATAGCAGTGCTAGGAGCGACTTTCGGAACATTCTGGTTCATTTCTCTTTTGGTGATATCCATTTCGAATGACTTCAGAGTGTTGATGAGATCAGCCAAGGTAGATTGAGCATCTAAATACTCTTTTCTAATCAACATGCATTGTATACTCCATTCCTTGGGCAGGGAGTCGAGCAGTTTCTTAATTGAGTTTTGGTTGTTGACAGGAATTCCTGCTTTCTTCATCTTGGTTAGCATACTCATGAATCTGTCGATGTGTGAGCTCAGACTCTCACCACGAATGCTACCGAACATATCATATTCCTTCTGCACCGTATCTTGCTTATATTGGCGCATTTCTTCATTCCCTTCATAGTACTCGTTCAATGCAAACCACAGGTCATGAGCACTGCTGTATTCCTCAAACATGTTGTAGACATCATTTGATAAGGCCCTGGTGAGGGCACCATAAGCCTTATGGTCTCTCTGAAGTAGCTGTTTATCAACATCAGTGTAGGTGGAGGGATCAGGGTTGAACTCTTTCCCTGTAGCAGTTGTTCTCATCGGAATGTGTGGACCTAACTGGATAGAGGTCCATTGGGTAAAGTCGGTGACATAGAAGAACGACCTCATTCGGTTTTTCCAAGTTCCATAATTTTCTACACCCTTTAACTTAGGAACTCTAGTTGTTGTTCCAGTTTCAAGTTCTTGTTGGGTAATAGGATTTACAGTTGAGTTGTTATCGTTACCAGCCATTGATTTAGGTTGATTTTATATGTTTGATTTTTTGATATTATAGGTTACAGTCTAGAATAATGTCCAAAGTCCTTAAGTGCGCAATTAAGTACGCAGCAAATCAAGTGTGCAGTAGCCTGTAATCAATAGAAACAACCTTGTCAAGATATTTGTCTCCTGATAAGTACGCAGTTTTGCAAGATACACGAGTAGCTTTTGCTTCTTTGATAAGTGCGCATATCAGTCAGCACTCGGGCATGGTAAGTGCTCAGTCTTGACTGATCAGTCTGCGTACTAAACAAAGTACGCAGACACTTAAACTCTCGTTTAAGATTTTAGTGCGCAGAAACCCTAGCCAAGTACTTAAAACTACGCCTTTTTAGTAAGTGCGCATGACAACCAGAGATTTCTGATAAAGTGCGCAGAAACCCTAGTTGTGTGTCCAGAGACAATGAAAACAATAAGTACGCGACTTCTTATAATGAGTGCGTACTTACAAACAGGAATCTAAGTACTCAGAGTAAGACACAAGTATGCAGATAATGAGCTAAGTGCTCAGAACAAGAAATAAGTACTCAAAGCAAGAAATAAGTGCGCAAATCAAGAATTAAGTGCGCAAATCAGTCTGTTAAAAAGCACAAAACCCAGCTGAATCCTATCCAAAACCTTTTCATTCCATTCAGAAATGTTTGGATGAAGTTTCTGCTTAAAATGAACAACTTTTAACACCTAGAAACACAACACCAACGAAATTTGAAGCAATTAGATAAGAAAGACTCCTTTTTTTTATAAACATAAAAGTTTATAAAAATCTTAATAAAAAACTAACAAGATGAGGGTTTTGATATCTTTAAATAGATACAATCTAGAGCACAAAGGCTCTGATACCAAATTGTAAGTCCCAAATACTAGATCTTGTTAAGTGCAAGAGATTGTTATCACTTAGAAACACCTATGGATTAGGTGTTTTAAGTGATTAATCTTCTACAACAAAGAATTTAGATGAATATGATAAAAACCGACACACAAGATGAATAATAACACGATTCCATTATTGATTTGTCACTTAAACACCATGGATTACATACAAGTACGCACCTAATTCAATCTTGTGCTACAAAGATAACCAAAAACCCTAACCCTGGTGCTGCAACATGTCTTGCTATATATAGATGTCCTGATGGGCCTGCGCACTTAAGCTAAGTGCGCAGGGCCCGTGGATAAGTACGCAGCCCACTAGGGTTTCATAAACAACTATCCATAATTACATAATAAGTCCCTTGACTTACACACTACACAATAAACTAACAAATGTCTTCATTATGGTAACTGTGGTCTCAAATAAACCCAACATCAGTAGTTCTATACTTAGTATATTTTGGCAGAATTAGGAATTAGACTAAGGTTAGCAAAAGAGGTTTCTTCAATCCTTTTTGTCCTTACAATCCTACATGGCATTTAAAGAGGACATCCTCCTCCTTGAGTATGGCATGCCATGTGGTATTAATTGATTTTAGGGAAAAAAAATTAAAAACAAAATTGGATTTTTCTCTCTCATATTTCCTCCAATAATTTTTAAACGTTAATATATTTTACATACGAGATTTTTTTAAAGAAAAAAATTACACAAAATTAACGAACATTTTATTATCTTTCCAACGAGTACCATAGTGCTATATAAAAAATGGAGGAAAAACTACTCTTTTTGTGGGGTTTTGTTCATACAGAAAAAAAAACATAGTGTTTATGTAATTCATTAATCATGTATTAATGTAAGTCACTAATTATATTCAAATCAGTAAATATGAATTCTATTTTGAACATGTGTTAGCATTGGAGTTGTACATTGTTTTAAGTTAGGTATTAATATTAGAGTTATATATTGTTTAAGGTTAGGCGTTAACATTGGAGATACATTGTTAATTGTTTTAGGTTAGGTGTTACCCGAAGATTTCCTACATGTAACTGTAAAGCGCATCATTCTATTTCATATGTCAAATTGATATGTGTTATTAGATATCTCAACCCCGGAACGTTTCCGTGGTATAATCTAGTGGATTATATAAATAACTACTCCGTAAATCATACCACATAAGATATATGTATACAAGGTAATGTATAATTTAATGTTACAACTCTAGCGCGTCCTTTAATGTTATTTAATTTAAGGTTACAACTCTAACACGTTCTATAAAAGCACGTACACTTTTTTTCATAAACAAAACTTTTCAAATAACTATTGGCACTAAAGTTTTATGTTTAAAAGGAAAAAAACACAAGCCATGAAGCTTATTATTAGCATGCTTGTTATGCTTTTACTAGTTATGACCACATCAGGACATGAAGGTTAGTTTATGTGTGTGTTTGTGTATGATATATGTTATGTATGAAAACAATTGTAGATTATTGTCTATGTTTTTTAACACATAAGATTTTTGTATGTTTGATTATTGTTACTGGTTGCATTAGATGCTAGGATCAACAATGAAGGTAGGGGGAACACGATGGACGTCATAGATCGGCCCACATGTACGGAACTTGATAATTTGACTGGTGGTGGAGATTGTGGTAAAGGAGATTGTCACATGTTGTGTACCAGTTTGCACGGGGAAGGTGCTTGGGGAGAATGCTCGGGTGCAAGAGAGTGTGAATGTCATTGGCATTGTTGAAAAGCTTCTATATATATCATGTTTAAGAATACAAATATGGTCTTGTATTTATTTGTTTATTTGTCTTCTGTATGGATCAAAATAATGTTTAATAAATATATAAATACTACCAAATTCTATCATGGTGTTGGTTATATGTTTTGTGTTACTGTATAACTGAAGGAATGCAATTGATGAACGAAGAAAATTAGCTACAAAGAAAAACACGAATGTGTTAATTGAATGATAAGTATTGATTTTTTTTAACTTTTATTTTAAGTATTATTATTATCATATGCATGGATATAGTCAACTGAAGAGCTAGATGAAAATATGATAATAGCATATTTACTATAACGGAATGCAAATGAACATTAAAATTCAAAGTAAATAAGTACAGTTAAATAAAACATACAACTAAAATAAATTGTGTTAACCACCACAACCATGATTTACTAATGTAAGTATAGTTTTTATACATTGGTTCAGTCGTACAAGGAGTAGGCAAATCAAGTATATCCATTGCATCACCCATTTAACACCTAAGTTAAAATGAAGCTCGATTATAAAACGTGTCTTTGCTTGTCATAAGAAATGAAAATGTCAAAAATATTGACTCAATGCAACTCCCCATTCTTTCACATTATATATTCACCCAATGTTCTGCTCCAAATAGCTTATTTACGAACAACTTTTAGATTAATAAAATCGTGAAAGCATGAATGTGTCCACAAAGCATGAATGTGTCCACAAAGCTTATAACAGAAAAACAACCCTAAAAACAAAGCTAAAGGGTTTGCAAAGATCAACCCCATGTAAAACGCACAATATATATTGAAAGTCTCACCCTAAGCGGAGAACCGGTCACACACCAAGACTCACACACAACCATTATATACCGAACGCACTCCCAAAATATTCTAGATCCCCCAACCCAAGAATGCAAACCCTTCTTGCATCCTTATCATATCCCTGAAGTTGACATACCATTAACAAAAACCACCAAAACTAAGACACACAAAAACGTACATTTTCTACAATTTTAAACAGTTACATTAATAAAGAATAAAGAAACATACTATTTGATGTCATTCGTCTCCCCAATGTTGAATAGTTAGAAATACAAGTAATGGATATAATTAAAAGACTTTTAAAAATTCATATATGAACTTAGAGCCCTGTGTTTACACACGGTACATCCCCAAGTCAAATGACATAATTATTTTATAAAGATTGTATTATAAAAGTTTTAATTATTAGAACTTACGTGTTACAATACCTATGAATTTGGGTTACTTGAAAAATATCATAAAAAATTTTAATGTTACCCAATAAATAATATATGAATTATGTAATGTTTGATTTGACGTCAACAAAAAAAATAATTAAATAAAGATGCAGTCATATTTATTTAAACGACATCTAAATGAAGATGAAAATTCTTAGTAAATAAACATAGTTGAAATAAATTTTGTAGATAAATGCATAATTATTTCTTTATATAAGATACAAATTATAGATAAATGCATATTTCACATATTGCATATTTCGCATATTGAAATAAATTTTGTATACAAATTTATTCATTTTTAACATTTCGACAAACCCTTTTATTTGTTTACTAATGTATATGTTATCCAACATAAAATACATTTTCACGTCTTATAATATCATGTCATATTAACCACGCCACGAAAAAGATTAACAGGATCAACTTCAAAGGCACATTTAACATAAACAAACAACACATTGGTATGCATAGCATATACCAACTTATATATATTTCCAAACCAAATTACATTATAAAGTTTAAACTTTTTTAATTTGCTTAGAAATAGATACCCATCCTACCACTCGCGGGGCATTACTTCACCGCCATACTTTGATCCTCTAAGTTCTTGAATTTAACCGACACACAAACATGATTCCTTAGATCTTCTCTATCAAAATGATCAAACAGTGACGCATGTCTCGCCTCAAATATAACATCTTCTCCTTCTGTAGAGTCTTGATTAGGGGTGTACATAAAGCTCGCAACTTGAAGCTCGCTCGAAAATAGCTCGACACAAAAAAAGCTCGAAAAAAATGAGCCAGCTCGGCTCGGCTCGATTGTAAACGAGCTCGAGCTCAAGCTAGGCCTGTCTCGGCTCGTGAGCTCGCGAGCCGGCTCGAAATATTTTATTTATATGAATTAAATTTATTTTAAAGTTTTTAAATAGAAAAATATGTGAGAGGAGGTTGAAGTGTTAGTATTTTAAGTTTAATTAATCAACAAAATATGAAAATTAATTGAAAAAAAAAACACAAATTATACATATAATACTTTTAGTATGCCTTCCATTCTTTAAAATATTAGAAAAATAAAAAAATATAAATGTATATGTGTAATTTTGTATTACTGGCAATTACTTTCGGCAATTTAATTTTTTTTTCATTTAATAAATATTGGTAAAAAATAATAAAAAATAACTACTAATGCCTATTTAAAACTCGTGGTCTGCGAACCAAAAGTCAAAAATGAGAGTCAACGATCATGAAACTTAATCTTGGACGCGTGATCGATCTGAAATAGGAAACCATATTGATTCACAGATCATCATACGTATTATGCATGCCAATTTCTAATCAAAACATTCCATATTTTGTGCATTAAGCGTTTATAATAAAGCTTTGGTCAAACTTTCCAATTCATTTAATCCGTGGGTTATCCTATAAATTGAAACTTCCCAAACCATCTCATTGTGCTGAAAATCAAACCCTCACTCTCAATTTCTTCTAAATCCTCATAATAATCTGCAACTATTCGCGGTTGACTTTTTGGATGACCGAGCGATTCATCTTCGATTCTGATCTGTAAGTCACAATTTTTATCATGTTTTCAATCTTCGTTATAACCCGATCAATAACCCTATGAATTTAGGGGTTATTGTTGTTGATTCAATTTATTAGAAAAACTAGGGTTCATAGTTTACGATTTGGGGAAGATGATAACTTGCTAGGATCGCTTTTATTTAAAACAAACCAATAATAATCACCCATCTGATCTGTGGACCAGTTGGTAAAACCCCTGTTGTTAAAGCTTTGGGCCGGCTGTGTCGGGGGTTCGATCCAAGTCTCCACTATTTTATTTTTGGTAATTAATGTTTAACCCTAACAAGTTTATATAATTAAAGGAACATGATTAAAAACGTTCTCAGGGTCCATCCCAGTTGGGGCTGGGCTTGTGATTAAAACACGAACCGGCCAAGGGCTCGGGTTCAATCCTCAGCAGCTGCAAACAAAGTTTTTTTTATCTATTTACTTTTATATTTTATGACCTTATCTTTTAATTTAATTTTTAAATACCAAATCTGATTTATAAATTCTATAAAATTTATTTTATGTTATTCAAATGGTAAACTTTATTATACAAATTTTATTTTCACAAAAATCATTTATTTAACATATATAATATATATTACAAGTGTATTCATAAATAAACTAAACAATTCTAGAAAAATATCTAAATAGCTTCATAAAAGTTCACAAAAATTATTTTAAACTTATAAACTGATAAACTTCTCAAAACTAAATTTTATTTTCAGAAAAAAAATTATTAATTATTTTTAATTAATTTACGCTATTTTAATCATAATAAATTCACAATAAATCCATTTTTCATTATTTTTGCATCAAAATTTCACATAAATTATTTTTATTCATTTAGATCAGAAGTATAATTTTATAATATGATATTTATGAATTTTAATATTTTTGGATATTAATACCATATTTTGAAAAATAAATTAGGATGTATTATATATTCATTAATTAAGAAAATAATTTCATTATAACATTTTAGTACAACTACCTTTGATCAAGGTCTTACAAAAATTCTTCTTATTTATTTATTTTCTCAAATTCTTTATTTATTATTTAATTAACTATTAAATTAAATTAACTATATAACAATTGTCGATCCCCAAATTAGGAACCCTAGAATACCAATAGATTACAAAACTTAGACTTTTAAGTTTTCCCAACACTTATTTTATTGCCTTAAACATAGGGTGATACTTGGATACACTTGCGCCACATTTATTCTATGTCAAGGGATTCGATACTATTGTTAAGGTGAGTTTACATAGCCCCTTTTTACTATTTTACAATTTTTGGGGGGAAACATGTTACATTTTCAAATACAATTCAACATAAGTGCCTATGTGTGATTTCTATGTTGCATTATGTCTTAAACAATACTTTGGTAAACACAATTAGACTAGCGTAATCATTAACACCGCGCAAGCAGACGATTCACATTGATAGATCTATTGGATTGACAACCCCACCCGGATACGTGTACCTCCAGTATGGGTAACGTGGGTGATTGTTATCGAACACATAAACACAAACGAGTGAACCATATGCGTATGGGATGGACCACAATAATCATGTCACAAGGTTTGATTATGCAAACGATTTACCTAGTAGTTTTGTTTACACATATGGACTAGATTTACCATGACACTAGAATTGTACAAGTTTTATACTCATGATACATTATTCAAACCTATGTAATTCTCACCAACTTTTGTTGACCCAAAAACATTTTCAAAATTAACATGTTTCGGGAAACAAAGAAGCTTGAAGGTTAGAGTTGTGCTTGAAGAAGTTTATTTGAAGTTGTTTGATTATTTCCATGTTTATGTGCTAGTATTTGAATTTCTTAGACAATGTTTCATTTTGGGATACTTTAATATGATTAATAAAGTACTTAAAATTTCATTATTTACCATGTGCTACTGAACACGTGCAATCTAGAAGGGTGAACGCCTGTATTTTGAGTTTTTTGTCTAGGACTGGCATTGTGCATATATCCCAATCAGACGAGGGACCCGGATGCCTACCTAGGAATTCTCGGGATGAGTGTTCACTTATAGGCTAAAGCATGTCTTCACTATGTTATTAGAATCTAGAAGCTTTGATAAGTCAACGTTTTCATTTATTCGTTTTAATTAATGAATAAATGAATACACTCCTTATTATATCTCCTTACCTTGATTCATCCTATGTCTCATTGAAACCTTCATTGTGTCTCTTACAAATAATGCCTCCTCATCGCAGCACTCGTATGTACAACGCCAATGACAACCACGACAACGATAACAACAACAACAACCAGGATAACGACAATGTCCAACTCACCTTGATCATTACCCAGCAAATGACTCAACAAATAGCGACATTACTTCCCAATTTGGTGGCTCAAATCGCTCAAATGAGTGGAGATGGCAATGGAAATGGCAACAACAATGGGAATGGTAACCACAACGGGAATGGCAATCGGAACGGGAATTCTCATCCTGTTTGCACCCTCAAACACTTCAACACTTGCAACCCTCCCAAGTTTAGCGGGGATAAAGGGGCCACTGGCCTTCTTCAATGGTTCGAAGGTATCGAAAATAGCTTCATCAATAGCGAGTGCCCTAACAAACTCAAAGCTCTCTATGCTATGAGTGTCCTCCACAAGCTGGCACTCACATGGTGGAACGAAGAGAAACAGACTCGCAGAGCTGAAGTCGCACTGGCTTTGACTTGGGAGCAAGTTAAGGACATCATGAAGATAGAATTTTTCCCTCGTAATGAAGTCAAGAAGTTGGAGGATGAGTTTCACACTTTAGTCTAGGACAGTGGGGAGAATCTGGCCTTCAACAATCGTTTCCACGAACTGAACCTATTGCTACCACATATGGTCACACCCCTACCTGTTGCAATTGAAAAGTATATTGGTGGCTTACCCATGTAGATTTAGGATACTGTGTGGGGAAGAAATCCTGCCACTTTCAAGGAAGCCAACCACCTAGAAGCTACTTTGACTGATAACCATGTGAAAAATGGCACCTTTTTTCGCAAGAATACAAAGAAAGCTTTTGCGAAAGATACTCCTCAACCTGTTATCGAGGTTAAATCTGAGCCCTCAACCAACAAAAGACGCAAGGCAAGAAATTTTGCAATGGTTGCCACTGCTCCGCCCAATAAGAAATAGTATACTGGAAACCATCCTATGTGTAACACCTGCAAGTATCACCACCCAACCCAAGTGCCTTGCCGTCAATGTACCAACTGTCAAAAGTACGGGCATCTTGCGAATGTTTGTCGAATCCATGCTGCCCCTACTCCTCAGAATAACCCTGCAAGGAATGCTCCAGCCCCTAATTTTCAGAATGGTAGGCCTGCTCATGGCCAGTGTTTTGAGTGTGGTAGCCCAAATCATTATAGGGATGTGTGCCCTAATCGAAGAGACCAGAACCAGAACCAAAACCAAAACCGCAACCCGAATCAAAACCAAGGTGTTGGTGGTCGTACGTACAACATCAATGACAATCAAGCCCGCAACAACAATGAAGTGGTTAATGGTACGTTTCTTGTTAATAACCACTATGCTTCTATACTATTTGACTCGGGTGCTGATAAATCATTTATGTCACTTAAATTTGAACCCCTACTTAACATGCCTCAAACTAACCTAGAAGAACCCCTAGTGGTAGAAGTAGTCGACGGGAAATCTATCTCGATTGATTCCGTTATATGAAACCGTGTGTTGAACCTTGATGACCATACTTTCTCTATTGACCTCATTCCTATGCATCTTGGAAGCTTTGATGTCCTAGTAGGCATGGATTGGTTGTCAACCCATCGTACTGAAATCTTATGCTTTGAGAAAGTTATTCGTATTCCTCTTGTATCTGGCGATGTTTTAAAGATTTATGGCGAGAAACCTTGTGGAGAACTTAAACTTATGTCTTGCACGACTGCTCAAAAATACTTACGAAAGGGGTATATGGCTTTCTTGGCTAATGTCATAGAAAAGAAAGACAAGGGCAAGAGTATCAAGATATTCCAATCATGCGGGATTATCCCGAAGTGTTCCCAGAAGATCTACCTGGTTTACCTCCTGCTCGTCAAGTTGAATTTAGAATCGATCTTATACCTAGTGCTAACCCAATTGCCAAATCTCCTTATCGTCTTGCACCCTCTGAGATGCAAGAGCTTGCCAGTCAACTCCAAGAACACTCAGATAAGGGTTTCATCCGCCCTAGTTTTTCTCCTTAGGGAGCCCCCGTTTTATTCGTCAAGAAGAAGGATGGATCCCTCAGGATGTATATCGATTATCGTGAGCTTAATAAATTCACCATCAAGAATCATTACCCCTCACCTAGAATTGGCGATTTATTTGATCAGCTTCAAGGAGGAACTCATTTCTCAAAGATTGATCTTCGTTCTAGCTATCATCAACTTAGAGTTCATAAGGAAGAAATTCCCAAAACGGCCTTTCGTACGCGTTACGGTCACTAAGAATTCATGTTCATGCCTTTTAGTTTGACTAACGCTCCCGCGGTGTTTATGGATCTAATGAATCGGGTTTGTAAACCCTACCTTGATAAGTTCGTGATTGTCTTTATTGACGACATTTTGATTTATTCCAAATCAAAATCTGATCACGAACAACATCTTCACTTAATCTTGGATCTCCTAAAGAAGGAACAACTGTATGCCAAATTCTCGAAATGCGAATTTTGGCTTAAGGAAGTTCAATTTTTGGGTCACGTCATCAATAAGAACGGGATTCATGTTGATCCCGCAAAGATCGAAGCTGTCAAAAACTGGAGTGTTCCTAAAACCCCAACAGAAGTTCGTTATTTTCTTGGTCTAACTGGTTATTATCATTGATTCATCGCTAATTTCTCCAAGATCGTTGTTCCTCTCACTGCCTTAACTCATAAGGGTAAACCTTATGAGTGGGGACCAAAACAAGAGGAAACATTTGAGACTCTTAAACTGAAACTCTGTGAAGCTCCTAACTTGACCTTACCTGATGGTAATGATGATTTCGTGGTCTATTGTGATGCATCAAATCAAGGTCTTGGTTGTGTTCTTATGCAACGAGGCAAGGTTATTGCTTATGCGTCCAGACAACTCAAAATCCACGAAAAGAATTATACCACTCATGATCTTGAATTGGGTGCAGTTGCCTTTGCCCTCAATATTTAGAGACATTACCTTTATGGTACCAAGTGTGTGGTGTTCACTGACCACAAGAGTCTCCAACATATATTCAACCAGAAGGACCTTAACATGAGGCAACGACACTGGGTTAAATTACGTAACAACTATGATTGTGAGATTCGCTACCATCCTGGAAAAGTGAACGTAGTGGCAAATGCACTCAGTCGTAAGGAACGCGTCAAACATCATTGTGCAAGGGTTCGTACTGATTTCTAGGATCGTGTTCTCCAGGTTCAACTTACCTCAGTCACCCAAGGTAACATGTATGAGGAAATGTCTTGTGGTGCTGAGAAACAACTTGAAACCAAACCAGATGGTCTACTTTATTTTCTCAATCGACTTTGGATTCCTGATCGTGATGATCTCCGTACCTTTCTTATGAACGAGGCTCATATGTCTCGTTATTCTATTCATTCTTGTGCTGATAAAATGTACCAAGATCTTCGGTATTCGTATTGGTGGCCTGGTATGAATAAAGATATTGCTCTTTTTGTAGCAAAATGTCTCACTTGTTCCAAGTTCAAAGCTGAACATCAACGACCCTCTGGTATGCTTGAACAACCAGAAATTCCTGTATGAAAATGTGAGAGCATAGTTGTCACACCCTCAAATTCCACGTGCGGGGTTTTACCGCGAGGCGCGTGACACACCAGGATCTCAGTCAACGATCACAATAAACATACAACAAACATGCATTCATAATTATATTTAAAACCAAAATATCATGCTTTGAGCTGTAAACCAGCAGCGGAAGCATTCTTGTTTACAACCAAAAGACATATCGTTGTTTACAAAACATTGTTTAATATGCTTCAAAATATTAGACGCTGTGCATGACTCCGTGCGCCTAGCCCATTGACTGCTACCTTAGCGACCTGAGAAAACATGCCAAAAATGTCAACATATAATGCTGGTGAGTTCACAGGTTTCCTTTTATAAAGGTGTTGTCACAAGTTCACAAAGATCATTTCCGTTAATACTATGTCATAAGAACGTTAGCTAGACGTTAAGTGTTTTTACTACTACGGTTGGGAACCCATTACTAAACATGAACCAAAAGATGATACCAGCCCAGACGACTGGGCTACCGATGCCTCGGTAACCCGATAGGTAGAGACAATATGCACCCGCCCGGCCCCGCCGTCGAGTGGGGCTTGTGAGGCCCAATAGATCTATCCACATTTCCCCCGTTGTGCGTTCCAGCACATTCATGGTTTCCCCCTGGGACTTTCCATAAAAGCCGTATAGTAACATAAAGTGCCCATAGTATAACATGACCTTTAAATAGTTCGTACAAAGCATGTTTCTCCCCCCGAAAGCAAGACAGTAAAAGTGGGGCTGTGAAACTCACCTTGGATTGCGTTACTTGAAAACAGTTAAGTAATTATGTTATGATAGCCCCAAATAGCGGCGACCTATCATAAGATGTGTATAAGTATTGGACTAATAACCCGCAGGCTAACTAGTCCCCGAATGTCCAGACCGTGACCATAAACGTTTGAAAACACCTTTAACTGTTAAACCGACCGTGCCAGACAAGACCCGACATCCCATTGGTGACCCGACATTCCACGTGTTAGATAAATGCAAGACATCATGCAACATATGCAATTAAACACTTAGTACGCGCAATAATTCACCTAGTCTAGCATAATGTCCGTTTAACGCATAATCAGGTCCGAATACGTCTTACTAAGTCATTGGGTGTATCCCGGGGTTCCTAGCATGTTCCTAGGTGTCAAATCGTGTTCCGGGATGTCAAAACGCGTTCACGACAGCAGTACATGCGATTAGGAAGGTCACACGCGAGTAGGCTTCAGCCTACAGGCGATTAGGGGCCTAATCGCCTGATGTATCAGGCGAGTAGGGTCCCAATCGCCAATAATGTCTGCATAATCGCCCCAGCTCAGGCGATTAGGATTCCTAATCGCCTGCAGCTGCTGTGTAACGGATTTTCGCGCGTTTAACCCTCCAAATCAGATCCGAAACATGCAACGACACCCAATATCAAACCTAAATCATTTACCAACCCATTTCAAGCAAAAACCCCCGACATATCACTGATCTAGCATGTTCTATGCAATTATTTCCTAAAATGGCAAAGTACTAGGTTTCATCTACCAACCTTATCTTTCCTTAAATGGAAACAATCAGATTTCATCTCCTACAAGTAGCAATTCATCATCTCCATGTTATATCATCATCCTAGTATGATTTCTAACCATAAACAAGCAATGAATCACATCATACATCCTATTCTTCAAGAATTACCCAAATGGGTCAAAATGCATACTTGCACCTAAACATCATAACAAGGGCTTAAACTCATAGATAATCATCCTAACAACACTTACACCTCAGAAGTACAACAAATTCATGGAAACATTCATGTAATAATCACCAACAATATTCATATGCACCAATACTTCACATATAGCAAGTATTATGGTGTAGACTTGGTTTAGAACTCTTTTGAAAGGTTTTTAAAGACACAATTTAGTAAAACAAGGTCTGGACCTTTGGGGAACTCAAAATAACAACTTTACAAAGGTTAGGGATGAAGAACACACCTTGGGTTTTGTTAAAGGAAGGTGTGTAAGCTTGGAGATGGTGATTTTTGTAGCAAAAAGAGTTCCAGAGGTGTTTCAAGGTGTGTGGGTGGTTTGGGAGCAACTAGGGTTGTTCTAGAGGTGTTTGGGGAGTTAAGGGTTCTATTTATAGGTGTTTTGACCCGGACTCTGCTGTACTAGCGATTAGCAGTCCAGATCAGGCGATTAGGGGCCCTAATCGCCTCTTGTTCATGCGATTAGGCCTCCTACTCGCGAGTAGGGACCCTAATCGCCTCTGTTCATGCGATTAGGCCTTCTACTCGCCCCAATCCCCTTGTAATCGCCTACTGTTCACGCGATTAGGAGTCCCCCAGGCTCCTAATCGCCTATAAGGTGCTGGAATGGGTTTTTGGCGCGTTAAACACTATTTTAACATATTTAAACACGTATTCACATACCGATAAGTCACATAATGATTTCAAACATATAATGCATGATAACTAACACGTTTACATCCGTTCACCAATTCCCGGGACTCGAGACTCGTGTGTGCATTAAACCCGGCGATTCCACGAATCGCCGATCCTTGTACCCATAGTTATGGACCGACTCCCGATGACCCCGCGGATCATCATAACGACTCCCGATGATTCCCAGAATCATCATACCGACTCGACTGACCCCGTTAAGGACGTAATATGCATGACTCGCTAAGGTAGACTTACTAGTTTAGTCAACGTTACTAACCTGAATTTGCCGGGTGTCACATCATCCCCCTGTTGAAAGAATTTTCGTCCCGAAAATTGCCCAAGGCCAAAAAGGAAGAGACGAAAGAGAAGAAAAATTTTCCGGTTGCCACATCATCCCCCTGTTGAAAGGAATCTCGACCCGAGATTCATTCAGCTTCAGCAGAGACATGTCTTGATTCGAACGCGCGCTTAGGAAATACATGGGGATACTTAGCCTTCATTTGATCTTCCCGTTCCCACGTGAACTCCGGTCCACGATCAGAGTTCTAACGGACTTTGACTATGCGGATTTTACTCCGGCGAAGGCTACGGATTTTATAGTCAAGAATTTCAACCGGTTCCTCCACGATACGTAGACGATCATCCACCTTGATCTCTTCGAGAGGAACAACCAAAGATTCATCCGCCAAACACTTCTTCAGATTAGAAACATGGAAGACATTATGAACATTACTGAGCTCAGCTGGCAGGTCAAGCCTGTATGCTACCGGTCCAATCCGTTCCAGGATTGCGAACGGTCCCACATACCGAGGATTCAATTTGCCCCGCTTCCCAAAACGTATAACGCCCTTCCACGGAGATACCTTAAACAAAACCCTGTCGCCAACCTCAAACTCCAAAGGCTTGCGACGACGATCGGCATAGCTCTTTTGACGGTCCCGAGCTGCTGCCAAGCGGTTACGAATTTGTACGATCTTCTCGGAAGTCTCGTACACAAGTTCTGGGCCGGTGAGTTGACTCTCACCCACCTCAGCCCAACAAAGAGGAGACCGGCATTTCCGCCCGTAAAGAGCCTCGAACGGAGCTGCCTTGATGCTAGAATGGTAACTGTTGTTGTAGGAGAATTCCACCAACGGTAAATGACTCTCCCACCCCTTGCCAAAGTCGATCGCACATGCCCGAAGCATGTCTTCTAGCGTTTGGATTGTCCGCTCACTTTGACCGTCGGTTTGCGGATGATACGCTGTGCTCATGTCCAACTGAGTACCCAGAGCCTTATGCAAGGATTTCCAGAAGTTAGAGGCGAACTGAGGATCACGATCAGAAATAATAGAGACAGGCACCCCGTGCCGAGAGACCACTTCCTTGAGATATAACCGTGCCAGACGCTCGAGGCCATCGGTATCTTTGATAGCGAGGAAGTGCGCAGACTTTGTCAACCTATCAACAATTACCCAGATCATGTTACAACCACTGGGCGATTTCGGGAGTTTGGTCACAAAGTCCATCGTAATCCGCTCCCACTTCCACTCAGGAATTTCAGGCTGTTGCAGAAGGCCGGATGGCTTTTGGTATTCGACCTTGACCTTGGCACAGGTCAAGCACTTGCTCACGTACGAAGCCACGTCCGCCTTCATGTTCGGCCACCAATAAAGTATCTTTAGGTCTTGATACATCTTATCGGAGCCAGGGTGAATAGAGTACCGGGACTTGTGAGCTTCATCAAGAACGAGCTCCCGCAAGCCCCCAAATAAAGGAACCCAAATACGTTCAGCGAAATAGTGTAACCCATCGGACCTGAGCTCAAGGTGGCTATCAGCACCATGCATGGTTTCAGCTTTAAGGTTTTCCTCCTTCAAAGCTTCTTGCTGCGCTGAACGGATTCGATCGGGTAAGCCGGAATGGATAGTGAGCTGAAGAGCTCGAACACGACGAGGTTTAGCCGTTTCCTTCCTGCTCAAGGCGTCTGCGACCACATTCGCCTTGCTAGGATGGTATTTAATAGCGCACTCGTAATCATTAAGAAGCTCGACCCAGCGACGCTGTCTTATATTCAACACCTTCTGATCAAAGATATGCTGGAGGCTCTTGTGATCGGTGTAAATAGTGCACTTGGTACCGTACAAGTAATGCCTCCATATCTTTAAAGCAAAGACCACCGCACCCAATTCCAGATCATGGGTGGGGTAGTTCTTCTCATGAACTTTGAGCTGGCGAGAAGCATAGGCGATGACCTTCTCGCGCTGCATCAGTACACACCCGAGACCCCGGATAGAAGCGTCACAATAAACCACAAAATCGTCCGTGCCTTCAGGCAAGGACAAGATAGGAGCAGAACAGAGTTTAGCCTTCAACATTTGGAAGGCCGACTCCTGCGAATCACCCCAGTCGAACTTTCTGTCCTTCTGGGTAAGCGAGGTGAGGGGTTGAGCGATCTTCGAAAATCCCTCGATAAAACGACGGTAATAACCTGCAAGGCCTAGGAATTGCCGCACCTCAGATGGCGTCTTTGGTGCTTCCCAGTCTTTAATGGCTTCAATCTTTGCTGGGTCAACGTGAATTCCTTTCTCATTAACAACATGACCAAGGAATTGGACTTCACGCAACCAGAAGCTACACTTAGAAAACTTGGCGTACAACTGTTCCCGCCTTAGGAGTTCCAAAACAAGACGCAAGTGTTCCTGGTGGTCCACCTCGTTCTTGGAATAGACTAGAATATCATCAATGAAGACAATCACGAACTTATCAAGATAAGGCTTACAGACACGGTTCATCAGATCCATAAAGATGGCAGGTGCATTGGTGAGACCAAAAGGCATGACCAGGAATTCAAAATGGCCATAGCGAGTTCGAAAGGCGGTCTTCGGAATGTCAGCTTCTTGAACTCTCAACTGGTGGTACCCCGACCGCAAATCAATCTTCGAATAGAAACTAGAACCCTGAAGCTGGTCAAATAAGTCATCGATGCGAGGAAGAGGATAGCGATTCTTGATGGTAACCTTATTCAATTCCCGGTAGTCGATACACATCCGCAGGCTTCCGTCCTTCTTCTTGACAAACAAAATAGGGGCTCCCCACGGGGACGAACTAGGTCGAATGAAACCCTTCTCTAACAGCTCCTGCAACTGGTTGGACAACTCCTGCATCTCGGGAGGTGCAAGACGATATGGGGCACGGGCAATAGGGGCCGCACCCGGAGCAAGTTCAATACCAAATTCGACCTGGCGATAAGGCGGAAGACCAGGTAAGTCTTCGGGAAATACATCGGGAAAGTCACGGACAACAGGAATATCTTCAATCTTCTTCTCTTCTTCAGACGAAACCGAAACAAGTGCCAGAATGGCAGAATACCCCTTCCGAAGATACTTATAGGCTTTCATACACGAAATGATACTCAATGGGACCCCGCTCTTCTCACCGTGCACCAACAGAATTTCTCCATCAGGGAGAGGAAGTCGAATGACTTTATCAAAACAAACGATCTCAGCATGATACAGCGACAACCAATCCATACCCACGACAACATCGAAACTACCCAAGGACACCTGCATAAGATCAATAGGGAAGGAATAACCCGACAACTCAAGGTGACACTCCCTAAGGACGTGCGTCGCCTCAACTTTCTTACCATCAGCCAATTCTATCAAGTACTTAGCCTCTAAAGGTGTAGGTACCCTATCAAGCAATTGACTAAACCCAAGGGATATAAAACTCTTATCGGCACCAGAATCGAATAAAACCGTAGCATAGCGATTATCGAGAAGAAACGTACCAGTAACAATGTCAGGATCTTGTCGAGCACCGCTCGAACCAATCACGAAGGCGCGAGCATTCCTGCCTCCGCCCCCATTGTTTCCATTACCCGACCCATTCTTCCCGGTTTCACCCTGCTTCAACTTGGGGCATTCACGCTTGTAGTGACCAAGTTCACCACAATTGTAGCACCCCTGTTTGCCCTGATTTCCCTGGGGAGCAGCAACAGGAGGAGCCGGAGTAGGTGTAGCAGGAGGGTTCCGGTTACCCTGAAGATTAACCCTGCAATCCTTTGCCTGGTGCCCAAGCTTATGGCACCTGTGGCAACGGTTTCGGTCCTCGCAACGACCGTTGTGGTGAAATCCACACCGGTCACATTTCGGAAATTTCCCAATATAACCCCCCGGTTTTTGCTCAGACGACGATCCCCCAGTATCAGACTTCTTCACCTGCTGAGGCTGAGCCGAGCTCGAGCCTTTCCCCACAGCTTCCCACTTCCGCTTATTACTATCAGAGGTCTTCACAGCAGCGCCTCCAGGAGGCAAGACCCCTTCAGCCACCTTCATGTTGGTCAGCCTATGAGCCGACCGAACCACCTCAGAATAAACAGTGAGATTACCCGCAGCAACTAACCCGGCAATCTCCGGTACTAACCCAGCAACATAATGCTCAATCCTTCGGTATTCGGGTGCGTGCAGATCGGGGCACAACACCGCCAACTCATTGTGCCTAGCAGTATAAGCTTCAATCTCGGAACCCACCATCTTATGATTCCAGACTTCATGCTCAAGCTTCTGGATTTCATCCCTCGGGTAGTACTCATTTTTCAGCAACTGAATGAACTCCGCCCAGGGCATAGCGTGGGCTTCCCCAATACCCATAGTCTGGGTGGTGGAGTTCCACCAAGTCAAAGCTTGACCCTCTAGGGTCGCAGAAGCATATTTCACCCGGTCGCCTTCCGGGCAGTTGCACATCGAGAAAACAGATTCAATTTTCTCCAACCAACGGAGCAGTCCCACTGCCCCTTCAGTGCCACTAAAGTTGTGGGGCTTGCAATCCATAAACTTTTTGTAGGAACACTGGGATGGAGGAGGATTGACAGCACCACCTGGAACAGACACGCAGGTGAGAATCAAGAAAAGGTAAAGTACCCCAGAACAAGGTAGAATAGGCGAGAATCGACGTACCACCCATAGCATTATGAGCGGCTTGGAATGCAGCCAGAGCAATATTCACGTGCTGCTGCATTAAGTTATCCAATTCGGCCTGGGTCATATTAATATTCCCGCGGCCACCGCCGCCACCACGGCCGCCAGCACGACCGCCAGCACGGCCGCCTCTGCGACCTCCACAAGCTCCCGACATCTTCTGTCACAACATGAAACAAAAGATTTAGGCTTGCCCGTGGTATAACCCATTAGGAATTTCAAGAAACTAGACAGAGCCCAGCTTGGGTCCATCCGTTCAAGCCCAAAGTCCGCCAGGGATCCCATGCATCACAGTTTATGATCTCGTGTGCACCCGACATGATAAACTGTTCTACATGGCCCTCCAGACGCGCTTTAAGTTTGAAGTTCAGGTCACCGAACACTAGCGCCCAATCATGGCATTATCATAAGTATAAGTACAAGATAGTATGCATAAGAACGAGCGTGTTCATTAGGGCATAGAGGGGAGATGTCCAAATCCCTGGACAGATCTCAAGAGTACGCCGAAGCTACCCCAATGTACACTGCCGTCAAGAAAGCTCAATAGTATATCGTTCGCCATCGGATCATAGTAAGGACGAGTCAAGAAATAGAATGATGAGGAGTAAATAGATGATGTAGCGTAGTAGACGATGACACCGACACCCCCGACAAGTCATATTGTTACCCACTTGCTAAGACTCGACTAATTGTGACCGTCTAGTGTGTGCGACTCAGTTATAGACTAGACTCTACATGCAGTCCTAGTTCACTATAAACGTTGGCTCTGATACCAATCTGTCACACCCTCAAATTCCACGTGCGGGGTTTTACCGCGAGGCGCGTGACACACCAGGATCTCAGTCAACGATCACAATAAACATACAACAAACATGCATTCATAATTATATTTAAAACCAAAATATCATGCTTTGAGCTGTAAACCAGCAGCGGAAGCATTCTTGTTTACAACCAAAAGACATATCGTTGTTTACAAAACATTGTTTAATATGCTTCAAAATATTAGACGCTGTGCATGACTCCGTGCGCCTAGCCCATTGACTGCTACCTTAGCGACCTGAGAAAACATGCCAAAAATGTCAACATATAATGCTGGTGAGTTCACAGGTTTCCTTTTATAAAGGTGTTGTCACAAGTTCACAAAGATCATTTCCGTTAATACTATGTCATAAGAACGTTAGCTAGACGTTAAGTGTTTTTACTACTACGGTTGGGAACCCATTACTAAACATGAACCAAAAGATGATACCAGCCCAGACGACTGGGCTACCAATGCCTCGGTAACCCGATAGGTAGAGACAATATGCACCCGCCCGGCCCCGCCGTCGAGTGGGGCTTGTGAGGCCCAATAGATCTATCCACATTTCCCCCGTTGTGCGTTCCAGCACATTCATGGTTTCCCCCTGGGACTTTCCATAAAAGCCGTATAGTAACATAAAGTGCCCATAGTATAACATGACCTTTAAATAGTTCGTACAAAGCATGTTTCTCCCCCCGAAAGCAAGACAGTAAAAGTGGGGCTGTGAAACTCACCTTGGATTGCGTTACTTGAAAACAGTTAAGTAATTATGTTATGATAGCCCCAAATAGCGGCGACCTATCATAAGATGTGTATAAGTATTGGACTAATAACCCGCAGGCTAACTAGTCCCCGAATGTCCAGACCGTGACCATAAACGTTTGAAAACACCTTTAACTGTTAAACCGACCGTGCCAGACAAGACCCGACATCCCATTGGTGACCCGACATTCCACGTGTTAGATAAATGCAAGACATCATGCAACATATGCAATTAAACACTTAGTACGCGCAATAATTCACCTAGTCTAGCATAATGTCCGTTTAACGCATAATCAGGTCCGAATACGTCTTACTAAGTCATTGGGTGTATCCCGGGGTTCCTAGCATGTTCCTAGGTGTCAAATCGTGTTCCGGGATGTCAAAACGCGTTCACGACAGCAGTACATGCGATTAGGAAGGTCACACGCGAGTAGGCTTCAGCCTACAGGCGATTAGGGGCCTAATCGCCTGATGTATCAGGCGAGTAGGGTCCCAATCGCCAATAATGTCTGCATAATCGCCCCAGCTCAGGCGATTAGGATTCCTAATCGCCTGCAGCTGCTGTGTAACGGATTTTCGCGCGTTTAACCCTCCAAATCAGATCCGAAACATGCAACGACACCCAATATCAAACCTAAATCATTTACCAACCCATTTCAAGCAAAAACCCCCGACATATCACTGATCTAGCATGTTCTATGCAATTATTTCCTAAAATGGCAAAGTACTAGGTTTCATCTACCAACCTTATCTTTCCTTAAATGGAAACAATCAGATTTCATCTCCTACAAGTAGCAATTCATCATCTCCATGTTATATCATCATCCTAGTATGATTTCTAACCATAAACAAGCAATGAATCACATCATACATCCTATTCTTCAAGAATTACCCAAATGGGTCAAAATGCATACTTGCACCTAAACATCATAACAAGGGCTTAAACTCATAGATAATCATCCTAACAACACTTACACCTCAGAAGTACAACAAATTCATGGAAACATTCATGTAATAATCACCAACAATCTTCATATGCACAAATACTTCACATATAGCAAGTATTATGGTGTAGACTTGCTTTAGAACTCTTTTGAAAGGTTTTTAAAGACACAATTTAGTAAAACAAGGTCTGGACCTTTGGGGAACTCAAAATAACAACTTTACAAAGGTTAGGGATGAAGAACACACCTTGGGTTTTGTTAAAGGAAGGTGTGTAAGCTTGGAGATGGTGATTTTTGTAGCAAAAAGAGTTCCAGAGGTGTTTCAAGGTGTGTGGGTGGTTTGGGAGCAGCTAGGGTTGTTCTAGAGGTGTTTGGGGAGTTAAGGGTTCTATTTATAGGTGTTTTGACCCGGACTCTGCTGTACTAGCGATTAGCAGTCCAGATCAGGCGATTAGGGGCCCTAATCGCCTCTTGTTCATGCGATTAGGCCTCCTACTCGCGAGTAGGGACCCTAATCGCCTCTGTTCATGCGATTAGGCCTTCTACTCGCCCCAATCCCCTCGTAATCGCCTACTGTTCACGCGATTAGGAGTCCCCCAGGCTCCTAATCGCCTATAAGGTGCTGGAATGGGTTTTTGGCGCGTTAAACACTATTTTAACATATTTAAACACGTATTCACATACCGATAAGTCACATAATGATTTCAAACATATAATGCATGATAACTAACACGTTTACATCCGTTCACCAATTCCCGGGACTCGAGACTCGTGTGTGCATTAAACCCGGCGATTCCACGAATCGCCGATCCTTGTACCCATAGTTATGGACCGACTCCCGATGACCCCGCGGATCATCATAACGACTCCCGATGATTCCAAGAATCATCATACCGACTCGACTGACCCCGTTAAGGACGTAATATGCATGACTCGCTAAGGTAGACTTACTAGTTTAGTCAACGTTACTAACCTGAGTTTGCCGGGTGTCACAATAGTGATGGACTTTATCGCTAAACTCCCTCGTACACCCAAAGGTTATGATAGTATTTGGGTAATCATTGATCGTTTGACCAAGTCAGCTAATTTCTTGCCAATTCGTGAGAAATATTCCATGGAAAGGTTAGCAAGGATCTACATGAGCGAAATTGTATGTCGCCATGGTATACCTTTGGACATTATTTCTGATCGCGATGGTCGTTTCACCTCTCGTTTTTGGGATTCTTTACAAGACGCCTTGGGTACTAAGTTAAACCTGAGCACAGCTTATCACCCTCAGACAGATGGTCATACTCAATGGACTATCCAAACTCTTGAAGATATGCTCAGGGCTTGTGTCATCTATTTTGGTGGCACATGGGCTTCTCATCTTCCTTTGGTTGAGTTCTCATACAAAAATAGTTACCATGCCAGTATTGACATGGCTCCCTTCGAGGCACTTTATGGACGTAAGTGTCGTTCACCAGTCTATTGGACTGAGATCGCTGAAACCCAGATCACTAGTCCTGAACTGATCCAGGAAACTACAGACAAGTCTCAACTGATCCAAGATAATCTTCTTAAGGCTAGAAATCGACAGAAGAGTTATGCTGATAAACGTCGAAGGCCCTTGGAATTTCAAGTCGGGGACTTTGTACTTCTTAAGGTATCCACTTGGAAGGGAGTGATTCACCTCGGGAGAAAAGGAAAACTAGCTCCTCGATATGTGGGACCATTCAAAGTTCTTTACAGGATTGGAAAAGTGGCCTACAAACTTGATCTTCCACCTGAGCTAAGCAATGTCCACCCAACTTTTCATGTCTTGAATCTGAAGAAATGCTTAGCAGATGAGAACCTCCATGTCCCTCTCGAAGACGTGCAAATCGATGAGACTATGCACATCATAGAGAAACCTGTTGAAATCATGGATACCGGAATCAAGAAACTTAAGCGCACTCGCATCCCGATTGTCAAAGTTCGTTGGGAATCTAAAAGGGTGTCCAGAATTCACTTGTGAACGTATAGACCAGATGAAGTCAAAATACTCACACCTATTTCCAGCAGACTCTCCAATTTCGGGTTGAAGTTCCTAAAAGTAGGGGAGACTATAACATTTCGTATTTTTATCTATCTTGTCATAATGATTAATTAATAAAATCCTTCGAATTTTGACGTTTCAGGGTATTTTAAATTTTTGAGACATTAGTTATTACATTATGTTCATAATGGTATAAAATGAATATTATGTTTTTTTTTATCAAGAAATGCTATGAAAACAATTTGTTTGGACCGGGACTCGAACCCGTGTCCAATCGGGCCAGAAACATTCATCACAAACACAAACCAACTACTCTAGCAGTGTGTTTGTGATTCTTACGGAAATCTAAACTACTTATGCCTATTTAAAACTCGTGGTCTGCGAACCAAAAGTCAAAAACGAGAGTCAACGATCATGAAACTTAATCTGGGACGCGTGATCGATCTGAAATAGGAAACCATATTGATTGACAGATCATCATACGTATTATGCATGCCAATTTCTAATCAAAACATTCCATATTTTGTGCAATTACGCGTTTATAATAAAGCTTTGGTCAAACGTTCCAATTCGTTTAATCCGTGGGTTAGCCTATAAAGTGAAACCTCCCAAACCATCTCACTATGCCGAAAATCAAACCCTCACTCTCAATTTCTTCTAAATCCGTATAATAATCTGCAACCCATTCGTGGTTGACTTTTTGGTTGACCGAGCGATTCATCTTCGATTCTGATCTGTAAGTCACAATTTTATCACGTTTTCAATCTTCGTTATAACCTGATTAATAACCCTATGAATTCAGGGGTTATTGTTGTTGATTCAATTTATTAGAAAAACTAGGGTTCATAGTTTACGATTTGGGGAAGATGATAACTTGCTAGGATCTCTTTTATTTAAAACAAACTAATAATAATCACCAACTGATCTGTGGACCAGTTGGTAAAACCCCTGTTATTAAAGCTTTGGGCTGGCTGTGTCGTGGGTTCGATCCCAGGCTCCACCACTTTATTTTTGGTAATTAATGTTTAACCCCAAGAAGTTTATATAACTAAAGGAAACTGATTAAAAATGTTCTCAGGGTCCAGCCCAGTTGAGGCTGCAATTGTGATTAAAACACGAACCGGCCAAGGGCTCGGGTTTGATCCTCAGCAGCTGCAAACAATTTTTTTTTTATCTATTTACTCTTATATTTTATGACCTTATCTTTTAAATTAATTTTTAAATAACAAATCTGATTTATAAATTCTATAAAATTTATTTTATGTTATTCAAATGGTCCCAGCATACAAGACAAAAAACATGCATCACACATGGTATAGTTATTGACTTATTTCATCTAAAGAATAGTTGTACCTACGTCAAACAAAAGGATGAAAAGAATTTAACCTTGCTTCCCCAACATCTTTGGAAACATTAGACATGCTTTCCATACCACCAGCCACAACTATATTTTGACCCAGTTTAGTACTCTGTGCTTCTAGCATGGTAGCTGAAATACCAAGAACATTATGTTACATTGTTATACTCGCCATGGAGTCTTCTACCTTAATTTTTAAATGCAATTTTCAAGATGGATGACTGTAACATTTGTAATAAACTACTTGATCAATATATCAAAATTTACACTTTTAGTCCATGAGCTATTGAACAATCGTCACTACGTGACACCTCGATGTTTCTGCCATCGGTTGGGGCGTTACAAAGACACCCATTGTAACTTGGGTGGTCATTCATGTATACATTCCCAAATACAAAATGAATTTTGTTTCTAAACTCTTGAGTGGAAAATACAAACCTTTTTCGTTAATAGGGATGGCAACGGGTTTGGTTAATACCATACATATACCCGGTTATAAAATCCCATACCATTCCCGTCTGGTATTTGTCGGGTATTACTCATCTGGTATAGAGCATACCAGCGGGTATCAGGTATACCCGTTGGTATTTGCATGTATATATGTGTATATATATATATAATATATATATATATATATTTATTTATTTATTTTTTATAGTCTTATGTTTTAAAAAATCTAGAATATATAAATTGTAATAAGTAACATATATATCATCACCATAATAATCATTAATACATTTAAAAATTAAATATATATATATATATATATATATATATATATATTATAGTATAAATTTTGAAAACAATTTTTATATGTCATAGCATATAAATATAAATAATTTTGAAAACTATTTGTTTCTTTAATAATGTTATTAGAATATATATTTTAGACGAAAAGTTTATTTTTCAAATAATAAATCTATTAGAATAAAACATTACAAAAAAATGGATAAGAAACGATATATATAAAACCTAAAAGTCTTCGGGTATATGTTTCGGGTAGACGTGTATTTATTTTCTCGTAATTGGGTCGGGTATCACCTAATACCATACCCGTCTCAAACCCACGAAATATTTTTTTTTTAATACCAAACCCGTTCCACACCCGTCGGGTATCGGGTATACCCGTCCCAAATGCTTCGGGTTTCGGGTATACCCGTCGGGCTCGGGATTTTTTGCAATCCCTATTCGTTAACCATAATTTCCATTTCTTTGGAAAGAGTATCATCCTATTTAGTGATGGCCATGTGAAACCCATAATCCATACAACATATCTTTGCTTTTCAACATATGCTTCATAGCCTTTACTGCTTTAGGTAAGATACTGTTCACAAGAATTATGTAAACACTATAGGCAAATCTAATATGGTTAGCCATAAATTAACCATTCAAATGTTGTGATATGCTACAGTGTACTCTATTATTGGATTACTAAAAGCATACACCTTTTTGTCCTAAGATTATGGTTAAGATAATATGAACAAAGCAGTAATGGATTTAAATAATCCTAACTATTGACTATTGGCCAATAATAGTTCCAACTACAAAAATAATCACTAGCGGTCCCAACTTTCAGACATTTTGCTCTCAATGGACCCCCCGTTAACTCACACTAACACCATTAGCTAAAACTCACAATTCTAGGCCATTTTTCACCGGGTTTGAAATAGGGAATCAAGACGATGATATTGGTATGTTCAATTGCAGATGTGAGCATGGTTCGTCGGTTGTAGGTTGATGTTCTCCTCGGACCATGCTTATTTATGTAGTTGAACATACCAATATCTTCATCTTGATTCCCTCTTTCAAATCCGGCGAATAACCGCCTAAAATTGTGAGTTTCAGCTAACAACGTTAATGTGAGTTAGCGGGGGTGCATTAAGAGTAAAATGTCTAAAAGGTGGGACTGGTGAGAAGAATAAACTCGGGTGTGATTATTATCGGCCAACTGCAAAAGGGTGGGATTAATAAATTCCATTTTGCCTTTAATGTTTTACCATTATGTAACTTCTTTTTTTATTTTTAACGGCCAACGAAACGTTTCTGCCCGACTATCCATGGGACCCTTAAACTGGCGAACCCAAAAACCCCTAGGACTATCTAAGGGGCTGGCCAGGGTAGCCAGGCTTGCCCACGAGGTTTTCGAACCGGGGAAAACCCGATCCCCCACCCGTCTGAAGACCCGCTGTGGAGAACCGGTAAAACCCGGTTTTTAATAATCATCTATCTAATATAATAATTGAAAAAAAAAAAAATCCTACATGGCATTTAAAGAGGACATCCTCCTCCTTGAGTGTGGCATGCCATTTGGCATTAATTGATTTTAGGGGAAAAATTAAAAACAAAATTGGATTTTTCTCTCTCATATTTCCTCCAATAATTTTTAAACATTAATATATTTTATATACGAGATTTTTTATAGAAAAAAATTACACAAAATTAACGAGCATTTTATTATTTTTCCAACGAGTACCATAGCGCTATATAAAAAATGGAGAAAAAAACAACTCTTTTTCGTGGGGTTTTGTTCATACAGGAAAAAAAACATAAAGTGTCCAGGTAATTCATTAATCATGTATTAATGTAAGTCACTAATTATATTCAAATCTGTAAATATGAATTCTATTTTCATCATGTGTTAGCATTGGAGTTGTACATTTTTTTTAAGTTAGGTATTAATATTAGAGTTATACATTGTTTAAGGTTAGGCGTTAACATTGGAGATACATTGTTAATTGTTTTAGGTTAGGTGTTACCCGAAGATTTCCTGCATGTAACTGTAAAGCGCATCATTCTATTTCATATGTCAAATTGATATGTCATATTAGATTTCTCAACCCCGGAACGTTTCCGGGGTATAATCTAGTGGATTATATAAATAACTACTCCGTAAATCATACCATATAAGATATATGTATACAAGGTAATGTATACTTTAATGTTACAACTCTAATGCGTCCTTTAATGTTATTTAATTTAATGTTACAACTCTAACGCGTCCTATAAAAGCACGTACACTTTTTTTCTTATAAACAATACTTTTCAAATCACTATTGGCACTAAAGTTTTATGTTTAAAAGGAACAAAACACAAGCCATGAAGCTTATTATTAGCATGCTTGTTATGCTTTTACTAGTTATGACCACATCAGGACATGAATGTTAGTTTATGTGTATTTTTGTGTATGATATATGTTATGTATGAAAACAATTGTAGATTATTGTCATCTTATTAATTATATGTTTTTTAATACATAAGATTTTTGTATATTTGATTATTGTTAGTGGTTGCATTAGATGCTAGGATCAACAATGAAGGTAGGGGAACACGATGGACGTCATAGATCGGCCCACATGTACGGAACTTGAGAATTTGACTGGTGGTGGAGATTGTGGTAAAGGAGATTGTCACATGTTGTGTACCAGTTTGCACGGGGAAGGTGCTTGGGGAGAATGCTCGGGTGCAACAGAGTGTGAATGTCATTGGTATTGTTAAAAAGCTTCTATATATATCATGTTTAAGAATACAAATATGATCTTGTATTTATTTGTTTATTTGTCTTCTGTATGGATCAAAATAATGCAAAATAAATATATAACTACTACCAAATTCAATCACAGTGTTGGTTATATGTTTTGTGTTACTGTATAATTGAAGGAATGCAATTGATGAACAAAGAAAACTAGCTACAAAGGAAAACACGAATGCGTTAATTGAATGATAAGTATTGATTTTTTTAACTTTTATTTTACGTATCATTATTATTATATGCATGGATATAGTCAACTGAAGAGCTAGATGAAAATATGATAATTAATGCTTTTAATGGAATCTATCTATCTATATTAATAAAAAACAAATACCAGACACATGGCACTCTCTCATGAATTCTACCATTTTATTTTTTAATTACGTTAGAGTCCCGTGTGTACACACGGTATATCCTCAAGTCAAATGACTAAATTATTTTATAAAGAGTGTAGTATACAAGTTTTATACATTGAAAGTTACGTAACACAATTCATATGGATTTTCGTTGCATGCAAAATATCATAAAAAGATTTTAATGTTACCTAATAACGGATATATGAATCAACAAATTTTTGATTTGACATTATTTAAAAACAAATAATGAAATGAATAATAGCATATTTACTGTAACGGAATGCAAATGAACATTAAAATTCAAAGTAAATAAGTACAGTTAAATAAAACATACAACTAAAATAAATTGTGTTAACCCCCACAACCATGATTTACAAATGTTAGTACAGTTTTTATACATTGGTTTAGTTGTACAAGGAGTAGGCAAATCAAGTATGTCCATTGCATCACCCATTTAACACATAAGTGAAAATGAAGCTCTATTATAAAACGTCTCTTTGCTTGTCATAAGAAATGCAAATGTCAAAAATATTGACTCAATATTGCAACTCCCCATTCTTTCACATTATACATTCACACAATGTTCTGCTCCAAATAGCTTATTTACGAACAACTTTTAGATTAATAAAATCGTGAAAGCATGAATGTGTCCACAAAGCTTATAGTGGAGATGCTTCCAAACCAAAAAAGACCACAATTATTCTTCATTATGTATTAATGTGAAGTTTTGAAGACAAAGCTATGAACTACATGCTTACTATGAATGTAGAATTTATCATAACTTGACCTAATCTGACCCATTATGTCTTTACCTTCTTATCACTTCACCAAACCAACCGAGACACATCAACATGAAATGTAGCCAACCTAAAACTTTCAAAATTTTTGTTGAGACCTAAATAAAAAACCTACATAACCCATATGCAGAAACAACCAACGAATCCTAACCTTAAAAATAAATCTGATGAGTTAACAAAGATTAAAATTTATGATTTTTGTTGAGTCCCAAATCAAGAACCCATAAAACTCACTTGTAGAAACAATAATATATCAATTTTCAAATGCATAACAAAAAACAACCCTAAAAACAAAGCTAAAGGGTTTGCGAAGATCAACCCCATGTAAAATGCACAATATATATTGAAAGTCCCACCCTAAGCGGAGAACCGGTCACACACCAAGACTCACACACAATCATTATATACCGAACCCACCCCAAAATAGTCTAGATCCCCCCAACCCAAGAAAGCAGACCCTTCTTGCATCCTTATCATATCCCTCAAGTTGACATACCATTAAAAAAATCCACCAAAACCAAGACACACAAAAACATACAATTTTTACAATTTGAAACAGTTACATTAATAAAGAATAAAGAAACATACTATTTGATGTCATTCGTCTCCCCAATAATGTTGAATATTTAGAAATACAAGTAATAGATATAATTAAAAGTGATTTTAAAAATTCATATATGAACTTAGAGCCCTGTGTGTACACATGGTACATCCCCAAGTCAAATGACATAATTATTTTATAAAGATTGTGTTATACAAGTTTTAATTTTTGGAACTTACGTGTTACAATACCTATGAATTTAGGTTACTTGGAAAATATCATAAAAAGGTTTAATGTTACCCAATAAATGATATATGAATTATGTAATGTTTGAATTGACGTCAACAAAATAATAATTAAATAAAGATGCAGTCATATTTATTTAAACGACATCCAAATGAAGATGAAAATTCTTAGTAAATAAACATAGTTGAAATAAATTTTATAGATAAATGCATAACTACTTCTTTATATAAGATACAAATTATAGATAAATGCATATTTCACATATTGCATATTTCACATATTGAAATAAATTTCGTATACAAATTTATTCATTTTTAACATTTTGATAAACCCTTTTATTTGTTTACTAATGTATAAGTTATATATCCAACATAAAATACATTTTTCACGTCTTATAATGTCATGCATATTAACCACGACACCAAAAAGATTAACAGGATCAACTCCAAATTCACATTTAACATAAAAAAACAATGATTGTAAACGAGCTCGAGCTCAAGCTAGGCCTGTCTCGGCTCGTGAGCTCGCGAGCCGGCTCGAATTATTTTATTTATATGTATTAATTTTATTTTTAAGTTTTTAAATAAAAAAATATGTGAGAGGAGGGTGAAGTGTTAACATTTTAAGTTTAATTAATCAATAATATATGAAAATTAATAGAAAAAAAACACAAATTTTACATATAATACTTTTAGTATGCCTTCCATTCTTTAAAATATTAGAAAAATAAAAAACATATATAAATGTATATGTGCAATTTTGTTTTTCTGGCAATTACTTTCGGCAATTTTTTTTATTTTTTTTTTGTTTTTCATTTGATAAATATTGGTAAAAAAAAATAATAAAAAAATAACGAGCTGAGCTCGAGCTCGGCTTTTAAACTCGACCAGAAAAACGAGCCGAGCCGAGCTGGCTCGTTTAAGTTCGAGCTCGAGCTTAGCCCGGCACGGCTCGACTCGGCTCGTGTACAGCCCTAGTCTTGATGATCAAAGTCTTAAGAAAGTTCATAAGTTGAATAACATAAATAAATGCAGTGAATGGATCTACCCTCTGGCCTCTGGAGTACAGAGGTTCTAACTTATAACTTGTAAGATATGCAAAAATAGTTGTACCTGAGTCATGTTGGGGGCAAACACCATAGCAATTTTTCGTGCATTCATTTTGTGTAGGCTTTCAAGTTGAGCAACATCAACCATTAGGTTCATTGACCGATTCACCAAAGAAGCTTTAGTTGGCAGGAGCAGAATTACAAGCTGAACACACTCTTCTTCTTATTGGGCTTACATCACCTGCTGGGGCTCTATCGAGTCCAGTACACCATTTGGAAGTTCCCTAAACCAAGCCTACATATGAATTAACACTTAACAACAAAGCCAAATATATACTCTTTAGTACACAACTTATTTTAGATGTAACGGCCCACTCCCGTACCGCATGTCCCGATTTTGCATTGGTCGTAGGCAATTTCTACGCCAAAACGCGTCACGATAGGGAAGGTATTGTCACACCCTCAAATTTCCTCTTGCGGGGTTTTACCGCGAGGCGCATGACAAACCAGGATCCAAGTCAACGATCACAATAAACAACTCTATATGAAAACGTAAAAACCATAAACAACGATTTATAAGCGGAAGCATTAAAGAAGAATTTAATCAGCTACAATAGTATTCCAAAGTATTCAAAACACTTTTTTTTCAAAACATGCAACTAAGCCTAGACGCCAATGCAGACCCGTGCGCCTAGTTCCATTTGTTGCTACCTTAGCGACCTGAGAAAAACATGCCAAGAAGATGTCAACATATAATGCTGGTGAGTACACAGGTTTATTCAATATGTTACCAAAATCGTTACCATGTCCATACTATATCAATGTTACCAAGTATGCTAGCTAGGCGTATGCTTTGTTACTTCTACGATTGGAAAACCATTACTAGACTGTTACCATGTGTTCAGCCCGATGTGTTGTAGCCATGATACGAGTGTTACCAGTTCGAGACAATATGCACCCGCCCGGCCCTCCAAGCCGTCGAGTGGGGTTTGTCAAACCCAATAGATCTATCCACATTTCCCCCGTTGTGCATCCCCGCACATTCATGGTTTCCCCCGGGACTTTAAAACATCGTATAGTACACAAGTTTAAAACCATAGTATGACATATGTTACCAAAATAGTTTAGTGGATGTTTTCTCCCCCAAAAGTTAAAGCAGTAAAAGTGGGGCCGTGAACTCACCTTAGATAGCGTTCTTCAGTTATAAGTAAAGATGTTAAGCCCTTGATAATCCCTCTACCGGAGATCTATCAAAATGTTCACATAAGTGTTCCGACTAATAACCATAAGGTTATCTAGTCCCCGATTGTCCAGATCGTAACTAAGTATGTTTTAAAACGTGTTTGAATGTTTAACCGACACACTAGACCGACCCGACATCCCGTTGGTGACCCATTACCCTAACTAATCAAGTACACATAGATTACACACAAGGTTCAAGCATAAAACACTTAGTTTGTATCAAAAATCTCATTTCTGCATCAGAACGGTCGAACCAGTCAGTTTAAGTCTCCTTCGCCCGTTTTCAGTCTCCTTCGCCCGTTTTACATTTCGTTCGACCGTTTGATGCCTCCTTCACCCGTTTTACCACGTTCGCCCAAACAAAACCCAGGTTCGACCCTGGTTTCTCTCCTTCGCACCTTCGATCGGTCGAAGGAGTCCAGGTTCGCCACTTTTGTTCAATTTTTCCTAAAAACGCTTCAAACACATTCAAAACAACTCGAAACATCATCAAACACAACAGTCAAGCATGAACAACTTATCCCTACAAAACCCCACCGATTTCCCCAATAATACGTCCATTTCAGCCCTTTCCTAAAATGGTAAAGATTATGGAAACATCACTTTCATGCATGAATAATTTACCCAATTTGGAAACTTTTGAAATCGATCCGTATTCAATATAAAATGCTCAGTTTATCGAGTGTTCGATCTTTCCCTATTAGTTCTATTGATCATAAATATCATGCAACAAGTCTAGATTCGTTAAAACCCCCAAATACCCATAATATCATCATTTATCCAATCCTAACCCTTAATAACAATAATCTAGCATCAATATCAATCCTATACCATGTTTCTATCATAGATACAGCAACAAATCATTGAACAACACATAACACCACATAATACACAATTTACATATGTTTATCATCATGAAAACCTATGTCAAATGATAATGTTTTGATTTAGAAAGATGTTTAAAAGGTTTTTAATCATAAAAACACCCTTAGGACAGATCCGGACAATTAGGGTTAGATGAAAACGAATTAAAATGCTTTTAAAAAGGTTTAGGATTAAGAACACACCTTGGATTCTTGTTTAGATGTTGTAGATAGGTTAGATTATGAAAAAGAAGAGCAAAAACTCCTTCCTTAGTGATTAAGATCGTTTGAGATTGTTTTGGGACTGTTAGGGTTTGTGAAATGATGAAAAATGACAAAGTTTGGTATTTATACTACTTCTCCTTCGCCCCATATCAATGGTCGAAGGTGGCCTCCTTCGACCCTTCCACAGGGTCGAATGAGCCCTGTCCTGGTCGAAGGGAATTCTTTCAATTCCACATCCCAGGTTCGCCCATTTACAAAGGGTCGAACCAAACGAAATGTTCTCCTTCGACCACTCGAAGTGGTCGAACCATAATTCATTTTCAACCAATTTTCCAGTTTGTCGTGTTTAACGCATTCTAACACATCTTAACACATAAGCATGCAACCTTAGTCTATGTTTAACATACTTAAGCATGGATAATCATTTATACGTCATTTAAACACATCTATGTATATAATCCACCACACGACCCATAATCTACACATACACTTAATTAGTTCATGTAATGTCACCAACAACGGAACCCGGTACTAGTGTATTACCAAAACGACTCCCAATGATCCTCCAGATCATTGCACCCTGGACAATCCTAACTTGACCCGACTCAACTAACCCAGTTAAGTCTGTTTATAAACGTTTCTCGCTAAGGTAGACTTAGATGTTACTAATATGTTTAAGCCAAACATGCTGGGTGTCACATCATCCCCACGTTGAAAGAATTTTCGTCCCGAAAATTGCGCAAAGCCCCAAATAGAAAGAAACGAAAATGAACAGAACGAAAACAAAATTACCGGATGTCACATCATCTCCACGTTGAAAGGAATCTCGACCCGAGATTCATTCCGCTTCGCTGTAACATGCCTCGATTCAAACGCGCGTTTCGGAAAAAGATGAGGATACTTAGCTTTCATCTGATCCTCCCGTTCCCATGTGAACTCCGGTCCACAATTCGAGTTCCAACGGACTTTAACGATGCGGATTTTACTCCGACGAAGGCTACGAATCTTGTAGTCGAGAATCTTGACAGGTTCCTCCACAATGCGAAGACGATCATCAACCTTGATCTCCTCCAGTGGTACAATGAGAGATTCATCAGCCAAACACTTCTTCAAGTTAGACACATGGAAGACGTTGTGCACACTACCGAGCTCCGCCGGTAAGTCAAGTCTGTATGCCACCGGTCCAATCCGATCCAGGATTGCGAATGGTCCAACATAACGAGGGTTAAGCTTGCCACGCTTTCCAAAGCGTATAACGCCCTTCCATGGTGAAACTTTCAGAAGTACCCTGTCCCCAACCTGGAACTCCAAAGGTTTTCGACGGCGATCGGCATAGCTCTTCTGACGGTCCCGAGCAGCAGCCAAACGCTGACGAATCTGTACGATTTTCTCCGAAGTTTCGTACACGAGTTCCGGACCAGTGAGTTGGCTCTCGCCCACCTCGGCCCAACAAAGTGGTGATCGACATTTCCGTCCGTAAAGGGCCTCGAACGGAGCTGCCTTGATACTAGAGTGATAGCTGTTGTTGTAGGAGAACTCCACTAATGGCAGGTGGATCTCCCAACTTTTGACAAAATCGATAACACACGCTCGGAGCATGTCTTCCAAGGTTTGAATCGTCCACTCACTCTGTCCATCAGTTTGCGGATGATAGGCTGTACTCATATCCAACTGAGTACCCAAAGCCTTGTGCAGTGCCTTCCAGAAACGCGAAGCAAAATGAGAATCACGATCAGAGATAATAGAAACAGGCACCCCGTGCCGAGCAACCACCTCCTTAAGGTAAAGCCGAGCCGACCGCTCGAGTCCATCGGTTTCCTTAATAGGTATAAAACGTGCCGATTTTGTCAGCCGGTCAACAATCACCCAGATCATATCATAACCACTAGGTGACCTTGGCAACTTGGTGACAAAATCCATCGTGATTCGCTCCCACTTCCATTCCGGAACCTCTGGTTGTTGCAGGAGACCAGACGGTCTCTGATACTCCACCTTGACTTTAGCACAAGTCAAACATTTGCTGACATAAGAAGCTATATCAGCTTTCATGTTTGGCCACCAATAGAGTATCTTCAAATCCTGATACATCTTATCGGAGCCAGGGTGAATAGAATACCGGGATTTGTGAGCTTCATCCAAAACAAGCTCGCGCAATCCCCCGAACAATGGGACCCAAACACGTTCCGCAAAATAGTGTAAGCCATCAGTCCTGAGCTCAAGATGCTTGTCAGCACTGTGCATAGTCTCAGCCTTAAGGTTTTCCTCCTTCAAGGCTTCCAACTATGCAGAACGGATTCGGTCAGACAACGACGAATGAATGGTGAGCTATAAGGCTCGAACACGGCGAGGATTCGCAGACTCCTTCCTGCTCAAGGCGTCCACCACAACGTTCGCCTTGCCAGGATGGTAATTGATAGCACAGTCATAATCGTTCAGGAGTTCAACCCAGCGACGCTGCCGCATGTTCAACACCTTCTGGTCGAAAATATGCTGAAGACTCTTGTGATCGGTATATACTTCACACTTGGTACCGTACAAGTAATGTCTCCAGATTTTCAACGCAAAGACTACCGCACCCAGTTCCAAGTCATGAGTAGTGTAGTTCTTCTCATGAACTTTGAGTTGACGAGAAGCATAAGCAATAACCTTCCCACGTTGCATCAACACACAACCGAGACCACGAATAGAAGCGTCACAGTACACAATGAAGTCATCCGTACCCTCTGGTAACGATAAGATAGGTGCAGAACAAAGTTTAAGCTTCAGCATCTGAAATGCCGATTCCTGCGGTTCACCCCAGTCGAACTTTCGGTCCTTCTGGGTAAGAGTAGTGAGGGGTTGAGCGATCTTCGAAAATCCCTCAATGAAACGACGGTAATAACCCGCAAGGCCTAGGAATTGCCGCACCTCAGATGGCGTCTTTGGTGCTTCCCAGTCCTTAATAGCTTCGATCTTAGCCGGATCGACATGAATTCCTAGTTCATTTACCACATGTCCTAGGAATTGAACTTCACGTAACCAAAAATCACACTTTGAGAACTTAGCATACAACTGCTCAAAATGGCCATAGCGAGTGCGAAAAGCAGTCTTCTGAATGTCAGGTAAGGTTTGCAAACGCGGTTCATCAAATCCATGAACACCGCCGGTGCGTTAGTGAGACCAAAAGGCATGACCAAGAACTCAAAATGGCCATAGCGAGTGCGAAAAGCAGTCTTCTGAATGTCAGCTTCCCTGACGCGCAACTGGTGATAACCAGACCGCAATCAATCTTCGAATAGTAGCTGGAGCCCTGAAGCTGGTCAAAGAGATCATCAATGTGAGGAAGAGGATAACGGTTCTTGATGGTCACTTTGTTCAGCTCACGATAATCAATACACATGCGAAGACTTCCATCCTTCTTCTTCACAAACAAAATAGGAGCTCCCCACGGGGAAGAGCTCGGTCGGATGAAACCCTTTTCCAAGAGTTCCTGTAACTGGCTGGACAACTCTTGCATCTCGGGAGGTGCAAGACGATACGGAGCTCGGGCAATAGGAGCTGCGCCCGGAGTAAGATCAATACCAAACTCAACCTGACGATGGGGAGGAAGACCAGGTAAATCATCAGGAAACACATCAGGAAAGTCACGAACCACCAGGATATCCTCGATCTTCTTCTCATCGTCACTAGAAACGTTAACAAGCGCCAGAATGGTCGAACAGCCCTTCCGAAGGTACTTACGGGCCTTCATGCTAGAAATGATACTCAGCGGAGCACCACTTTTCTCGCCACGAACCGAAAGAATCTCTCCATCAGGGAGAGGGGTCCGAATAACCTTGTCGAAACAAACGATCTCTGCACGATACAACGATAACCAATCCATACCGACCACGACATCAAAACTACCCAGGGGTACCGGCATAAGGTCAATGGGGAAGGACAAACCCGACAGTTCCAAGCGACATTCCTTAAGGGTGTGTGTCGCTTCGATTTTTTTACCATCAGCCAATTCTATTAAGTACTTAGCCTCTAAAGGTGTGGGTACTATATCTAGCAATCGACTAATGTCCAAAGATACGAAACTCTTATCGGCACCAGAATCAAACAAGACAGAAACATAGCGATCATTAAGAAGGAACGTACCGGTAACTGTGTCTGGATCCTGCCTAGCCTCTGCAGATCCAATGACGAAAGCACGTGCAGTCCTGCCTCCGCCGCCATTGTTCCCGTTACCGTTACCGTTCTTCCCATTGTCGCCCTGTTTCAGCTTGGGACAGTCACGCTTGAAATGTCCCATGTCACCACAGTTATAACACCCCTACCTCTCCTGAGTCCCCTGAGCAGCAGGAGCAGGAACAGGAGTAGGGGTACGAGCTTGGGACAACGGAAGTGTTGCCCTGCAATCCTTGGCCAGGTGTCCAAGCTGGTTGCACCGATGACAGCGTGCCTTATCACAGTTCCCCGAGTGATGGTAACCACACCGGTTACACTTGGGATGCTTCCCGATATACCCACCTGTCTTCTGCCCCGAAGACGATCCAGACGACTCAAACTTCTTTGCCGGCTCAGACAGCGCCGGTACAACACTCTTCCCCATACCATCCCACTTCCTCTTGTTCCCTTCAGTAACCTTCACAGCAGCACCCTTGGGTGGCAAAACGCCCTCTGCCACCTTCAGGTTAGTCATCCGATGAGCTGATCGGACAACCTCATCAATAGTGGGAAGATTCCCAGCAGCCACCAACCCAGCAATCTCCGGCACTAGCCCAGACACATAGTGCTCGATCCTCCTGTACTCGGGTGTGTGCAAATTAGGGCACAACACCGCCAGTTCATTCCTCCTCACAGTGTATTCTTCAATCTCAGACCCAACCATCTTGTAGCTCCAGACCTCATGTTCCAACTTCTGTATCTCCTCTCTCGGACAATACTCACCTCTCAACAGTTGCACAAACTCCGCCCAAGGCATAGCGATAGCCTCTCCCAATCCCATGTTCTGAGTGGTAGCATTCCACCACGACAATGCAGGCCCCTCAAATGTCACAGTAGCATACTTCACCCGGTCCCCAGCAGGACAGTTACACATGACGAACACAGACTCAACCTTCTGACAGTCCCGAAACTTCTTATAAGAGCACTGAGGTGGGGGTGGATTAGCACCAACACCTAAAACACGGTACACGAGTAAAACACAAACGAAAGGGCACGAAACCCAAAAATGAGGCAAGGTCGACAAAAATCAACTCACCACCCATGGCATTAATCCCAGCCTGGAAATTAGCCATAGCCAAGCAAGTTGTTCAGCTCAGGTTGGGTCATGTTGATATTTCCACGACCACCGCCTCCAGCACGACCACCGCCGCCAGCACGGCCACCGCCGCCACCACGACGTCCACCACCGCGAGCACCAAACATGATCTAACAAATCAAGAAATCGAGGGATTCAGATTCACCTCCAGTGTCAACCACTAGAAATTTACAAGAGTTAACCTAGGGACAAATTCAGGACTATACATCCAAACTCGAAGTCCATCGGGATTTTCATGCATTCCAGTTTATTATTTCGTGTGCACCCGAAATGATAAACTGCTCTACATGGTCCTCCAGATGTACCCCTAATCCAGACCCCAGTCACCGAATATCGTCGCCTAGTAACGTGTGACGATAGGTGCAAGTGTAGGAAGGCATGTGTGTGCTAGAACCAACAAATCAACCCCTCCTTCTTCAATCCAGAAGAAGAAGAAGACAAGAGTAAGTAGGAACCCAAATAAAAGCGGATGATGTAACGGAGAAACATGATGATGATGTAAGGACACCCCGACAACGTTAGTACGTATCCCACTAATAGACTAAAGTATGTGACCGTCTAGTGTGTGCGACTCGGCTATAGACCAGACTCTACATACAGTCCTAGTTCACTATAACCATTGGCTCTGATACCAATCTGTCACACCCTCAAATTTCCACTTGCGGGGTTTTACCGCGAGGCGCATGACAAACTAGGATCCAAGTCAACGATCACAATAAACAACTCTATATGAAAACGTAAAAACCATAAACAACGATTTATAAGCGGAAGCATTAAAGAAGAATTTAATCAGCTACAATAGTATTCCAAAGTATTCAAAACACTTTTATTTCAAAACATGCAACTAAGCCTAGACGCCAATGCAGACCCGTGCGCCTAGTTCCATTTGTTGCTACCTTAGCGACCTAAGAAAAACATGCCAAAAAGATGTCAACATATAATGCTGGTGAGTACACAGGTTTATTCAATATGTTACCAAAATCGTTACCATGTCCATACTATATCAATGTTACCAAGTACGCTAGCTAGGCGTATGCTTTGTTACTTCTACGATTGGAAAACCATTACTAGACTGTTACCATGTGTTCAGCCCGATGTGTTGTAGCCATGCTACGAGTGTTACCAGTTCGAGACAATATGCACCCGCCCGGCCCTCCAAGCCGTCGAGTGGGGTTTGTCAAACCCAATAGATCTATCCACATTTCCCCCGTTGTGCATCCCCGCACATTCATGGTTTCCCCCGGGACTTTAAAAGATCGTATAGTACACAAGTTTAAAACCATAGTATGACATATGTTACCAAAATAGTTTAGTGCATGTTTTCTCCCCCAAAAGTTAAAGCAGTAAAAGTGGGGCCGTGAACTCACCTTAGATAGCGTTCTTCAGTTATAAGTAAAGATGTTAAGCCCTTGATAATCCCTCTACCGGAGATCTATCAAAATGTTCACATAAGTGTTCCGACTAATAACCATAAGGTTATCTAGTCCCCGATTGTCCAGATCGTAACTAAGTATGTTTTAAAACGTGTTTGAATGTTTAACCGACACACTAGACCGACCCGACATCCCGTTGGTGACCCATTACCCTAACTAATCAAGTACACATAGATTACACACAAGGTTCAAGCATAAAACACTTAGTTTGTATCAAAAATCTCATTTCTGCATCAGAACGGTCGAACCAGTCAGTTTAAGTCTCATTCGCCCGTTTTCAGTCTCCTTCGCCCGTTTTACATTTCGTTCGACCGTTTGATGCCTCCTTCGCCCGTTTTACCACGTTCGCCCTAACAAAACCCAGGTTCGACCCTGGTTTCTCTCCTTCGCACCTTCGATCGGTCGAAGGAGTCCAGGTTCGCCCCTATTGTGCAATTTTTCCTAAAAATGCTTCAAACACATTCAAAACGACTCGAAACATCATCAAACACAGCAGTCAAGCATGAACAACTTATCCCTACAAAACCCCACCGATTTCCCCCAATAATACGTCCGTTTCAGCCCTTTCCTAAAATGGTAAAGATTATGGAAACATCACTTTCATGCATGAATAATTTACCCAATTTGGAAACTTTTGAAATCGATCCGTATTCAATATAAAATGCTCAGTTTATCGAGTGTTCGATCTTTCCCTATTAGTTCTATTGATCATAAATATCATGCATCAAGTCTAGATTCGTTAAAACCCCCAAATACCCATAATATCATCATTTATCCAATCCTAACCCTAAATAACAATAATCTAGCATCAATATCAATCCTATACCATGTTTCTATCATAGATACAACAGCAAATCATTGAACAACACATAACACCACATAATACACAATTTACATATGTTTATCATCATGAAAACCTATGTCAAATGATAATGTTTTGATTTAGAAAGATGTTTAAAAGGTTTTTAATCATAAAAACACCCTTAGGACAGATCCGGACAATTAGGGTTAGATGAAAACAAATTAAAATGCTTTTAAAAAGGTTTAGGATTAAGAACACACCTTGGATTCTTGTTTAGATGTTGTAGATAGGTTAGATTATGAAAAAGAAGAGCAAAAACTCCTTCCTTGGTGATTAAGATCGTTTGAGAGTGTTTTGGGACGGTTAGGGTTTGTGAAATGATGAAAAATGACAAAGTTTGGTATTTATACTACTTCTCCTTCGCCCCATATCAAGGGTCGAATGAGCCCTGTCCTGGTCGAAGGGAATTCTTTCAATTCCACATCCCAGGTTCGCCCATTTACAAAGGGTCGAACCAAACGAAATGTTCTCCTTCGACCACTCGAAGTGGTCGAACCAGAATTCATTTTCAACCAATTTTCCAGTTTGTCGTGTTTAACGCATTCTAACACATCTTAACACATAAGCATGCAACCTTAGTCTATGTTTAACATATTTAAGCATGGATAATCATTTATACGTCATTTAAACACATCTATGTATATAATCCACCACACGACCCATAATCTACACATACACTTAATTAGTTCATGTAATGTCACCAACAACGGAACCCGGTACTAGTGTATTACCAAAACAACTCCCAATGATCCTCCAGATCATTGCACCCTAGACAATCCTAACTTGACCCGACTCAACTAACCCAGTTAAGTCTGTTTATAAACGTTTCTCGCTAAGGTAGACTTAGATGTTACTAATATGTTTAAGCCAAACATGCCAGGTGTCATAGGTATCCCACCTCTTATAAAGAAGTGTTAGTTCTCCTTCCCAACCGATGTGGGATCGTTACAATCCACCCCCCTTAAGGAGCCCAGCGTCCTCGCTGGCACAACGGCCCGGGCCTGGCTCTGATACCATTTGTAACGGCCCACTCCCGTACCGCGATATTGTTCGGGCATGTCCCGATTTTGCATTGGTCGTAGGCAATTCCTACGCCAAAACGCGTCACGATAGGGAAGGTATCCCACCTCTTATAAAGAAGTGTTAGTTCTCCTTCCCAACCGATGTGGGATCGTTATTGTAACACTATAGGCAAATCTAATATGGTTAGCCATAAATTAACCATTCAAATGTTGTGATATGCTACAGTGGGTACTCTATTATTGGATTACAAAAAGCATACACCTTTTTACCCTAAGATTATGGTTAAGATAATATGAACAAAGAAGTAATGGATTTAAATAATCCTAGCAATTGACTATTGGCCAATAACAGTCCCAACTACAAAAATAACCACTAGCAGTCCCAACTTTCAGACATTTTGCTCTCAATGGACCCCCCGTTAACTTACACTAACACCGTTAGCTAAAACTCACAATTCTAGGCGATATTTCACCGGGTTTGAAATAGGGAATCAAGATGATGATATTGGTATTTTCAATTGCAGAAATGAGCATGGTTCGTCGGTTGTAGGTTGATGTTCTCCTCGGATGGTGTGATACTATGTGAAACTATGTGCAAACCGTATGTGATTACGTGAACTTAAACCGAATACGTTAATAAAAATCGTAATAGGTGGAGCGGTAAGATGGTTGGGGTCTTAACACATGGGGTTACACGTATTATGGTCCAAAATAGCGAAAACATCGATGAAAACACGTTGTACGACGAAGCAGATAACCCGGCGCGGGCCGAAGCGCTGTGAGCGGCCGCTCACAGGCTTCGAGCGGCCGCGCGCGGGCATTTGATATCACCAAACCGCCTTAAACATCTATTTAAGCAACCTTAAGCCTCTTGTATCTCCTAAACTCAAACCCTAATCGCCCCCACTGCCCAATTTACGAAATATTAACCCCTAAACACCTGCTAAGGCGCAAGAACATCGATCGGGAAGCTTCAAGAGCATTCGGTTGATTGTTTCGAAGAGCTTGCGGTATAATCTTTAATCTGTTGTGTTTTAATCTTTCTTTAATATGTTATAAAACCTTATAACTAAGTTTGTCCAGGCCTGAAACCTTTTTATAAAGATTTAAACTTGAAGTTCATAAAGATTGAATGGGTTAAACATAATCCTATGCGATTAGTAATTGATAGGTTGCATGATTATGATTATGCATGTTCTTGATGTTTTAGACTCATAGAGTTTATGAATGATGATGTTTATGATGTATCATTAGGGTTTTAATCAGATGTGGCTCTTATTAATGTTATATGATGATTATTAGGTGTTATTGATTGATAATATGCAACTAGGGTTTGATATGATTGATAATATTGCATGATTAGAATCTGGACAGAATCTGAATGTCGATTTGCAGGGTCCGTTACGTGACCTTAAATACTGATTTTGATCGATTCTTTGCATGAGTGGATTTTACATGGTCTTAGATTTTTAGAATGGGTAAAATCATCTGATTTGTATGTCATTTGATATGTTTTTTTTGGAATTTTCTTTGAATAAAGGCCATATCAGATTTTCGGATTAACAATCTGAGACAACTTTAGACAATCATAACTCGAGTTTCACAAGGAATTAAGTTATGATATTTGGACAGTAGATTAACATTGGAATAACTCGAGTTTGGATAAATACACAATTTTTGGGAATTTTTCTACTAAACTGATCTGTTGTGTGTAGTTTCTGGACATATCTATGATGTACGATTTTTCATAATTTTTGTGTTTGGGTTTTAGATAAAACAAAAATATGAGTTAACAAACGAACCCCAAAGAATATTCAGTAAAAATTTGGGAGTAAAATTCATTGGTTAGGTATTTTAAATAAATTAGTTTTCATGGCGCAAAATCTGTCCTAAAAACGCAGATTGTGTATTATGTGTTTATGTGACTAATTGGAGTCCTATGTGGTATGTATTTGACATGTAGCTGAATGGGCACTTATATGAGATGCATATGAAGTTTAAAACTAATGATAACCAACATATTCACCAACAGGTCCGTAGGGTGTACTTATGCATGTAGAATCACTAGGTTTCACTTACACGATTTTGAACATTTAAACGTCTTGGACAAACGGGTTATATGGTGTAATGGTATTACACATATACTCACTTAATGACACATGTACTAGGGAGTCGGTAGCACACCCCACTTTGGAGTTTGGATTTATTTGCTTGCATACTAAGGTGAGTGAGTTTCACTACTTTTTTTCAAAAGCATGCGTCTCGGGTTTGTTACAACTAACCAAACGTTTTCTAGTCCGGTTTGGGACTACTTTTACATCTTGGGTTTTGAGATGCTTTCACTCCTTGTGTGGGTCGGGTTTTGACTCCTTGTGTGGGTCGGGTTTACGATTCCTTGTGTGGATCGCGCTTTGATCAGTTTAAAACTTATTGGTCCTTTGTGAACTAAACACTCTATCACTTGAAAAGTCCTTGCATATTATTGGGTTAATCGCTGGAGGCGAGCGGGGTATTAGTTGATAGCGCTATTAGGTTGTGCAGCAACCTCATGTTTGCGATGCTGGGAGCATGGTCATGAACTTCTGACCACATTTGAGAACTAGTGTTGATAGACACTAGTTATTGAGGCAAATTAGTTTACTGAAGGTGTCCCAATAATACTGTTTAGTTGCAATGAGTGGGTTAGCTACCCCTGACATGATTAAATTGATCAGGATACTGATTATAATGTGGCTGCTGATACGAGCCATCATAATATTTTGTTGGACAACCCTGTGAATAATATGGCTGCGGCTGCACAAAGGAATTAGCACAATAATGTGCAGAGGACCCCGCATTTTGTAGAAATCTAACGGTAAAATAGGGTCCTCCACAAATTTCAAACATATTTACAGACTCGACAGAAATTAAAATACACAAACAATTAGAATCCTACGACTCACTATACAAAAAGACAGACTCAACACAAAACACAAGTAGCACAGATATAGCAGATAAGTGTAAGCAAAGCTAGTAAACGCAATCGCCAAGAGTCCCCGGCAACGGCGCCAAAAACCATCTTGAAAAGAGTAACAAAGCCAAATAAAAATTCAGCAATCATTATATAGAACAAAGATAATAAAGGAACGAAAAAACCGAATGATTAACACCCGAATAATCGCTCCCTGGCTTAGGACCTTTGATCCTTGGCTTGCCCCTCTAATAATATTTGATGCTGTATCCCTAATAATAATGTGCGGCACCTTTAAAGAATTCGCTGGCTTCCCCTTCAAATAATGCACCGTCCCCTGTAATTTGTGGTGCCTCTGAATAATATTTGGGCGCCGCTTTGCCTCCTGATATAATTGTGCCTCCCCTTACTTTTCTGTCGATGCAACCTTCTTTTGGATTTGGCCATTTGGGCCTTGGCCCTTTTGACACAAGTGACAAAAGTCACGTTATTTTGTATTTTTTTTTGTTTTATTATTATTATTATTATTATTATTATTATTATTATTATTATTATTATTATTATTATTATTATACTATTGATATATATAGTATTATGGCATCGTGCTCTCGACTCGGTTGTTCTTGACTTGACTAAAGTTGTTCGTTTACGCTCCAACATCCATGAACACCTAGCAAAATATAAAATAAAATAGATAAATACTAAAAAAGAACCAAAACTAATAAAAATATATAAAAACCTATACTAAATAAAATAGACCAGTACAAGCCTAAAACTAATAAAAACACTATTTAAACGACTCGAAAATTATACAAACTTTACACTAGAAATATATGTATTTTACAATACATCAAATATCCCCACACTTATCTTTTTTTCGTCTCTGAAAAAGAATTATGCTATGAAATCACAGTTAGGTTTACATCCAGTTTCAAAACATAGGTTACTTAATTAATAATCTACTAACATGTTGATTGCGATTGCAGGTATACTGATCCTCTTAAACCCAAACCGGTTTCCAAGCCCCTTTTTATTTATGTTAAGTTCATGTTGATTAGTCTATCCACGGTCTCACTCAAAGGAAGCCACAATTCCTCCTAATCTCGCCTCAAGCTTATGAAGCTAAAGGAACGACCAATTGACCATTTCCCAACCGGCTTATGTAGAAAACCAAGAGAATTTAAAACCACTTATTTCTTTTTTTTTTCTCAGCATACTTAACTCAGAGGGTGTGACCAATCCAAGTCGCTATCCCAGTGGCCAGGCACCTTAAGCTTCAGCATTTTTTTTTTCTTCATCTCAACATACTTAACTCAGAGGGTGTGACAAATCCAAGTCGCTATCCCAGTGGCCAGGCACCTTAAGCTTCAGCATTTTTGCTTTGATTTCTAATAATTTTTTTTTTCAAAGTGATTAGAAATTCTAACGGCTTTAAACTTATAACGGTGCTTCTTATACTAGTTTTGGCGGTTTCGGTCTCCCCGTTTCTCCTAGATGAGAACCCACAAAATAGCCTAACATAATTAATTTATTAATTTTCAAAGGAAAAATTTCTACCGGTTGAGTCTACCTACCTATCCCAAATCAGACACGTTTTCAATCAATTTTAATCTCTTATTATACATATTATTTGAAAACCGGACACCTAACTTTACCTATCATCTTCCATATTTTATATAATGCAAACTTCAAAATCAGGGACTTTTTTTTTTCTCTTTTTCTTTTTTTTTTTTTTTTTTTTTTTTTTTTTTTTTTGGTTTTGGACTCAAAACGACCCTATATACAGACTAGACGTCAGTTTCCCATCCCCACACTTAAACTCTACATTGCCCTCAATGTAGGAATTGAAAACGACTCAGAACAAAAAATAAATTCCGAATACAAAAATAAAAAGACAAGGGCATTTTGGAAAGGACTTAGCTGGTTTATTAACGCGTAAGCTCCAAAAACTCTAGTCCAATCCAGCTCGATCGTATAGCATTTTGGTCGCGATCGGATCTGACACAATGATAAACTCTGGGTTTGCCTTGACAAATGATAAACAACTCTGGAATCACCCGAATGGAGATTGAGTACGGGCGGTGCAATCCAAACCTGCGCAAAACGAAACAAACAAAAACCCGAGCATAATACCGAACTAAATAAAAATAAAAAGACTAAAACTACTAACTTCGACTCATAATATAACAACAAACAAGAAGACGTACCTGCTTGGCAAAATGGTGGTGAATGGTGGTAGAACCAAATGGGTAGAAGAAAAAAAAATCCGGTACTCGCTCAACGTGAAGGACACTGGTGATCACAACACGCGCCGCAAGCGAAGAAAAATATAACTTTCCGAGGTAATAGCTGGTCGCATAAGGCGAACAGGTCAGCCTAGACTCCTCACATTACATGAAAAGTCTTTTTTCACAGAAAGTTAATTAATTTTTTTTTTTAAGAAAAATTATCTTTTATTACCCAAACCTCTACCAAAACTACCACTCAAAAAAATATATATAAAGATAATACATGGATCCGCTCATAGTGAAATTTCCTCTACCTAAGCAAACACGCAAACCTGCGAACAGACTCAAAGACACAAAGATAAAATAAAATAGAAAGATAAAAACCTATGAACAACTATCGAAAGACGGACCAAAAATAAAAAACATAAAAAGCTACAAAAAATAATAAATAAGTATAAATATAAATTTACAAACTCTACAGAGCCTCCCTACACTTAAACTTAATCAGGGGGCTTCTCTTTTATCTGGACCCGATCCAACCCGTTTAATTCCACTTGACTCTTATTAACAATTAAAGATTTATTAGTGGGAGGGAAAAATAATTTAAGCATATTAAGCATTTTTAACGGGTCAAACCACCAGAATTTAAACTTACCTGGAATGAACCGGATACGTGGCATATAGCAAGAAGACCGGTCGTGTTTGACTTCCACTGCCTTCCTCTTCTCCAATTCGTGCCAACCATTGATCCTCTTCCGGTTCCGATCTTTTCTTTTTCTCTTCTTTGCCCTCTCCCGTGGTGTTGTTGATTTTGAAGTTCCTTCTATTACCACGGGCCAGCTATGGTGCGCTTCTTCTACCACCATTTCCATAGGATGATCCCCACACTTATTTCTTTCATCTGGTGCAGGTTCAGTCATGTCTGTCGGTTCACCTTCAAGTAGGGCATCCAGGTATGCCATATCTCCATCGGGATCAGACTCCCCTACTTCTTCAAAAACAGGTAAACCATCTAACTCTAGATCTAAAAACTCATCCTCTTCAGACAACAACGTTTCACTAACCTCATTGTCTACCTCTGCACCAAACATCATACCTATGGAATCTCCCAATTCCACTTCTTCTTCAATCACTTCTCTCTTTACTAACGACCTCTGATACGCCGCCCATTCTTCTTCGTCGTCCTCTTCGTCAGAGTCACTCCCAAAATCATATATAGTAACCTGTGGCACCGGAGGTGGGACTTCAATGTCCATTTTCGTCTCCGTGATTGGGATGATCTCTTCATCTGACTCATCTGCGTATTCCATGATCGGCTCTTTCCCTTCTTCTGGAAACGTTGGGAACAACTCCCCTCGAGCGTTCATGTACCCGAGGTAGTTGCCCTCCTCATCATATGTATAACCGACTTTCAGCGGCTGCTCTTGCTGAACCTTTTCTTTTTCTTCTTCTAATCTCCTAGATATACCTTCTAGTGTTCGATGAAGATCTAAAATAGCAGCATGTCAGTTTTTAAGGATGGTGTCGTGGTTTTTTATGAGGGTGTCCTGCTCTGCTAACATTTTCTGGGTATTGGCATCTTTAGCAACTAATAATGTCAACAGACTTTTGATTTCACTCCCATCATTACCACTATCCTCACAAGAAGTGCTTCCAGAAAATTGATCAGGATACTGATTATAATGTGGCTGCTGATACGAGCCATCATAATAATTTGTTGGACAACCCTGTGAATAATATGGCTGCGGCTGCACAAAGGAATTAGCACAATAATGTGCAGAGGACCCCGCATTTTGTAGAAATCTAACGGTAAAATAGGGTCCTCCACAAATTTCAAACATATTTACAGACTCGACAGAAATTAAAATACACAAACAATTAGAATCCTACGACTCACTATACAAAAAGACAGACTCACACCAAAACACAAGTAGCACAGATATAGCAGATAAGTGTAAGCAAAGCTAGTAAACGCAATCGCCAAGAGTCCCCGGCAACGGCGCCAAAAACCATCTTGAAAAGAGTAACAAAGCCAAATAAAAATTCAGCAATCATTATATAGAACAAAGATAATAAAGGAACGAAAAAACCGAATGATTAACACCCGAATAATCGCTCCCTGGCTTAGGACCTTTGATCCTTGGCTTGCCCCTCTAATAATTTTTGATGCTGTATCCCTAATAATAATGTGCGGCACCTTTAAAGAATTCGCTGGCTTCCCCTTCAAATAATGCACCGTCCCCTGTAATTTGTGGTGCCTCTGAATAATATTTGTGCGCCGCTTTGCCTCCTGATATAATTGTGCCTCCCCTTACTTTTCTGTCGATGCAACCTTCTTTTGGATTTGGCCATTTGGGCCTTGGCCCTTTTGACACAAGTGACAAAAGTCACGTTATTTTGTATTTTTTTTGTTTTATTATTATTATTATTATTATTATTATTATTATTATTATTATTATACTATTGATATATATAGTATTATGGCATCGTGCTCTCGACTCGGTTGTTCTTGACTTGACTAAAGTTGTTCGTTTACGCTCCAACATCCATGAACACCTAGCAAAATATAAAATAAAATAGATAAATACTAAAAAAGAACCAAAACTAATAAAAATATATAAAAACCTATACTAAATAAAATAGACCAGTACAAGCCTAAAACTAATAAAAACACTATTTAAACGACTCGAAAATTATACAAACTTTACACTAGAAATATATGTATTTTACAATACATCAGTCCCAATAATACTGTTTAGTTGCAATGAGTGGGTTAGCTACCCCTGACATGATTAAACTGATAACACTTGAACATTTTGGTCTAGAGGACCTACACTTTTACTTGGTTACGTGGTTTTGGAAACCAGCGCATTTACTTACTCACTTTCTTTACTTTGTGAACTCACCAACATTGTTTGTTGACCCATGATATACATGCTTTTGTAGGTAGTTAGCTTCCGATGCCACGATTAGATAGCACTGCACACTTCACTGCATTTGAATCTTGGGCATACACCTAAATTACATATCATGCTTTTACGTTTTCTTTCATATGGTTTTAATTTGGGCGCGTTGTTTTGCGCATGGTTATAAAAGGTTTAAATTTGTTTTACGCTTCCGCAGCTTAACTAATCTTGGTTTTTGAAAACAAACTAAAAGGTTTGGGCATTTAGAGTTCGTTCATATGACTTATGGCTATGGGATCCTGGTATGTTATGCGCCTCGCGGTAAAAACCCCACAGTAAAAATTTGAGGGTGTGACAGATTGGTATCAGAGCCAATGGTTATAGTGAACTAGGACTGCATGTTGAGTCTAGTCTATAATCGTCATAGCATAAGTACACTCACAACTTAAGTGCACAACTAGCTTTTAGCTACATATATCTACAACGTATGATTTCGGGAGATTTGTTATCTTCTAGTTCTAGACCTAATTCTGAACTAGCTTTCTTACTCTCATTTGGAACTCAGATGAGACTGAGTTACTCATATAGAAATTTATCCTTACTCTAATACATTTACGCCCTGTACGAGGAAGCTTTGATCTCGTGGTTAGCATGGACTGGTTGTCCAAGCAACATGCTGAAATTCTCTGTCATGAGAAGATTGTTCGTGCCCCCCCCCCCCCCTCACAAGTGGAGAACTTTTATCTATACAAGGTGATCGTGGTGGTGCCATGGTAGGCATTATCTCCTTTTTTGAAAGCCCAGAAGTGTATTCGTAAGGGCAGTCCAGCCATTTAGGCTAACATATCTGACACTCGAGCTGAAACTGAAACTAAGATTGAGGACATCCTAGTAGTCCGAGATTTCCCAGATGTTTTCCCAGAGGAACTACCTGGACACCCACCTGTTCGTCAAGTGGAGTTTCAAATTGATCTTGTACCTAGAGCAGCTCCAGTTGCACGCGCACCATACCGCCTAGCACCAGGCGAACTTCAATAACTATCTACCCAACTCCAAGAGCTATTGGATAGGGGTTTCATTAGACCTAGTTCTTCACCATAGGGAGCCCCAGTTCTGTTTGTTAAGAAGAAGGATGGAAGTTTTCGCATGTGTATTGATTATCGGGAGTTGAACAAGTGACGGGTAAGAACCGCTACCCTTTGCCTCGTATTGATGACTCGTTCGACCAACTACAAGGGTCGAGTTTCTATTCTAATATTGTCTTGAGGTCAGGATACCATCAAACGAGAGCGCGAGAGGAGAATGTGGCGAAGACAGCCTTCCGAACTCGTTATGGATATTATGAGTTTTTGGTAATGCCATTGGGCTAACTAATGCACCGGTTGTGTTCATGGATCTTATGAACCGCATATGTAAGCCTTATTTGGACAAATTCGTCATAGTGTTCATAGATGACATACTGATTTACTCCAAGAGCAGGGAAGAGCACGAGCAACACCTGCAGCTGATCTTGGAACTCTTGAGAAATGAGCAGCTGTATGCGAAATTCTCTAAATGTGACTTCTAGATTCGAGAAGTCCAGTTTCTAGGACATATGGTTAACGAGGAAGGAATACATGTCAATCTCGTCAAGATTGATGCAATTAAAAAGTGGGAGACTCCTAAGACTCCTACAGAGGTGCGCCAGTTTCTTGGTCTTGCGGGATGCTATCGCAGATTCATTGAGGGATTCTCTAAGATCGCTCAACCCCTCACTGCTTTGACACAGAAAGGGATTACTTACAGGTGGGGAGATGCCCAAGAGTCTACTTTTCAAATGTTGAAGGCAAAGCTTTGCAGTGCACCCATACTATCACTACCTGAGGATACAGAGGACTTCGTGGTGTACTGTGATGCGTCCATCCAAGGGTTAGGGTGTGTGCTGATGCAGCGTGATAAGGTGATCGCGTATGCTCCACGTCAATTGAAGGTTCATTAGAAGAATTACACCACCAATGACTTGGAACTGGGAGCAGTGGTTTTTGCTATAAAGATCTGGATGCATTATCTCTATAGGACGAAGTGTACGATCTTCACTGACCACAAGAGCCTCCAACACATATTCGATCAAAAGGAGCTGAACATGCGACAGCGTCGATGGGTCGAGCTTCTGAATGATTATGACTATGCCATCAAATATCATCCAGGGAAAGCTAATGTAGTAGCTGATGCCCTCAGTCGTAAGGAAACAAAACCTAAACGGGTGCGAGCTTTACAACTTACCATACATTCTAATCTTCCTGATAAGATACGTGAAGCCTAGGGTGAGGCTTTGAAAGAAGAAAATATCGGGCTTGAAACTTTACAAGGTGCGGATAAGCACTTGGAACTAAAGACGAATGGTCTTCAATACTTTATGAATCGGGTCTGGATACCACGTTTTGGGGATCTCAGACAACTAGTGCTCGATGAAGCTCACACCTGTCGATATTCGGTACATCTTGGTTCGGATAAGATGTACCAAGATCTCAAAACTCTTTACTGATGGCCAAACATGAAAGCTGAGATAGCCACTTATAGTAAGTGCTTGACTTACGCGAAGGTTAAGATTGAATATCAGAAACCTTCGGGCATACTCTACCAACCAGAAATCCCTATGTGGAAATGGGACGAAATTTCTATGGACTTCATCACAAAGCTTCCTAAAACGCCAACTGGCCATAACATGATTTGGGTTATCATGGATCGCTTAACCAAATTGGCACATTTTCTGGGAATAAAGGAAACCGACTCGCTGGAGAAATTAGCTAATCTATACATCAGGGAGGTAGTCTCTAGGCATGGGGTGCCTACTTCTATTATATCTGATCGCGATGAGCGCTTCACTTCTCATTTTTGGAATACTCTCCAAAACGATTTGGGGACTCTCTTAGATATGAGCACAGCCTATCACCCACAGACGGATGGACAGGGTGAACGTACTATCCAAACATTGGAAGATCTGCTACGAGCATGCATGGTGGATTTTGGCAACAGTTGGGATAAGCACTTGCCTTTGATAGAATTCTCGTATAACAACAGCTACCACACTTCGATACATTGTGCGCCTTTTGAGGCACTTTATGGACGCAAGTGTAGGTCTCCCATCTGCTGGACTGAAGTTGGGGATAGCCAGCTGACAGGTCCCAAACTTGTGCACGATACTTCTGAGAAGATAGTGCAAATTAGAAATCGGATGGCTGCTGCTCGTGATCGACAGAGAAGCTACGCTGATAAGCGTAGGAAACCTTTGGAGTTCCAGGGTGGGGACAAGGTACTATTAAAGGTGTCACCGTGGAAGGGTGTGATACGCTTTGGAAAATGGGGAAAGTGGAACCCGCGATACGTTGGACCATTCGAGATTGTCGAAAGGATTAGTCCAGTAACTTACAGGTTGAACCTGACTAATGAACTTAATGGGGTACACGATGTATTCCACGTATCGAATATAAAGAAATGCTTATCGGATACAACACTGGTGGTGTCACTGGAGGAGATCCAGGTAGACGATCAGCTACGGTTCGTGGAAGAACCGGTGGAGATTCTTGAGAGGGGCGTCAAGATACTCAGACAGATAATCATACCGATTGTTAAGGTGTGATGGAATTCCCGTCTACGACCGGAATACACGTGGGAACGCAGGGTTCAAATGCGGCTTAGTTACCCACACCTCTTTTCTGAACCTGAACATAGATCGAACGCTAAACATAAAGAAGCTCTTTCAAAGTGAATTTTGAGACGAAATTCCTTTTAACTTGGGGATGATGTGACATCCGGGAACCAAGCATACACTTTTCTAGCTGGCTTTATTGTTTACTTGCTTAATTTCGGGACGAAATTCTTTTTCAACTTGGGGATGATGTGATACCCCGCAATTTCAGGTTTTCACTTTAACTAAACTCTAGTTACATTCTTTGCATTCTACTTAACTAGGGTTAGCTAGATAGGACACACGTTGCACAGTTATAGGTTAATAACTGCATGAAGTGGTAATTCGGGGAATTACCAGACTGTATACATGATTAGTGAACCTCGGACGTTGCTGAACAATAAAGTTAAATAATTGTGAATTAATTGATTGAGATTAATTTCAATTACATGCTACTATGATACTCTGTGAAACTATGTGCAAACCATATGTGATTACGTAAACTTAAACCGAATACGTTAATAAAAATCGTAATAGGTGGACCGGTAAGATGGTTGGGGTCTTAACACATGGGGTTACACGTATTATGGTCCAAAATAGCGAAAACATCGATGAAAACATGTTGTACGACAAAGCAGGTAACCCGGCGCGGGCCGAAGCGCTGTGAGCGGCCGCTCACAGGCTTCGAGCAACCGCGCGCTAGCATCTGATATCACCAAACCGCCTTAAACATGTATGTATGCAACCTTAAGCCTCTTGTATCTCCAAAACTCAAACCCTAATCGCCCCCACTGCCCTATTTACGAAATATTAACCCCTAAACACCTGCTAAGGCGCAAGAACATCGATCGGGAAGCTTCAAGAGCATTCGGTTGATTGTTTCGAAGAGCTTGCGGTATAATCTTTAATCTATTGTGTTTTAATATTTCTTTAATATGTCTGAAACCATTTTATAAAGATTAAAACTTGAAGTTTATAAAGATTGAATGGGTTAAACATAATCCTATGCGATTAGTAATTGATAGGTTGCATGATTATGCATGTTCTTGATGTTTTAGACTCCTAGGGTTTATGAATGATGATGTATCATTAGGGTTTTGATCAGATGTGGCTCTTATTAATGTTATATGATGATTATTAGGTGTTATTGATTGATAATATGCAACTAGGGTTTGATATAATTGATAATATTGCATGATTAGAATATGGAAAGAATCTGAATGTCGATTTGTAGGGCCTGTTACGTGACCTTAAATATTGATTTTGATCGATTCTTTGCATGAGTGGATTTTACATGGTCTTAGCTTTTTAAAATGGGTAAAATCATCTGATTTGGATGTCGTTTGATATGTTTTTGGAATTTTCTTTGAATAAAGGTCATATTAGATTTTCGGATTAACAAACTGAGACAACTTTAGACAATCATAACTCGAGTTTTACAAGGAATTAAGCTATGCTATTTGGACAGTAGATTAACATTGGAATAACTCGGCTATTCCAAGTGGATTCATAATTTTTGTGTTTGGTTTTCAGACAAAACAAAAATATGGGTTAATAAACGAACAACAAAGAATATTCAGTAAAAATTTGGGAGCTTAATTCATTGTTTAGGTATTTTAAATAAATTAGTTTTCATGGCGCATAATCTGTCCTAAAAACGCAGATTGTGTATTATGTGTTTATGTGACTAATTGGAGTCCTATGTGGTCTGTATTTGACATGTAACTAAATGGGCACTTATATGAGATGCATATGAAGTGTTAAACTAATGATAACCAACATATTCACCAACAGGTTTGTAGGGTTTACTTATGCATGTAGAATCACTAGGTGTCACTTACACTATTTTGAACATTTAAACGTCTTGGACAAACGGGTTATATGGTGTAATGGTATTACACATATATTCACTAAATGACACATGTACTAGGGAGTCGGTAGCACACCCACTTTGGAGTTTGGATTTATTTGCTTGCATACTAAGGTGATTGAGTTTCACTACTTTTTCTCAAAAGCATGCGTCTCGGGTTTGAGACAACTTACAAAACGTTTTCTAGTCCGGTTTGGGACTACTTTTACATCTCGGGTTTTGAGATGCTTTGACTCCTTGTGTGGGTCGGGTTTTGACTCCTTGTGTGGGTCGGGTTTACGATTCCATGTTTGGATCACGCTTTGATCAGTTTAAAACATATTGGTCCTTTGTGAACTAAACACTCTATCACTTGAAAAGTCCTTTCATATTATTGGGTTAATCGCTGGAGGCGAGCGGGGTATTAGTTGATAGCGCTATTAGGTTGTGTAGCAACCTCATGTTTGCGATGCTGGGAGCATGGACATGAACTTCAGACCACATTTGAGAACTAGTGTTGATAGACACTAGTTATTGAGGCAAATTATTTTACTAAAGGTGTCCCAATAATACTATTTAGTTGCAATGAGTGGGTTAGCTACCCCTGACATGATTAAACTGATAATACTTGAACATTTTGGTGTCGAGGACCTGCGCTTTTACTTGGTTACGTGGTTTTGGAAACCAGCGCATTTACTTACTCACTTTCTTTACTTTGTGAACTCACCAACATTGTTTGTTGACCCACGATATACATGCTTTTGCAGGTAGTTAGCTTCCGGTGCCACGATTAGAAAGCACTGCACACTTCACTGCATTTGAGTCTTGGGCATACACCTAAATTACATATCATGCTTTTACGTTTTCTTTCATATGGTTTTAATTTGGGCGCGTTGTTTTGCGCATGGTTTTAAAAGGTTTAAATTTGGTTTACGCTTCCGCAGCTTAACTAAACTTGGTTTTTGAAAAAGAACTAAATGGTTTGGGCATTTAGAGTTCGTTCATACGACTTATGGCTATGGGATGACCGGAACCGGCGATTAAACCATCGAACCATGCCTATTTATGCAGTTGAACATACCAATATCTTCATCTTGATTCCCTCTTTCAAATCCGGTGAATAACCGCCTAAAATTGTGAGTTTCAGCTAACAACGTTAATGTGAGTTAGCGGGGGGTGCATTAAGAGTAAAATGTATGAAAGGTGGGACTGGTGAGAAGAATAAACACAGGTGGGATTATTATCGGCCAACTGCAAAAGGGTGGGATAAATAAATTCCATTTTGCCTTTAATGTTTTACCATTATGTAATTCTTGTTTTTTTATCCTCCCCGTATTCAATAATCATCTATCTATTATAATAATTGAAAGAAATAAATCCTACATGGCATTTAAAGAGGACATCCTCCTCCTTGAGTGTGGCATGCCATGTGGCATTTGTGACACCCCAGGAAAATCCCACATCGGCCGTGCCCAGGAGAGATCCTTGGTTCATAAGTAATGTCTTGCCTCATAAATCACCAACGCGTTTTGGGGCTTAATGTTAGTGGATGAGAGGAGAACTCCACAGTTAAGCGTGCTCAGGTGGGAGCAGTATCAGGATGGGTGACCTCCTGGAATATTTCCACTTGGGCAACCAAAAGCAAATCCGTGAGCTCTGGATGGGCAACCCATCGGGGCAACGTGGACAATATTGGTGGTGAGAGAGGCCGGATGTTACAACATTAATTGATTTTAGGGGAAAAAATTAAAAACTAAATTGGATTTTTCTCTCTCATATTTCCTCCAATAATTTTTAAACGTTAATATATTTTATATATGAGATTTTTTAAAGAAAAAAATTACACAAAATTAACGAGCGTTTTATTATCTTTCTAGGAGTACCATAGTGCTATATAAAAAATGGAGAAAAAACGACTCTTTTTAATTATTATAATATGATAATTAATGCTTTTAATTGAAACTATCTATATTAATAAAAAACAAATACCAGACGCATGACACTCTCTCATTAATTCTACCATTTTATTACTTAATTAGGTTAGAGTCCCGTGTGTACACACTGTATATCCCCAAGTCAAATGACTAAATTATTTTATAAAGAGTGTAGTATACAACTTTTATACATTCAAAGTTACGTAATTCAATTCGTATGGATTTTTGTTGCATGCAAAATATCATAAAAAGATTTAATGTTACCAAATAACGGATATATGAATCCACAAATTTTTTATTTGACATTATTTAAAAACAAATAATGAAATGAATAATAGCATATTTACTATAACGGAATGCAAATGAACATTAAAATTAAATAAATTGTGTTAACCACCACAACCATGATTTACAAATGTTAGTACGGTTTTTATACACTGGTTTAGTTGTACAAGGAGTAGGCAAATCAAGTATATCCACTACATCACCCATTCAACACATAAGTGAAAATGAAGCTCTATTATAAAACGTGTCTTTGCAGGTCATAAGAAATGCAAATGTCAAAAATATTGACTCAATATTGCAACTCCGCATTCACACAATGTTCTACATGGCATTTAAACAGGACATCCCACACCTTGAGTGTGGCATGCCTTGTGGCATTAATTTATTTTAGGGAAAAAAACTAAAAACAAAATTTGATTTTTCTCTGTCATATTTCCTCCAATAATTTTTAAACGTTGATATATTTTATATACAAGATTTTTTTAAAGAAAAAATTACACAAAATTAACGAACGTTTTGTTATCTTTCTAGCGAGTACCATAGTGCTATATAAAAAATGGAGAAAAACGACTCTTTTTTGCGGAGGTTTTGTTCATATAGGAAAAAAACACAAAGTGTTCAGGTAATTCATTAATCATGTATTAATGTAAGTCACTAATTATATTCAAATCAGTAAATATGAATTCCATTTCCAACATGTGTTAGCATTGAAGTTGTACATTGTTTTAAGTTAGCTATTAAGATTAGAGTTATACATTGTTTAAGGTTAGGCGTTAACATTGGATATACATTGTTAATTGTTTTAGGTTAGGTGTTACCCGAAGATTTCCTGCATTTAACTGTAAAGCACATCATTCTGTTTCATATGTCAAATTGATATGTCATATTAGATTTCTTAACCCCGGAACGTTTCCGGGGTATAATCTAGTGGATTATATAAATAACTACTCCGTAAATCATACCATATAAGATATATGTATACAAGGTAATGTATACTTTAATGTTACAACTCTAACGCCTCCTTTAATGTTATTTAATTTAATGTTACAACTCTAACGCGTCCTATAAAAGCACGTATACTTTTTTTTTCATACACAAAACTTTTCAAATCACTATTGGCACTAAAGTTTTATGTTTAAAAGGAACAAAACACAAGCCATGAAGCTTATTATTAGCACGCTTGTTATGCTTTTACTAGTTATGACCACATCAGGACATGAAGGTTAGTTTATGTGTGTGTTTGTGTATGATATATGTTATGTATGGAAACATTTGTAGATTATTGTCATCTTATTAATTATATGTTTTTTAACACATATGATTTTTATATGTTTGATTATTGTTACGGGTTACATTAGATGCTAGGATCAACAATGAAGGTAGGGGGAACACCATGGACGTCATAGATCGGCCCACATGTACGGAACTTGATAATTTGAGTGGTGGTGGAGATTGTGGTAAAGGAGATTGTCACATGTTGTGTACCCGTTTGCACGGGGAAGGTGCTTGGGGAGAATGCTCTGGTGCAACAGAGTGTGAATGTCATTGGTATTGTTAAAAAGCTTCTATATATATCATGTTTAAGAATACAAATATGGTCTTGTATTTATTTGTTTAATTGTCTTCTGTATGGATCAAAATAATGCTTAATAAGTATATAAATACTACCAAATTCTATCACGGTGTTGGTTATATGTTTTGTGTTACTGTATAACTGAAGGAATGCAATTGATGAACGAAGAAAATTAGCTACAAAGAAAAACACGAATGCGTTAATTGAATGATAAGTATTGATTTTTTTTACTCTTATTTTCCGTATTATTATTATCGTATGCATGGATATAGTCAACTGAAGAGCTAGATGAAAATATGATAATTAATGCTTTTAATTGAAACTATCTATATTAATAAAAAAACAAATACCAGACGCATGGCACTCTCTCATGAATTCTACCATTTTATTATTTAATTATGTTAGAGTTCCGTGTGTACACACGGTATATCCCCAAGTCAAATTACTAAATTATTTAATAAAGAGTGTAGTATACAACTGTTATACAATGAAAGTTACGTAATACAATTCGTATAGATTTTCGTTGCATTCAAAATATCATAAAACGATTTAATGTTACCCAATTACGGATATATGAATCCACAAATTTTTGATTTGACATTATTTAAAAACAAATAATGAAATGAATAATAGCATATTTACTATAACGGAATGCAAATGAACATTAAAATTCAATAAATTGTGTTAACCACCACAACCATTATTTACAAATGTTAGTACAGTTTTTATACACTGGTTTAGTTGTACAAGGAGTAGGAAAATCAAGTATATCCACTACATCACCCATTCAACACATAAGTGAAAATGAAGCTCTATTATAAAACGTGTCTTTGCTGGTCATAAGAAATGCAAATGTCAAAAATATTGACTCAATATTGCAATTCCGCATTCACACAATATTCTACATGGCATTTAAACAGGACATCCTACACCTTGAGTGTGGCCTGCCTTGTGGCATTAATTTATTTTAGGGAAAAAAACTAAAAACAAAATTTGATTTTTCTCTCTCACATTTCCTCCAATAATTTTTAAACGTTGATATATTTTATATACAAGATTTTTTTAAAGAAAAAATTACACAAAATTAACGAACGTTTTGTTATCTTTCTAGCGAGTACCATAGTGCTATATAAAAAATGGAGAAAAAACGACTCTTTTTTGTGGAGGTTTTGTTCATACAGGAAAAAAACACAAAGTGTTCAGGTAATTTATTAATCATGTATTAACGTAAGTCACTAATTATATTCAAATCAGTAAATATGAATTCCATTTCCAACATGTGTTAGCATTGAAGTTGTACATTGTTTTAAGTTAGGTATTAAGATTAGAGTTATACATTGTTTAAGGTTAGGCGTTAACATTGGATATACATTGTTAATTGTTTTAGGTTAGGTCTTACCCGAAGATTTCCTACATTTAACTGTAAAGCACATCATTCTGTTTCATATGTCAAATTGATATGTCATATTAGATTTCTTAACCCCGGAACGTTTCCGGGGTATAATCTAGTGGATTATATAAATAACTACTCCGTAAATCATACCATATAAGATATATGTATACAAGGTAATGTATACTTTAATGTTACAACTCTAACGCCTCCTTTAATGTTATTTAATTTAATGTTACAACTCTAACGCGTCCTATAAAAGCACGTATACTTTTTTTTTCATACACAAAACTTTTCAAATCACTATTGGCACTAAAGTTTTATGTTTAAAAGGAACAAAACACAAGCCATGAAGCTTATTATTAGCACGCTTGTTATGCTTTTACTAGTTATGACCACATCAGGACATGAAGGTTAGTTTATGTGTGTGTTTGTGTATGATATATGTTATGTATGGAAACATTTGTAGATTATTGTCATCTTATTAATTATATGTTTTTTAACACATATGATTTTTATATGTTTGATTATTGTTACGGGTTACATTAGATGCTAGGATCAACAATGAAGGTAGGGGGAACACCATGGACGTCATAGATCGGCCCACATGTACGGAACTTGATAATTTGAGTGGTGGTGGAGATTGTGGTAAAGGAGATTGTCACATGTTGTGTACCCGTTTGCACGGGGAAGGTGCTTGGGGAGAATGCTCTGGTGCAACAGAGTGTGAATGTCATTGGTATTGTTAAAAAGCTTCTATATATATCATGTTTAAGAATACAAATATGGTCTTGTATTTATTTGTTTAATTGTCTTCTGTATGGATCAAAATAATGCTTAATAAGTATATAAATACTACCAAATTCTATCACGGTGTTGGTTATATGTTTTGTGTTACTGTATAACTGAAGGAATGCAATTGATGAACGAAGAAAATTAGCTACAAAGAAAAACACGAATGCGTTAATTGAATGATAAGTATTGATTTTTTTTACTCTTATTTTCCGTATTATTATCATCGTATGCATGGATATAGTCAACTGAAGAGCTAGATGAAAATATGATAATTAATGCTTTTAATTGAAACTATCTATATTAATAAAAAAACAAATACCAGACGCATGGCACTCTCTCATGAATTCTACCATTTTATTATTTAATTATGTTAGAGTTCCGTGTGTACACACGGTATATCCCCAAGTCAAATTACTAAATTATTTAATAAAGAGTGTAGTATACAACTGTTATACATTGAAAGTTACGTAATACAATTCGTATAGATTTTCGTTGCATGCAAAATATCATAAAACGATTTAATGTTACCCAATTACGGATATATGAATCCACAAATTTTTGATTTGACATTATTTAAAAACAAATAATGAAATGAATAATAGCACATTTACTATAACGGAATGCAAATGAACATTAAAATTCAATAAATTGTGTTAACCACCGCAACCATTATTTACAAATGTTAGTACAGTTTTTATACACTGGTTTAGTTGTACAAGGAGTAGGAAAATCAAGTATATCCACTACATCACCCATTCAACACATAAGTGAAAATGAAGCTCTATTATAAAACGTGTCTTTGCTGGTCATAAGAAATGCAAATGTCAAAAATATTGACTCAATATTGCAATTCCGCATTCACACAATATTCTACATGGCATTTAAACAGGACATCCTACACCTTGAGTGTGGCCTGCCTTGTGGCATTAATTTATTTTAGGGAAAAAAACTAAAAACAAAATTTGATTTTTCTCTCTCACATTTCCTCCAATAATTTTTAAACGTTGATATATTTTATATACAAGATTTTTTTAAAGAAAAAATTACACAAAATTAACGAACGTTTTGTTATCTTTCTAGCGAGTACCATAGTGCTATATAAAAAATGGAGAAAAAACGACTCTTTTTTGTGGAGGTTTTGTTCATACAGGAAAAAAACACAAAGTGTTCAGGTAATTTATTAATCATGTATTAACGTAAGTCACTAATTATATTCAAATCAGTAAATATGAATTCCATTTCCAACATGTGTTAGCATTGAAGTTGTACATTGTTTTAAGTTAGGTATTAAGATTAGAGTTATACATTGTTTAAGGTTAGGCGTTAACATTGGATATACATTGTTAATTGTTTTAGGTTAGGTCTTACCCGAAGATTTCCTACATTTAACTGTAAAGCACATCATTCTGTTTCATATGTCAAATTGATATGTCATATTAGATTTCTTAACCCCGGAACGTTTCCGGGGTATAATCTAGTGGATTATATAAATAACTACTCCGTAAATCATACCATATAAGATATATGTATACAAGGTAATGTATACTTTAATGTTACAACTCTAACGCCTCCTTTAATGTTATTTAATTTAATGTTACAACTCTAACGCGTCCTATAAAAGCACGTATACTTTTTTTTTCATACACAAAACTTTTCAAATCACTATTGGCACTAAAGTTTTATGTTTAAAAGGAACAAAACACAAGCCATGAAGCTTATTATTAGCACGCTTGTTATGCTTTTACTAGTTATGACCACATCAGGACATGAAGGTTAGTTTATGTGTGTGTTTGTGTATGATATATGTTATGTATGGAAACATTTGTAGATTATTGTCATCTTATTAATTATATGTTTTTTAACACATATGATTTTTATATGTTTGATTATTGTTACGGGTTACATTAGATGCTAGGATCAACAATGAAGGTAGGGGGAACACCATGGACGTCATAGATCGGCCCACATGTACGGAACTTGATAATTTGAGTGGTGGTGGAGATTGTGGTAAAGGAGATTGTCACATGTTGTGTACCCGTTTGCACGGGGAAGGTGCTTGGGGAGAATGCTCTGGTGCAATAGAGTGTGAATGTCATTGGTATTGTTAAAAAGCTTCTATATATATCATGTTTAAGAATACAAATATGGTCTTGTATTTATTTGTTTAATTTTCTTCTGTATGGATCAAAATAATGCTTAATAAGTATATAAATACTACCAAATTCTATCACGGTGTTGGTTATATGTTTTGTGTTACTGTATAACTGAAGGAATGCAATTGATGAACGATGAAAATTAGCTACAAAGAAAAACACGAATGCGTTAATTGAATGATAAGTATTGATTTTTTTTACTCTTATTTTCCGTATTATTATTATTGTATGCATGGATATAGTCAACTGAAGAGCTAGATGAAAATATGATAATTAATGCTTTTAATTGAAACTATCTATATTAATAAAAAAAAGAAATACCAGACGCATGGCACTCTCTCATGAATTCTACCATTTTATTATTTAATTATGTTAGAGTCCCGTGTGTACACACGGTATATCCCCAAGTCAAATGACTAAATTATTTAATAAAGAGTGTAGTATACAACTTTTATACATTGAAAGTTACGTAATACAATTCGTATGGATTTTCGTTGCATGCAAAATATCATAAAAAGATTTAATGTTACCCAATAACGGATATATGAATCCACAAATTTTTGATTTGACATTATTTAAAAACAAATAATGAAATGAATAATAGCATATATACTGTAACGGAATGCAAATGAACATTAAAATTCAATAAATTGTGTTAACCACCACAACCATTATTTACAAATGTTAGTACAGTTTTTATACACTGGTTTAGTTGTACAAGGAGTAGGGAAATCAAGTATATCCACTACATCACCCATTCAACACATAAGTGAAAATGAAGCTCTATTATAAAACGTGTCTTTGCTGGTCATAAGAAATGCAAATGTCAAAAATATTGACTCAATATTGCAACTCCGCATTCACACAATGTTCTACATGGCATTTAAACAGGACATCCCACACCTTGAGTGTGGCATGCCTTGTGGCATTAATTTATTTTAGGGAAAAAAACTAAAAACAAAATTTGATTTTTCTCTGTCATATTTCCTCCAATAATTTTTAAACGTTGATATATTTTTTATACAAGATTTTTTTAAAGAAAAAATTACACAAAATTAACGAACGTTTTGTTATCTTTCTAGCGAGTACCATAGTGCTATATAAAAAATGGAGAAAAACGACTCTTTTTTGCGGAGGTTTTGTTCATATAGGAAAAAAACACAAAGTGTTCAATTAATTCATTAATCATGTATTAATGTAAGTCACTAATTATATTCAAATCAGTAAATATGAATTCCATTTCCAACATGTGTTAGCATTGAAGTTGTACATTGTTTTAAGTTAGCTATTAAGATTAGAGTTATACATTGTTTAAGGTTAGGCGTTAACATTGGATATACATTGTTAATTGTTTTAGGTTAGGTGTTACCCGAAGATTTCCTGCATTTAACTGTAAAGCACATCATTCTGTTTCATATGTCAAATTGATATGTCATATTAGATTTCTTAACCCCGGAACGTTTCCGGGGTATAATCTAGTGGATTATATAAATAACTACTCCGTAAATCATACCATATAAGATATATGTATACAAGGTAATGTATACTTTAATGTTACAACTCTAACGCCTCCTTTAATGTTATTTAATTTAATGTTACAACTCTAACGCGTCCTATAAAAGCACGTATACTTTTTTTTTCATACACAAAACTTTTCAAATCACTATTGGCACTAAAGTTTTATGTTTAAAAGGAACAAAACACAAGCCATGAAGCTTATTATTAGCACGCTTGTTATGCTTTTACTAGTTATGACCACATCAGGATATGAAGGTTAGTTTATGTGTGTGTTTGTGTATGATATATGTTATGTATGGAAACATTTGTAGATTATTGTCATCTTATTAATTATATGTTTTTTAACACATATGATTTTTATATGTTTGATTATTGTTACGGGTTACATTAGATGCTAGGATCAACAATGAAGGTAGGGGGAACACCATGGACGTCATAGATCGGCCCACATGTACGGAACTTGATAATTTGAGTGGTGGTGGAGATTGTGGTAAAGGAGATTGTCACATGTTGTGTACCCGTTTGCACGGGGAAGGTGCTTGGGGAGAATGCTCTGGTGCAACAGAGTGTGAATGTCATTGGTATTGTTAAAAAGCTTCTATATATATCATGTTTAAGAATACAAATATGGTCTTGTATTTATTTGTTTAATTGTCTTCTGTATGGATCAAAATAATGCTTAATAAGTATATAAATACTACCAAATTCTATCACGGTGTTGGTTATATGTTTTGTGTTACTGTATAACTGAAGGAATGCAATTGATGAACGAAGAAAATTAGCTACAAAGAAAAACACGAATGCGTTAATTGAATGATAAGTATTGATTTTTTTTACTCTTATTTTCCGTATTATTATTATAGTATGCATGGATATAGTCAACTGAAGAGCTAGATGAAAATATGATAATTAATGCTTTTAATTGAAACTGTCTATATTAATAAAAAACAAATACAAACGCATGACACTCTCTCATGAATTCTACCATTTTATTATTTAATTAGGTTAGAGTCCCGTGTGTACACACGGTATGTCACACCCTCAAATTACCACTTGCGGGGTTTTACCGCGAGGCGCATGACAAACCAGGATCCAAGTCAACGATCACAATAAACGACACTATATGAAGTACGTAAACCCAAATACATAAATTTCATAAGCGGAAGCATTTAAAGAATTTAATCTCTACAAAACAGTATTCCCGAGTATCCAAGACACTTATTACAAAACGTGCACTAAAATCTAGACGCCAATGCAGACCCGTGCGCCTAGTTCCGTTCATTGCTACCTTAGCGACTTGAGAAAAACATGCCAAAAAGATGTCAACATATAATGCTGGTGAGTTCACAGGTTTGTTCAAAAATGTTACCTGAGTGTTACCATGTCCATACTATATCAATGTTACCAAGTACGCTAGCTAGGCGTAGGTTTTATTACTACTACGATTGGAAACCATTACTGGAAACGTTTAGCAATGTTTAGCATGTTTAGCAGCCCGTAATGTTCAGCACGATAATGTTCCTGTTCGAGACAATATGCACCCGCCCGGCCCTCCAAGCCGACGAGTGGGGCAGGTCACGCCCAATAGATCTATCCACATTTCCCCCGTTGTGCAAACCCGCACATTCATGGTTTCCCCCGGGACTTTCCAAAAGATCGTATAGCAATATAGAGTTAAAACCATAGTATGACATATGTTACCAAAACTGTTTAGCGCATGTTTTCTCCCCCAAAAGTTAAAGCAGTAAAAGTGGGGCCGTGAACTCACCTTAAGTAGCGTTCTTCAAATATAAGTAAAGATGTTTAGCCCTTGATAATCCCTCTACCGGAGATCTATCAAAATGTTCACATAAGTGCTCCGACTAATAACCATAAGGTTATCTAGTCCCCGATTGTCCAGATCATAACCAAGTATGTTTTAAAACGTGTTTAAATGTTTAACCGACACACTAGACCGACCCGACATCCCGTTGGTGACCCATTACCCTAACTAATCAAGTACACATAGATTACACGCAAGGTTCAAGAATAAAACACTTAGTTCGTATCAAAAATCTCATTTCTGTTAACGTAGGGTCGAACGTAGCTTGGAGTGGTCGAAGGTGACTTTGATTGGTCGAATGTGGCCTTGAACTTCCACCTTCGCCCCTTTTTCTCCCACCTTCGCCCATTTGTGGTTCGTTCGCCCCTTTAGTTTCCAGGTTCGACCCTGGAGAACCACCTTCGCCCGTTCAACTGGTCGAAGGTGCTCCAGGTTCGACCCTGCTGTATAATTTTCCCAAAAACGCGTCGAAAACGTCCGAAAACATCACGAAACACCATGAGTTACAGCAGTCAAGCATCATTAACATATTCCTACGAATCCCTACCGATTTTACCCCAAAATCTATCCGTTTTACAAGTTTCCTAAAATAGTAAATTATGGAGATGTCACATCATCATGCATGAAATCATTACCCAATTAGGAAACTTTCTGAAATTAATTAATCATCAGCTCAACATACTCAAATCATCATGAACAAGAAACCCCCTATCATAACTCTATCATTTCCATCAAAAACAAGCCCTAATTCTAACTCAAATTCCTTTAAGCGACAAAAACACCTTCAACAATCAATTGTAACATGTTTCAATCATAACTCCTCATTAATAACAGTCCTAGGTTGTTGTCATATCATCTATACAACAAGTAATCATCAAACAATGCATAATACTACATTAACACATGTTAATTTGTATAAAAACCCATTGTTTATGAATAGGTTTTATTTAGAAAGATATTAGGAAGGTTTTTTACCCATAAAACATGTTGATATCAGATCTGGACCCTTGGGGTTTCAATGAAAACAAGTCAAAATTGTTTAAAAAGGATTTGGAATGAAGAACACACCTTAGGTCTTCACTTGTAATGATTTAGAGAGTTAGGTTATGAAAAACAAGCTCAAAAACTCCTTCCCCAATGATAATAGTTGATAGAGAGTGTTTAGAGGCGTTTAGGGTTTGTGAAATGGTGAAAAATGACTAAGGATGGTATTTATACCAGGTCCAGGTTCACCCCTTTTATATGGTCGAATGTGGAACTTTCCCACATTCGCCCCTTTGTAATGGTCGAATGTGGAATCTTTCCACATTCGCCCACTTTGTTTCTACATTCGCCCACTTTCTCAAGTTCCATTTCCACATTCGCCCACTTTCCACTTTCAGGTTATCAGCACTTTTTAACACATGTTAACTTTTTCCAGATTTCCAGTTTGTCGTGTTTAACGCATTCTAACACATCTTAACACCTAAGCATGCATCCATAGTCTATATTTAGCATATTTATGCACGTATAATCGTTTGTACATCGTTTAAGCAAGTATAAGTATACAATCCACCACACGACCCATAATCTATACATATACTTAATTAGTTCATGTAATGTCACCAACAACGGAACCCGGTACTAGTGTATTCCCAAAATGACTCCCAATGATCCTCCGGATCATTGAACCCTGCACAATCCTAATCTGACCCGACTCAACTAACCCAGTTAAGTTTGTTTATAACGTTTCTCGCTAAGGTAGACTTAGATGTTACTATTATGTTTAAGTCGAACATGCCGGGTGTCACATCATCCCCACGTTGAAAGAATTTTCGTCCCGAAAATTGCACGAAGCCCAAAAATGAAAAAGACGAAAAGGAAGAAAACGAGAAGAAAGGTTACCGGTTGTCACATCATCCCCACGTTGAAAGGGAATCTCGCCCCGTGATTCACTCTGCTTCAGTAGTAACATGCCTGGACTCGAACGCGCGCCTCGGAAAGAGATGAGGGTACTTAGCCTTCATCTGGTCTTCTCGTTCCCACGTGAACTCCGGTCCACGATCCGAGTTCCAACGAACTTTAACGATGCGGATTTTACTTCGCCGAAGGCTACGAATCTTGTAATCCAAAATCTCCACGGGTTCCTCCACAATGCGAAGACGATCATCAACCTTGATCTCTTCCAGTGGTACAACAAGAGATTCGTCAGCCAAACACTTCCTTAAGTTAGACACATGGAAGACGTTATGAACATTACCGAGCTCCGTCGGTAAATCAAGTCTGTACGCCACCGGCCCAATCCGTTCCAGGATTGCGAACGGTCCGACGTAACGAGGGTTAAGCTTGCCACGCTTTCCAAAGCGTATGACGCCTTTCCATGGTGAAACTTTCAGAAGCACCTTGTCCCCAACCTGGAACTCTAGTGGTTTGCGACGGTGATCGGCGTAGCTCTTCTGACGATCCCGTGCAGCTGCCAAACGGTTACGGATCTGTACGATTTTCTCCGAAGTTTCGTACACCAGTTCCGGGCCAGTGAGCTGACTCTCGCCCACCTCGGCCCAACACAAGGGAGATCGGCATTTCCGTCCATACAGAGCTTCGAACGGAGCTGCCCCAATACTGGAGTGGTAGCTGTTGTTGTAGGAGAACTCCACCAACGGCAGGTGAGTCTCCCAACCCTTGCCAAAATCGATGACACATGCCCGCAGCATGTCCTCCAGTGTTTGTATCGTCCGCTCACTCTGACCGTCAGTGTGACACCCGGCAAACTCAGGTTAGTAACGTTGACTAAACTAGTAAGTCTACCTTAGCGAGTCATGCATATTACGTCCTTAACGAGGTCAGTCGAGTCGGTACGATGATTCGGGGGAATTATCGGGAGTCGTTATGATGATCCGCGGGGTCATCGGGAGTCGGTCCATAACTATGGGTACAAGGATCGGCGATTCGTGGAATCGCCGGATCTAACGCACGCACGAGTCTCGAGTCCCGGGAATTGGTGAACGGATGTAAACGTGTTGGATATCATGCATTATATGTTTGGAATCATTATGTGACTTATCGGTATGTGAATACGTGTTTAAATATGTTAAAATAGTGTTTAACGCGCCAAAAACCCATTTCCAGACCTTATAGGCGATTAGGAGCCTGGGGGGACTCCTAATCGCATGAACAGTGCACGAGTACAAGGGAATGGGGCGAGTAGGTGGCCAATCGCATGAATAGTAGCGATTAGGGCCCCCTACTCGCGAGTAGGTGGCTAATCGCGTGAGCTTAGAGGCGATTAGGCCCCTACTCGCCTGATCTGGGCCCCTAATCGCGTGTACTGCAGGGCTCGGGTCAAAACACCTATAAATAGAACCCTTAACTCCCCAAACACCTCTAGAACAACCCTAGCAGCTCCCAAGTCGCCCACACACCTTAGAACACCTCTGGAACTCATTTTGCTACAAAAATCACCATCCCCAAGCTTACACACCTTTCTTTAGCAAAATCCAAGGTGTGTTCTTCATCCCTAACCTTTGTAAAGTTGTTGTTTTGAGTTCCCCTAAAGTTCCAGACCTTGTTTTACCAAATGTGTCTTTAAAAACCTTTCAAGAGAGTCTTAAACCAAGTATACACCTTAATGCTTGTTATATGTGAAGTTTATATGCAAATGTTGGTCTTATTGGTGATTTTAACATGAATGTTTCTAAGATATGAGTGTACTTCTGTTATGTAGAGGCCATTAGGAAGGTTGTCTTAGAATCTTAGCCATTATTATGGTGTTTTGAAGAAAATGCATATTTTGACCCATTTGTATGTTCTTGAAGATTTAGGATGATTGTGGTGTGATTGTTGGTGCAATGTTGTTAGAATTCACACTAGGAAGATGTTAGATCAGAGATGTTATGAGTTACATGTTGTAGAGCTTGAAATCTGATTATTTCCATTTAAGGAAAGATAAGGTTGGTAGAAGAAACCTAGTACTTTGCCATTTTAGGAAATAATTGCATAGAACATGCTAGATCAGTGATATGTTGGGGGTTTTTGCTTGAAATGGGTTGGTAAATGATTTAGGTTTGATATTGGGTGTTGTTACACAGCAGCTGCAGGCGATTAGGAATCCTAATCGCCTGAGCTATTGGCGATTGTGCAGAGATTAGGGGCGATTGGGCCCTAATCGCCTGAAACTTCATGCGATTAGGCCCCCTAATCGCCTATAGGCTATTGCCTACTCACGTGTGACTTTCCTAATCGCATGTACTTCTGTCGTGAACGCGTTTTGACATCCCGGAACACGATTTGACACCTAGGAACATGTTAGGAACCCCGGGATACACCCAATGACTTAGTAAGACGTGTTCGGACCTGTTTATGCGTTAATTGGGCATTATGCTAGACTAGGTGAATTGTTGCGCGTGCTAAGTGTTTAATTGCATATGTTGCATGATGCCTTGCATTTATCTAACACGTGGGATGTCGGGTCACCAATGGGATGTCGGGTCTTGTCTGGCACGGTCGGTCTAACGGTTAAAGGTGTTTTCAAACGTTTATGGTCACGGTCTGGACATACGGGGACTAGTTAGCCTGCGGGTTATTAGTCCAATACTTATACACATCTTATGATAGGTCGCCGCTATTTGGGACTATCGTAACATAACTACTTAACTATTTTCAAGTAACGCAAACCGAGGTGAGTGTCACAGCCCCACTTTTACCGTTTTACTTTCGGGGGAGAAACATGCTACTTATTTGATTACTTATCATAGATCATGTTATACTATGGTTACTTTACGTACTATGCGGCTTTTATAGAAAGACCCAGGGGGAACCATGAATGTGCGGGGATGCACAACGGGGGAAATGTGGATAGATCTATTGGGCCTTACAAACCCCACCCGACGGCTGGGAGCCGGGCGGGTGCATATTGTCTCTAATACTTTGGGGGTTACCGAGGCATCGGTAATCCCGTCCGTCTGGGCTGGCTTCAACACTTATACCGGTTTAGTAATGGATTCCCAACCGCAGTAGTAGCAACACTTAACGTCTAGCTAACGTTCTCATAACATAGTAGTAACGGGAAATGATCTTACCGAACTTATAACAACACTTTTATGAAATAAAACCTGTGAACTCACCAGCATTATATGTTGACATTTTTGGCATGTTTTCTCAGGTCGCTAAGGTAGCGGTTGTCGGACTAGGCGCACGAGGTCATGCACGGCGTCTATTATTTTGGAAACATATTAAACAATGTCTTTGTAAACAATGATATGTCTTTTGGTTGTAAACAAGAATGCTTCCGCTGCTGGTTTACAGCTCAAAGCATTATATTTTGGTTTTAAATATAATCTTGAATGCATGTTTGTTGTATGTTTATTGTGATCGTTGACTGAGATCCTGGTGTGTCACGCGCCTCGCGGTAAAACCCCGCATGTGGAATTTGAGGGTGTGACAGTCAGTTTGCGGATGATAAGCCGTACTCATATCCAGCTGAGTACCCAAGGCCTTATGAAGAGCCTTCCAGAAACGCGAAGCAAAGCGGGAGTCACGATCAGAAATGATAGAAACAGGCACCCCGTGCCGAGAGACCACCTCCTTAAGGTAGAGTCGAGCCAACCGCTCGAGCCCATCCGTTTCCTTAATAGGTATGAAGTGTGCCGATTTCGTCAACCGGTCGACGATCACCCAAATCATGTCACAACCACTTGGTGATCTCGGTAGTTTGGTGACGAAATCCATCGTGATTCGCTCCCACTTCCATTCTGGAATCTCAGGTTGCTGTAGGAGACCAGACGGCTTCTGATACTCCACCTTGACTTTAACACAGGTCAAACATTTGCTCACATAGGAGGCTATATCAGCCTTCATGTTTGGCCACCAATAAAGTATCTTCAGATCCTGATACATCTTATCGGAGCCTGGATGAATAGAATACCGGGATTTGTGAGCCTCGTCCAAGACAAGCTCCCGTAATCCCCCGAGTAAAGGAACCCAAACACGCCCAGCGAAGTAGTGTAGGCCATCAGACCTAAGCTCAAGGTGTTTGTCCGCACTGTGCATCGTTTCGGCCTTAAGGTTTTCCTCCTTTAAGGCATCCACCTGAGCCGAACGGATCCGGTCAGGCAAGGAGGAATGAATGGTAAGCTGCAAGGCTCGGACACGCCGAGGCTTTGCCGACTCCTTCCTGCTCAAGGCATCCGCCACAACGTTTGCCTTGCCAGGATGGTATTTAATCGCACAGTCGTAATCGTTCAAGAGTTCAACCCAACGACGCTGCCGCATGTTTAACACCTTCTGGTCGAAAATGTGCTGGAGACTCTTGTGATCGGTGTAAACTTCACACTTGGTACCGTACAAGTAATGTCTCCAGATTTTCAACGCAAAGACTACTGCACCCAGCTCCAAGTCGTGAGTAGTATAGTTCTTCTCGTGAACCTTTAGTTGACGAGAAGCATAAGCGATAACCTTCCCACGTTGCATCAACACGCAACCGAGACCCCGGATCGAAGCATCACAGTACACCACGAAATCATCCGTACCCTCGGGTAAGGATAAGATAGGAGCATAACAAAGTTTATGCTTCAGCATTTGAAATGCTGATTCCTGTGGTTCGTCCCAGTCGAACTTTCGGTCCATCTAGGTGAGAGCAGTGAGGGGTTGAGCGATCTTCGAAAATCCCTCGATAAAACGCCGATAGTAACCTGCAAGACCTAGGAATTGCCGCACCTCAGATGGCGTCTTTGGTGCTTCCCAATCCTTAATAGCTTCGATCTTAGCCGGATCGACATGAATTCCCAGTTCATTCACCACATGCCCTAGGAATTGAACTTCACGTAACCAAAAATCACACTTTGAGAACTTAGCATACAACTGCTCCCGTCTCAAAAGTTCCAAGACCAACCGCAGATGTTCCTCATGATCTGTCTTGTTCTTGGAATAAATCAGAATGTCATCAATGAACACGATGACGAACTTATCGAGGTACGGTTTACAAACGCGGTTCATCAAATCCATGAACACCGCCGGTGCGTTAGTGAGACCGAAAGGCATGACCAAGAACTCAAAATGGCCATAACGAGTGTGAAAAGCAGTCTTCTGAATGTCAGCCTCCCTGACGCGCAACTGGTGATAACCGGACCGCAAGTCAATCTTCGAGTAGTAGCTGGAGCCCTGAAGCTGGTCAAAGAGATCATCAATGCGAGGGAGAGGATAGCGATTCTTGATGGTCACCTTGTTCAGCTCACGGCAATCAATACACATACGAAGGCTCCCATCTTTCTTCTTCACAAACAAAATAGGAGCTCCCCACGGGGACGAGCTCGGTCGAATGAAACCCTTTTCCAAGAGTTCCTGTAACTGGCTGGATAACTCTTGCATCTCGGGAGGTGCAAGACGATACGGAGCTCGGGCAATAGGAGCTGCGCCCGGAGCAAGATCAATACCAAACTCAACCTGACGATGGGGAGGAAGACCAGGCAAATCATCAGGAAACACATCAGAAAAGTCACGAACCACCGGAATATCCTCGATCTTCTTCTCATCGTCAGTAGAAACGTTAACAAGTGCCAGAATGGCCGAACAGCCCTTTCGAAGATACTTACGGGCTTTCATGCTGGAAATGATACTCAGCGGAGCACCGCTTTTCTCGCCGTGGACCGAAAGAATCTCCCCATCGGGGAGAGGGATCCGAATAACCCTGTCAAAGCAAACAATCTCCGCACGATACAACGATAACCAATCCATGCCCACAACGACATCGAAACTACCCAGAGGTACAGGTATAAGGTCAATGGGGAATGACAGACCCGACAGTTCCAAGTGACACTCCCTAAGGATATGAGTCGCCTCGATGTTCTTACCGTTAGCCAATTCTATTAAGTACTTAGCCTCTAAAGGTGTGGGTACTATATCTAGCAATTGACTAACACCCACAGATACGAAACTCTTATCGGCACCCGAATCAAATAAAACAGAAACATAGCGATTGTTGAGAAGGAACGTACCGGTAATTGTGTCTGGATCCTGCCTAGCCTCTGCAGACCCAATGACGAAAGCACGCGCAGTCCTGCCTCCGCCGCCATTCCCGTTACCGTTTCTGCCCCTCCCGTTATCGCCCTGCTTCAGTTTGGGACAATCACGCTTGAAGTGTCCCGTGTCACCACAGTTATAACACCCCTGCCTCCCCTGAGTCCCCGGAGCAGGAGTAGTCGCAGGAGTCTGAGTTGGGGTGAGCGCCACCTTGCAATCCTTAGCATGGTGCCCCAACTGATGGCACCGATGACAACGAGCCCGATCACAATTCCCAGAATGGTGAAAGCCACACTTGTTACACTTGGGATGCTTCTCAACGTATCCACCTGTCTTCTGCGAAGAAGACGACCCAGATCCTTCAAACTTCTTGGCCGGTTGTGACGGCGCCGGCACTGCACTCTTACCCACGTTCTCCCATTTCCTCTTGTTGCCTTCAGAACCCTTCACAGTCGAACCCTTGGGAGGTAAAACACCCTCCAAAATCTTCATGTTGGTCATCTTGTGTGCAGAACGGACGACCTCAGCCAGTGTGGGTAGGTTCCCAGCAGCTACTAACCCAGCAATCTCCGGCACCAACCCAGAGATGTAATGCTCAATCCTACGGTACTCAGGTGTGTGCATGTCAGGACACAACACCGCCAACTCATTGCGTCGCACAGTATACTCCTCAATCTCAGACCCCACCATCTCGTAGTTCCAGACTTCATGCTCCAACTTCTGCACTTCCTCCCTGGGACAGTACTCGCTCTTCAATAGCCGAACAAAATCCGCCCAAAGCATAGCATGAGCTTCCCCCAAGCCCATGTTCTGCGTAGTAGCATTCCACCATGACAAAGCAGGACCCTCAAATGTCGCAGTGGCATACTTGACCCGGTCCTCAACAGGACAGTTACACATCAGGAAAACAGATTCAACCTTCTCCAACCATCGGAGCAGTCCCACTGCCCCTTCAGTCCCTGCGAAGTTATGGGGCTGGCAGTCCCTAAACTTCTTATAGGAACACTGAGGTGGAGGTGGGTTGACAGCAGCACCTGAAACACGACACAAAGATAAACCACAAAGGAAACATGACACCCAAGAACGAAACAAGGCAGGTAAGAACCAACTTACCACCCAGAGCATTGTGCCCAGCCTGGAAAGCAGCCAAGGCAATGTTCACTTGCTGTTGAAGCAAGTTGTTCAGCTCTGCTTGGGTCATGTTGATGTTACCACGACCGCCACCACGGCCACCGCCGCCACGGCCACCACCACGACGTCCACCACCACGTGCGCCCGACATGATCTGACAAATCAGAAATCGAGAGATTCAGATTCACTGCTAGTGTTAACCACTAGTAGCTAGGAAAGTTACGTCTAGATCCAATCCAGGACTATGCATCCAAGTTCAGAGTCCACTTGGATTCTCATGCATTTCAGTTTATGATTTCGTGTGCACCCGAAATGATAAACTGCTCTACATGATCCTCCAAGCTTTCCCTCAGCTTGAACTCAAGTCGCCGAATGTCGGCATCTAGCATCATGCTATCACAAGCATAAGTGTGCAAGATAATGTGTAAGCAAGTGCGTCTATTTGGGCACGGAAGGGAGATGTCCGAATCCTGGACAGACCCCGAGAGTACGCAAGACTACCCCAATATACGACACTGCCGTGCAATAACCAACGAGTCAACTCCTTCTCCTTCAAACCCCGAAGAAGAAAATAAGAGTGTATAAAGCAAGAGTGAGGATGGATGATGTAACAGGGAAGTGCGATGATGATGTAAAGACACCCCGAAAAAGTTAGTACATGTTCCAGACCGACTCAAGTATGTGACCGTCTAGTGTGTGTGCGACTCGGCTATAGACTAGACTCTAAATGCAGTCCTAGTTCACTATAACCATTGGCTCTGATACCAATCTGTCACACCCTCAAATTACCACTTGCGGGGTTTTACCGCGAAGCGCATGACAAACCAGGATCCAAGTCAACGATCACAATAAACGACACTATATGAAGTACGTAAACCCAAAAACATAAATTTCATAAGCGGAAGCATTTAAAGAATTTAATCTCTACAAAACAGTATTCCCGAGTATCCAAGACACTTATTACAAAACGTGCACTAAAATCTAGACGCCAATGCAGACCCGTGCGCCTAGTTCCGTTCATTGCTACCTTAGCGACCTGAGAAAAACATGCCAAAAAGATGTCAACATAAAATGCTGGTGAGTTCACAGGTTTGTTCAAAAATGTTACCCGAGTGTTACCATGTCCATACTATATCAATGTTACCAAGTACGCTAGCTAGGCGTAGGTTTTATTACTACTACGATTGGAAACCATTACTGGACACGTTTAGCAATGTTTAGCATGTTTAGCAGCCCGTAATGTTCAGCACGATAATGTTCCTGTTCGAGACAATATGCACCCGCCCGGCCCTCCAAGCCGACGAGTGGGGCAGGTCACGCCCAATAGATCTATCCACATTTCCCCCGTTGTGCAAACCCGCACATTCATGGTTTCCCCCGGGACTTTCCAAAAGATCGTATAGCAATATAGAGTTAAAACCATAGTATGACATATGTTACCAAAACTGTTTAGCGCATGTTTTCTCCCCCAAAAGTTAAAGCAGTAAAAGTGGGGCCGTGAACTCACCTTAAGTAGCGTTCTTCAAATATAAGTAAAGATGTTTAGCCCTTGATAATCCCTCTACCGGAGATCTATCAAAATGTTCACATAAGTGCTCCGACTAATAACCATAAGGTTATCTAGTCCCCGATTGTCCAGATCATAACCAAGTATGTTTTAAAACGTGTTTAAATGTTTAACCGACACACTAGACCGACCCGACATCCCGTTGGTGACCCATTACCCTAACTAATCAAGTACACATAGATTACACGCAAGGTTCAAGCATAAAACACTTAGTTCGTATCAAAAATCTCATTTCTGTTAACGTAGGGTCGAACGTAGCTTGGAGTGGTCGAAGGTGACTTTGATTGGTCGAATGTGGCCTTGAACTTCCACCTTCGCCCCTTTTTCTCCCACCTTCGCCCATTTGTGGTTCGTTCGCCCCTTTAGTTTCCAGGTTCGACCCTGGAGAACCACCTTCGCCCGTTCGACTGGTCGAAGGTGCTCCAGGTTCGACCCTGCTGTATAATTTTCCCAAAAACGCGTCGAAAATGTCCGAAAACATCACGAAACACCATGAGTTACAGCAGTCAAGCATCATTAACATATTCCTACGAATCCCTACCGATTTTACCCCAAAATCTATCCGTTTTACAAGTTTCCTAAAATAGTAAATTATGGAGATGTCACATCATCATGCATGAAATCATTACCCAATTAGGAAACTTTCTGAAATTAATTAATCATCAGCTCAACATACTCAAATCATCATGAACAAGAAACCCCCTATCATAACTCTATCATTTCCATCAAAAACAAGCCCTAATTCTAACTCAAATTCCTTTAAGCGACAAAAACACCTTAAACAATCAATTGTAACATGTTTCAATCATAACTCCTCATTAATAACAGTCCTAGGTTGTTGTCATATCATCTATACAACAAGTAATCATCAAACAATGCATAATACTACATTAACACATGTTAATTTGTATAAAAACCCATTGTTTATGAATAGGTTTTATTTAGAAAGATATTAGGAAGGTTTTTTACCCATAAAACATGTTGATATCAGATCTGGACCCTTGGGGTTTCAATGAAAACAAGTCAAAATTGTTTAAAAAGGATTTGGAATGAAGAACACACCTTAGGTCTTCACTTGTAATGATTTAGAGAGTTAGGTTATGAAAAACAAGCTCAAAAACCCCTTCCCCAATGATAATAGTTGATAGAGAGTGTTTAGAGGCGTTTAGGGTTTGTGAAATGGTGAAAAATGACTAAGGATGGTATTTATACCAGGTCCAGGTTCACCCCTTTTATATGGTCGAATGTGGAACTTTCCCACATTCGCCCCTTTGTAATGGTCGAATGTGGAATCTTTCCACATTCGCCCACTTTGTTTCTACATTCGCCCACTTTCTCAAGTTCCATTTCCACATTCGCCCACTTTCCACTTTCAGGTCATCAGCACTTTTTAACACATGTTAACTTTTTCCAGATTTCCAGTTTGTCGTGTTTAACGCATTCTAACACATCTTAACACCTAAGCATGCATCCATAGTCTATATTTAGCATATTTATGCACGTATAATCGTTTGTACATCGTTTAAGCAAGTATAAGTATACAATCCACCACACGACCCATAATCTATACATATACTTAATTAGTTCATGTAATGTCACCAACAACGGAACTCGGTACTAGTGTATTCCCAAAATGACTCCCAATGATCCTCCGGATCATTGAACCCTGGACAATCCTAATCTGACCCGACTCAACTAACCCAGTTAAGTTTGTTTATAACGTTTCTCGCTAAGGTAGACTTAGATGTTACTATTATGTTTAAGCCGAACATGCCGGGTGTCACACGGTATATCCCCAAGTCAAATGACTAAATTATTTAATAAAGAGTGTAGTATACAACTTTTATACATTGAAAGTTACGTAATACAATTCTTATGGATTTTCGTTGCATGCAAAATATCATAAAAAGATTTAATGTTACCCAATAACGGATATATGAATCCACAAATTTTTGATTTGACATTATTTAAAAACAAATAATGAAATGAATAATAGCATATTTACTGTAACGGAATGCAAATGAACATTAAAATTCAATAAATTGTGTTAACCACCACAACCATTATTTACAAATGTTAGTACAGTTTTTATACACTGGTTTAGTTGTACAAGGAGTAGGCAAATCAAGTATATCCACTACATCACCCATTCAACACACAAGTGAAAATGAAGCTCTATTATAAAACGTGTCTTTGCTGGTCATAAGAAATGCAAATGTCAAAAATATTGACTCAATATTGCAACTCCGCATTCACAAAATATTCTACATGGCATTTAAAGAGGACATCCTACACCTTGAGTGTGGCATGCCTTGTGGCATTAATTTATTTTAGGGAAAAAAACTAAAAACAAAATTTGATTTTTCTCTCTCATATTTCCTCCAATAATTTTTAAACGTTGATATATTTTATATACAAGATTTTTTTAAAGAAAAAATTACACAAAATTAACGAACGTTTTGTTATCTTTCTAGCGAGTACCATAGTGCTATATAAAAAATAGAGAAAAAACGACTCTTTTTTGAGGAGGTTTTGTTCATACAGAAAAAAACACAAAGTGTTCAGGTAATTCATTAATCATGTATTAATGTAAGTCACTAATTATATTCAAATCAGTAAATATGAATTCCATTTCCAACATGTGTTAGCATAGAAGTTGTACATTGTTTTAAGTTAGGTATTAAGATTAGAGTTATACATTGTTTAAGGTTAGGCGTTAACATTGGAGATACATTGTTAATTGTTTTAGGTTAGGTGTTACCCGAAGATTTCCTTCATTTAACTGTAAAGCACATCATTCTGTTTCATATGTCAAATTGATATGTCATATTAGATTTCTTAACCCCGGAACGTTTCCGGGGTATAATCTAGTGGATTATATAAATAACTACTCCGTAAATCATACCATATAAGATATATGTATACAAGGTAATGTATACTTTAATGTTACAACTCTAACGCCTCCTTTAATGTTATTTAATTTAATGTTACAACTCTAACGCGTCCTATAAAAGCACGTATACTTTTTTTTTTCATACACAAAACTTTTCAAATCACTATTGGCACTAAAGTTTTATGTTTAAAAGGAACAAAACACAAGCCATGAAGCTTATTATTAGCATGCTTGTTATGCTTTTACTAGTTATGACCACATCAGGACATGAAGGTTAGTTTATGTGTGTGTTTGTGTATGATATATGTTATGTATGGAAACATTTGTAGATTATTGTCATCTTATTAATTATATGTGTTTTAACACATATGATTTTTGTATGTTTGATTATTGTTACTGGTTACATTAGATGCTAGGATCAACAATGAAGGTAGGTGGAACACCATGGACGTCATAGATCGGCCCACATGTACGGAACTTGATAATTTGAGTGGTGGTGGAGATTGTGGTAAAGGAGATTGTCACATGTTGTGTACCCGTTTGCACGGGGAAGGTGCTTGGGGAGAATGCTCTGGTGCAACAGAGTGTGAATGTCATTGGTATTGTTAAAAAGCTTCTATATATATCATATTTAAGAATACAAATATGGTCTTGTATTTATTTGTTTAATTGTCTTCTGTATGGATCAAAATAATGCTTAATAAGTATATAAATACTACCAAATTCTATCACGGTGTTGGTTATATGTTTTGTGTTACTGTATAGCTGAACGAATGCAATTGATGAACGAAGAAAATTAGCTACAAAGAAAAACACGAATGCGTTAATTGAATGATAAGTATTGATTTTTTTTACTTTTATTTTCCATATTATTATTATCGTATGCATGGATATAGTCAACTGAAGAGCTAGATGAAAATATGATAATTAATGCTTTTAATTGAAACTGTCTATATTAATAAAAAACAAATACAAACGCATGACACTCTCTCGTGAATTCTACCATTTTATTATTTAATTAGATTAGAGTCCCGTGTGTACACACGGTATATCCCCAAGTCAAATGACTAAATTATTTAATAAAGAGTGTAGTATACAACTTTTATACATTGAAAGTTACGTAATACAATTCGTATGGATTTTCGTTGCATGCAAAATATCATAAAAAGATTTAATGTTACCCAATAACGGATATATGAATCCACAAATTTTTTATTTGACATTATTTAAAAATAAATAATGAAATGAATAATAGCATATTTACTGTAACGGAATGCAAATGAACATTAAAATTCAATAAATTGTGTTAACCACCACAACCATTATTTACAAATGTTAGTACAGTTTTTATACACTGGTTTAGTTGTACAAGGAGTAGGCAAATCAAGTATATCCACTACATCACCCATTCAACACACAAGTGAAAATGAAGCTCTATTATAAAACGTGTCTTTGCTGGTCATAAGAAATGCAAATGTCAAAAATATTGACTCAATATTGCAACTCCGCATTCACACAATATTCTACATGGCATTTAAAGAGGACATCCTACACCTTGAGTGTGGCATGCCTTGTGGCATTAATTTATTTTAGGGAAAAAAACTAAAAACAAAATTTGATTTTTCTCTCTCATATTTCCTCCAATAATTTTTAAACGTTGATATATTTTATATACAAGATTTTTTTAAAGAAAAAATTACACAAAATTAACGAACGTTTTGTTATCTTTCTAGCGAGTACCATAGTGCTATATAAAAAATGGAGAAAAAACGACTCTTTTTTGTGGAGGTTTTGTTCATACGGGAAAAAAACACAAAGTGTTCAGGTAATTCATTAATCATGTATTAATGTAAGTCACTAATTATATTCAAATCAGTAAATATGAATTCCATTTCCAATATGTGTTTGCATAGAAGTTGTACATTGTTTTAAGTTAGGTATTAAGATTAGAGTTATACATTGTTTAAGGTTAGGCGTTAACATTGGAGATACATTGTTAATTGTTTTAGGTTACGTGTTACCCGAAGATTTCCTGCATTTAACTGTAAAGAACATCATTCTGTTTCATATGTCAAATTGATATGTCATATTAGATTTCTTAACCCCGGAACGTTTCCGGGGTATAATCTAGTGGATTATATAAATAATTACTCCGTAAATCATACCATATAAGATATATGTATACAAGGTAATGTATACTTTAATGTTACAACTCTAACGCCTCCTTTAATGTTATTTAATTTAATGTTACAACTCTAACGCGTCCTATAAAAGCACGTATACTTTTTATTCATAAACAAAACTTTTCAAATCACTATTGGCACTAAAGTTTTATGTTTAAAAGGAACAAAACACAAGCCATGAAGCTTATTATTAGCACGCTTGTTATGCTTTTACTAGTTATGACCACATCAGGACATGAAGGTTAGTTTATGTGTGTGTTTGTGTATGATATATGTTATGTATGAAAACATTTGTAGATTATTGTCATCTTATTAATTATATGTTTTTTAACTCATATGATTTTTGTATGTTTGATTATTGTTACCGGTTACATTAGATGCTAGGATCAACAATGAAGGTAGGGGGAACACCATGGACGTCATAGATCGGCCCACATGTACGGAACTTGATAATTTGAGTGGTGGTGGAGATTGTGGTAAAGGAGATTGTCACATGTTGTGTACCCGTTTGCACGGGGAAGGTGCTTGGGGAGAATGCTCTGGTGCAACAGAGTGTGAATGTCATTGGTATTGTTAAAAAGCTTCTATATATATCATGTTTAAGAATACAAATATGGTCTTGTATTTATTTGTTTAATTGTCTTTTGTATGGACCAAAATAATGCTTAATAAGTATATAAATACTACCAAATTCTATCACCGTGTTGGTTATATGTTTTGTGTTACTGTATAACTGAAGGAATGCAATTGATGAACGAAGAAAATCAGCTACAAAGAAAAACACGAATGCGGTAATTGAATGATAAGTATTGATTTTTTTTACTTTTATTTTCCGTATTATTATCGTATGCATGGATATAGTCAACTGAAGAGCTAGATGAAAATAGATAATTAATGCTTTTAATTGAAACTATCTATATTAATAAAAAACAAATACCAGACGCATGACACTCTCTCATGAATTCTACCATTTTATTATTTAATTATGTTAGAGTCCCGTGTGTACAAACGGTATATCCCCAAGTCAAATGACTAAATTATTTAATAAAGAGTGTAGTATACAACTTTTATACATTGAAAGTTACGTAATACAATTCGTATGGATTTTCGTTGCATGCAAAATGTCATAAAAAGATTTAATGTTACCCAATAACGGATATATGAATCCACAAATTTTTGATTTGACATTATATAAAAACAAATAATGAAATGAATAATAGCATATTTACTGTAATGGAATGCAAATGAACATTAAAATTCAGTAAATTGTGTTAACCACCACAACCATTATTTACAAATGTTAGTACAGTTTTTATACACTGGTTTAGTTGTACAAGGAGTAGGCAAATCAATTATATCCACTACATCACCCATTCAACACATAAGTGAAAATGAAGCTCTATTATAAAATGTGTCTTTGCTAGTCATAAGAAATGCAAATGTCAAAAATATTGACTCAATATTGCAACTCCACATTCACACAATGTTCTACATGGCATTTAAAAAGGACATCCTACACCTTGAGTGTGGCATGCCTTGTGGCATTAATTTATTTTAGGGAAAAAAAAAACTAAAAACAAAATTTGATTTCTCTCTCTCATATTTCCTCCAATAATTTTTAAACGTTAATATATTTTATATACAAGATTTTTTAAAGAAAAAATTACACAAAATTAACGAACGTTTTATTATCTTTCTAGCGAGTACCATAGTGCTATATAAAAAATGGAGAAAAAATGACTCTTTTTTGTGGAGGTTTTGTTCATACAGGAAAAAAACACAAAGTGTTCAGTTAATTCATTAATCATGTATTAATGTAAGTCACTAATTATATTCAAATCAGTAAATATGAATTCCATTTCCAACATGTGTTAGCATTGAAGTTGTACATTGTTTTAAGTTAGGTATTAAGATTAGAGTTATACATTGTTTAAGGTTAGGCGTTAACATTGGATATACATTGTTAATTGTTTTAGGTTAGGTGTTACCCGAAGATTTCCTGCATTTAACTGTAAACCACATCATTCTGTTTCATATGTCAAATTGATATGTGATGTTAGATTTCTTAACCCCGGAACGTTTTCGGGGTATAATCTAGTGGATTATATAAATAACTACTCCGTAAATCATACCATATAAGATATATGTTTACAAGGTAATGTATACTTTAATGTTACAACTCTAACGCCTCCTTTAATGTTATTTAATTTAATGTTACAACTCTAACGCGTCCTATAAAAGCACGTATACTTTTTTTTCATAAACAAAACTTTTCAAATCACTATTGGCACCAAAGTTTTATGTTTAAAAGGAACAAAAAACAAGCCATGAAGCTTATTATTAGCACGCTTGTTATGCTTTTACTAGTTATGACCACATCAGGACATGAAGGTTAGTTTATGTGTGTGTTTGTGTATGATATATGTTATGTATGGAAACATTTGTAGATTATTGTCATCTTATTAATTATATGTTTTTTAACACATATGATTTTTGTATGTTTGATTATTGTTACTGGTTACATTAGATGCTAGGATCAACAATGAAGGTAGGGGGAACACCATGGACGTCATAGATCGGCCCACATGTACGGAACTTGATAATTTGAGTGGTGGTGGAGATTGTGGTAAAGGAGATTGTCACATGTTGTGTACCCGTTTGCACGGGGAAGGTGCTTGGGGAGAATGCTCTGGTGCAACAGAGTGTGAATGTCATTGGTATTGTTAAAAAGCTTCTATATATATCATGTTTAAGAATACAAATATGGTCTTGTATTTATTTGTTTAATTGTCTTCTGTATGGATCAAAATAATGCTTAATAAGTATATAAATACTACCAAATTCTATCACGGTGTTGGTTATATGTTTTGTGTTACTGCATAACTGAAGGAATGCAATTGATGAACGAAGAAAATTAGCTACAAAGAAAAACACGAATGCGTTAATTGAATGATAAGTATTGATTTTTTTTACTTTTATTTTCCCTATTATTATTATCGTATGCATGGATATAGTCAACTGAAGAGCTAGATGAAAATATGATAATTAATGCTTTTAATTGTAACTATGTATATTAATAAAAAACAAATACCAGACGCATGGCACTCTCTCATGAATTCTACCATTTTATTATTTAATTAGGTTAGAGTCCCGTGTGTACACACGGTATATCCCCAAGTCAAATGACTAAATTATTTTATAAAGAGTGTAGTATACAACTTTTATACATTGAAAGTTACGTAATACAATTCATATGGATTTTCGTAGCATGCAAAATATCATAAAAAGATTTAATGTTACCCAATAACGGATATATGAATCCACAAATTTTTGATTTGACATTATTTAAAAACAAATAAATAAATGAATAATAGCATATTTACTGTAACGGAATGCAAATGAACATTAAAATTCAATAAATTGTGTTAACCACCACAACCATGATTTACAAATGTTAGCACAGTTTTTATACACTGGTTTAGTTGTACAAGAGGTAGGCAAATCAAGTATATCCACTACATCACCCATTCAACACATAAGTGAAAATGAAGCTCTATTATAAAATGTGTCTTTGCTGGTCATAAGAAATGCAAATGTCAAAAATATTGACTCTATATTGCAACTCCGCATTCACACAATGTTCCACATGGCTTTCAAAGAGGACATCCTACACCTTGACTGTGGCATGCCTTGTGGCATTAATTTATTTTAGGGAAAAAAATTAAAAACAGTATGATTTTTTTCTCTCATATTACCTCCAATAATTTTGAAACGTTAATATATTTTATATACAAGATTTTTTTAAAGAAAAAATTACACAAAATTAACGAACGTTTTATTATCTTTCTAGCGAGTACCATAGTGCTATATAAAAAATAGAGAAAAAACGACTCTTTTTTGTGGAGGTTTTGTTCATACAGGAAAAAAACACAAAGTGTTCAGGTAATGCATTAATCATGTATTAATGTAAGTCACTAATTATATTCAAATCAGTAAATATGAATTCCATTTCCAACATGTGTTAGCATTGAAGTTATACATTGTTTTAAGTTAGGTATTAAGATTAGAGTTATACATTGTTTATGGTTAGGCGTTAACATTGGATATACATTGTTAATTATTTTAGGTTAGGTATTACCCGAAGATTTCCTGCATTTAACTGTAAAGCACATCATTCTGTTTCATATGTCAAATTGATATGTCATATTAGATTTCTTAACCCCGGAACGTTTCCGGAGTATAATCTAGTGGATTATATAAATAACTACTCCGTAAATCATACCATATAAGATATATGTATGCAAGGTAATGTATACTTTAATGTTACAACTCTAACGCCTCCTTTAATGTTATTTAATTTAATGTTACAACTCTAACGCGTCCTATAAAAGCACGTATACTTTTTTTTCATAAACAAAACTTTTCAAATCACTATTGGCACTAAAGTTTTATGTTTAAAAGGAACAAAACACAAGCCATGAAGCTTATTATTAGCACGCTTGTTATGCTTTTACTAGTTATGACCACATCAGGACATGAAGGTTAGTTTATGTGTGTGTTTGTGTATGATATATGTTATGTATGGAAACATTTGTAGATTATTGTCATCTTATTAATTATATATTTTTTAACACATATGATTTTTGTATGTTTGATTATTGTTACTGGTTACATTAGATGCTAGGATCAACAATGAAGGTAGGGGGAACACCATGGACGTCATAGATCGGCCCACATGTACGGAACTTGATAATTTGACTGGTGGTGGAGATTGTGGTAAAGGAGATTGTCACATGTTGTGTACCCGTTTGCATGGGGAAGGTGCTTGGGGAGAATGCTCTGGTGCAACAGAGTGTGAATGTCATTGGTATTGTTAAAAAGCTTCTATATGTATCATGTTTAAGAATACAAATATGGTCTTGTATTTATTTGTTTATTTGTCTTCTGTATGGATCAAAATAATGCTTAATAAGTATATAAATACTACCAAATTCTATCACGGTGTTGGTTATATGTTTTGTGTTACTGTATAACTGAAGGAATGCAATTGATGAACGAAGAAAATTAGCTACAAAGAAAAACACGAATGCGTTAATTGAATGATAAGTATTGAATTTTTTTTTACTTTTATTTTCCGTATTATTATTATCATATGCATGGATATAGTCAACTGAAGAGCTAGATGAAAATATGATAATTAATGCTTTTAATTGAAACTATCTATATTAATAAAAAACAAATACCAGACGCATGGCACTCTCTGATGAATTCTACCATTTTATTATTCAATTAGGTTAGAGTCCCGTGTGTACACACGGTATATCCCCAAGTCAAATGACTAAATTATTTAATAAAGAGTGTAGTATACAACTTTTATACATTGAAAGTTACGTAATACAATTCGTATGGATTTTCGTTGCATGCAAAATATCATAAAAAGATTTAATGTTACCCAATAACGGATATATGAATCCACAAATTTTTGATTTGACATTATTTAAAAACAAATAATGAAATGAATAATAGCATATTTACTGTAACGGAATGCAAATGAACATTAAAATTCAATAAATTGTGTTAACCACCACAACCATTATTTACAAATGTTAGTACAGTTTTTATACACTGGTTTAGTTGTACAAGGAGTAGGCAAATCAAGTATATCCACTACATCACCCATTCAACACATAAGTGAAAATGAAGCTCTATTATAAAACGTTTCTTTGCTGGTCATAAGAAATGCAAATGTCAAAAATATTGACTCAATATTGCAACTCCGCATTCACACAATATTCTACATGGCATTTAAAGAGGACATCCTACACCTTGAGTGTGGCATGCCTTGTGGCATTAATTTATTTTAGGGAAAAAAACTAAAAACAAAATTTGATTTTTCTCTCTCATATTTTCTCCAATAATTTTTAAACGTTGATATATTTTATATACAAGATTTTTTTAAAGAAAAAATTACACAAAATTAACGAACGTTTTGTTATCTTTCTAGCGAGTACCATAGTGCTATATAAAAAATGGAGAAAAAACGACTCTTTTTTGTGGAGGTTTTGTTCATACAGGAAAAAAACACAAAGTGTTCAGGTAATTCATTAATCATGTATTAATGTAAGTCACTAATTATATTCAAATCTGTAAATATGAATTCCATTTCCAATATGTGTTAGCATAGAAGTTGTACATTGTTTTAAGTTAGGTATTAAGATTAGAGTTATACATTGTTTAAGGTTAGGCGTTAACATTGGAGATACATTGTTAATTGTTTTAGGTTAGGTGTTACCCGAAGATTTCCTGCATTTAACTGTAAAGCACATCATTCTGTTTCATATGTCAAATTGATATGTCATATTAGATTTCTAAACCCCGGAACGTTTCCGGGGTATAATCTAGTGGATTATATAAATAATTACTCCGTAAATCATACCATATAAGATATATGTATACAAGGTAATGTATACTTTAATGTTACAACTCTAACGCCTCCTTTAATGTTATTTAATTTAATGTTACAACTCTAACGCGTCCTATAAAAGAACGTATACTTTTTATTCATAAACAAAACTTTTCAAATCACTATTGGCACTAAAGATTTATGTTTAAAAGGAACAAAACACAAGCCATGAAGCTTATTATTAGCACGCTTGTTATGCTTTTACTAGTTATGACCACATCAGGACATGAAGGTTAGTTTATGTGTGTGTTTGTGTGTGATATATGTTATGTATGAAAACATTTTTAGATTATTGTCATCTTATTAATTATATGTTTTTTAACACATATGATTTTTGTATGTTTGATTATTGTTACCGGTTACATTAGATGCTAGGATCAACAATGAAGGTAGGGGGAACACCATGGACGTCATAGATCGGCCCACATGTACGGAACTTGATAATTTGAGTGGTGGTGGAGATTGTGGTAAAGGAGATTGTCACATGTTGTGTACCCGTTTGCACGGGGAAGGTGCTTGGGGAGAATGCTCTGGTGCAACAGAGTGTGAATGTCATTGGTATTGTTAAAAAGCTTCTATATATATCATGTTTAAGAATACAAATATGGTCTTGTATTTATTTGTTTAATTGTCTTCTGTATGGATCAAAATAATGCTTAATAAGTATATAAATACTACCAAATTCTATCACGGTGTTGGTTATATGTTTTGTGTTACTGTATAACTGAAGGAATGCAATTGATGAACGAAGAAAATTAGCTACAAAGAAAAACACGAATGCGTTAATTGAATGATAAGTATTGATTTTTTTTACTTTTATTTTCCGTATTATTATTATCGTATGCATGGATATAGTCAACTGAAGAGCTAGATGAAAATATGATAATTAATGCTTTTAATTGAAACTATCTATATTAATAAAAAACAAATACCAGACGCATGGCACTCTCTGATGAATTCTACCATTTTATTATTCAATTAGGTTAGAGTCCCGTGTGTACACACGGTATATCCCCAAGTCAAATGACTAAATTATTTAATAAAGAGTGTAGTATACAACTTTTATACATTGAAAGTTACGTAATACAATTCGTATGGATTTTCGTTGCATGCAAAATATCATAAAAAGATTTAATGTTACCCAATAACGGATATATGAATCCACAAATTTTTGATTTGACATTATTTAAAAACAAATAATGAAATGAATAATAGCATATTTACTGTAACGGAATGCAAATGAACATTAAAATTCAATAAATTGTGTTAACCACCACAACCATTATTTACAAATGTTAGTACAGTTTTTATACACTGGTTTAGTTGCACAAGGAGTAGGCAAATCAAGTATATCCACTACATCACCCATTCAACACATAAGTGAAAATGAAGCTCTATTATAAAACGTTTCTTTGCTGGTCATAAGAAATGCAAATGTCAAAAATATTGACTCAATATTGCAACTCCGCATTCACACAATATTCTACATGGCATTTAAAGAGGACATCCTACACCTTGAGTGTGGCATGCCTTGTGGCATTAATTTATTTTAGGGAAAAAAACTAAAAACAAAATTTGATTTTTCTCTCTCATATTTTCTCCAATAATTTTTAAACGTTGATATATTTTATATACAAGATTTTTTTAAAGAAAAAATTACACAAAATTAACGAACGTTTTGTTATCTTTCTAGCGAGTACCATAGTGCTATATAAAAAATGGAGAAAAAACGACTCTTTTTTGTGGAGGTTTTGTTCATACAGGAAAAAAACACAAAGTGTTCAGGTAATTCATTAATCATGTATTAATGTAAGTCACTAATTATATTCAAATCTGTAAATATGAATTCCATTTCCAATATGTGTTAGCATAGAAGTTGTACATTGTTTTAAGTTAGGTATTAAGATTAGAGTTATACATTGTTTAAGGTTAGGCGTTAACATTGGAGATACATTGTTAATTGTTTTAGGTTAGGTGTTACCCGAAGATTTCCTGCATTTAACTGTAAAGCACATCATTCTGTTTCATATGTCAAATTGATATGTCATATTAGATTTCTAAACCCCGGAACGTTTCCGGGGTATAATCTAGTGGATTATATAAATAATTACTCCGTAAATCATACCATATAAGATATATGTATACAAGGTAATGTATACTTTAATGTTACAACTCTAACGCCTCCTTTAATGTTATTTAATTTAATGTTACAACTCTAACGCGTCCTATAAAAGAACGTATACTTTTTATTCATAAACAAAACTTTTCAAATCACTATTGGCACTAAAGATTTATGTTTAAAAGGAACAAAACACAAGCCATGAAGCTTATTATTAGCACGCTTGTTATGCTTTTACTAGTTATGACCACATCAGGACATGAAGGTTAGTTTATGTGTGTGTTTGTGTGTGATATATGTTATGTATGAAAACATTTTTAGATTATTGTCATCTTATTAATTATATGTTTTTTAACACATATGATTTTTGTATGTTTGATTATTGTTACCGGTTACATTAGATGCTAGGATCAACAATGAAGGTAGGGGGAACACCATGGACGTCATAGATCGGCCCACATGTACGGAACTTGATAATTTGAGTGGTGGTGGAGATTGTGGTAAAGGAGATTGTCACATGTTGTGTACCCGTTTGCACGGGGAAGGTGCTTGGGGAGAATGCTCTGGTGCAACAGAGTGTGAATGTCATTGGTATTGTTAAAAAGCTTCTATATATATCATGTTTAAGAATACAAATATGGTCTTGTATTTATTTGTTTAATTGTCTTCTGTATGGATCAAAATAATGCTTAATAAGTATATAAATACTACCAAATTCTATCACGGTGTTGGTTATATGTTTTGTGTTACTGTATAACTGAAGGAATGCAATTGATGAACGAAGAAAATTAGCTACAAAGAAAAACACGAATGCGTTAATTGAATGATAAGTATTGATTTTTTTTACTTTTATTTTCCGTATTATTATTATCGTATGCATGGATATAGTCAACTGAAGAGCTAGATGAAAATATGATAATTAATGCTTTTAATTGAAACTATCTATATTAATAAAAAACAAATACCAGACGCATGGCACTCTCTGATGAATTCTACCATTTTATTATTCAATTAGGTTAGAGTCCCGTGTGTACACACGGTATATCCCCAAGTCAAATGACTAAATTATTTAATAAAGAGTGTAGTATACAACTTTTATACATTGAAAGTTACGTAATACAATTCGTATGGATTTTCGTTGCATGCAAAATATCATAAAAAGATTTAATGTTACCCAATAACGGATATATGAATCCACAAATTTTTGATTTGACATTATTTAAAAACAAATAATGAAATGAATAATAGCATATTTACTGTAACGGAATGCAAATGAACATTAAAATTCAATAAATCGTGTTAACCACCACAACCATTATTTACAAATGTTAGTACAGTTTTTATACACTGGTTTAGTTGTACAAGGAGTAGGCAAATCAAGTATATCCACTACATCACCCATTCAACACATAAGTGAAAATGAAGCTCTATTATAAAACGTTTCTTTGCTGGTCATAAGAAATGCAAATGTCAAAAATATTGACTCAATATTGCAACTCCGCATTCACACAATATTCTACATGGCATTTAAAGAGGACATCCTACACCTTGAGTGTGGCATGCCTTGTGGCATTAATTTATTTTAGGGAAAAAAACTAAAAACAAAATTTGATTTTTCTCTCTCATATTTTCTCCAATAATTTTTAAACGTTGATATATTTTATATACAAGATTTTTTTAAAGAAAAAATTACACAAAATTAACGAACGTTTTGTTATCTTTCTAGCGAGTACCATAGTGCTATATAAAAAATGGAGAAAAAACGACTCTTTTTTGTGGAGGTTTTGTTCATACAGGAAAAAAACACAAAGTGTTCAGGTAATTCATTAATCATGTATTAATGTAAGTCACTAATTATATTCAAATCTGTAAATATGAATTCCATTTCCAATATGTGTTAGCATAGAAGTTGTACATTGTTTTAAGTTAGGTATTAAGATTAGAGTTATACATTGTTTAAGGTTAGGCGTTAACATTGGAGATACATTGTTAATTGTTTTAGGTTAGGTGTTACCCGAAGATTTCCTGCATTTAACTGTAAAGCACATCATTCTGTTTCATATGTCAAATTGATATGTCATATTAGATTTCTAAACCCCGGAACGTTTCCGGGGTATAATCTAGTGGATTATATAAATAATTACTCCGTAAATCATACCATATAAGATATATGTATACAAGGTAATGTATACTTTAATGTTACAACTCTAACGCCTCCTTTAATGTTATTTAATTTAATGTTACAACTCTAACGCGTCCTATAAAAGAATGTATACTTTTTATTCATAAACAAAACTTTTCAAATCACTATTGGCACTAAAGATTTATGTTTAAAAGGAACAAAACACAAGCCATGAAGCTTATTATTAGCACGCTTGTTATGCTTTTACTAGTTATGACCACATCAGGACATGAAGGTTAGTTTATGTGTGTGTTTGTGTGTGATATATGTTATGTATGAAAACATTTTTAGATTATTGTCATCTTATTAATTATATGTTTTTTAACACATATGATTTTTGTATGTTTGATTATTGTTACCGGTTACATTAGATGCTAGGATCAACAATGAAGGTAGGGGGAACACCATGGACGTCATAGATCGGCCCACATGTACGGAACTTGATAATTTGAGTGGTGGTGGAGATTGTGGTAAAGGAGATTGTCACATGTTGTGTACCCGTTTGCACGGGGAAGGTGCTTGGGGAGAATGCTCTGGTGCAACAGAGTGTGAATGTCATTGGTATTGTTAAAAAGCTTCTATATATATCATGTTTAAGAATACAAATATGGTCTTGTATTTATTTGTTTAATTGTCTTCTGTATGGATCAAAATAATGCTTAATAAGTATATAAATACTACCAAATTCTATCACGGTGTTGGTTATATGTTTTGTGTTACTGTATAACTGAAGGAATGCAATTGATGAACGAAGAAAATTAGCTACAAAGAAAAACACGAATGCGTTAATTGAATGATAAGTATTGATTTTTTTTACTTTTATTTTCCGTATTATTATTATCGTATGCATGGATATAGTCAACTGAAGAGCTAGATGAAAATATGATAATTAATGCTTTTAATTGAAACTATCTATATTAATAAAAAACAAATACCAGACGCATGGCACTCTCTCATGAATTCTACCATTTTATTATTTAATTATGTTAGAGTCCCGTGTGTACACACGGTATATCCCCAAGTCAAATGACTAAATTATTTAATAAAGAGTGTAGTATACAACTTTTATACATTGAAAGTTACGTAATACAATTCGTATGGATTTTCGTTGCATGCAAAATATCATAAAAAGATTTAATGTTACCCAATAACGGATATATGAATCCACAAATTTTTGATTTGACATTATTTAAAAACAAATAATGAAATGAATAATAGCATATTTACTGTAACGGAATGCAAATGAACATTAAAATTCAATAAATTGTGTTAACCACCACAACCATTATTTACAAATGTTAGTACAGTTTTTATACACTGGTTTAGTTGTACAAGGAGTAGGCAAATCAAGTATATCCACTACATCACCCATTCAACACATAAGTGAAAATGAAGCTCTATTATAAAACGTTTCTTTGCTGGTCATAAGAAATGCAAATGTCAAAAATATTGACTCAATATTGCAACTCCGCATTCACACAATATTCTACATGGCATTTAAAGAGGACATCCTACACCTTGAGTGTGGCATGCCTTGTGGCATTAATTTATTTTAGGGAAAAAAACTAAAAACAAAATTTGATTTTTCTCTCTCATATTTCCTCCAATAATTTTTAAACGTTGATATATTTTATATACAAGATTTTTTTAAAGAAAAAATTACACAAAATTAACGAACGTTTTGTTATCTTTCTAGCGAGTACCATAGTGCTATATAAAAAATGGAGAAAAAACGACTCTTTTTTGTGGAGGTTTTGTTCATACAGGAAAAAAAACACAAAGTGTTCAGGTAATTCATTAATCATGTATTAATGTAAGTCACTAATTATATTCAAATCAGTAAATATGAATTCCATTTCCAATATGTGTTAGCATAGAAGTTGTACATTGTTTTAAGTTAGGTATTAAGATTAGAGTTATACATTGTTTAAGGTTAGGCGTTAACATTGGAGATACATTATTAATTGTTTTAGGTTAGGTGTTACCCCAAGATTTCCTGCATTTAACTGTAAAGCACATCATTCTGTGTCATATGTCAAATTGATATGTCATATTAGATTTCTTAACCCCGGAACGTTTCCGGGGTATAATCTAGTGGATTATATAAATAATTACTCCGTAAATCATACCATATAAGATATATGTATACAAGGTAATGTATACTTTAATGTTACAACTCTAACGCCTCCTTTAATGTTATTTAATTTAATGTTACAACTCTAACGCGTCCTATAAAAGGACGTATACTTTTTATTCATAAACAAACCTTTTCAAATCACTATTGGCACTAAAGATTTATGTTTAAAAGGAACAAAACACAAGCCATGAAGCTTATTATTAGCTCGCTTGTTATGCTTTTACTAGTTATGACCACATCAGGACATGAAGGTTAGTTTATGTGTGTGTTTGTGTGTGATATATGTTATGTATGAAAACATTTGTAGATTATTGTCATCTTATTAATTATATGTTTTTTAACACATATGATTTTTGTATGTTTGATTATTGTTACTGGTTACATTAGATGCTAGGATCAACAATGAAGGTAGGGGGAACACCATGGACGTCATAGATCGGCCCACATGTACAGAACTTGATAATTTGAGTGGTGGTGGAGATTGTGGTAAAGGAGATTGTCACATGTTGTGTACCCGTTTGCACGGGGAAGGTGCTTGGGGAGAATGCTCTGGTGCAACAGAGTGTGAATGTCATTGGTATTGTTAAAAAGCTTCTATATATATCATGTTTAAGAATACAAATATGGTCTTGTATTTATTTGTTTAATTGTCTTCTGTATGGATCAAAATAATGCTTAATAAGTATATAAATACTACCAAATTCTATCACGGTGTTGGTTATATGTTTTGTGTTACTGTATAACTGAAGGAATGCAATTGATGAACGAAGAAAATTAGCTACAAAGAAAAACACGAATGCGTTAATTGAATGATAAGTATTGATTTTTTTTACTTTTATTTTCCGTATTATTATTATCGTATGCATGGATATAGTCAACTGAAGAGCTAGATGAAAATATGATAATTAATGCTTTTAATTGAAACTATCTATATTAATAAAAAACAAATACCAGACGCATGGCACTCTCTCATGAATTCTACCATTTTATTATTTAATTATGTTAGAGTCCCGTGTGTACACACGGTATATCCCCAAGTCAAATGACTAAATTATTTAATAAAGAGTGTAGTATACAACTTTTATACATTGAAAGTTACGTAATACAATTCGTATGGATTTTCATTGCATGCAAAATATCATAAAAAGATTTAATGTTACCCAATAACGGATATATGAATCCACAAATTTTTGATTTGACATTATTTAAAAACAAATAATGAAATGAATAATAGCATATTTACTGTAACGGAATGCAAATGAACATTAAAATTCAATAAATTGTGTTAACCACCACAACCATTATTTACAAATGTTAGTACAGTTTTTATACACTGGTTTAGTTGTATAAGGAGTAGGCAAATCAAGTATATCCACTACATCACCCATTCAACACATAAGTGAAAATGAAGCTCTATTATAAAACGTTTCTTTGCTGGTCATAAGAAATGCAAATGTCAAAAATATTGACTCAATATTGCAACTCCGCATTCACACAATATTCTACATGGCATTTAAAAAGGACATCCTACACCTTGAGTGTGGCATGCCTTGTGGCATTAATTTATTTTAGGGAAAAAAACTAAAAACAAAATTTGATTTTTCTCTCTCATATTTCCTCCAATAATTTTTAAACGTTGATATATTTTATATACAAGATTTTTTAAAGAAAAAATTACACAAAATTAACGAACGTTTTGTTATCTTTCTAGCGAGTACCATAGTGCTATATAAAAAATGGAGAAAAAACGACTCTTTTTTGTGGAGGTTTTGTTCATACAGAAAAAAAACACAAAGTGTTCAGGTAATTCATTAATCATGTATTAATGTAAGTCACTAATTATATTCAAATCAGTAAATATGAATTCCGTTTCCAATATGTGTTAGCATAGAAGTTGTACATTGTTTTAAGTTAGGTATTAAGTTTAGAGTTATACATTGTTTAAGGTTAGGCGTTAACATTGGAGATACATTGTTAATTGTTTTAGGTTAGGTGTTACCCGAAGATTTCCTGCATTTAACTGTAAAGCACATCATTCTGTTTCATATGTCAAATTGATATGTCATATTAGATTTCTTAACCCCGGAACGTTTCCGGGGTATAATCTAGTGGATTATATAAATAATTACTCCGTAAATCATACCATATAAGATATATATATATATACAAGGTAATGTATACTTTAATGTTACAACTCTAACGCCTCCTTTAGTGTTATTTAATTTAATGTTACAACTCTAACGCGTCCTATAAAAGCACGTATACTTTTTATTCATAAACAAAACTTTTCAAATCACTATTGGCACTAAAGATTTATGTTTAAAAGGAACAAAACACAAGCCATGAAGCTTATTATTAGCACGCTTGTTATGCTTTTACTAGTTATGACCACATCAGGACATGAAGGTTAGTTTATGTGTGTGTTTGTGTGTGATATATGTTATGTATGAAAACATTTGTAGATTATTGTCATCTTATTAATTATATGTTTTTTAACACATATGATTTTTGTATGTTTGATTATTGTTACTGGTTACATTAGATGCTAGGATCAACAATGAAGGTAGGGGGAACACCATGGACGTCATAGATCAGCCCACATGTACAGAACTTGATAATTTGAGTGGTGGTGGAGATTGTGGTAAAGGAGATTGTCACATGTTGTGTACCCGTTTGCACGGGGAAGGTGCTTGGGGAGAATGCTCTGGTGCAACAGAGTGTGAATGTCATTGGTATTGTTAAAAAGCTTCTATATATATCATGTTTAAGAATACAAATATGGTCTTGTATTTATTTGTTTAATTGTCTTCTGTATGGATCAAAATAATGCTTAATAAGTATATAAATACTACCAAATTCTATCACGGTGTTGGTTATATGTTTTGTGTTACTGTATAACTGAAGGAATGCAATTGATGAACGAAGAAAATTAGCTACAAAGAAAAACACGAATGCGTTAATTGAATGATAAGTATTGATTTTTTTTACTTTTATTTTCCGTATTATTATTATCGTATGCATGGATATAGTCAACTGAAGAGCTATATGAAAATATGATAATTAATGCTTTTAATTGAAACTATCTATATTAATAAAAAAACAAATACCAGACGCATGGCACTCTCTCATGAATTCTACCATTTTATTATTTAATTATGTTAGAGTCCCGTGTGTACACACGGTATATCCCCAAGTCAAATGACTAAATTATTTAATAAAGAGTGTAGTATACAACTTTTATACATTGAAAGTTACGTAATACAATTCGTATGGATTTTTGTTGCATGCAAAATATCATAAAAAGATTTAATGTTACCCAATAACAGATATATGAATCCACAAATTTTTGATTTGACATTATTTAAAAACAAATAATGAAATGAATAATAGCATATTTACTGTAACGGAATGCAAATGAACATTAAAATTCAATAAATTGTGTTAACCACCACAACCATTATATACAAATGTTAGTACAGTTTTTATACACTGGTTTAGTTGTACAAGGAGTAGGCAAATCAAGTATATCCACTACATCATCCATTCAACACATAAGTGAAAATGAAGCTCTATTATAAAACGTTTCTTTGCTGGTCATAAGAAATGCAAATGTCAAAAATATTGACTCAATATTGTAACTCCGCATTCACACAATATTCTACATGGCATTTAAAGAGGACATCCTACACCTTGAGTGTGGCATGCCTTGTGGCATTAATTTATTTTAGGGAAAAAAACTAAAAACAAAATTTGATTTTTCTCTCTCATATTTCCTCCAATAATTTTTAAACGTTGATATATTTTATATACAAGATTTTTTTAAAGAAAAAATTACACAAAATTAACGAACGTTTTGTTATCTTTCTAGCGAGTACCATAGTGCTATATAAAAAATGGAGAAAAAACGACTCTTTTTTGTGGAGGTTTTGTTCATACAGAAAAAAACACAAAGTGTTGAGGTAATTCATTAATCATGTATTAATGTAAGTCACTAATTATATTCAAATCAGTAAATATGAATTCCATTTCCAATATGTGTTAGCATAGAAGTTGTACATTGTTTTAAGTTAGGTATTAAGATTAGAGTTATACATTGTTTAAGGTTAGGCGTTAACATTGGAGATACATTGTTAATTGTTTTAGGTTAGGTGTTACCCGAAGATTTCCTGCATTTAACTGTAAAGCACATCATTCTGTTTCATATGTCAAATTGATATGTCATATTAGATTTCTTAACCCCGGAACGTTTCCGGGGTATAATCTAGTGGATTATATAAATAATTACTCCGTAAATCATACCATATAAGATATATGTATACAAGGTAATGTATACTTTAATGTTACAACTCTAACGCCTCCTTTAATGTTATTTAATTTAATGTTACAACTCTAACGCGTCCTATAAAAGCACGTATACTTTTTATTCATAAACAAAACTTTTCAAATCACTATTGGCACTAAAGATTTATGTTTAAAAGGAACAAAACACAAGCCATGAAGCTTATTATTAGCACGCTTGTTATTCTTTTACTAGTTATGACCACATCAGGAGATGAAGGTTAGTTTATGTGTGTGTTTGTGTGTGATATATGTTATGTATGAAAACATTTGTAGATTATTGTCATCTTATTAATTATATGTTTTTTAACACATATGATTTTTGTATGTTTGATTATTGTTACTGGTTACATTAGATGCTAGGATCAACAATGAAGGTAGGGGGAACACCATGGACGTCATAGATCGGCCCACATGTACGGAACTTGATAATTTGAGTGGTGGTGGAGATTGTGGTAAAGGAGATTGTCACATGTTGTGTACCCGTTTGCACGGGGAAGGTGCTTGGGGAGAATGCTCTGGTGCAACAGAGTGTGAATGTCATTGGTATTGTTAAAAAGCTTCTATATATATCATGTTTAAGAATACAAATATGGTCTTGTATTTATTTGTTTAATTGTCTTCTGTATGGATCAAAATAATGCTTAATAAGTATATAAATACTACCAAATTCTATCACGGTGTTGGTTATATGTTTTGTGTTACTGTATAACTGAAGGAATGCAATTGATGAACGAAGAAAATTAGCTACAAAGAAAAACACGAATGCGTTAATTGAATGATAAGTATTGATTTTTTTTACTTTTATTTTCCGTATTATTATTATCGTATGCATGGATATAGTCAACTGAAGAGCTAGATGAAAATATGATAATTAATGCTTTTAATTGAAACTATCTATATTAATAAAAAACAAATACCAGACGCATGGCACTCTCTCATGAATTCTACCATTTTATTATTTAATTATGTTAGAGTCCCGTGTGTACACACGGTATATCCCCAAGTCAAATGACTAAATTATTTAATAAAGAGTGTAGTATACAACTTTTATACATTGAAAGTTACGTAATACAATTCGTATGGATTTTCGTTGCATGCAAAATATCATAAAAAGATTTAATGTTACCCAATAACGGATATATGAATCCACAAATTTTTGATTTGACATTATTTAAAAACAAATAATGAAATGAATAATAGCATATTTACTGTAACGGAATGCAAATGAACATTAAAATTCAATAAATTATGTTAACCACCACAACCATTATTTACAAATGTTAGTACAGTTTTTATACACTGGTTTAGTTGTACAAGGAGTAGGCAAATCAAGTATATCCACTACATCACCCATTCAACACATAAGTGAAAATGAAGCTCTATTATAAAACGTTTCTTTGCTGGTCATAAGAAATGCAAATGTCAAAAATATTGACTCAATATTGCAACTCCGCATTCACACAATATTCTACATGGCATTTAAAGAGGACATCCTACACCTTGAGTGTGGCATGCCTTGTGGCATTAATTTATTTTAGGGAAAAAAACTAAAAACAAAATTTGATTTTTCTCTCTCATATTTCCTCCAATAATTTTTAAACGTTGATATATTTTATATACAAGATTTTTTTAAAGAAAAAATTACACAAAATTAACGAACGTTTTGTTATCTTTCTAGCGAGTACCATAGTGCTATATAAAAAATGGAGAAAAAACGACTCTTTTTTGTGGAGGTTTTGTTCATACAGGAAAAAAACACAAAGTGTTCAGGTAATTCATTAATCATGTATTAATGTAAGTCACTAATTATATTCAAATCAGTAAATATGAATTCCATTTCCAATATGTGTTAGCATAGAAGTTGTACATTGTTTTAAGTTAGGTATTAAGATTAGAGTTATACATTGTTTAAGGTTAGGCGTTAACATTGGAGATACATTGTTAATTGTTTTAGGTTAGGTGTTACCCCAAGATTTCCTGCATTAAACTGTAAAGCACATCATTCTGTGTCATATGTCAAATTGATATGTCATATTAGATTTCTTAACCCCGGAACGTTTCCGGGGTATAATCTAGTGGATTATATAAATAATTACTCCGTAAATCATACCATATAAGATATATGTATACAAGGTAATGTATACTTTAATGTTACAACTCTAACGCCTCCTTTAATGTTATTTAATTTAATGTTACAACTCTAACGCGTCCTATAAAAGCACGTATACTTTTTATTCATAAACAAACCTTTTCAAATCACTATTGGCACTAAAGATTTATGTTTAAAAGGAACAAAACACAAGCCATGAAGCTTATTATTAGCTCGCTTGTTATGCTTTTACTAGTTATGACCACATCAGGACATGAAGGTTAGTTTATGTGTGTGTTTGTGTGTGATATATGTTATGTATGAAAACATTTGTAGATTATTGTCATCTTATTAATTATATGTTTTTTAACACATATGATTTTTGTATGTTTGATTATTGTTACTGGTTACATTAGATGCTAGGATCAACAATGAAGGTAGGGAGAACACCATGGACGTCATAGATCGGCCCACATGTACGGAACTTGATAATTTGAGTGGTGGTGGAGATTGTGGTAAAGGAGATTGTCACATGTTGTGTACCCGTTTGCACGGGGAAGGTGCTTGGGGAGAATGCTCTGGTGCAACAGAGTGTGAATGTCATTGGTATTGTTAAAAAGCTTCTATATATATCATGTTTAAGAATACAAATATGGTCTTGTATTTATTTGTTTAATTGTCTTCTGTATGGATCAAAATAATGCTTAATAAGTATATAAATACTACCAAATTCTATCACGGTGTTGGTTATATGTTTTGTGTTACTGTATAACTGAAGGAATGCAATTGATGAACGAAGAAAATTAGCTACAAAGAAAAACACGAATGCGTTAATTGAATGATAAGTATTGATTTTTTTTTACTTTTATTTTCCGTATTATTATTATCGTATGCATGGATATAGTCAACTGAAGAGCTAGATGAAAATATGATAATTAATGCTTTTAATTGAAACTATCTATATTAATAAAAAACAAATACCAGACGCATGGCACTCTCTCATGAATTCTACCATTTTATTATTTAATTATGTTAGAGTCCCGTGTGTACACACGGTATATCCCCAAGTCAAATGACTAAATTATTTAATAAAGAGTGTAGTATACAACTTTTATACATTGAAAGTTACGTAATACAATTCGTATGGATTTTTGTTGCATGCAAAATATCATAAAAAGATTTAATGTTACCCAATAACGGATATATGAATCCACAAATTTTTGATTTGACATTATTTAAAAACAAATAATGAAATGAATAATAGCATATTTACTGTAACGGAATGCAAATGAACATTAAAATTCAATAAATTGTGTTAACCACCACAACCATTATTTACAAATGTTAGTACAGTTTTTATACACAGGTTTAGTTGTACAAGGAGTAGGCAAATCAAGTATATCCACTACATCACCCATTCAACACATAAGTGAAAATGAAGCTCTATTATAAAACGTTTCTTTGCTGGTCATAAGAAATGCAAATGTCAAAAATATTGACTCAATATTGCAACTCCGCATTCACACAATATTCTACATGGCATTTAAAGAGGACATCCTACACCTTGAGTGTGGCATGCCTTGTGGCATTAATTTATTTTAGGGAAAAAAACTAAAAACAAAATTTGATTTTTCTCTCTCATATTTCCTCCAATAATTTTTAAACGTTGATATATTTTATATACAAGATTTTTTTAAAGAAAAAATTACACAAAATTAACGAACGTTTTGTTATCTTTCTAGCGAGTACCATAGTGCTATATAAAAAATGGAGAAAAAACGACTCTTTTTTGTGGAGGTTTTGTTCATACAGGAAAAAAACACAAAGTGTTCAGGTAATTCATTAATCATGTATTAATGTAAGTCACTAATTATATTCAAATCAGTAAATATGAATTCCATTTCCAATATGTGTTAGCATAGAAGTTGTACATTGTTTTAAGTTAGGTATTAAGATTAGAGTTATACATTGTTTAAGGTTAGGCGTTAACATTGGAGATACATTGTTAATTGTTTTAGGTTAGGTGTTACCCCAAGATTTCCTGCATTAAACTGTAAAGCACATCATTCTGTGTCATATGTCAAATTGATATGTCATATTAGATTTCTTAACCCCGGAACGTTTCCGGGGTATAATCTAGTGGATTATATAAATAATTACTCCGTAAATCATACCATATAAGATATATGTATACAAGGTAATGTATACTTTAATGTTACAACTCTAACGCCTCCTTTAATGTTATTTAATTTAATGTTACAACTCTAACGCGTCCTATAAAAGCACGTATACTTTTTATTCATAAACAAACCTTTTCAAATCACTATTGGCACTAAAGATTTATGTTTAAAAGGAACAAAACACAAGCCATGAAGCTTATTATTAGCTCGCTTGTTATGCTTTTACTAGTTATGACCACATCAGGACATGAAGGTTAGTTTATGTGTGTGTTTGTGTGTGATATATGTTATGTATGAAAACATTTGTAGATTATTGTCATCTTATTAATTATATGTTTTTTAACACATATGATTTTTGTATGTTTGATTATTGTTACTGGTTACATTAGATGCTAGGATCAACAATGAAGGTAGGGAGAACACCATGGACGTCATAGATCGGCCCACATGTACGGAACTTGATAATTTGAGTGGTGGTGGAGATTGTGGTAAAGGAGATTGTCACATGTTGTGTACCCGTTTGCACGGGGAAGGTGCTTGGGGAGAATGCTCTGGTGCAACAGAGTGTGAATGTCATTGGTATTGTTAAAAAGCTTCTATATATATCATGTTTAAGAATACAAATATGGTCTTGTATTTATTTGTTTAATTGTCTTCTGTATGGATCAAAATAATGCTTAATAAGTATATAAATACTACCAAATTCTATCACGGTGTTGGTTATATGTTTTGTGTTACTGTATAACTGAAGGAATGCAATTGATGAACGAAGAAAATTAGCTACAAAGAAAAACACGAATGCGTTAATTGAATGATAAGTATTGATTTTTTTTTACTTTTATTTTCCGTATTATTATTATCGTATGCATGGATATAGTCAACTGAAGAGCTAGATGAAAATATGATAATTAATGCTTTTAATTGAAACTATCTATATTAATAAAAAACAAATACCAGACGCATGGCACTCTCTCATGAATTCTACCATTTTATTATTTAATTATGTTAGAGTCCCGTGTGTACACACCGTATATCCCCAAGTCAAATGACTAAATTATTTAATAAAGAGTGTAGTATACAACTTTTATACATTGAAAGTTACGTAATACAATTCGTATGGATTTTTGTTGCATGCAAAATATCATAAAAAGATTTAATGTTACCCAATAACGGATATATGAATCCACAAATTTTTGATTTGACATTATTTAAAAACAAATAATGAAATGAATAATAGCATATTTACTGTAACGGAATGCAAATGAACATTAAAATTCAATAAATTGTGTTAACCACCACAACCATTATTTACAAATGTTAGTACAGTTTTTATACACTGGTTTAGTTGTACAAGGAGTAGGCAAATCAAGTATATCCACTACATCACCCATTCAACACATAAGTGAAAATGAAGCTCTATTATAAAACGTTTCTTTGCTGGTCATAAGAAATGCAAATGTCAAAAATATTGACTCAATATTGCAACTCCGCATTCACACAATATTCTACATGGCATTTAAAGAGGACATCCTACACCTTGAGTGTGGCATGCCTTGTGGCATTAATTTATTTTAGGGAAAAAAACTAAAAACAAAATTTGATTTTTCTCTCTCATATTTCCTCCAATAATTTTTAAACGTTGATATATTTTATATACAAGATTTTTTTAAAGAAAAAATTACACAAAATTAACGAACGTTTTGTTATCTTTCTAGCGAGTACCATAGTGCTATATAAAAAATGGAGAAAAAACGACTCTTTTTTGTGGAGGTTTTGTTCATACAGGAAAAAAACACAAAGTGTTCAGGTAATTCATTAATCATGTATTAATGTAAGTCACTAATTATATTCAAATCAGTAAATATGAATTCCATTTCCAATATGTGTTAGCATAGAAGTTGTACATTGTTTTAAGTTAGGTATTAAGATTAGAGTTATACATTGTTTAAGGTTAGGCGTTAACATTGGAGATACATTGTTAATTGTTTTAGGTTAGGTGTTACCCCAAGATTTCCTGCATTAAACTGTAAAGCACATCATTCTGTGTCATATGTCAAATTGATATGTCATATTAGATTTCTTAACCCCGGAACGTTTCCGGGGTATAATCTAGTGGATTATATAAATAATTACTCCGTAAATCATACCATATAAGATATATGTATACAAGGTAATGTATACTTTAATGTTACAACTCTAACGCCTCCTTTAATGTTATTTAATTTAATGTTACAACTCTAACGCGTCCTATAAAAGCACGTATACTTTTTATTCATAAACAAACCTTTTCAAATCACTATTGGCACTAAAGATTTATGTTTAAAAGGAACAAAACACAAGCCATGAAGCTTATTATTAGCTCGCTTGTTATGCTTTTACTAGTTATGACCACATCAGGACATGAAGGTTAGTTTATGTGTGTGTTTGTGTGTGATATATGTTATGTATGAAAACATTTGTAGATTATTGTCATCTTATTAATTATATGTTTTTTAACACATATGATTTTTGTATGTTTGATTATTGTTACTGGTTACATTAGATGCTAGGATCAACAATGAAGGTAGGGAGAACACCATGGACGTCATAGATCGGCCCACATGTACGGAACTTGATAATTTGAGTGGTGGTGGAGATTGTGGTAAAGGAGATTGTCACATGTTGTGTACCCGTTTGCACGGGGAAGGTGCTTGGGGAGAATGCTCTGGTGCAACAGAGTGTGAATGTCATTGGTATTGTTAAAAAGCTTCTATATATATCATGTTTAAGAATACAAATATGGTCTTGTATTTATTTGTTTAATTGTCTTCTGTATGGATCAAAATAATGCTTAATAAGTATATAAATACTACCAAATTCTATCACGGTGTTGGTTATATGTTTTGTGTTACTGTATAACTGAAGGAATGCAATTGATGAACGAAGAAAATTAGCTACAAAGAAAAACACGAATGCGTTAATTGAATGATAAGTATTGATTTTTTTTTACTTTTATTTTCCGTATTATTATTATCGTATGCATGGATATAGTCAACTGAAGAGCTAGATGAAAATATGATAATTAATGCTTTTAATTGAAACTATCTATATTAATAAAAAACAAATACCAGACGCATGGCACTCTCTCATGAATTCTACCATTTTATTATTTAATTATGTTAGAGTCCCGTGTGTACACACGGTATATCCCCAAGTCAAATGACTAAATTATTTAATAAAGAGTGTAGTATACAACTTTTATACATTGAAAGTTACGTAATACAATTCGTATGGATTTTTGTTGCATGCAAAATATCATAAAAAGATTTAATGTTACCCAATAACGGATATATGAATCCACAAATTTTTGATTTGACATTATTTAAAAACAAATAATGAAATGAATAATAGCATATTTACTGTAACGGAATGCAAATGAACATTAAAATTCAATAAATTGTGTTAACCACCACAACCATTATTTACAAATGTTAGTACAGTTTTTATACACTGGTTTAGTTGTACAAGGAGTAGGCAAATCAAGTATATCCACTACATCACCCATTCAACACATAAGTGAAAATGAAGCTCTATTATAAAACGTTTCTTTGCTGGTCATAAGAAATGCAAATGTCAAAAATATTGACTCAATATTGCAACTCCGCATTCACACAATATTCTACATGGCATTTAAAGAGGACATCCTACACCTTGAGTGTGGCATGCCTTGTGGCATTAATTTATTTTAGGGAAAAAAACTAAAAACAAAATTTGATTTTTCTCTCTCATATTTCCTCCAATAATTTTTAAACGTTGATATATTTTATATACAAGATTTTTTTAAAGAAAAAATTACACAAAATTAACGAACGTTTTGTTATCTTTCTAGCGAGTACCATAGTGCTATATAAAAAATGGAGAAAAAACGACTCTTTTTTGTGGAGGTTTTGTTCATACAGGAAAAAAACACAAAGTGTTCAGGTAATTCATTAATCATGTATTAATGTAAGTCACTAATTATATTCAAATCAGTAAATATGAATTCCATTTCCAATATGTGTTAGCATAGAAGTTGTACATTGTTTTAAGTTAGGTATTAAGATTAAAGTTATACATTGTTTAAGGTTAGGCGTTAACATTGGAGATACATTGTTAATTGTTTTAGGTTAGGTGTTACCCCAAGATTTCCTGCATTAAACTGTAAAGCACATCATTCTGTGTCATATGTCAAATTGATATGTCATATTAGATTTCTTAACCCCGGAACGTTTCCGGGGTATAATCTAGTGGATTATATAAATAATTACTCCGTAAATCATACCATATAAGATATATGTATACAAGGTAATGTATACTTTAATGTTACAACTCTAACGCCTCCTTTAATGTTATTTAATTTAATGTTACAACTCTAACGCGTCCTATAAAAGCACGTATACTTTTTATTCATAAACAAGCCTTTTCAAATCACTATTGGCACTAAAGATTTATGTTTAAAAGGAACAAAACACAAGCCATGAAGCTTATTATTAGCTCGCTTGTTATGCTTTTACTAGTTATGACCACATCAGGACATGAAGGTTAGTTTATGTGTGTGTTTGTGTGTGATATATGTTATGTATGAAAACATTTGTAGATTATTGTCATCTTATTAATTATATGTTTTTTAACACATATGATTTTTGTATGTTTGATTATTGTTACTGGTTACATTAGATGCTAGGATCAACAATGAACGTAGGGGGAACACCATGGACGTCATAGATCGGCCCACATGTACGGAACTTGATAATTTGAGTGGTGGTGGAGATTGTGGTAAAGGAGATTGTCACATGTTGTGTACCCGTTTGCACGGGGAAGGTGCTTGGGGAGAATGCTCTGGTGCAACAGAGTGTGAATGTCATTGGTATTGTTAAAAAGCTTCTATATATATCATGTTTAAGAATACAAATATGGTCTTGTATTTATTTGTTTAATTGTCTTCTGTATGGATCAAAATAATGCTTAATAAGTATATAAATACTACCAAATTCTATCACGGTGTTGGTTATATGTTTTGTGTTACTGTATAACTGAAGGAATGCAATTGATGAACGAAGAAAATTAGCTACAAAGAAAAACACGAATGCGTTAATTGAATGATAAGTATTGATTTTTTTTTACTTTTATTTTCCGTATTATTATTATCGTATGCATGGATATAGTCAACTGAAGAGCTAGATGAAAATATGATAATTAATGCTTTTAATTGAAACTATCTATATTAATAAAAAACAAATACCAGACGCATGGCACTCTCTCATGAATTCTACCATTTTATTATTTAATTATGTTAGAGTCCCGTGTGTACACACGGTATATCCCCAAGTCAAATGACTAAATTATTTAATAAAGAGTGTAGTATACAACTTTTATACATTGAAAGTTACGTAATACAATTCGTATGGATTTTTGTTGCATGCAAAATATCATAAAAAGATTTAATGTTACCCAATAACGGATATATGAATCCACAAATTTTTGATTTGACATTATTTAAAAACAAATAATGAAATGAATAATAGCATATTTACTGTAACGGAATGCAAATGAACATTAAAATTCAATAAATTGTGTTAACCACCACAACCATTATTTACAAATGTTAGTACAGTTTTTATACACTGGTTTAGTTGTACAAGGAGTAGGCAAATCAAGTATATCCACTACATCACCCATTCAACACATAAGTGAAAATGAAGCTCTATTATAAAACGTTTCTTTGCTGGTCATAAGAAATGCAAATGTCAAAAATATTGACTCAATATTGCAACTCCGCATTCACACAATATTCTACATGGCATTTAAAGAGGACATCCTACACCTTGAGTGTGGCATGCCTTGTGGCATTAATTTATTTTAGGGAAAAAAACTAAAAACAAAATTTGATTTTTCTCTCTCATATTTCCTCCAATAATTTTTAAACGTTGATATATTTTATATACAAGATTTTTTTAAAGAAAAAATTACACAAAATTAACGAACGTTTTGTTATCTTTCTAGCGAGTACCATAGTGCTATATAAAAAATGGAGAAAAAACGACTCTTTTTTGTGGAGGTTTTGTTCATACAGGAAAAAAACACAAAGTGTTCAGGTAATTCATTAATCATGTATTAATGTAAGTCACTAATTATATTCAAATCAGTAAATATGAATTCCATTTCCAATATGTGTTAGCATAGAAGTTGTACATTGTTTTAAGTTAGGTATTAAGATTAGAGTTATACATTGTTTAAGGTTAGGCGTTAACATTGGAGATACAATGTTAATTGTTTTAGGTTAGGAGTTTCCCGAAGATTTCCTGCATTTAACTGTAAAGCACATCATTATGTTTCATATGTCAAATTGATATGTCATATTAGATTTCTTAACCCCGGAACGTTTCCGGGGTATAATCTAGTGGATTATATAAATAATTACTCCGTAAATCATACCATATAAGATATATGTATACAAGGTAATGTATACTTTAATGTTACAACTCTAACGCCTCCTTTAATGTTATTTAATTTAATGTTACAACTCTAACGCGTCCTATAAAAGCACATATACTTTTTATTCATAAACAAAACTTTTCAAATCACTATTGGCACTAAAGATTTATGTTTAAAAGGAACAAAACACAAGCCATGAAGCTTATTATTAGCTCGCTTGTTATGCTTTTACTAGTTATGACCACATCAGGACATGAAGGTTAGTTTATGTGTGTGTTTGTGTGTGATATATGTTATGTATGAAAACATTTGTAGATTATTGTCATCTTATTAATTATATGTTTTTTAACACATATGATTTTTGTATGTTTGATTATTGTTACTGGTTACATTAGATGCTAGGATCAACAATGAAGGTAGGGGGAACACCATGGACGTCATAGATCGGCCCACATGTACGGAACTTGATAATTTGAGTGGTGGTGGAGATTGTGGTAAAGGAGATTGTCACATGTTGTGTACCCGTTTGCACGGGGAAGGTGCTTGGGGAGAATGCTCTGGTGCAACAGAGTGTGAATGTCATTGGTATTGTTAAAAAGCTTCTATATATATCATGTTTAAGAATACAAATATGGTCTTGTATTTATTTGTTTAATTGTCTTCTGTATGGATCAAAATAATGCTTAATAAGTATATAAATACTACCAAATTCTATCACGGTGTTGGTTATATGTTTTGTGTTACTGTATAACTGAAGGAATGCAATTGATGAACGAAGAAAATTAGCTACAAAGAAAAACACGAATGCGTTAATTGAATGATAAGTATTGATTTTTTTTACTTTTATTTTCCGTATTATTATTATCGTATGCATGGATATAGTCAACTGAAGAGCTAGATGAAAATATGATAATTAATGCTTTTAATTGAAACTATCTATATTAATAAAAAACAAATACCAGACGCATGGCACTCTCTCATGAATTCTACCATTTTATTATTTAATTATGTTAGAGTCCCGTGTGTACACACGGTATATCCCCAAGTCAAATGACTAAATTATTTAATAAAGAGTGTAGTATACAACTTTTATACATTGAAAGTTACGTAATACAATTCGTATGGATTTTCGTTGCATGCAAAATATCATAAAAAGATTTAATGTTACCCAATAACGGATATATGAATCCACAAATTTTTGATTTGACATTATTTAAAAACAAATAATGAAATGAATAATAGCATATTTACTGTAACGGAATGCAAATGAACATTAAAATTCAATAAATTGTGTTAACCACCACAACCATTATTTACAAATGTTAGTACAGTTTTTATACACTGGTTTAGTTGTACAAGGAGTAGGCAAATCAAGTATATCCACTACATCACCCATTCAACACATAAGTGAAAATGAAGCTCTATTATAAAACGTTTCTTTGCTGGTCATAAGAAATGCAAATGTCAAAAATATTGACTCAATATTGCAACTCCGCATTCACACAATGTTCTACATGGCATTTAAAGAGGACATCCTACCCCTTGAGTGTGGCATGCCTTGTGGCATTAATTTATTTTAGGGAAAAAAACTAAAAACAAAATTTGATTTTTCTCTCTCATATTTCCTCCAATAATTTTTAAACGTTGATATATTTTATATACAAGATTTTTTTAAAGAAAAAATTACACAAAATTAACGAACGTTTTGTTATCTTTCTAGCGAGTACCATAGTGCGATATAAAAAATGGAGAAAAACGACTCTTTTTTGTGGAGGTTTTGTTCATACAGAAAAAAAACACAAAGTGTTCAGGTAATGCATTAATCATTTATTAATGTAAGTCACTAATTATATTCAAATCAGTAAATATGAATTCCATTTCCAACATGTGTTAGCATTGAAGTTGTACATTGTTTTAAGTTAGGTATTGTCACACCCTCAAATTTCCACGTGCGGGGTTTTACCGCGAGGCGTGTGACACACCAGGATCCAAGTCAACGGTCACAATAAACGACACTATATGTTTAGCTCAACACAGCGGAAGCATAATATGTATTACAACTCAAAATGAAATTTAAATTTGAAATGTTTAATCAAAACATGCTTATGATTCCTAGACGCCGTGAGACTCCGTGCGCCTATCGACAGCTGCTACCTTAGCGACCTGAGACAAACATGCTAAAAAACGTCAGCAAATAATGCCGGTGAGTTCACAGGTTTTTAATGAATACCGACTCCAAATGTATACCAACTCCAAGTGAAAAATCGACTACAAATGAATACCCATGGTCAATCCAGACCACATGCATGCAAACATATGAATACCTTACTACTGCGATTGGAAAACCATTACTGGACTCGAATACTGTGAATACTGAATACGTGCCCGAATGAATACTGAATACTGCATACTGAATACTGAATACCTAAGAGACAATATGCACCCGTCCGACCTCCAGTCGACAAGTGGGGCGGGTCAAGCCCAAATAGCGCTATCCACATTTCCCCCGTTGTGCATCCCCGCACATTCATGGTTTCCCCCAGGACTTCCAAAGATCGCATAGTAATATAATGAATACTCTAAAACATAATGAATACGTGAAAACATAATGAATACTCCAAACCCAATGAATTCATGAATACCAAAACGTAGTTGACACATCTTTCCTGAAAACTTAGTTGAAACGCCTTTTATGAAAACATAGTTGAAACGCCTTTTATGAAAACATAGTTGACACATGTTTAAAGGACACAGCATGTTTTCTCCCCCGAAAATGTAAAACCAGTAAAAGAGTGGGGCCGTGAAACTCACCTTAATTTCCATGCTAAGCTAGCAAACAAGCCTGAAACCTCGACCGACTTCCTCGTGCCCTAATTACCAACAAAGGACACCTTAACAGTCTATCATACATAAGCCTAACTTATTAACCGCTCAAAAGATAGTCTATCCGACTGTCTAGACTCGTGTGTACCAACACGGGTCTTAATACGTTTCAACTCGACGAACCGATCGTGACTTATCTTAATTCTCGTATTACATAGCACCCAAGTTGCACACTTGTTACTATTTGTGTATAAACCATGTTAGACTAGTACCCCGAAACGTATAATTATCCTGAATCGTAGCTCGTCTCGTAAATCATATAAGTACATTTATTTTGTGTAATAATATTTTAGAAGATACTCTTTAAGGAAAATATAAGTTTAGTTATTAAAATCAATTAATAACATTTGTTACTTTTTCCCAAATATTGTTTGAAAATCATCTTTATCGTTACGAATTAACAGACCTTGAAAACATTTCGATTTGTTTGCCCAGAACACTTAGGGGAATTTATTTATAAAAATAGTAATTCGTTACGCTTCAATTTTATAAAAATTTGGGCAGAGTTTCCTCTGTTTTTGTACGAACCAGACAACGCCCGTTGTCTACGATTTTTCCCCAAAAATCACTTTCAAACACAATTCTTCAAGTCCTTTTATCCACAATTCCGATTCACGAGACTCTATACGTTTCGTCACCTAAGTATACTTATTTATATGTATAGCAATATATATATATATATATAATATAGTCCGACAATATAGTCCAATGTTATTTAGTCCGGTGTTCAATATAAGTTACGTCCAATTAACCATTTACTAAATCGTTCGATATATAATTTAGTTACCGTTTATTATTATTATTCGGTCCGTTCGCGAGTCAAAACTATTCTATCCATATCAATATATTTATAAATATATAATATTCATAAATATATAATATTTACAAATATACAATATTTATAAATATATAACATCTACAAATAATAACGAACATGAACTCAAGTATACCGAATCGTACGCGCGCGTAACCCGAAATCTGACCCGCGAGACGGTTGAACAGATCTGACCCGAGCTAACCATAACCGCGACTAGAACCCAAACCGAACACATCCTGACCTGAGAACCGAACCAGACCGAGACCAAAACGAACATGAATCCGACCCGAGAGAAGCTTGCAGTGCAACCCGAACCCGAGATATGTGACTCGAACCACCAACAGCACAACTGAAACCGGATCTGACCAAACCACCATCACCGGGACCATCACAGCCGTGCACCGACCCCAAACCACCAACAACCACCTCCACGAACCATCCACAACGGCCACCACTTAACCTGTCAACTCAAAACAACAACCTGACAACCACCCCCGTAACCTGTATCGGAACCGGACCCGAACCCGAACCATCTCAGCCACACGAATCCCCAAACAAACCATCGGAAACCTCAACCACCATATGACTCGGCTCCGAACCAAATCCCACCACTCACTGAACCAAACCCACCACCTCTGGCACCTACCACCACCCTCGTTAGCCACCAACCTGAATCAAAACCATAACCCGAAACCCAATATCTATCAGACCAAACAACCAGACGAGCCACCATCCACCTTAATCAAGACCAAAATCCAAAACATCGGACCTCCACCGCCTTGAATCATCATAAGCAACCACCACAGCCCGACTTGGGCCTGAAACCAAGCGCCGCCACCACCATAAGGTGGGTGGTGGCCGGCCGCCGCAAAAACAGAGGGAAGAGGAAGAGAGACGGGGTGTAGGAGAGAGGAGAGAGAGATTTCGGGTGAGAGGGAGAGTGTAGAGAGAGAGTGACGGGTGTAGAGAGAGAGAGAGTATGTGTGGCTAGGGTTTGTGACTTGGAGAAGAAATGAGGATAAGAGAATGAGATGAATTTATAGTTAGGGTTATTAGGGAGGAGTACACCACGTAACGAACCCGTTTAAACGAAATATGACTCGGTTTATATTCTGGATCTATAAATAAATTACAAGATTTAGTCGGTTTTGTTCGTAATTAAAAATAACAATAAACCGAGCAAATTTATAAATATTTCGTCGTCCGACGCGTACTTTCAGAACACGCGTTTAAATCACGTTAAAAGATTCCATCACGGTTTCCTTTGTTAAAACGATTATGTTAACTTCCGAAACTCAATTATTAGCATTATTTATTTTAAATAATAAAAAAAAATCACATTGGTATTGATCGGATGTTACCGGTTGTCACATCCTCCCCATGTTACAGAAATTTTGTCCTCAAAATTTGGAGTAGGATACCTTCGAAGAATCAAGGGTAGTACAACAAAAGAGTCAACGGGCTTATCAATACAATGGTTCGAGATAAAGTCTCAAAATTAACTGAATGCAAAGTGTAGATAATAGCTTTTGTCAACAAATACTATTAGCGCACATCAAACGAAGAAACCAATGCACCAACGTTTTCATTACACGCCGCAAGGGGTGTTTGGATCTAAGGCAGTATCCAAACATACTACTGTTGGCACGTGCACAAAATACGTGTCTGATTCTGTAAAAGAATAATGAATCAACAAAATTTAGATTCCTTTACGATTGATCGTTGAAGGTTACTAACACAAAAGAATAGGGATATAAATTGTACTCAAAAGATATAACTAGGTCCTAAAACAGGAACCTTAGAAGCTCAAGGAACAAGATCATCAAGATCTTAAACTGGTTCAAGAAAAGCAAAGTCACAAATGACACGAACAAAGGATGATCGGCAATCACGTCTGTCGCAGCAACTCAGCTTCAACAGTAACGAGTGTCAACCTAAGTACACAAGAACCCCGATCCATAAGACCCCCGGTCCACAACCTGAACCGTAATGAATCCAGACAATACAAGAGATGACTCAAACACGTATGCAACTGAGCACCCAATGCCCAAGGCAACGCTCCTCAAAAACACGAAAAGATACAAGGATCACAACTAAAGGTAACAAGAACAAGTACCCCAAGCCGAGGGACTGATTCCTCAAAGTGAACACAAGATAATTGCTATAGACTGTCACATAATCAACCCAGCCTGACCGGGGATATGCTGAAGACCCTTGCGATCGGTATAAACGAAGCACCAGGTACCGTCCAAGCAGTGTCTCCAGATTACGGACGTCACGCTGGCGAATCAAGACAAACGATGACCTCCTCACATAGAATCAATACACCCCAGACCCGAACTAGATGTAACATGACACACGATAACCATGGACTTACCCTTCTAAGGTGTAGGCACAAAAGGCAGTAACAGATAAAGCTTAACAGATATGAATCCCTTAACAGTACGAGAATCAAAATAAAAGCGAAGCATAGCGACAAATAAGAAGGCACACCGATAACCGTATCAGGATCCCCCGGTTCGCTCATAGTGTAACCCTATAGAAATCACAAGAAGTTGATCTAGGTCCAATTCGGGTCCATCCGTCCAAACACAAAGTCCACTAGGATTTTCATGCATTCCAGTTTATGATTTCGTGTGCACCCGACATGATAAACTGCTCTACATGATCCTCCAAATGCACTTCAAGCTTGAAGTTCAAGTCACCGAATACTAGGCCCAAAATTTAACGGATGATGTGGTATAAGAGATGAAGACACCGACACCCCGACATATGTTACCCGTATACTAAGACTCAAACATATGTGACCGTCTAGTGTGTGTGATACTCGGCTATAGTCTAGACTCTACATGCAGTCCTAGTTCGCTATAACCATTGGCTCTGATACCAATCTGTCACACCCTCAAATTTCCACGTGCGGGGTTTTACCGCGAGGCGTGTGACACACCATGATCCAAGTCAACGGTCACAATAAACGACACTATATGTTTAGCTCAACACAGCGGAAGCATAATATGTATTACAACTCAAAATGAAATTTAAAGTTTGAAATGTTTAATCAAAACATGCTTATGATTCCTAGACGCCGTGAGACTCCGTGCGCCTATCGACAGCTGCTACCTTAGCGACCTGAGACAAACATGCTAAAAAACGTCAGCAAATAATGCCGGTGAGTTCACAGGTTTTTAATGAATACCGACTCCAAATGTATACCAACTCCAAGTGAAAAATCGACTACAAATGAATACCCATGGTCAATCCAGACCACATGCATGCAAACATATGAATACCTTACTACTGCGATTGGAAAACCATTACTGGACTCGAATACTGTGAATACTGAATACGTGCCCGAATGAATACTGAATACTGCATACTGAATACTGAATACCTAAGAGACAATATGCACCCGTCCGACCTCCAGTCGACAAGTGGGGCGGGTCAAGCCCAAATAGCGCTATCCACATTTCCCCCGTTGTGCATCCCCGCACATTCATGGTTTCCCCCGGGACTTCCAAAGATCGCATAGTAATATAATGAATACTCTAAAACATAATGAATACGTGAAAACATAATGAATACTCCAAACCCAATGAATTCATGAATACCAAAACGTAGTTGACACATCTTTCCTGAAAACTTAGTTGAAACGCCTTTTATGAAAACATAGTTGAAACGCCTTTTATGAAAACATAGTTGACACATGTTTAAAGGACACAGCATGTTTTCTCCCCCGAAAATGTAAAACCAGTAAAAGAGTGGGGCCGTGAAACTCACCTTAATTTCCATGCTAAGCTAGCAAACAAGCCTGAAACCTCGACCGACTTCCTCGTGCCCTAATTACCAACAAAGGACACCTTAACAGTCTATCATACATAAGCCTAACTTATTAACCGCTCAAAAGATAGTCTATCCGACTGTCTAGACTCGTGTGTACCAACACGGGTCTTAATACGTTTCAACTCGACGAACCGATCGTGACTTATCTTAATTCTCGTATTACATAGCACCCAAGTTGCACACTTGTTACTATTTGTGTATAAACCATGTTAGACTAGTACCCCGAAACGTATAATTATCCTGAATCGTAGCTCGTCTCGTAAATCATATAAGTACATTTATTTTGTGTAATAATATTTTAGAAGATACTCTTTAAGGAAAATATAAGTTTAGTTATTAAAATCAATTAATAACATTTGTTACTTTTTCCCAAATATTGTTTGAAAATCATCTTTATCGTTACGAATTAACAGACCTTGAAAACATTTCGATTTGTTTGCCCAGAACACTTAGGGGAATTTATTTATAAAAATAGTAATTCGTTACGCTTCAATTTTATAAAAATTTGGGCAGAGTTTCCTCTGTTTTTGTATGAACCAGACAACGCCCGTTGTCTACGATTTTTCCCCAAAAATCACTTTCAAACACAATTCTTCAAGTCCTTTTATCCACAATTCCGATTCACGAGACTCTATACGTTTCGTCACCTAAGTATACTTATTTATATGTATAGCAATATATATATATATATATATATATATATAATATAGTCCGACAATATAGTCCAATGTTATTTAGTCCGGTGTTCAATATAAGTTACGTCCAATTAACCATTTACTAAATCGTTCGATATATAATTTAGTTACCGTTTATTATTATTATTCGGTCCGTTCGCGAGTCAAAACTATTCTATCCATATCAATATATTTATAAATATATAATATTCATAAATATATAATATTTACAAATATACAATATTTATAAATATATAACATCTACAAATAATAACGAACATGAACTCAAGTATACCGAATCGTACGCGCGCGTAACCCGAAATCTGACCCGCGAGACGGTTGAACAGATCTGACCCGAGCTAACCATAACCGCGACTAGAACCCAAACCGAACACATCCTGACCTGAGAACCGAACCAGACCGAGACCAAAACGAACATGAATCCGACCCGAGAGAAGCTTGCAGTGCAACCCGAACCCGAGATATGTGACTCGAACCACCAACAGCACAACTGAAACCGGATCTGACCAAACCACCATCACCGGGACCATCACAGCCGTGCACCGACCCCAAACCACCAACAACCACCTCCACGAACCATCCACAACGGCCACCACTTAACCTGTCAACTCAAAACAACAACCTGACAACCACCCCCGTAACCTGTATCGGAACCGGACCCGAACCCGAACCATCTCAGCCACACGAATCCCCAAACAAACCATCGGAAACCTCAACCACCATATGACTCGGCTCCGAACCAAATCCCACCACTCACCGAACCAAACCCACCACCTCTGGCACCTACCACCACCCTCGTTAGCCACCAACCTGAATCAAAACCATAACCCGAAACCCAATATCTATCAGACCAAACAACCAGACGAGCCACCATCCACCTTAATCAAGACCAAAATCCAAAACATCGGACCTCCACCGCCTTGAATCATCATAAGCAACCACCACAGCCCGACTTGGGCCTGAAACCAAGCGCCGCCACCACCATAAGGTGGGTGGTGGCCGGCCGCCGCAAAAACAGAGGGAAGAGGAAGAGAGACGGGGTGTAGGAGAGAGGAGAGAGAGATTTCGGGTGAGAGGGAGAGTGTAGAGAGAGAGTGACGGGTGTAGAGAGAGAGAGAGTATGTGTGGCTAGGGTTTGTGACTTGGAGAAGAAATGAGGATAAGAGAATGAGATGAATTTATAGTTAGGGTTATTAGGGAGGAGTACACCACGTAACGAACCCGTTTAAACGAAATATGACTCGGTTTATATTCTGGATCTATAAATAAATTACAAGATTTAGTCGGTTTTGTTCGTAATTAAAAATAACAATAAACCGAGCAAATTTATAAATATTTCGTCGTCCGACGCGTACTTTCAGAACACGCGTTTAAATCACGTTAAAAGATTCCATCACGGTTTCCTTTGTTAAAACGATTATGTTAACTTCCGAAACTCAATTATTAGCATTATTTATTTTAAATAATAAAAAAAAATCACATTGGTATTGATCGGATGTTACCGGTTGTCACAGGTATTAAGATTAGAGTTATACATTGTTTAAGGTTAGGCGTTAACATTGGATATACATTGTTAATTGTTTTAGGTTAGGTGTTACCCGAAGATTTCCTGCATTTAACTGTAAAGCACATCATTATGCTTTTACTAGTTATGACCACATCAGGACATGAAGGTTAGTTTATGTGTGTGTTTGTGTATGATATATGTTATGTATGGAAACATTTGTAGATTATTGTCATCTTTTTAATTATATGTTTTTTAACACATATGATTTTTGTATGTTTGATTATTGTTACTGGTTACATTAGATGTGAGGATCAACAATGAAGGTAGGGGGAACACCATGGACGTCATAGATCGGCCCACATGTACGGAACTTGATAATTTGAGTGGTGGTGGAGATTGTGGTAAAGGAGATTGTCACATGTTGTGTACCCGTTTGCACGGGGAAGGTGCTTGGGGAGAATGCTCTGGTGCAACAGAGTGTGAATGTCATTGGTATTGTTAAAAAGCTTCTATATATATCATGTTTAAGAATACAAATATGGTCTTGTATTTATTTGTTTAATTGTCTTCTGTATGGATCAAAATAATGCTTAATAAGTATATAAATACTACCAAATTCTATCACGGTGTTGGTTATATGTTTTGTGTTACTGTATAACTGAAGGAATGCAATTGATGAACGAAGAAAATTAGCTACAAAGAAAAACACGAATGCGTTAATTGAATGATAAGTATTGATTTTTTTTTACTTTTATTTTTCGTATTATTATTATCGTATGCATGGATATAGTCAACTGAAGAGCTAGATGAAAATATGATAATTAATGCTTTTAATTGAAACTATCTATATTAATAAAAAACAAATACCAACGCATGACACTCTCTCATGAATTCTACCATTTTATTATTTAATTAGGTTAGAGTCCCGTGTGTACATAGGGTATATCCCCAAGTCAAATGACTAAATTATTTTATAAAGCGTGTAGTATACAACTTTTATACATTGAAAGTTACGTAATACAATTCGTATGGATTTTCGTTGCATGCAAAATATCATAAAAAGATTTAATGTTACCCAATAACGGATATATGAATCCACAAATTTTTGATTTGACATTATTTAAAAACAAATAATGAAATGAATAATAGCATATTTACTGTAACGGAATGCAAATGAACATTAAAATTCAAAAAATTGTGTTAACCACCACAACCTTGATTTACAAATGTTAGTACAGTTTTTATACACTGGTTTAGTTGTACAAGAGAAGGCAAATCAATTATATCCACTACATCACCCATTCAACACATAAGTGAAAATGAAGCTCTATTATAAAACGTGTCTTTGCTGGTCATAAGAAATGCAAATGTCAAAAATATTGACTCAATATTGCAACTCCGCATTCACACAATGTTCTACATGGCATTTAAAGAGGACATCCTACACCTTGACTGTGGCATGCCTTGTGGCATTAATTTATTTTAGGGAAAAAAACTAAAAACAAAATTTGATTTCTCTCGCTCATATTTCCTCCAATAATTTTTAAACGTTAATATATTTTATATACAAGATTTTTTTAAAGAAAAAATTACACAAAATTAACGAACGTTTTATTATCTTTCTAGCGAGTACCATAGTGCTATATAAAAAATGGAGAAAAAACGACTCTTTTTTGTGGAGGTTTTGTTCATACAGAAAAAAAACACAAAGTGTTCAGGTAATGCATTAATCATTTATTAATGTAAGTCACTAATTATATTCAAATCAGTAAATATGAATTCCATTTCCAACATGTGTTAGCATTGAAGTTTTACATTGTTTTAAGTTAGGTATTAAGATTAGAGTTATACATTGTTTAAGGTTAGGCGTTAACATTGGATATACATTGTTAATTGTTTTAGGTTAGGTGTTACCCGAAGATTTCCTGCATTTAACTGTAAAGCAAATCATTCTGTTTCATATGTCAAATTGATATGTGATGTTAGATTTCTTAACCCCGGAACGTTTTCGGGGTATAATCTAGTGGATTATATAAATAACTACTCCGTAAATCATACCATATAAGATATATGTATACAAGGTAATGTATACTTTAATGTTACAACTCTAACGCCTCCTTTAATGTTATTTAATTTAATGTTACAACTCTAACGCGTCCTATAAAAGCACGTATACTTTTTTTTCATAAACAAAACTTTTCAAATCACTATTGGCACCAAAGTTTTATGTTTAAAAGGAACAAAACACAAGCCATGAAGCTAATTATTAGCACGCTTGTTATGATTTTACTAGTTATGACCACATCAGGACATGAAGGTTAGTTTATGTGTGTGTTTGTGTATGATATATGTTATGTATGGAAACATTTGTAGATTATTGTCATCTTATTAATTATATGTTTTTTAACACATTTGATTTTTGTATGTTTGATTATTGTTACTGGTTACATTAGATGTGAGGATCAACAATGAAGGTAGGGGGAACACCATGGACGTCATAGATCGGCCCACATGTACGGAACTTGATAATTTGAGTGGTGGTGGAGATTGTGGTAAAGGAGATTGTCACATGTTGTGTACCCGTTTGCACGGTGAAGGTGCTTGGGGAGAATGCTCTGGTGCAACAGAGTGTGAATGTCATTGGTATTGTTAAAAAGCTTCTATATATATCATGTTTAAGAATACAAATATGGTCTTGTATTTATTTGTTTAATTGTCTTCTGTATGGATCAAAATAATGCTTAATAAGTATATAAATACTACCAAATTCTATCACGGTGTTGGTTATATGTTTTGTGTTACTGTATAACTGAAGGAATGCAATTGATGAACGAAGAAAATTAGCTACAAAGAAAAACACGAATGCGTTAATTGAATGATAAGTATTGATTTTTTTTTACTTTTATTTTTCGTATTATTATTATCGTATGCATGGATATAGTCAACTGAAGAGCTAGATGAAAATATGATAATTAATGCTTTTAATTGAAACTATCTATATTAATAAAAAACAAATACCAACGCATGACACTCTCTCATGAATTCTACCATTTTATTATTTAATTAGGTTAGAGTCCCGTGTGTACACACGGTATATCCCCAAGTCAAATGACTAAATTATTTTATAAAGCGTGTAGTATACAACTTTTATACATTGAAAGTTACGTAATACAATTCGTATGGATTTTCGTTGCATGCAAAATATCATAAAAAGATTTAATGTTACCCAATAACGGATATATGAATCCACAAATTTTTGATTTGACATTATTTAAAAACAAATAATGAAATGAATAATAGCATATTTACTGTAACGGAATGCAAATGAACATTAAAATTCAAAAAATTGTGTTAACCACCACAACCTTGATTTACAAATGTTAGTACAGTTTTTATACACTGGTTTAGTTGTACAAGAGAAGGCAAATCAATTATATCCACTACATCACCCATTCAACACATAAGTGAAAATGAAGCTCTATTATAAAACGTGTCTTTGCTGGTCATAAGAAATGCAAATGTCAAAAATATTGACTCAATATTGCAACTCCGCATTCACACAATGTTCTACATGGCATTTAAAGAGGACATCCTACACCTTGACTGTGGCATGCCTTGTGGCATTAATTTATTTTAGGGAAAAAAACTAAAAACAAAATTTGATTTCTCTCGCTCATATTTCCTCCAATAATTTTTAAACGTTAATATATTTTATATACAAGATTTTTTTAAAGAAAAAATTACACAAAATTAACGAACGTTTTATTATCTTTCTAGCGAGTACCATAGTGCTATATAAAAAATGGAGAAAAACGACTCTTTTTTGTGGAGGTTTTGTTCATACAGAAAAAAAACACAAAGTGTTCAGGTAATGCATTAATCATTTATTAATGTAAGTCACTAATTATATTCAAATCAGTAAATATGAATTCCATTTCCAACATGTGTTAGCATTGAAGTTTTACATTGTTTTAAGTTAGGTATTAAGATTAGAGTTATACATTGTTTAAGGTTAGGCGTTAACATTGGATATACATTGTTAATTGTTTTAGGTTAGGTGTTACCCGAAGATTTCCTGCATTTAACTGTAAAGCAAATCATTCTGTTTCATATGTCAAATTGATATGTGATGTTAGATTTCTTAACCCCGGAACGTTTTCGGGGTATAATCTAGTGGATTATATAAATAACTACTCCGTAAATCATACCATATAAGATATATGTATACAAGGTAATGTATACTTTAATGTTACAACTCTAACGCCTCCTTTAATGTTATTTAATTTAATGTTACAACTCTAACGCGTCCTATAAAAGCACGTATACTTTTTTTTTCATAAACAAAACTTTTCAAATCACTATTGGCACCAAAGTTTTATGTTTAAAAGGAACAAAACACAAGCCATGAAGCTAATTATTAGCACGCTTGTTATGATTTTACTAGTTATGACCACATCAGGACATGAAGGTTAGTTTATGTGTGTGTTTGTGTATGATATATGTTATGTATGGAAACATTTGTAGATTATTGTCATCTTATTAATTATATGTTTTTTAACACATATGATTTTTGTATGTTTGATTATTGTTACTGGTTACATTAGATGTGAGGATCAACAATGAAGGTAGGGGGAACACCATGGACGTCATAGATCGGCCCACATGTACGGAACTTGATAATTTGAGTGGTGGTGGAGATTGTGGTAAAGGAGATTGTCACATGTTGTGTACCCGTTTGCACGGGGAAGGTGCTTGGGGAGAATGCTCTGGTGCAACAGAGTGTGAATGTCATTGGTATTGTTAAAAAGCTTCTATATATATCATGTTTAAGAATACAAATATGGTCTTGTATTTATTTGTTTAATTGTCTTCTGTATGGATCAAAATAATGCTTAATAAGTATATAAATACTACCAAATTCTATCACGGTGTTGGTTATATGTTTTGTGTTACTGTATAACTGAAGGAATGCAATTGATGAACGAAGAAAATTAGCTACAAAGAAAAACACGAATGCGTTAATTGAATGATAAGTATTGATTTTTTTTTACTTTTATTTTTCGTATTATTATTATCGTATGCATGGATATAGTCAACTGAAGAGCTAGATGAAAATATGATAATTAATGCTTTTAATTGAAACTATCTATATTAATAAAAAACAAATACCAACGCATGACACTCTCTCATGAATTCTACCATTTTATTATTTAATTAGGTTAGAGTCCCGTGTGTACACACGGTATATCCCCAAGTCAAATGACTAAATTATTTTATAAAGCGTGTAGTATACAACTTTTATACATTGAAAGTTACGTAATACAATTCGTATGGATTTTCGTTGCATGCAAAATATCATAAAAAGATTTAATGTTACCCAATAACGGATATATGAATCCACAAATTTTTGATTTGACATTATTTAAAAACAAATAATGAAATGAATAATAGCATATTTACTGTAACGGAATGCAAATGAACATTAAAATTCAAAAAATTGTGTTAACCACCACAACCTTGATTTACAAATGTTAGTACAGTTTTTATACACTGGTTTAGTTGTACAAGAGAAGGCAAATCAATTATATCCACTACATCACCCATTCAACACATAAGTGAAAATGAAGCTCTATTATAAAACGTGTCTTTGCTGGTCATAAGAAATGCAAATGTCAAAAATATTGACTCAATATTGCAACTCCGCATTCACACAATGTTCTACATGGCATTTAAAGAGGACATCCTACACCTTGAGTGTGGCATGCCTTGTGGCATTAATTCATTTTAGGGAAAAAAACTAAAAACAAAATTTGATTTCTCTCGCTCATATTTCCTCCAATAATTTTTAAACGTTAATATATTTTATATACAAGATTTTTTTAAAGAAAAAATTACACAAAATTAACGAACGTTTTATTATCTTTCTAGCGAGTACCATAGTGCTATATAAAAAATGGAGAAAAAACGACTCTTTTTTGTGGAGGTTTTGTTCATACAGGAAAAAAACACAAAGTGTTCAGGTAATGCATTAATCATTTATTAATGTAAGTCACTAATTATATTCAAATCAGTAAATATGAATTCCATTTCCAACATGTGTTAGCATTGAAGTTGTACATTGTTTTAAGTTTGGTATTAAGATTAGAGTTATACATTGTTTAAGGTTAGGCGTTAACATTGGATATACATTGTTAATTGTTTTAGGTTAGGTGTTACCCGAAGATTTCCTGCATTTAACTGTAAAGCACATCATTCTGTTTCATATGTCAAATTGATATGTGATGTTAGATTTCTTAACCCCGGAACGTTTCCGGGGTATAATCTAGTGGATTATATAAATAACTACTCCGTAAATCATACCATATAAGATATATGTATACAAGGTAATGTATACTTTAATGTTACAACTCTAACGCCTCCTTTAATGTTATTTAATTTAATGTTACAACTCTAACGCGTCCTATAAAAGCACGTATACTTTTTTTTCATAAACAAAACTTTTCAAATCACTATTGGCACCAAAGTTTTATGTTTAAAAGGAACAAAACACAAGCCATGAAGCTTATTATTAGCACGCTTGTTATGCTTTTACTAGTTATGACCACATCAGGACATGAAGGTTAGTTTATGTGTGTGTTTGTGTATGATATATGTTATGTATGGAAACATTTGTATATTATTGTCATCTTATTAATTATATGTTTTTTGACACATATGATTTTTGTATGTTTGATTATTGTTACTGGTTACATTAGATGCTAGGATCAACAATGAAGGTAGGGGGAACACCATGGACGTCATAGATCGGCCCACATGTACGGAACTTGATAATTTGAGTGGTGGTGGAGATTGTGGTAAAGGAGATTGTCACATGTTGTGTACCCGTTTGCACGGGGAAGGTGCTTGGGGAGAATGCTCTGGTGCAACAGAGTGTGAATGTCATTGGTATTGTTAAAAAGCTTCTATATATATCATGTTTAAGAATACAAATATGGTCTTGTATTTATTTGTTTAATTGTCTTCTGTATGGATCAAAATAATGCTTAATAAGTATATAAATACTACCAAATTCTATCATGGTGTTGGTTATATGTTTTGTGTTACTGTATAACTGAAGGAATGCAATTGATGAACGAAGAAAATTAGCTACAAAGAAAAACACGAATGCGTTAATTGAATGATAAGTATTGATTTTTTTTTTTACTTTTATTTTCCCTATTATTATTATCGTATGCATGGATATAGTCAACTGAAGAGCTAGATGAAAATATGATAATTAATGCTTTTAATTGTAACTATCTATATTAATAAAATCAAATACCAGACGCATGGCACTCTCTCATGAATTCTACCATTTTATTATTTAATTAGGTTAGAGTCCCGTGTGTACACACGGTATATCCCCAAGTCAAATGACTAAATTATTTTATAAAGAGTGTAGTATACAACTTTTATACATTGAAAGTTACGTAATACAATTCGTATGGATTTTCGTTGCATGCAAAATATCATAAAATGATTTAATGTTACCCAATAACGGATATATGAATCCACAAATTTTTGATTTGACATTATTTAAAAACAAATAAATAAAAGAATAATAGCATATTTACTGTAACGGAATGCAAATGAACATTAAAATTCAATAAATTGTGTTAACCACCACAACCATGATTTACAAATGTTAGTACAGTTTTTATACACTGGTTTAGTTGTACAAGAGGTAGGCAAATCAAGTATATCCACTACATCACCCATTCAACACATAAGTGAAAATGAAGCTCTATTATAAAACGTGTCTTTGCTGGTCATAAGAAATGCAAATGTCAAAAATATTGACTCTATATTGCAACTCCGCATTCACACAATGTTCTACATGGCATTTAAAGAGGACATCCTACACCTTGACTGTGGCATGCCTTGTGGCATTAATTCATTTTAGGGAAAAAAACTAAAAACAAAATTTGATTTCTCTCGCTCATATTTCCTCCAATAATTTTTAAACGTTAATATATTTTATATACAAGATTTTTTTAAAGAAAAAATTACACAAAATTAACGAACGTTTTATTATCTTTCTAGCGAGTACCATAGTGCTATATAAAAAATAGAGAAAAAAACGACTCTTTTTTGTGGAGGTTTTGTTCATACAGGAAAAAAACACAAAGTGTTCAGGTAATGCATTAATCATGTATTAATGTAAGTCACTAATTATATTCAAATCAGTAAATATGAATTCCATTTCCAACATGTGTTAGCATTGAAGTTGTACATTGTTTTAAGTTAGGTATTAAGATTAGAGTTATACATTGTTTAAGGTTAGGCGTTAACATTGGATATACATTGTTAATTATTTTAGGTTAGGTGTTACCCGAAGATTTCCTGCATTTAACTGTAAAGCACATCATTCTGTTTCATATGTCAAATTGATATGTGATGTTAGATTTCTTAACCCCGGAACGTTTCCGGGGTATAATCTAGTGGATTATATAAATAACTACTCCGTAAATCATACCATATAAGATATATGTATACAAGGTAATGTATACTTTAATGTTACAACTCTAACGCCTACTTTAATGTTATTTAATTTAATGTTACAACTCTAACGCGTCCTATAAAAGCACGTATACTTTTTTTTCATAAAAAAAACTTTTCAAATCACTATTGGCACAAAAGTTTTATGTAAAGGAACAAAACACAAGCCATGAAGCTTATTATTAGCACGCCTGTTATGCTTTTACTAGTTATGACCACATCAGGACATGAAGGTTAGTTTATGTGTGTGTTTGTGTGTGATATATGTTATGTATGAAAACATTTGTAGATTATTGTCATCTTATTAATTATATGTTTTTTAACACATATGATTTTTGTATGTTTGATTATTGTTACTGGTTACATTAGATGCTAGGATCAACAATGAAGGTAGGGGGAACACCATGGACGTCATAGATCGGCCCACATGTACGAAACTTGATAATTTGACTGGTGGTGGAGATTGTGGTAAAGGAGATTGTCACATGTTGTGTACCCGTTTGCACGGGGAAGGTGCTTGGGGAGAATGCTCTGGTACAACAGAGTGTGAATGTCATTGGTATTGTTAAAAAGCTTCTATATATATCATGTTTAAGAATACAAATATGGTCTTGTATTTATTTGTTTAATTGTCTTCTGTATGGATCAAAATAATGCTTAATAAGTATATAAATACTACCAAATTCTATCACGGTGTTGGTTATATGTTTTGTGTTACTTTATAACTGAAGGAATGCAATTGATGAACGAAGAAAATTAGCTACAAAGAAAAACACGAATGCGTTAATTGAATGATAAGTATTGATTTTTTTACTTTTATTTTCCGTATTATTATTATCTTATGCATGGATATAGTCAACTGAAGAGCTAGATGAAAATATGATAATTCATGCTTTTAATTGAAACTATCTATATTAATAAAAAACAAATACCAGACGCATGACACTCTCTCTTGAATTCTACCATTTTATTATTTAATTAGGTTAGAGTCCCGTGTGTACACACGGTATATCCCCAAGTCAAATGACTAAATTATTTAATAAAGAGTGTAGTATACAACTTTTATACATTGAAAGTTACGTAATACAATTCGTATGGATTTTCGTTGCATGCAAAATATCATAAAAAGATTTAATGTTACCTAATAACGGATATATGAATCCACAAATTTTTGATTTAACATTATTTAAAAACAAATAATGAAATGAATAATAGCATATTTACTGTAACGGAATGCAAATGAACATTAAAATTCAATAAATTGTGTTAACCACCACAACCATGATTTACAAATGTTAGTACAGTTTTTATACACTGGTTTAGTTGTACAAGGAGTAGGCAAATCAAGTATATCCACTACATCACCCATTTAACACATAAGTGAGAATGAAGCTCTATTATAAAACGTGTCTTTGCTGGTCATAAGAAATGCAAATGTCAAAAATATTAACTTAATATTGCAACTCCGCATTCACACAATGTTCTACATGGCATTTAAAGAGGACATCCTACACCTTGAGTGTGGCATGCCTTGTGGCATTAATTTATTTTAGGGAAAAAAACTAAAAACAAAATTTGATTTTTCTCTCTCATATTTACTCCAATAATTTTTAAACGTTGATATATTTCATATACAAGATTTTTTTAAAGAAAAAATTACACAAAATTAAAGAACGTTTTATTATCTTTCTAGCGATAACCATAGTGCTATACAAAAAATGAGAAAAAACGACACTTTTTTGTGGAGGTTTTGTTCATACAGGAAAAAAACACAAAGTGTTCAGGTAATTCATTAATCATGTATTAATGTAAGTCATTAATTATATTCAAATCAGTAAATATGAATTCCATTTCCAACATGTGTTAGCATTGAAGTTGTACATTGTTTTAAGTTAGGTATTAAGATTAGAGTTATACATTGTTTAAGGTTAGGCGTTAACATTGGAGATACATTGTTAATTGTTTTAGGTTAGGTGTTACCCGAACTTTTTCCTGCATTTAACTGTAAAGCACATCATTCTGTGTCATATGTCAAATTGATATGTCATATTAGATTTCTTAACCCCGAAACGTTTCTGGGGTATAATCTAGTGGATTATATAAATAACTACACCGTAAATCATACCATATAAGATATATGTATACAAGGTAATGTATACTTTAATGTTACAACTCTAACGCCTCCTTTAATGTTATTTAATTTAATGTTACAACTCTAACGCGTCCTATAAAAGCACGTATACTTTTTTTCATAAACAAAACTTTTCAAATCACTATTGGCACTAAAGTTTTATGTTTAAAAGGAACAAAACACAAGCCATGAAGCTTATTATTAGCACGCTTGTTATGCTTTTACTAGTTATGACCACATCAGGACATGAAGGTTAGTTTATGTGTGTGTATGTGTATGATATATGTTATGTATGGAAACATTTGTAGATTATTGTCATCTTATTAATTATATGTTTTTTAACACATATGATTTTTGTATGTTTGATTATTGTTACTGGTTACATTAGATGCTAGGATCAACAATGAAGGTAGGGGGAACACCATGGACGTCATAGATCGGCCCACATGTACGGAACTTGATAATTTGACTGGTGGTGGAGATTGTGGTAAAGGAGATTGTCACATGTTGTGTACCCGTTTGCATGGGGAAGGTGCTTGGGGAGAATGCTCTGGTGCAACAGAGTGTGAATGTCATTGGTATTGTTAAAAAGCTTCTATATGTATCATGTTTAAGAATACAAATATGGTCTTGTATTTATTTGTTTATTTGTCTTCTGTATGGATCAAAATAATGCTTAATAAGTATATAAATACTACCAAATTCTATCACGGTGTTGGTTATATGTTTTGTGTTACTGTATAACAGAAGGAATGCAATTGATGAACGAAGAAAATTAGCTACAAAGAAAAACACGAATGCGTTAATTGAATGATAACTATTGAATTTTTTTTTACTTTTATTTTCCGTATTATTATTATCGTATGCATGGATATAGTCAACTGAAGAGCTAGATGAAAATATGATAATTAATGCTTTTAATTGAAACTATCTATATTAATAAAAAACAAATACTAGACGCATGGCACTCTCTCATGAATTCAACCATTTTATTATTCAATTAGGTTAGAGTCCCGTGTGTACACACGGTATATCCCCAAGTCAAATGACTAAATTATTTTATAAAGAGTGTAGTATATAACTTTTATACATTGAAAGTTACGTAATACAATTCGTATGGATTTTCGTTGCATGCAAAATATCATAAAAAGATTTAATGTTACCCAATAACGGATATATGAATCCACAAATTTTTGACTTGACATTATTTAAAAACAAATAATGAAATGAATAATAGCATATTTACTGTAACGAAATGCAAATGAACATTAAAATTCAATAAATTGTGTTAACCACCACAACCATGATTTACAAATGTTAGTACAGTTTTTATACACTGGTTTAGTCGTACAAGGAGTAGGCAAATCAAGTATATCCACTACATCACCCATTCAACACATAAGTGAAAATGAAGCTCTATTATAAAACGTGTCTTTGCTGGTCATAAGAAATGCAAATGTCAAAAATTTTGACTCAATATTGCAACTCCGCATTCACACAATGTTCTACATGGCATTTAAAGAGGACATCCTACCCCTTGAGTGTGGCATGCCTTGTGGCATTAATTTATTTTAGGGAAAAAAATTAAAAACAATATGATTTTTTTCTCTCATATTACCTCCAATAATTTTGAAACGTTAATATATTTTATATACAAGATTTTTTTAAAGAAAAAATTACACAAAATTAACGAACGTTTTATTATCTTTCTAGCGAGTACCATAGTGCTATATAAAAAATAGAGAAAAAACGACTCTTTTTTGTGGAGGTTTTGTTCATACAGGAAAAAAACACAAAGTATTCAGGTAATGCATTAATCATGTATTAATGTAAGTCACTAATTATATTCAAATCAGTAAATATGAATTCCATTTCCAACAGGTGTTAGCATTGAAGTTGTACATTGTTTTAAGTTAGGTATTAAGATTAGAGTTATACATTGTTTATGGTTAGGCGTTAACATTGGATATACATTGTTAATTATTTTAGGTTAGGTATTACCCGAAGATTTCCTGCATTTAACTGTAAAGCACATCATTCTGTTTCATATGTCAAATTGATATGTCATATTAGATTTCTTAACCCCGGAACGTTTCCGGAGTATAATCTAGTGGATTATATAAATAACTACTCCGTAAATCATACCATATAAGATATATGTATGCAAGGTAATGTATACTTTAATGTTACAACTCTAACGCCTCCTTTAATGTTATTTAATTTAATGTTACAACTCTAACGCGTCCTATAAAAGCACGTATACTTTTTTTTCATAAACAAAACTTTTCAAATCACTATTGGCACTAAAGTTTTATGTTTAAAAGGAACAAAACACAAGCCATGAAGCTTATTATTAGCACGCTTGTTATGCTTTTACTAGTTATGACCACATCAGGACATGAAGGTTAGTTTATGTGTGTGTTTGTGTATGATATATGTTATGTATGGAAACATTTGTAGATTATTGTCATCTTATTAATTATATATTTTTTAACACATATGATTTTTGTATGTTTGATTATTGTTACTGGTTACATTAGATGCTAGGATCAACAATGAAGGTAGGGGGAACACCATGGACGTCATAGATCGGCCCACATGTACGGAACTTGATAATTTGACTGGTGGTGGAGATTGTGGTAAAGGAGATTGTCACATGTTGTGTGCCCGTTTGCATGGGGAAGGTGCTTGGGGAGAATGCTCTGGTGCAACAGAGTGTGAATGTCATTGGTATTGTTAAAAAGCTTCTATATGTATCATGTTTAAGAATACAAATATGGTCTTGTATTTATTTGTTTATTTGTCTTCTGTATGGATCAAAATAATGCTTAATAAGTATATAAATACTACCAAATTCTATCACGGTGTTGGTTATATGTTTTGTGTTACTGTATAACAGAAGGAATGCAATTGATGAACGAAGAAAATTAGCTACAAAGAAAAACACGAATGCGTTAATTGAATGATAACTATTGAATTTTTTTTTACTTTTATTTTCCATATTATTATTATCGTATGCATGGATATAGTCAACTGAAGAGCTAGATGAAAATATGATAATTAATGCTTTTAATTGAAACTATCTATAATAATAAAAAACAAATACCAGACGCATGGCACTCTCTCATGAATTCTACCATTTTATTATTCAATTAGGTTAGAGTCCCGTGTGTACACACGGTATATCCCCAAGTCAAATGACTAAATTATTTTATAAAGAGTGTAGTATACAACTTTTATACATTGAAAGTTACGTAATACAATTCGTATGGATTTTCGTTGCATGCAAAATATCATAAAAAGATTTAATGTTACCCAATAACGGATATATGAATCCACAAATTTTTGATTTGACATTATTTAAAAACAAATAATGAAATGAATAATAGCATATTTACTATAACGAAATGCAAATGAACATTAAAATTCAATAAATTGTGTTAACCACCACAACCATGATTTACAAATGTTAGTACAGTTTTTATACACTGGTTTAGTCGTACAAGGAGTAGGCAAATCAAGTATATCCACTACATCACCCATTCAACAAATAAGTGAAAATGAAGCTCTATTATAAAACGTGTCTTTGCTGGTCATAAGAAATGCAAATGTCAAAAATTTTGACTCAATATTGCAACTCCGCATTCACACAATGTTCTACATGGCATTTAAAGAGGACATCCTACACCTTGAGTGTGGCATGCCTTGTGGCATTAATTTATTTTAGGGAAAAAAACTAAAAACAAAATTTGATTTTTCTCTCACGTATTTCCTCCAATAATTTTTAAACGTTAATATATTTTATATACAAGATTTTTTTAAAGAAAAAATTACACAAAATTAACGAACGTTTTATTATCTTTCTAGCGAGTACCATAGTTCTATATAAAAAATGGAGAAAAAACGACTCTTTTTTGTGGAGGTTTTGTTCATACAGGAAAAAAACACAAAGTGTTTAGGTAATTCATTAATCATGTATTAATGTAAGTCACTAATTATATTCAAATCAGTAAATATGAATTCCATTTCCAACATGTGTTAGCATTGAAGTTGTACATTGTTTTAAGTTAGGTATTAAGATTAGAGTTATACATTGTTTAAGGTTAGGCGTTAACATTGGATATACATTGTTAATTGTTTTAGGTTAGGTGTTACCCGAAGATTTCCTGCATTTAACTGTAAAGCACATCATTCTGTTCATATGTCAAATTGATATGTCATATTAGATTTCTTAACCCCGGAACGTTTCCGGGGTATAATCTAGTGGATTATATAAATAACTACACCGTAAATCATACCATATAAGATATATGTATACAAGGTAATGTATACTTTAATGTTACAACTCTAACGCCTCCTTTAATGTTACAACTCTAACGCGTCCTATAAAAGCACGTTTACTTTTTTTTCATAAACAAAACTTTTCAAATCACTATTGGCACTAAAGTTTTATGTTTAAAAGGAACAAAACACAAGCCATGAAGCTTATTAATAGCACGCTTGTTATGCTTTTACTAGTTATGACCACATCAGGACATGAAGGTTAGTTTATGTGTGTGTTTGTGTATGATATATGTTATGTATGAAAACATTTGTAGATTATTGTCATCTTATTAATTATATGTTTTTTAACACATATGATTTTTGTATGTTTGATTATTATTACTGGTTACATTAGATGCTAGGATCAACAATGAAGGTAGGGGGAACACCATGGATGTGATACCCTGCAAATTCAGGTTCTCACTTTAACTAAACTCTAGTTACTTTCCTTGCATTATACTTAACTAGGGTTAGCTAGATAGGACACACGTTGCATTGTTGTGAGTTAATAACTGAATACATGATTAGTGAACCTCGGACGTTGGTGAATATTGAACTAATTTGGATTGATTGTGATTATGTGTCTCTGTGATATTCGATGAACTTATGTGAAAACCATACGTGATTGTGTGAACCTAAACCGAATACGTTAATAAAATCACTAAAGGTGGATCATTAGGATGGTTAGGGTCTTAACGCATGGGGTTGCACTTATTACGGTCCGAAATAATGAAAACGTCGAAGGAAAACACGTCGGGAGACGAAACTGGCCACCTGCGCGCGCCGAGGGCCTGTGAGCGGCCGCTCATAGAGCCCGAGCGGCCGCTCGCCGGGGTCTGACGACTCTAAACCGCCTCAATCTCCTATTTAAACACTCTTAAGCCCCATGCAACCTCTAAACTCAACCCTAATCGCCCCCTACTTCCCCCTTACGAATTATTAACCCCTAACAACCTGCAAAGGCTCAAGATCATCGATTGGGAAGCTCCTAAGGCGTTCGGTTGATTGTATCGAAGAGCTAGGGGTATAATCTTTAATCCTTTACGCTTTAATCTTATTTTTATGTTATAAAAATCATATAAAAAGGTTTGTCCAGGTCTGAAAGCTTTTAATAATCATTAAAACTTGAGGTTTTTGAAGATTAAACGAATTAAACATGATGATAGGCGATTAGTAATATCATAGGTTACTTGTTGTTCAAGTTGTTGAAGTTTTGATCATTAAAGTTGTAATCTTTGCATGAATAATGATAGAATCTGATCAAAATAGGTATTAAGAATGTTTGGTAATGGTTATTGATGATTGTTGGTTGTTTGTATGCACACGGTAGTCGTTTAAAGAAAGATTTAGGCGTAACTAAAATCTGGACAGAATGATTAGATGAATTTGTAGGGGCTGTAACACGACTTTAACATGATGATTTTGGTATTTTCTTTGCATGTTTAAATCACACCTGATCTTGGCTTTTCATAATAGGTAAAATCATGTGATTTGGACGTCAGTTGAGTCGTTTTTGGAATTTTCTTTGAAAATAGGTCATATCAGAATTTCGGGTTAAGAAACTGAGTCAACTTCGAGTCATCATAACTTGAGTTTTGTAAAGAGTTGGGTTATGAAATTTTTAAAGAAGGTTAATATTGAAGTAATTTGAGTTTTCCAAGTGGATTCATCTCGTTTGGATGAATACACAATTTTTGGGAATTTTTCTACCAAACTGGTCTTTTATGAAAGTTTTCTGAACATAGCTGTGTTGAACGAATTTTAATTATTTTTTTATTTGGAGTTAAGGTAAAGCAAAAATAGGGGTGGTTAAGTGAATCCCAAAGAATATTCAGTAAAAATTTGGGAGATTAACTCACTGATTAACTATTTTAAATAAATTAGTTTTGATGACGCGTAATCTGTCCTAAAAACACAGATTGTGTATTATGTGCTTATGTGATTAATTGAAGTCATAGGTGTTATATAATTGATATGTAACTGAACGGGCACTTGTATGAGACTCATATGGAATGTGAAAACTAATTATAACCAATATATTCACCAACGAGTTCGTAGGGTTTACTATTGCATGTAGAGTCACTAGGTGTCACCTACACACTTTTGAACGTTTAAACGCCTTGGACAAACGAGTTATATGGTGTAATGATATTACGCCTATACTTACTTAGTGACACTTATATTAGGCTGTCGGTAGCATACTTTACTTGCGGTTTGGATTTCTTTTGCTTGCACACTAAGGTGAGTTTCACTACTCTTTTTCTCAAAAGCATGCGTCTCGGGTCAGAGACAACTTTGGTAAACATTTTCTAGTCCAGTTTGGGACGACTCAGGTATTGACTCCTTGTGTGGGTCGGTTTTACGATTCCTTGTGTGGATCGGGTTTTTGATCAGTTTAAAACTTATTGGTCCTTTGTAAACTAAACACTATATCATTGGAAAGTCCTTGCATATTATTGGGTTAATCGCTGGAGGCGAGCGGGGTATTAGTTGATAGCGCTATTAGGTTGTGCAGCAACCTCATGTCTTAGGTGCTTGAGGCACGGGCATGAACTTCTGACCACATTTGAGAACTGGTGTTGATAGACACCAGTTATTGAGGAAAATTACTATTTACTGAAGGTGTCCCAATAATCCAGTTTAGTTACATTGAGTGGGCTAGCTACCCCTGACACACTTAAACTGATAACTCTTGAACATTTTTGGGTCTGGAGGACCTACGTTATAAATTGGTTACGTGGTTTTGGAAACCAGCACATTTTTATACATGTTTGCTTTACTTTGTGAACTCACCAGCTTTATGTTGACACACGATAGCATGCTTTTGCCGGTAACTAGGAAAGGAGCACAGTTAGGGCATGCATCATATCATGGGTCTCAAACATTAAACTATTTTAAAACGTTTAACTATTTTCTTTTGGTTTTGGGCGCGGTGTTTTGCGCAGATTTTATTTAACTGTTTTTCGTTCGCTTCCGCTATACTTATATTTGGTTTGGTTAAACATTAAACTTGGTTTTGTAATAACAAACTAAATGGTTGGGCATTTAGAGTCGTTCATGTGACTTATGGCTATGGGATCCTGGTTTGTCATGTGCCTCGCGGTATAAACCCCGCAGTGGAAATTTGATGGTGTGACAGATTGGTATCAGAGCCATTGGTTATAGTGAACTAGGATTGCATCTAGTCTATAATCATCATAGCATAAGTATTAGTACACTCACTATTCTCAGCACACTACTTGCTATTTCTTGGATACGTATACTGATCTAACGTATTGCAGGAAAACATGACTAACCCCGCTCATCGTAATTACTCTTCTTATCGTCCTCTTGCGAGTTCGCAAAATACGTCTTTGAACCCGTATGAACAACCAGCTCAGACAGGGAACCCGGATGAGAATACCAATCGCTGGGTGTGGTTCACAGATATGTTACACTCGTGGGTTGTAGGGTACGGAGTGCCAGCTCACGTCCCTCCCATTATTGACTCATTGGAGAGGTCTTTGGCAGGGATGGTTAGGCACGTGCATACAGAGCTAGAGAATGCCTATAATGCCATGAGGCAATTTCAGTCTTGGAGGCAGAATGTTGATGGATCTATTAAACGCATGGAAAGAGAAATCAACCACTTGTTTGGTGAATTGGAAAGGGTTAATAAGGAAGCTACAGAGGATAGACACGAGAGGTCGATTGCTACTCAGGAGACAGCACTGCTAAGGGAGGAGTTGACCCTGGTCCGTAACAAGCTTGAGGAAGCTCTAGCTCAAAATGGTGCAGAACCAGAGGTAGAGCCAAAGGAGGATCCAGAGGAGGATCTAGAGGAGGATCCCGAAGAGGATCCCGAGGAAGAGCCTGCAGTAGGAGGATTTGATGCTCTCGAGGCAGCATTGGATGCGGCGCTCGAGGAAGAGTTTGGGCCTGAGGAGGAGGAGCCACTAGAGATAGAGAGCGAGGATGAGGGCTCATGCATTTCCATGGATCGCGAGGATGACTGATTCTTTTTATCTATATTTTTTTTAGTATTCATATACATTCTTATTACGACTTATGTTTTTATCGTTGTGAGACTTGAGAATTGTTTATCTTATGGTTGGATTCTTATTTACTACTATTAATTGATTCCTTTATTCTATTCTCGCGCATGTTATTTATATTCTAGTTTACTTGTACTATGTGAACGATTGTATGTGGGACATATTATTCTTTCCTCATGAGTATAGTCTAAATGTAGAATTACTATGGCGGGAAGAGGACACGGGAGAGGCAACATCAACATGACTCAAGCGGAGTTGAATGCACTTATCAATGACAGGGTGGTGGAAGCCCTCGCAGCTTTTCAAGCTGGTAACTCTATCTTGCTCTAAACTTTCCTCTAAACTCCAACGTTACGCTCTTTTATTCATTCGTGGTTTCTACGTTTTTTTATATACTCAGGTCAACCTGGGCATCACCCTCCAGCCTGCACCTACAAGTCCTTCATGGACTGCAAGCCTCATAATTTTGGAGGATCTGAAGGGGCTGTCGGGCTACTGCGGTGGTTCGAGAAACTGGAATCTTGCTTTGCTATGTGTAACTGTCCACCAGTTGACAGAGTGAAATATGCCACTGCCACTCTCGAAAATTTGGCATTAACCTGGTGGAACTCTCAAGTTTGCTGAATGGGCTTGAAACTCTTATCAATCCCAAGTTTGTTAGTAATGACATCCTTTGATATGCCGGTCATATCTTCATGTTTCCAAGCAAAAGTAGACATTCTACATTTAAGAAAATATATTAGTGATTGTTCAATATCATGTGGGATATTCTTACCGATTTGCACAGTGATATCCTTGTTGTTGTCGTCAAGGCAGAGGGCTTTTACATCCTGATCAGGATGTGCTTTAACATTCTGAGGATGGCACTGTGCATGCTGCTGTAATTGCTATGCTTGACGGGATGAGGCCTTCATTGATGTCGTGTAGCAATCCTTAGCTTCTTGTTGATCGCTGTTGACCTTCACAACTCCCCAAGGTGTGGGTAGTTTCACACATTGATGATATGTTGAAGGCACTGCCTTCATATCATGTATCCAAGGTCTCCCCAGGATGACATCTGCCAGGTGCTTCGAGCATGGCTGGCAAAGACACGTGGCAACTACTCATACACTCGTACAAGATGGTACGAACCAACCAATGCCCAGGGACGTGTGGCACGAAGTATGCTGCACAACTGGCCAACGAGAGGATCACACGTGTCTTGGATACCAGCCGCATGGGACAAATGGTACACTCCCTGCACGCGTCAGCCAATCGAAGCCCATGGGACCACCTCAACAAGGATCTCCACTAACGTATACCCTCAGAGGAGACAATAGTATACTCGACAGCCAATCATATTTCAACTGGCCTGTAACCAGTTGTCGGATGACACGTCAGACTAACGGTACGATCTCCTTCTATGATTTGTTTTATATCACACATTATATTACTTGGGCCTAATCTTGGGCCGATGTGTAGGCAAGCCCTTAACTGGGCTTCGGGCCGTTAGGTAAGTTAAAGGTGAATGTTGAGGCCCGTGTGGAACCTATTTAAGGAGCACTTAGTCTCCTTCAATAGGCCATTCAGAAATCCCTAAAGAACACACATAAGGCCGATACCATTTTTGTGTCTGCTAAGTAAATTCCTTCGGGATTCGAGGCGGTCGCCCCACATCGGATTATTGTGTCGTTTCAGGATTGTTACTCTCAAGGATTATTATTCTCAAGGTCATTCGTCTAGTGAAGGATCACGTCTGTAGCAACAAGTTTAATCTCTTCCCTTCAAGGTTAGACTTTTGTTTCTTCACTCATTTTTATGGATAAATTAACTTTTAAGCATATAATTTCATCAAAGACTTTGTTAGGACAAAAAGGATTGGTGAAACCACTTTTGCAAACCTTAGTCTAATTCACTTCTATCAAAATACTCTAAGTATAGAACTGCTGAAGAAGAAGGATCAAACTGCTGAAGAAGAGATTCACAAGTGCTGAAGAAGAAAAGTCATCAGAAGTTCTGAAGTTCAAACCAGACACTTCTACTGAAGAACTACTGAAGACAAACTACTCATCAGTAGTTTGTCATTCATCAGTACTTACATGAAGATCTTTTCCACCGCCTTTTTGTATCAGTAGTTTATTACTTTAGTATTTCTTTTTGCTTTATGTACAAGTTCCAAGACTGCAACTTGTTGCAACTTGTTTCTGAACTTGCTTTTTGGCAAGGTTCATGTATTTGTAAAGTCTATAAATAGAAGGGTTCATCCCTCTGTTTTAGACATTGATTTTTAATACAGAAATCCTTCAACTCATATTATTGTTATTTCCATTTCATGTTTATTGAGAATCTGTCGAAGTGTTTCATTCTCATTCAATACTTAGATTCTCAATAAATACTTATCATTTATTAGTTCTTGAATCCAGGGGGAGTAATAACTCCTGTTGATAAGTGTAGCTTTAAACTCATAACATTCCGCTGTGCTATCACTGATCAAGAACTTGCTAAACACTTTAGTGTTCACTAGCAAGTTCATATAAAAGAGCAATATACTGATCCAACAATTGGTATCAGAGCACTGGTTTATCTGATCACATATCAATCTAACACATTGAGAATCAGACACAGGCTCTTATTGATATTCAATAAAGGATTATAAGCTCACTTTTATCAACATCCATCACTTTAAGAGATATTTGACAAATCAATACTCTTTAAAATGGATCCTCATAATACTGGTTCTGCCACGAAACCTGCCATGCTAGTAAGAAATGAATATAACATCTGGCAAAAGAGAATGGCACATACCTTATCACAGACCAACACAGGTTGCTGGAAATCTGTGATATATGGTCCTCATAAACCAGTAAATATAAATCTTGAAACTAAGGAAGAGATTCCAAAAGAACCAAAAGACTATACTGATGATGATTTCCTAAAACTTGAGCTTGATGCAAAAGCTTTCTCTATGTTGGCAATGGCACTCCCAAATGAAATCTACTCTGGCCTATTACATTGTGATAGTGCCAAAGAGCTTTGGGACTGCCTAAAAGAACAGTTTGGAGGAACTGAAGAGGTGATTGCCAACACCAGAGAAATTTTGGCTCAACAATATGAAACTTTTGCTCACATTAATGGTGAAACTTTAACACAGCAATTTGAAAGATTTTCCTCACTAATATTTGAGCTAAAACTAAATGGTCAGACCTATACAACTGTATCTATGCTTCATAGATTTTTAAGGTCTTTACCTAAAAAATTGGAAACATACTCTATAGTCTTAAGATCTTCACCAGACTTTAGCTCCCTCACTCTTACAAAACTTCATGGGAGATTACTTACTTTTGAGAGAGAAATTGATCAAAAGAAAAGGTTACAAAGTACTGGCAAAACTGCTGATGACTATCTACCAGGTAGTACAGCACTATTGGGACAAGACTCACCAACTTGTTCAAATAGTTTTGGATCTTTTGACCACATTGACATAACTGCTGGGATCTCATCTGAAAGATCATTCCCAGGTTATGACAATAATGACTTTGGTCAAACTGCTGATAACATGTGTTTTATCATGGATGATTTAAATAGTTTCAGCAGTGATGACCTAGAAGAAATGGATATTTTGCACCAACTGGCCATGTTAAGTTTAAAAACAAATAAATTTTACAAAAGGTTAGGAAGGAAGTTTCCAGGACTTAACAGTTCTACAAAAATTGGTTTTGACAAATCTAAACTTAGATGTCACAAGTGTCAAAAGTTGGGACACTTTGCTAGAGAGTGTAGAAGCTCTGGCTTTAACCAATCTCAGTCTGGAAACAATTTTAACCCCAATTATTACAGGAATAATGGAACACAAGGGAGTGCACATTTTGTACAGGCACAAGCTCCACAAGACCAATATGTGCCACAAGTACAATATGTACAGATGCCTGCTCAACAGATGCAGAGCCAACAATCAATCCTTCCCTTTCCAGCTGCTCAACAACCTCCACAGCAACAGCAACCCTCTCAACAAAGTTTATTTACTTCAGGGTATGTTGACTGGAGCAGTCTTCCTTTTGACACCACAGAGTGCAATCCTGATGCAGACAACAAAATGTTTGACATCAACTGGGGAGAGCCTGACAATGGCAGAAAGAACTTTGCCTTAATGGCATTTGAGGGATGCTCCTCAAAATCTGCCTTGTCACAGAGAGTTTCCAGAGGCTTAAATAGCATTTGGTATGTAGACAGTGGAGGCTCAATGCACATGACAGGATGCAGATACCTAATAAACAATTTTATCAGTCAAAGAGATGGATTTGTATCCTTTGGGAACAATTCTAAGGGATATGTGCTAGGACATGGCAATGTCTCCTCTGGCAAAATACAGTTTGACAAGGTCAATCTGGTTGAAAACCTTGAGTACAACTTGCTAAGTGTGTCACAAATGTGTGATAAAGGATATTCTTCCTTTTTCACAAAGACAGCATGCAAGATCATATCACCAGAAGGCCAGAAGTTGATAGAGAAGATTATTGAAGATCACACTTTGTTGATAGCCAAAAGATGTGGCAATGTCTATGCAGTGGACATTGAAAAAGACAAAGTACTGAACAACACTGTCTGTTTCTTCTCAAGGGCATCAACTTCAGAAACTGATCTCTGGCACAGGAGACTTGGCCATGTGAACTTTAAAACCATAAATAAAGTCACAAAAATGGGCTTGGTCAGAGGTCTACCCTTAAAAGTATACCAGTGTCAAGAACACTGTGTATCCTGTTTAAAGGGAAAACAGCATAAGTCCTCCTATAAGTCTATTGAAGAATCAAAAACAACTGCATGTCTTCAACTACTCCATATGGACTTATTTGGGCCTGTAAAAATCATGAGCCTTGGTAAGAAGAAGTACTGCTTAGTCATCATTGATGACTACTCAAGATTTACATAGGTATTCTTCTTATTTTCCAAGGATGAGGCTGCGAAATCATCAAGTTCTTCATTCTACAAGTAGAGAAGCAATACTCTCTACCTGTCAAAACCATTAGAAGTGATAATGGGACAGAGTTTAGGAACAAAACTCTGGATGAATTCTGTTTGTCTAAAGGGATTATTAGACAATTCAGTGTTGCCAGAACTCCTGAACAAAATGGTGTGGTAGAAAGGAAGAACAGAACTTTAATAGAAGGAGCAAGAACAATGTTAGCTGATTCTGGCCTACCATTATACTTTTGGGCGGAAGCAGTTAACACATCATGTTATGTTCAAAATAGAGTTCTTATTGTCAAGAGACATTCAAAGAACTTGTTCTTCATGTTCTTCAAACAAACTACTGAGGTCTATTATATCTGGTTCAGCAGTTTCAGTGTCTTCAGTAGTTGCAGGTGCTGAAGCAGATGTTTGAGTTTGTCCTACCATTATACTTCTTCATGGCATGAAGCCCCTTATCTCCTTTTTTAGGGCTTTTGGGTGTCAATGTTTCATCTTGAACATTAAGGAATCTATTTCAAAGATTGCTGCCAAAGTTGACTCAGGTTACTTTCTTGGTTATTCCTCAACTAGAAAAGCCTACAAGGTTTTTAACTCAAGAACCAAGATAGTAGAAGAAACACTGAATGTCAAGTTCAATGAGTCAAAACACACTCTCATTCCAGCATATCCTGCTGAACTCTTTGACCTTGACAACTTCCATTTTGGACCTGAAAAGACTGTCACTTCATCCAAACCTACTTATTATGGTGATCAAAGGTTTGATGATGAGGATCCAGCACCATGGACTCCTCAAACAGTCATTAAGTCAACTTCAAAACCATCAGAAGTTTCACAAAATTTTGATTCAACAAATACTGAAGGACAAACTCAAACATCTGCTTCAGCACCTGCAACTACTGAAGACACTGAAACTGCTGAACCAGATATAATAGACCTCAGTAGTTTGTTTGAAGAACATGAGCCACCAACACCTGTCAGTGGTTTACAATAACTGATCGAACACAAAGACCATCCACTTGATCAAATCATGGGTGATATTGCATCAGGTGTTCTTACAAGAAACCAACTTTCCAACTTTTGTCTATTCTCAGCATTTATTTCACAGTTGGAACCAAAGAAGTACCAGGAAGCCCTCAAAGACAACAATTGGGTGCAGGCAATGCAAGATGAATTGCTTCAATTCAACAAGCAACGGGTTTGGGAAATCTGTCCCCTACCACCAAACAAGCAACCAATTGGCACAAGATGGGTTTTCAGGAACAAACAAGATGAAGCTGGTATTATAATAAAGAACAAGGCAAGACTGGTAGTACAAGGTTACTCTCAAGAAGAAGGAATTGACTATGATGAAACCTTTGCTCCAGTTGCAAGGCTTGAAGCCATCAGGTTATTTCTGGCCTATGCCATTTCCAACAAAATAAAAGTTTATCAAATGGATGTCAAGAGTGCATTTTTGTATGGAAAAATAAAAGAGGAAGTGTATGTTTGTCAGCCACCTGAGTTTGAGGATCCTTCTCATCCTGAATGGGTGTACAAACTAGACAAAGCTCTTTATAGGCTCAAACAGGCTCCAAGAGCCTGGTATGATACACTTTCAACCTTTTTACTCAAAAATAACTTCACAAGAGGTGCCATTGATAAAACTCTTTTCATAAAACATGTTGGAAATCATGTCTTACTTGTTCAAATATATGTTGATGATATCATTTTTGGTTCAACAAACACAAAATTGTGTGATGAATTTAAGAAACTCATGCAATCAAAATTTGAGATGAGTACAATGGGAGAACTGCAGTACTTTCTAGGACTGCAGATTAAACAACAATCAAATGGAACTTTTATACATCAATCAAAATATGTTAAAGAATTATTAAACAAATTTTCTTTACAAGACTGTAAATCATGTTCCACTCCCATGACACCAACCACACAAGTTGAACCAGATGATCAAGGAAAACAGGTTGATCAAACCATGTATAGATGTATGATAGGTTCCCTTTTATATCTAACTGCTTCTAGACCAGATATTATGTTTTCAACATGTGTCTGTGCTAGATATCAATCAGCTCCTAGGGAATCACACCTTATTGCAGTCAAAAGAATCTTCAGATATCTAAAAGGAACTCCTACACTTGGAATTTGGTATCTTGCTTCAAGCAATACCAAGTTATCAGCTTTTTCAGATAGTGACTATGCAGGGTGTAAAATGTCAAGAAAATCAACATCTGGTGGTTGTCAATTCTTCGGAAACTGTCTAGTGTCCTGGCAATCAAAGAAACAAACATCTGTTGCAACTTCAACTGCTGAAGCTGAATACATTGCAGCTGCAAGTTGTACATCACAGATACAATGGCTCCAATATCAACTTCTTGATTATGGAATCAAAGAGACCAAGACACCATTGCTTGTAGACAGCAAATCTGCCATTAGCATCATTCAAAATCCTGTTCAGTTCTCAAAGACTAAACACATTGAAATCAGGTATCATTTCATAAGAGATTGCTATGAAAAAGGCAAGATTGAAGTGAAACATGTAGCAACAGCTAATCAAATAGCTGACATATTCACTAAACCCCTAGACACATCAACATTTCAGAAGTTAGTATCCATGCTAGGGATGCTAAATTTGTAAGTATTTCTCTTTATTTTTCTGCACAACTTTTTTATTTTTCGCTTACATCTGCTTTCAAAAATTGAAAAACTTCTGAAAAGAGAGAAACTACTGATGAACAAAACATCCGTATGGGGATATTTTTCTGAAAAGTGATTAACTTCTGATAAAACAACCTTCAGAAGTTATGAATAAAGTATTTATAAAGTATTTCTCATCAGCTGTTCAAAACTGCTGAAGAGAAAGTGGGAACTACTGATGAAAATAATTCTTCATCTGCAGTTTAGTCAAAAAGGGCAAATCAGACTTTTCCCATCATCAGAAGTTTGACCTAGTCGGTTTAAAACTTCTGATAAAGATATTTTTAACCTAGGCGGTTTAAAACTTCTAATAAAGAAGTTCCAAGCGGTTAAAAAACTTCTGATAAATATCTTTTTTCAACACTTATCCATTCAAAACAAAAATTCCCTCCTTCTCTCTCAAGAAAGCTCTCAAACCCCTGAACCTGCAACAAAAACACTGTTTGATTCATACACACACACAAACCACATGGCTTTAGTTCTTAAATAGGGACACAATCTCAGAGCCTACTTAGAAAAACAAGAAGGCTGGTCCCAATACGATGAGATAATTGATCTCGTCATCAAATCCCAATATTTCACTGCTCTCACAATTGACCCACCAATACATCCTGAAACTCTCAATGAGTTCTGGGCTAATGCTGAGACAGTGATGGTGGATGATGAAGTTATCTCTCTCAACTCAACAATTAAAGGGAGACAAATGGCCATCACACCGGCCATACTTGCAAACAGACTGGGTTGAATGATGTGAATGCCCCTGAAAAGTTTGACAACTCTGCTATCCACCTAACCATGACTGAGTGTGGTTATCAAGGTACTCTCTCACAAGCTACCATCTTTAAAAAGTATTTTGAACCAAAATATAAACTTTTGTTTCATTATATAATTATGTGCTTGAGTCCTAAAACAGGGTCTTATGACCAGATGCCCTCAACCTTTCAACCAATTTTTCATTCCATTGTGAATGAAACAAATTTCAGGGCATCAAAACTTTTCTTTAATGAGTTGGTGTTACATCACAATAACACTAAGAAAAAGTTTTTGTTATATCCAAGGTTCATTATGCAATGCATAATAAAAGAACTGGGTGATGAGGTGCTTGTGGGTAAAACTGAAATTTTAAAACCCTTAACCTCACAAGCATACTCAAGGCACAACAAACAGGCTGCCTGGCCAGAAGATGACCAAGGGGAACCAGAACCAGTCCCCATGGAACCCTCATCTTCCAAACTTACACCACCAAAGGCCAAGAAACCCAAGGTACAAAAACATAAACCCACCAAACCTAAAAGAAAAGTTGTTCAGGAGGTTGAGATGCCTGAACAAACTATTGTGCAATCTGCACTTCTTAAAGATGTGACTGAAACATCCTCTCAGTCTCATCCATCTCAAACCCCACCAAGAGCACCAATCACAATCCTTTTCAAAAGAAAAAGACTTAAGAAAACTATTCCCATTGATTCTTCTTTTGAAACTGCTGAACCCACTACCCAAACTACTGAACCAACACCCCAACTTTCTGAACCAGATATTGAAATAGCCAAACTTCTCTCTGGGCTAAAAGAGAAAGTCCCATCTACACATGTCAGTCCCCAACAACCACATAAAACAGGGGACATAGCCTCAGAATTCGACATGGATGTGGACACTCAAAGCCCTAACCAAAGAGATGAGGATGAACCAGGGTCTCTAAGCCCAAACTTAGAACCTTTTGGTACTTTTGAGGCTGCTACTACTCATTTACCACCCAGTGGTGGACCTGAGGATAGAAGTAACATAGCTAAGACCTCAACTGTGGCAACTACTGATGAAGGCTTAATGCCTAAGGTAGGAAATCCTCTGAACCAAGAAAAAGAGGTACATGAGACAACTGAGTTGGGCTCAGCTCATGATGTAACTGATACAGTCCTCATTGAGGATGTAATCAGGGATTCAGATGATTCCATTGACTTGGATGATGTTTCAAAACACCAAACTACTGAATTGACGGCTACAAGTGAAGGTCCTGCACCTGGTGTATCTAAGCTCAAGAAGCTAGTCACACCAGCTCAGGTTAAAGCCCACTCAATCCATGATTCCCCTAGAATGGCATCTTCTGTACAACAAGAAGATCAACCAAAAACACACCCCTCACTACAAATGCCTACCCAATTCCCTGGGCAAACAAGCATAGACATGAACCAGCTATGCAGCCCAGATGGTCCCTTATACGACATGATGAGCACCCTCATCAAGAATCACTTCCAAACATACACAGCTAACTTGGAGCTGTCCATGAAGAACCAATTTGGAGTGATACAGACAAAGATGAATGATCTGTCCAACAAGATTGACTACAACAGCAAACAGCTTGCTCATCTTACAGGTCAGTTCTCCCAAGCTTCAACTTCAAAGACTGATGAAGCCAAAAAGGGGGAGAAAATCAAGGTACCTATGGATACACTTGAAGCCAGGAGAAAGGCAAGAGTGGCTATCCTAGCAAGAGATCAAAAAGATCAAGCCAGAAAAGAAAAACTGGCCCAACAATTTGGTGTCTCTATTCAAGAAGTAGAAGATGCTGAAAAGACTGATGAATCCCAAAGGCACAATGAAGAAACCTCTGTTGGACAAACTTCTGATGAAGAATCAGAAAGTACTGAAGACAATCCTTCAGTAGTTGACAAACCTTCAGTTGTTGTCAACCCATCAGAGGTTAACACTTCCAAAACTCAAACTACTGACCCTTCCAGATCAACTGCTCCTATTCAACCAACTTCTGTTCCTACTAGGCCTATTACAACAGTTACCACAATGACTGTGCTAAACCCTTCTCCAATCTCTCAATCAGCAGAACTACTAGAGAAGAGTTTAGTGGCAGCCCAAAAGAAGGCCAGAGAAGATCAGATTTGGAAAACACTGGAAGAAAGGGATGACTTGGATCTAAGCCATGAAGAAAAGCTACAGGCTTATGAAGCTGAACTCCAAAGGCAGGCTAGCCTTGACCAGATTGTTGAGGAAGATAAAAGACATCAACTGATGTCTTACATTACAAAGAACAGCAAGATCAAAGCCCACACATTGAAGAGACTCTCCATGGAAGAGCTGACAAGAAGAGCTCAACTTATTGCAGACAAACTTGCAACAAGTAAAGACACAAAAGCCAAGAGAGCTCAGATGATAGAAGAATTAGTAGCTAATGGTTATGGTTCAAAAGCCTCAGTGTCCAAATGGAAAGAAGAAAGATTAGTGGACACTTATAGAAAATATAAGGCTGCAAGGGCTGCAAATCCAGAGAAGTTTCAAACTACTGAAGTATCCACTTCAGTAGTTAGAACTTCTGGTGTTCAAAGAAGACCAGCTACTCAGAGAAAGAAATCAGAGGAGAATGTGAAGACTGATTTCAGAATGGTACTACTAGAAGGTAGTACAGTAGTCCATTCTGATTTTGACATAGAAGAAAAGCCTCTGATCACACAATTCAGGGATCCTTCCACCTTTGCATATCAAATCCAGAAGACCATCACAGACAAACTGCACACTAAGGTAGTAACTGAACATCATTTGCCAACATTTCAGATACCTAATGTGATGGAACAACAGCAAGGAAGTGAATCCCACCTGAGAGTCACTAAAGTTGAAAACATCCAACACTTAGGAGAAACCCAGGGTACCACCATGGTTCCCTACACTTTAGACTTTGACAAGTCTAAAGTACCAATCATCAGATGGTCCTTTACTGATAACAACTCAGTACTTGTGACAAGAAGAGATCAGACAAGCAGGGCCTATAGGTCGATGAATGATCTGAAGAAGCTATCAACTAAAGACCTGCTTACAATCCAACACTTAGAACCACAGAAAGGGTCTCTTACTGATGAACAGCTGAACCAGCTCAAGAATTCCATGTTTAAAGGAATATGGAAAATTGTGAAGGACAGAAAAGAACAATAAGGAATTAGTAAGGTTTTGGCTTCATCAATCCAGGGGGAGATTGTTAGGACAAAAAGGATTGGTGAAACCACTTTTGCAAACCTTAGTCTAATTCACTTCTGTCAAAATACTCTAAGTATAGAACTGCTGAAGAAGAAGGATCAAACTGCTGAAGAAGAGATTCACAAGTGCTGAAGAAGAAAAGTCATCAGAAGTTCTGAAGTTCAAACCAGACACTTCTACTGAAGAACTACTGAAGACAAACTACTCATCAGTAGTTTGTCATTCATCAGTACTTACATGAAGATCTTTTCCACCGCCTTTTTGTATCAGCAGTTTATTACTTTAGTATTTCTTTTTGCTTTATGTACAAGTTCCAAGACTGCAACTTGTTTCTGAACTTGCTTTTTGGCAAGGTTCATGTATTTGTAAAGTCTATAAATAGAAGGGTTCATCCCTCTGTTTTAGACATTGATTTTTAATACAGAAATCCTTCAACTCATATTATTGTTATTTCCATTTCATGTTTATTGAAAATATGTCGAAGTGTTTCATTCTCATTCAATACTTAGATTCTCAATAAATACTTATCATTTATTAGTTCTTGAATCCAGGGGGAGTAATAACTCCTGTTGATAAGTGTAGCTTTAAACTCATAACATTCCGTTGTGCTATCACTGATCAAGAACTTGCTAAACACTTAAGTGTTCACTAGCAAGTTCATATAAAAGAGCAATATACTGATCCAACAGACTTTTATATAAATTATAAGATATTTTCTAAGTTAAATTTGTTATTTTTTTAAGCTCGAAAAATATCTAGTTTGTAAATTCAAGTATTCATTATCTTTCCCATCTTATTAATAATCAATATAATTATTTATATTTAATTTAATAGATATGAATAATTATAATTCAAGATTATTAAATTTATTTCTTTCATCATGACCCTCATTATTTAACTTAGTTATATTTGTAATATAAACCTAAGTTATACTCTCGATTTACCTCATGGATTCGTGTATTGAGATTCTGATAAACTATTTAATTGTTTTGGCGCCTCATAATTACATTAAACTTAAAACCCCCAAATTTAGACTAGACATCCTAGATGCCTTAGATTAGGAATCCTAGACTCTTTTAAGCTTAGACACTTATGTTGGAAACTTGAAACTTTAGGTTGAGTCTTTGGGATTCGCCTCACATACATTCACAACGCTTAGAGGATAATTCAACTTAGCGAATGTGAGTATATCTTTCCCCTTTTTCATGATTGACATTTTAGGGCTATTCATGTACACTATGTCTAAATGCAAATCTTTCACTAAATGCAATTCTCATGTGTGTTTACTCTATGTTAATTTGTGTGTGTCTATGACTTGTCAAAATCATTAACGCGTTATGGCGTGGCCTATGTGTAGCAATAAATAGTACTATGGTATATACCCCTTGTTGACTCTGTTGTATGAGACCTTGGTCATTGTTACGTAAACCTACATTATCTATCATCTACTATATGTAATCACTGTGATGGCGGATACTATAAATATATATGACTCTCGTGGATTGTCTATTCTCTCAAGGCTTGATTTTGAAAGGATACAACTTGTTACATTTTGCAAACAGTACCGCACATGAATTGCTAAACACTTTTTCTACTATATGTATTCAAAACAAGGTATGCTCACCAATGTACATTTTTGTATTGACATATGCTATTTTTGTACATGTTTCAGGTTATTTTGAGACGCTTCTTTTAAGCTTTTGGATTTATATTTAAGCTTTGACTTTATTGTATTTTAGCTAGACTTGTCACTTTAGAACTATTGTATCTTGTAATTTCCATTCAATGTAATAAATTATTCAATTCAGTGTATTCAAATTACACTTTTAGTCCATGAGCTATTGAACAATCGTCACTACGTGACACCTCGATAATTCCGCCATTGGTTGGGGTGTTACATTTTTACACTCCACAGTTACACTTGTAAGTCCCTTCACTCCCTATCAAAACACTCACAAGACCAAATACTAAGTTGATTAATTAATTAGTTCATCAAACAAAGAAGTAGTAGAAGAAATTGTTAAGAACACAAAACACCACTTTAAACAAAAATAAACTATTCAATTCATACCAAGTTCCATCATCACCCTAGCAACACCAAGAGAAATCTAGCCTAGCATGGTTGATAAAACAAGCTCACAAGGTTGGTTTTGGGTACAAAACATGGTGAGGGTTGTATAGAGATTTCTTGGTGGTTTTAAGTGATTGTGGGTTGTTTCTCTTTTGAATGTGGTGTTTATTTAGTGATCCCAAGATCCAAAGGACACCTACAAGTCCCAATGATAGCAGAAACTACATGTAGAAGGTGGAGAATTTGATGGGTTTAGGGATGCAAAAGTGAGAAGTGGAGCTCTCTATTTATAGACCAGGAGCACACCCGTGCTTGACATTAGGTACTATTGCAATGTCCTTGCACGCAGGTGTTGTCGGAGCAGTTGATGAGCATGGTCGTGCTCATGTATGAGCACGTCCATGCTTGTCCACGTAGTTAACCGCCTTGTCAATTTTGGTCTGCTGGACCCTTGGAGAACACGCACTGGTGAGCATGGTCGTGCACTAGTGGGTGCACGGGCGTGCTTGTTGACTTATGATGTTGTTGACCTTGGAATGTTGACTTGTTGACCCAGGGACAGGTGCACGACTGTGCATGGAAGGGGCGCGGCCGTGCTGCATCTGAAACAGCTCTCTAAGTCTTCAATCCCTTGCCTTTTGTGCCGTTTTTCTCCTCTTTTCATTCCTTGACCTCAAAACCTGCAATTATCAACAAAGAAGGATAGATCATGATAAAACTAAGATAAAAAGCATGATTTTGAGTGGGAAAATGGTGAAAATGTCACACCCTCAAATTACCACTTGCGGGGTTTTACCGCGAGGGGCATGACAAACCAGGATCCAAGTCAACGATCACAATAAACAACTCTATATGAAATGCGTAAAACCATAAACAACGATTTTATAAGCGGAAGCATTTAAGAAGCATTTAATCAGCTATGTTATTATCCAAAGTATTCAAAACACTTTTTATTACATAACGTGCAACTATGCCTAGACGCCAATGCAGACCCGTGCGCCTAGTTCCATTTGTTGCTACCTTAGCGACCTGAGAAAAACATGCCAAAAAGATGTCAACATATAATGCTGGTGAGTTCACAGGTTTGTTCAATAAGTTATCAAAACGCTACCAGAATGTTACCATGTCCATACTATATCCGTGTTACCAAGTACGCTAGCTAGGCGTATGTTCTGTTACTACTACGATTGGAAAACCATTACTAGACTGTTACCATGTGTTCAGCCTGATGTGTTGTAGCCATGCTACGAGTGTTACCAGTTCGAGACAATATGCACCCGCCCGGCCCTCCAAGCCGTCGAGTGGGGTTTGTCAAGCCCAATAGATCTATCCACATTTCCCCCGTTGTGCATCCCCGCACATTCATGGTTTCCCCCGGGACTTTAAAAGATCGTATAGTACACAAGTTTAAAACCATAGTATGACATATGTTACCAAAATAGTTTAGTGCATGTTTTCTCCCCCAAAAGTTAAAGCAGTAAAAGTGGGGCCGTGAACTCACCTTAGATAGCGTTCTTCAGTTATAAGTAAGGATGTTAAGCCCTTGATAATCCCTCTACCGGAGATCTATCAAAATGTTCACATAAGTGTTCCGACTAATAACCATAAGGTTACCTAGTCCCCGATTGTCCAGATCGTAACCAAGTATGTTTTAAAACGTGTTTAAATGTTTAACCGACACACTAGACCGACCCGACATTCCGTTGGTGACCCATTGCCTTAACAAATCAAGTACACATAGATTACACACAAGGTTCAAGCATAAAACACTTAGTTTGTATCAAAAATCTCATTTCTACATCAGAACGGTCGAACCAGTCAGTTTTAAGTCTCCTTCGCCCGTTTTTAGTCTCCTTCGCCCGTTTTACATTTCGTTCTACCGTTTGATGCCTCCTTCGCCCGTTTTACCACGTTCGCCCAACAAAAACCCAGGTTCGACCCTGGATTCCCTCCTTCGCACCTTCGATCGGTCGAAGGAGGCCAGGTTCGCCCCTGTTGTGCAAATTTTCCTAAAAACGCTTCAAACACATTCAAAACGACTCGAAACATCATCAAACACAGCAGTCAAGCATGGATAACTTATCCCTACAAAACCCCACCGATTTCCCCCGATAATACGTCCGTTTCAGCCCTTTCCCAAAATGGTAAAGATTATGGAAACATCACTTTCATGCATGAATAATTTACCCAATTTGGAAACTTTTGAAATCGATTCATATTCAACTTGAAATGCTCAGTTTGTCGAGTGTTCGATCTTTTCTTATCAATTCTATTGATCATAAATATCATGCATCAAGTCTAGATTCGTTAAAACCCCCAATACCCATAATATCATCATTTATCCAATCCTAGCCCTAAACAACAATAATCTAGCATCAATAGCAATCCTATATCATGTTTTTATCATAGACACAGCAGCAAATCATTGAATAATACATAACACCACATAATACACAATTTACATATGTTTATCACCATGAAAACCTATGTCAAATGATAATGTTTTGATTTAGAAAGATGTTTAGAAGGTTTTTAATCATAAAAACACCCTTAGAACAAATCCGGACAATTAGGGTTAGATGAAAACGAATTAAAATGCTTTTAAAAGGTTTAGTATTAAGAACACACCTTGGATTCTTGTTTAGATGTTGTAGATAGGTTAGATTATGAAAAAGAAGAGCAAAAACTCCTTCCTTAGTGATTAAGATCGTTTGAGAGCGTTTTGGGACGGTTAGGGTTTGTGAAATGATGAAAAATGACAAAGGTTGGTATTTATACTAATCCTCCTTCGCCCCAACTTAATGGTCGAAGGTGGCCTCCTTCGACCCTTCCACAGGGTCGAATGAGCCCTGTCCTGGTCGAAAGGAATTCTTTCAATTTCACTCCCCAGGTTCGCCCATTTACAAAGGGTCGAACCAGGCACAATGTTCTCCTTCGACCATTCGAAGTGGTCGAACCAGAATTCATTTTTAACTAGTTTTCCAGTTTGTCGTGTTTAACGCATTCTAACACATCTTAACACATAAGCATGCATCCTTAATCTATATTTAACATATTTAAGCATAGATAATCATTTACGCATCATTTAATCACATCTATGTATATAATCCACCACACGACCCATAATCTACACATATACTTAATTAGTTCATGCAATGTCACCAACAACGGAACCCGGTACTAGTGTATTACCAAAACGACTCCCAATGATCCTCCGGATCATTGTACCCTGGACAATCCTAACTTGACCCGACTCAACTAACCCAGTTAAGTTCGTTTATAAACGTTTCTCGCTAAGGTAGACTTAGATGTTACTAAGATGTTTAAGCCAAACATGCCGGGTGTCACAGAAAATATCTATATAAAACATGTGTAATTCTTGGCATAGTATCTATCTCGGTATATTTTGATTCCTATCACGTAAGAGGAATCCCCGATATTAATATGTTAAAATATGCTTGAATATTGCTTTGACTTAGGTAACATATACTTGTCAAAAGAAACGTCATCTATGTAAGGACAAGTTTTCATTAGTTGCTCCCACTCATCTTAAGGTAGGTGCTTTAATCCACTTAGTTCTTGATGAAGAAAAATTTCATTGTGATTCCAACACATTTTTTGCTTGCATCAACCCATACATGGATCTTATTGACTTACAGACTAAGTGTTCTTAACATTCAGTTTAGAACTTTCAGGTTGTTTAATGAACATGTAAGTCATTGTTATGGAAATTTGTTTTAATGTCCATCTAATGTGGCTCTTAGTAATTATGAGCTACTAGAACAGTAATGATCCTCAAATAAATCTTTTGTAACACAGATAAGAAGATTCTTTGATAATCTAATCCCTCTTGAGTATAATATTTCCCAATCAATCTTATTTTATAAGGATTTAGTTTAATTATGAATACCTGTAGGTTATTCAACCAAATCCTAAACATTATTCTAATTTATGGAATTAACTTTTGCTAATAATAGTTTTATTCCATTTAGAAGATTGATGGCAAAAATTCAAATGTGGCTGTTAAAATGTTTATAATGTAAATAAAGAATGATGAATATGGAAATTTGTGCCAATTGTAAAGAATTATTATAAAATAAAAAATCTATCTCAAATAGGACAAAATCATGAAACATATCCTCGTATATCTTAAAGTATAGTTGTCGAGGTTATCGGGTTAAAGAGGTGAACCCTAACACGACTTGTATATTTAGTTCGTGTGCCATGTCGTGTCGATCACACTTACATTTCATGGCTGATGTCTTTATGTATTCCGTCGATAACCGGTGTTATTGACCAATTTTAAACCTAAATACCTAATCACCAATGATGTAGCCATTATTAAATATATATATATATATATATATATATATATATATATATATATATATATATATATAGGGGAAAGTTAATTTGAGAACACCTACATTTCGTGCGAACCGTGAGAACGACATCTAAAACCATTCAAATTCAAAATTTCTTTTTACACTTGTCTTTATTAATAAAATACAATCTCAAAAACGCAATTTACGCGTAAAAATTCAAACGTATACGAAAATAATTTGTTTTTACACATGTGTAAATTTGCTGTTTATACATGTGTAAACTGTTTCATTTACACATGTGTAAAAAGTTAATCTGAAAGTGTTTTTGCAAGAAAAGATGAATTATTTGGAAGAAAATTCATTTATTAATGTTCTATTTTGATTATAATGAGGTTTGTATTAAAAAATTTTGATTTTGATTGATTTTTTTACTTGTTCTCACGGTTCTCACAATATTTAGCGTTCTCAAGATAACCCTCCCCTATATATATATATATATATATATATATATATATATATATATATATATATATATATATATATATATATATAGGGTAGGGTTCAAATAGGAACCATACCTTAAGTAGGAACCATAGGAACCAATCTTAGCCATTGATCTCTAATGGCATGATTGTAAATAAGTAAAACATTAATTAAATATTTAATTAAGGGGCAATTACATATATCCCCCTATAAACTTTATAAATTACATATTTACCCAAACTAAAAATTAAATTACATATTTCCCCTTTCTAAAAACTAAAAATTTCAAATATACCCATTTCATTAAAAATATATTAAAGAATGACTATTTTACCCTTTTATTTATAAAACCATAAAAATCTTAAATTTACTCAACAATTTTCCCTTTTTTGTGTTTTTCTTCTTCATTTTTGACCCTTTATTTTATTAAGCCTTTTTAAACAAAAAAGAAGCTTAAGAAGTTTTCATCATATCCTCTACCGGAGACAACAACGCGCCGTGAACGACTCTCAAAACCAGAAACACAGGACTGCTATCACAAGTTCTTCTCCACTGACTACGTTATATTGCCTAAGAAGCCTATTTAATTGTAGGTCATATTTCACTGCAACCCATGCATCGTTTAGAAAACTTGCAGATTCAAGAATATATCATTATCATATGGTTACCAAAAGGGAGGAATTTATACTTGGGTATCGACCATTTTAAGTTTTAACTAAACATTTTATCTAAATTGATTTTTTACAAAATTTATAAAAGTGCAGCCATTAGCGTCTTTGGGTTTGAAAAACTTTAAAATCTCCATTTTCATATTAGAATCTATTTAGGGTTTGTTCGACATTGCCGTTTGTGTTCCGGTATAGGTTTTGAAGGCGGTTAGGGTCTCCGTCACCGGTTGTGATAGCAGTTGTCCTCGCCGGTTATAAGGGTCATCAAATGTTTGATTGTGGTCACCGGTTGTTTCATCGGGGGAGGATAGGATCGGCAGCGGTACGGTTGTGTCCTCAGGTGAGGATTTAACAGTGTCCAGGATAGATGAAAACTTCCTAGGTTTTTTTGAAAGGGTAAATCAGTCATTTTATTAGAAGAAGGGGAAATATGTAATATAATATTTGGCTTGGGTAAATATGTAAATAAAACTTTAATTAGGGGGATATATGTAATAATTCCTTTAATTAAATCAAAGGGCAATGTGGTAATTGTATATTGATTATTAATAACACATGTTTAATTAGTTTCCTTTATAATCCCATTATTTTAGGAAAGTAATTATTTTTTCCCATGGTAATCATTTTTCATCAGTATGTGTATTGATTATTTGAATGTTATCAAAGTAGGTCAAAAATCGAATGTGCAGTACATGGTGTTATATAGTTTTGGATAATATACGTTGGTGTATATTATATGGAAAAGGTAATCGATCAAACCTTAAATAAGATAACGAGGTCAAAAAATGATGAAACGATTTATTATTTTCAACTGCTTATACACTAGTGTATAATATACGTTGTTGTATATAGGAGACTGTATAAATAGTAGTGATAATCAAATGTATCAATATACACTGGTAAGAATGGTAGTATTAAATACATATATTATACACTGATGTATAATTATACACTGGTGTATAAATAGTAGTGATAATCAAATGTATCAATATACACTGATGTATAATTATACATTGGAAAAGAATGATAATATTAAATACATATATTATACACTGATGTATAATTATACACTGGTGTATAACAACTAACAACAAATCTTTTCATCGCTGTACAACCTAATAACTACATATAATATACCAGTGTATAACCTAATAACTACAACCCCCTGAAAACCAACACCCAAACCCACGGTTGTCATCATTACCACCCAAAACCACCACCTTAACCCGACTCCCTGAGCCGGTCCATGACCAAACACCCCACCTTCCGGTCGTCGTCCCCACAAACCTCCAAAAACTACGCATCCGAAACCCCATCGGCCGTACATACCCAAACAAACTTCGATCGAAACCCATCACCATCGTGACCTCAACCGGACTACAATACCTCAACCATCACCCACCTGTCACTTAAGCGAAACCACCACAACTGGTGGCTGCTGTCAATCGGATGAGGAAAAAGGGAGAGGAAGGTTGAGAGGCGATAGATGGATCGAGATAAGAGAGTGACAAGGGAGCGAGAGTTTTTTAGAGAAACTGATTAGGAGATTGAATTGGGTGAGTTTTTTAAGGAAACAAAAAATAACTGATTAGATTATGAAATAAAATTAAAAGAAAATGATAATTATTTAAATATTTAATTACACTCTTACCCTTTTATCTTGACTTGATAGCTACGAGTTACATGACATGGTGGTAACTATTAATTTTAACTAACGTATGAACATCATGACACGTTTGATTGAATTCTCATCATAGACAACACCACTAACTATTGAGTAGCGGCTCGTGTCTCTAGCTGATGTGATGTGAGGATGGATAACAAGTGGATACATAGACTGGGCCGGCCCATCATAATCATGGGAGGGAGATTGATTGGGTCTCCTTATTTATAAGGAGACGGGCGCTTCCAGTGGTCTAGAGGTGTACAAAAAAAAACAGGCTTGTGGAACCGACCCGAAAAAAAACCGTTAAACTGGTTTGGAAAAAACCGGTTTGGCGTGAAAGCGGTTCGAACCCGGCCCTATAGATTGATTCTGGAGCGGTTTGGCAATTCAAGAAATGGTTTGGTTTGAAAACCGGTTTAAGATAAAAACAGGTTTGGGAAAAAAACCCGTTTTGAGGAAAAACCTGGTATAAGCAATGTATTTGGATTCTTGGATGACCGGTTTGGCAAAAAAAACCGGTTTAAAAACCGGCCCAAATCGATTCCAATCAATGGTTCTCTTCGGTGCTAAAACCCGGTTTGGAAACCGGACTGGTTTGAGGAAAAACTGGTTTTACACCCAAAAAAACCGTAACCGGTTTTAAAACTGAACCGATTTGGAATAAAAAACCAATTTGTACATCTCTAGGCGCTTCACTATGTTTTTTTCAACTTCATTGATTTCTATCAATCCCACTGAAACACTTTTTTGGAGACAGCACTCTACTAGAAATAAAATAGAGAAAAAGACAAAAGGGGGAGAGAACTCACGGGTACCAGCCCGTTAACTACAACCAGATTTTGGTTCACGGGACCATTGTCAGCATGAGTGGCGGTGGTGTTACCGTGCTAGTAGTGGAGTACCCGTGACCAATTCTGGTGGCGCCTCGTCCCCCCTAATGGATAGAGAAAGATCGTGGCGGGGTCTCTTGAAAACAAACAAAACTAAACTATTTCGGCAAAAATCTGGAATCGTCGGGGGGGCCCTAACACTATGTTTGAGAGTTTCATTAAAGGGATGAAGTGAGAAGAAAGTGAAGGAATCGGATGAAAAGTGAAAATAAGTGTGTTCCAGAGTTTTATTAAAGGAATTGAGTGGAAAGAACTTGAAGAAAGTTGAAAGAAAATTATTGCTTAAAACTTTCCTTCCAAAATTGAAGGAAAAATGAAGGAAGAGAAAGTTATCAAATAAAATGTTTTAGCATTTACTATTTTACCCATCTACTTAATCTAATATACTATCTAATAAGGGTATCATTGTAAAATTACATCTTTCTTTTCCCTTCCTTTCTTTTGAACTCAGGAACACATAATGAAATTATTTATTTCCTTTCCCTCCCTTTTTTCTGTCTTAAATCTCATTTCTCTTCTTTTCTTTCCTTTAGTAAACTCGAGAACACAGCGTAAATGTTTGGTTAAGTGTCTAACATATATACGCCCTGCATAAGCTATACAAGCATGGGCGGACCCACACCCATCTCAAAGGGTGCGGGCGCCCATCTTGAAAAAAAAAATTAGTGTTTATATATACGCGTTTATCCCGTTCGCACCCAATAAAATTTTTCTATCGCACCCTTTGGATTTTTGAAACCGAGGAAAAGCAAGGAAACAAGCCTTCCTCTCCCCCTTTATAAGCCTTGAAGCTAAATCTGTGATTCCTACGCTAAGTTGGTAGAAAGGTTGGTGTGTGTATATTTTTCCTGTTTTTTTCTTCGGCGAGCAAGGACTTGGTAGAAAGATTGCAGGTCTCTATTAATTTTATGTGAAGAAGATGAGCTATTTGTTTTTTTGTTTTTTGTTTTTTTTTTTTTTTTTTGTAAGTGTAAGAAGTTAAAATATGTAAAAGTATGGTGACAGGCAAAGTCACATTAACTTTCAATATGCTTTTATTTTTATTTAATTTCTTTTTACTTTATTATACCTGTCCTTTCATTTAATTTATTGACTATTATTTTTTATAAGGTTTAATAAGATTTCATGTAGATAAGATCAAGTACAATGAGTGAGACTATAGTCTAGTGTAGGTAATTCAAATGAATCTAACTATTCAGTTCGATTCTAGATATGTAAATCCAAGAATTTGAAAACTGTTTAAACGAGGTAACATTTGAGTTACTTGTTTGTATTAATAGGTTGAGTCATTGTGATAATTTTGGTGTGTTTGATGCCAAAACTAGTTAACTGCTACGATTAGCCGAGATGTGTCCACAAATATATATTTTAAAATTTTGTTTTGCATATGTAACTGTAACATTCGTATTTTTCGTATTTTCCATTCTAGTCCTTGTATTCTTGTATCTTGCCATTTTACACCCTTGTAATCCTGAGCTTATGATCAATGGAAAATTATTTTGTTAATTGCATTTAATCTTAATCTATTTCATTATTCTATAAACTTTACATAACGCAAACTTTATACTTTACACTTAAAAACGAAATTCTAATGCTAAACCGAAGCATAAATAAACCCATTAACCTCTTGTTCACCCATAATCTCTCTAAAATCACTCTCTAATCCTCAAAGTTTTGAGCAAACTTCCTGATAACACATCAGTAAGTTTTCCAACCTCAAACTCTCTTTCTTTTCAGTTTTCCTTGTTCTGTTCATCTAAAACTCCTTAGAGAAACCTCTAGGATCTTCCCCATATTTATCCACAGCAGTGTGATAAGGGTAGAGCACCTAAAAGAGGTTCCAAAGGTGGTTGTTTTCTGAACTATACTATATAATAATATAAACATATACTTTCAAGTTTCTATCTTACTAGCTTATTATTAATCTTTGGAAGGTTTGTGGTTACACCCTACCTTACCAACTCTCTTGACCCTTCTTGTGCTACGGATTTATCCACACTAGAAAGGGGAAATCCCGTGTCCAAAACCCACGTTTATTCCATAAGCGAAGTGGTTATGACATGAACCTATCAAATGGATTCACATTCCTAACTTTATACCATCCGAATCATCTATGATGGTTTTGTGCTTGGTCTAACTTAATCTCATGACCATCCGGATTGCCCTAAAGGCAATTTGTGCTTGGTTTGCCTAAAAGGCTTGCATAACTCTCGTGAATCTATAATCTAAACTCAAACCTAAGACCCTTTATTCTCTAATTCTAGTTAACCAAGGCTAAGGAACTAATCTCCCAAGACCCGTCTTTGGAGCCTTACTAAACGCACCCAAAGGTGAGTTCATACTTGTCCCCCTTTTATTTTTTATTCTTTGGGGCTCAACATGTATCACTATCAAAACTTAAACGATTTCATACTCTTAAACTATCATACTCAATCTATTAAACATACTTATATGTTATTTGCCATGCTTACGATTCTTGATACTTAAACATAATTCATTAACTATTATTAGCCCACTTAACATGTATAGCGCTATAGGAGTAGCACCCCGCCCCCTTTATGGGTCATTGTTAAGAAAGAAACGGACGTAGAATGAATATGTTAGGTATATGTAGTGGTACTCACGGGTTTGAGTTATGTTCTTTGTATAGTATGTTGCATTTTTGGCTCATGTGGTAACAACCAAAGACAAGGGAAAAGGCATAGAAGACATACTCGTCGTTTGTGACTTTCCCGAGGTCTTTCCCGAAGATCTACCCGGTCTTCCTCCTGCTCGTTCTGTTGAATTTCGCATTGACCTCATACCTGGTGCTACACCTGTTGCAAAAGCACCATATCGTCTTGCACCTTCCGAGAAGCAAGAACTTGCTAGTCAACTCCAAGCACTGCTCGAAAAAGGCTTCATACGCCCGAGTACTTCTCCATGGGGTGCTCCTGTTTTATTTGTCAAAAAGAAAGACGGATCTTTCCGTATGTGCATCGATTATCGTGAGCTTAACAAGCTTACTGTCAAAAACCGATACCCTCTTCCACGCATTGATGATCTCTTTGCCCAGCTCCAAGGAGCTACTTGCTTCTCAAAAATCGATCTTCGTTCGGGATACCATCAACTTCAAATCCACGAAAAAGATATTCCAAAAACCGCCTTTCGCACAAGATATGGTCACTACGAGTTCATGGTGATGCCTTTCGGTTTAACCAATGCACCTGCAGTGTTCATGGATCTAATGAATCGAGTGTGTAAACCTTATTTGGATCGTTTTGTGATTGTGTTCATTGATGACATCTTGATCTATTCCAAATCCAAAGACGACCATAAACAACATATCCGTTTGATTCTAGAACTCCTACGTGTTGAACGACTTTATGCCAAGTTCTCTAAATGTGAATTTTGGTTAAAAGAAGTTCAATTCTTTGGGCATATTGTGAACGATAGGGGTATTCATGTTGATCCTGCCAAAATTGAAGCCGTTAAAAATTGGATTGCACCAAAATCTCCTACCGAAGTTCGTTCTTTTCTAGGATTGGCGGGTTACTACCGCCGGTTCATCTCCAACTTTTCCAAAATTGCTACACCTCTCACCGCTTTAACTCAAAAGTCCAAACCTTTTATTTGGGGTCCTAAACAAGAAGAAGACTTTCAAACCCTCAAGGATATGCTTTGTGATGCTCCTATTCTAGCTCTTCCCGAAGGGAATGGTGATTTTGTGGTTTATTGTGATGCATCGAACCAAGGTCTTGGTTGCGTTCTTATGCAACGGGGCAAAGTCATCGCCTATGCATCAAGGCAACTCAAAATCCACGAAAGGAACTACACCACTCACGATCTCGAACTTGGTGCTGTTGTTTTTGCCCTAAAAATCTGGAGACACTACCTTTATGGTACAAAATGTGTTGTCTTTCCCGACCACAAAAGCCTCCAACACATTTTCAATCAAAAAGATCTTAACATTCGACAACGACGATGGGTCGAATTGTTAAACGACTACGACAGCGAAATTCGCTATCATCCTGGTAAAGCGAACGTAGTAGCCGATGCTCTTAGTCAAAAGGGCCACGCAGTTTTGTGCAACATCCGAGAAACCGACCGTCTTCGTAGCTCTCAATTTCAAAATGATCTATTTAATCGTATTCGAGACGCTCAACATACATCGGTCAATGAAAATACTCTATATGAAGAAATGTCTTGTGGTGCCGAATTACACTTGGAATCTAAGGCAGATGGGATTCTTTATTATCTTGATCGTATTTGGGTTCCCAGTCCTAATGACCTTCGTACTCTTATAATGAATGAAGCGCATAAATCCCGATACTCCATTCATCCCGGTGCAGATAAAATGTATCAAGATCTCCGTCGCAATTATTGGTGGCCCGGTATGAAAAAAGACATTGCTCTCTTTGTGTCCAAATGTCTCACTTGCTCCAAAGTAAAAGCTGAGCACCAACGACCGTCAGGTTTGCTTGAACAACCCGAAGTCCCCATGTGGAAATGGGAAAGAATTGCTATGGATTTCATTACCAACCTCCCTCGAACATCATCCGGTCATGATAGCATTTGGGTAGTCATTGATCGTTTAACCAAGTCAGCTCACTTCCTCCCCATTCGTGAAGATTTCAAAGTGGAGAAGCTAGCCCATATCTACACCAAGGAAATCATTTGTCGTCATGGAATTCCTCTTGACATCATCTCAGACCGTGATGGTCGATTCACCTCCCGTCTTTGGGAAACATTTCAGGCTGCCGTGGGCACTCAACTGAATCTTAGTACAGCTTTTCATCCTCAGTCTGATGGTCAAACTGAACGCACGATCCAGACTCTTGAGGATATGCTTCGATCTTGTGTAATCGAATTTGGTGGAAACTGGGATGCTCATCTACCATTGGTCGAGTTCTCTTACAATAACAGTTATCATACCAGCATCCAAATGGCTCCTTTCGAAGCTCTTTATGGCCGAAAGTGTCGTTCTCCTATATGTTGGCACGAGATTGGTGAAGCACAAATCACTGGTCCCGAAATCATCCAAGAAACGACCAACAAAATCATCCAGATCCGTGATTGCTCGAAGCCATCGAAAAAGCTATGCTGACAAGCGACGAAAGCCCCTTAAATTTAATGTTGGTGATCAAGTACTCCTCAAGGTGTCTCCTTGAAAGGGAGTAGTCAGGTTTGGAAAGAAAGGGAAGTTATCTCCACGGTATGTTGGACCATTCAAAATCATTGAACGAATAGGGAAAGTGGCTTACAAGCTCGAGTTACCCCAAGAACTCAACAATGTCCATCCCACCTTTCATGTTTCAAATTTGAAGAAGTGCTTAGCCGAAGGGAACATACACATTCCTCTTGATGATGTACGAATTGACGAGACTATGCATTTCGTCGAAAAACCAGTGGAAATAACGGATTGTGAAGTTAAACAACTCAAACGAAAACGTATTCCGCTAGTTAAAGTTCGTTGGGAATCGAAGAATGGACCCGAATTCACTTGGGAACATAAAGAGCAAATGAAGAAAAAGTACCCACGTCTTTTTAGTCAAGCCACTTGAATAAATTTCGAGACGAAATTTCCTAAAGTAGGGGAGACTGTAACATTCGTATTTTTCGTATTTTCCATTCTAGTCCTTGTATTCTTGTATCTTGCCATTTTACACCCTTGTAATCCCGAGCTTATGATCAATGGAAAAGTATTTTGTTAATTGCATTTAATCTTAATCTATTTCATTATTCTATAAACTTTACATAACGCAAACTTTATACTTTACACTTAAAAACGAAATTCTAATGCTAAACAGAAGCATAAATGAACCCATACAAGTTGTAAATCAAGCCCAATCCAAAAACATGTCAAAATGGGCTTAAACCTTAAGTTTTAACCCAAAAACATGTCCAAAAACCAAGTCTGTTGGGCCAAGCCCAACCAAAAAACACTTTTGGGCCAAAAACACCCCGTCGCGTGACACGACCAGGATGCTGAAATCCCGTCGCGTGACACGACGGCCTTACGAATTCAGCAACCAGATCAGCCTTCCAATCAGCTCGTAAATGACCCCTTTACCCAATTAACTCACTCCCAACCACCCTAATTACTCCCTTAAATGCCCCACCAACTCACCCCACTTATAAATACCACTCCTCTCTGTCACACCCTCAAATTTCCACTGCGGAGTTTTACCGCGAGGTGCATGACAAACCAGGACATATAGCCATAAGTATCATGAACGACTCTAAATGCCCAAACCATTTAGTTCGTTTTTAAGAAAAAGTTTCAAAGTTTAACCAAGCAATTTAAAGTAATGCGGAAGCGTAAACAAAGTAAAACATTTGCAAAAGTCTGCGCAAGACAACGCGCCCAAAACCAAAGTTAATAAGTACGAGATAATAAATATCCATAACCCAAGACACGAATGATGCATGCCCTAAAACGTGCTCCGTACCTAAGGACCTGCAAAGCATGCTAAAATGTGTCAACATAAAGTCGGTGAGTTCACTATATAAGTAAGCAATGTAAATAATAACGTAGGTTCTCAAAACCCCAAAAGTCAAGTGTACAACGTTGGTCCCTCAGACCCTGTAAACAATAGCTAATTCAAATGTCAGGGGTAGCTAGCCCACTCATGATAACTAAAACCGGCGAATACCGAACTACTAATGAACAAGTTCCCATAACCGGGATAGAGATGCCTTGCATCATTGTCCATCGACAATGATTATGTTTGAAGCTAATAGTTCACATCCGTGCTCCCAGCACGATGTGAGGTTTGTTAGACCTAATAGCGCTATCAACTAATTAACCCGCTTGCCCAACCGGCAATTGATTCGGTATTTTGAAGGACTTAAAAGATGTGTTTGGTTTAGTTCATCAAGGACATATACATGAATTAGTAAAAATAGATTCACCTCGTGAACCATGCACCCCAAACCCGGGATGTGTAAAAGAAAGTTATCTCAAGATAGACTAGAAAACGTTACCAATGTGGTCTCAACCCGAGACGCATGCTTTGAGAAAAAGTAGTGAAACTCACCTTATCGCGTAAGCAAAGAATCCAAACAGCAAGTATTATATGCTACCGACACCCTAATAACAGTGTCACTATGTGAGTATAGGCGTAACATCATTACACCATATAACTCGTTTGTCCAAGGCGTTTTAAATATTCAAAAGTGTGTATGCGACGCCTAGTGATTCTACATGCAATAGTAAACCCTACGGACTCGTTGGTGAATGAGTTGGTTATAATTAGTTTCTACAGCCCATATGTGTCGTAAACATGTGTACTTCCGTTATATGTCAATTTTAGATCACCTAAGACCTCAAGTAATCACATAGTCACATAATACACAATCTGTGTTTTCAGGACAGATTGTGCGCCATCAAAACGAATTTATTTAAAATAGTAAACCAGTGAGTTATCCTCCCAAATTTTTACTGAATTTTCTTTGGGATTCACTTGGCAATACCTATTTTTGTTTTGTCTTAATTCCAAACACAAAAAATTATAAAAATTCGTACAACACAACAGTGTTCAGAAAATTTCCACAACAGGTCAGTTTAGTAGGAAAATTCTTAAAAATTGTGTATTCATCCAAACGAGATGAATCCACTTGGAAAAGCTCTATTTTTCCAGTATTGACCTACTGTAAAAATTTCATAACCTAACTCCTTGTAAATCTCAAGTTATGGCCATTTAAAGTTAACCCAATTTACAAATCCGAAAATCTGATATGACCCCTAATCAATTAAAATTCCAAAAACGACTCATCCTACGTCCAAAACACATGATTTTACCCATTATGAAAAGCTAAGATCAGGTGTGACCTAACCATGCCAAGAAAACCCTAAAATTATTATGTTAGAGCCGTGTTACAGCTCCTACAAGTTTGACTAACCATTCTGTCCAGATTTTAGTTTCGCCTAAATCATACTTTAATCGCCTACCGTGTGCACAAAAACTATTAACATTCACCAATCATCAACACAAAACATTCCTAATACCTATTTTATCAGATTCTATGATTAAACATGTCAAGATCAAAGCTTTACGAATCAAAACACCAATTACTTGCGCAACAAGTATCCTACGATGTTACTAAGCGTTTATGAGTATGTTTAATCCATTTAATCTTCAAAAAGATTCATGCTTTAATGTTTTATAAATTCATTCAGACCTGGACAAACTTATTATATGATTTTTATTAATGAAAACACAAGATAAAAGCATAAGAAATCGTAAGATATACCCTTAGCTCTCTCAATCGATCAATCGCGCGCCTTGGAGCCTCCCAATTGATGATCTTGAGCCTTAGCAGAGGTTGTTTGAGTGAAATATTCGTGTGGGGCAGTAAGGGGGCGATTAGGGTTGAGTATGGGGGTTGCATGGGAGTTTAGGTTGCTTAAATATAAGTTTAAGGCGGTTTAGACCCGTCAGTTCGTTTCGAGCGGCCGCTCGGTGCCTGTGAGCGGGTCCGGGTGGCGCGCTCTTTTCTCGTTTCGTCTCCCGACGCGTTATCCTTCGACGTTTTCGTTATTTCGGACCGTAACAAGTGTAACCCCATGCATTAAGACCCTAATCAACCTCATGCTCCACTTTTAATGATTTCTATTAACGTGTTCGGTTTAGGTTCACATAATCACGTATGGTTTTCACATAAGTTTATTTTTCACCAACGTCCGAGGTTCACTAATCATGCAATCACACATTGACTCACAACCATGCACGTATGTCTTATCTAACTAACCCTAGTTAAGTATAATGCAAGGAAATGTAACTAGAGTTTAGTTAAAGTGAGAACCTGAATTTTCGGTATAGTGCTTTGCCTGAGTTTCTTGACGCCCTGCTCAAGAATCTCCACTGGTTCTTCCACGAACCGTAACTGGTCGTCCACCTGGATCTCCTCCAGCGGTACTACCAGTGTAGTATCGGATAAGCATTTCTTCAAGTTTGAGACGTGGAATACATTATGCACTCCACTGAGTTCGTCTGGTAAATTCAGCTGATAAGCTACCGGACCAATCCTTTTAACAATCTCGAAGGGTCCAACATAGCGGGGATTCAACTTCCCTCGTTTCCCAAAACGTATCACTCCTTTCCAAGGTGACACCTTTAACAAAAGTTTGTCCCCAACCTGGAACTCCAAAGGTTTTCTACGTTTGTCCGCGTAGCTTTTCTGTCGATCCCGAGCAGCAGCCATTCTGTTTCTGATTTGCACTATCTTCTCAGAGGTTTCGTGCACGAGTTCGGGACCTGTTAGTTGGCTATCCCCAACCTCAGTCCAACAGATAGGAGACCTACACTTGCGGCCATAAAGTGCCTCAAAAGGCGCACACTGAATCGAGGTGTGGTAACTATTGTTGTAAGAGAACTCGATTAAGGGCAAGTGCTTGTCCCAGTTATTACCAAAGTCCACCACGCATGCTCGTACCAGATCCTCTAATGTTTGGATGGTACGTTCACTTTGTCCATCCGTCTGTGGGTGATAGGCTGTGCTCATATCGAAACGAGTACCTAGAGCATCTTGGAGAGTAGTCCAGAATCGAGAAGTGAATCGCCCATCGCGATCAGATATAATGGAAGTAGGCACTCCATGCCTAGAGACTATCTCCTTGATATAAAGGTTCGCCAGCTTCTCTAACGAGTCCGTTTCTTTTATCGCCAGGAAGTGGGCCGATTTGGTTAAGCGGTCCACGATAACCCAAATCATGTTGTGGCCCGCTGTTGTTTTCGGAAGCTTCGTAATGAAATCCATGGAAATCCCATCCCATTTCCACATCGGTATCTCTGGTTGCTGAAGTAGGCCTGAAGGTTTCTGATATTCAATCTTAACCTTCGCACAAGTCAAGCACTTACTAACATAAGTGGCTATCTCTGCTTTCATGTTTGGCCACCAGTAGAGAGTTTTGAGGTCCTGATACATTTTGTCCGAACCGGGATGTACCGAATAACGAGATGTGTGAGCCTCATCGAGCACCAGTTGTCTAAGATCCCCTGAACGTGGAATCCAGACTCGATCCATAAAGTACTGAAGCCCATCCGACTTCAGTTCCAGGTGTTTGTCAGCACCATGCAATGTTTCCAACCCGATATTTTCCTTTTTCAAGGCCTCGCCTTGGGCTTCACGTAGTTTATCAGGCAAATTAGAGTGTATGGTAAGTTGTAAGGCCCGCACACGTTTGGGTTTCGTTTCCTTACGGCTCAGGGCATCAGCTACTACGTTAGCTTTCCCTGGATGGTACTTGATAGCACAGTCATAATCATTCAAGAGTTCGACCCATCGTCGTTGCCGTATGTTTAGGACCTTCTGATCAAATATGTGCTGAAGACTCTTATGATCTGTGAAGATTGTGCACTTCGTTCCGTAGAGGTAGTGTCTCCAAATTTTGAGAGCGAAGACAACCGCTCCCAGTTCCAAGTCGTGAGTGGGATAATTCTTCTCGTGAACTTTTAGTTGTCGTGAAGCATAAGCGATCACCTTCTCGCGTTGCATCAAAACACACCCTAGCCCTTGGATAGATGCATCACAGTACACCACAAAGTCCTCCGTACCCTCAGGTAGTGATAATATTGGAGCACTGCAAAGTTTAGTCTTTAGTAATTGAAAAGCAGCTTCTTGGGCATCTTCCCACTTGTAGATAATCCCCTTCTGTGTCAAAGCAGTGAGGGGTTGAGCGATTTTTGAGAATCCCTGAATGAATCTGCGATAATAACCTGCAAGGCCAAGGAATTGTCGAACCTCTGTGGGAGTCTTAGGGGCCTCCCATCTTTTAATCGCATCAATCTTAGCGGGATCGACCTGTATTCCTGCCTCGTTCACCACATGACCCAAGAATTGGACCTCACGAATCCAGAAGTCGCACTTGGAGAATTTTGCATATAGCTGCTCACTTTTCAGAAGTTCCAAGATCAGTCGTAGGTGTTGCTCGTGCTCTTCCCTACTCTTGGAATAGATCAGAATATCGTCTATGAACACTATGACAAATTTGTCTAGATAGGGTTTGCACACCCGGTTCATGAGGTCCATGAACACAGCTGGTGCATTGGTCAGCCCGAAGGGCATTACCAAAAATTCATAGTGGCCATAACGAGTTTGAAAAGCTGTCTTTGGTACATCCTCCTCTCGAACTCTCAGTTGGTGATACCCCGACCTTAAGTCAATCTTGGAATAGAAACTCGACCCCTGAAGTTGGTCGAATAGATCATCTATGCGAGGTAAAGGGTAGCGATTCTTAATTGTCACCTTATTTAATTCCCGGTAATCGATGCACATACGGAAACTCCCATCCTTCTTCTTCACGAATAAGACTGGGGCTCCCCACGGTGAAGAGCTAGGTCGGATGAAACCCCTATCCAATAGCTCTTGAAGTTGGGTAAATAGTTCCTGAAGTTCGCCTGGTGCAAGGCGGTATGGTGCACGCGCAACTGGGGCGGCGCCTGGGGCAAGGTCAATTTGGAACTCCACTTGGCGAACCGGTGGAAGTCCTGGCAGCTCCTCTGGGAATACATCCGGAAAATCTCGGACCACCGGGATGTCCTCGATTTTTGTTTCGACTTCGGCTCGAGTGTCAGAAATGTTAGCCAATATGGCTGGATAGCCCTTCCGTATGCACTTCTGGGCCTTCAAGTAAGAGATGATGCCCACCATGGCACCACCGCGATCACCCTGGACAGACAATAGTTCCCCACTGGGGAGGGGAATACGAACAACTTTCTCCTTGCAGAGAATTTCGGCGCGGTGCTTGGATAACCAGTCCATGCCAACCACAAGATCGAAGCTTCCTAGGGTGATAGGTAAAAGGTCGATGGCAAACAAATGTCCATCTAGTTCGAGCCTACAGTCACGAAGAATGTGGGTTACCTCAACAGGCTTCCCATCAGCTAGTTCTATAGAGTACGGGGTCTCAAGTAATGTAGGAACTATCCCTAGTTGTCTGCTAAGTTTTGATGACACAAAACTATAGTCTGCACCAGTATCATATAAAACAGAAGCGAGAGTGTCGTTCAAGGAACACGTACCCGTCACGACGTTGTTATCATTCCTCGCTTCCCCAGAGCCAATCACAAATGCTCTACCACGCGCCCCATAGTTGTTTCCGTTGTTGTTGTTGTTATTACCAGTGTTGGTGTTGTTATTTCCCCCATTGTTTCCATTACCGTTCAGCTGGGGACAATTCTTTTTAAAATGGTTCTCGCTACCACACTGGTAACACGCCTTTCCACCCTTCTGTTGCTGACCCTGCGGGGGTGGGTTACCCTGAAGGTTGACTCTACAGTCTTTCTGCACATGCCCCAGCTTACCACAACGATCGCACTTAATCCTGTTACATGGCCCAGAGTGGTGATAGTTGCACTTAGCGCACTTGGGCCGATTTCCGTGATAACCACCTTGAGTCTGAGTACGGTTGTTGTTGTTGCTGTGGTTGTCGTGTTTCTTGTTCGGGTGCTGCTGCTGTTGATTACCATTACCCGGGGGTTTTCCAGACGCACTCTCCCACTTTCTCTTATTATCATTAGTGCCAGAGGATGAAGCACCTCGAGGGGGCAGTAGTCCCTCCTCTACTTTCTGGTCAGTCAGCTGGTGTGCCATACGAATCACCTGCTGAAGATTGTTGAAGTTGGCAGCAGTAACCATACCCTTGATCTGCGGCACCAAACCCTTGATGTACAGTTCAATTCGCTTGTAGAGCGGGGTTGAGTAGTTAGGGCACATAGTGGCTAGCTCATGTGACCTAGTGGTGTAGGCTTCAATATCCGACCCCACCATTTTCAGATTTAGGTACTCAGTTTCCAGCTTCTGGATTTCATCCCGAGGGCAGTACTCCTCCCTCATCATCTCCTTGAAAGCATCCCAAGGCGTAGCATTTGCCACATCCACACCCAGTATTTGCTTCTGAGAGTTCCACCAAGATAACGCCGCGTTCTCAAGTGTACCAGCGGCATATTTGACCCGGTCAGCTGGTGGACAGTTGCACATAGCAAAGCATGACTCCACCCTTTCGAACCACCTAAGTAGTCCAACTGCACCTTCAGATCCCCCAAAGTTTTGAGGCTTGCAGTCCATGAAGGTTTTGTAGGTGCAGGCTGGAGGGTGGTGTGGAGGTTGACCTACGTGCAAACACGGAAGTCACATGAGTAATAGAGTTTAACGCTGGAGCTCGTAGAAGGAGTAAAATAAAACGAATTAGTGTTACCAGCTTGGATAGCTGCGAGGGCTGCAACCACCCTGTCGTTGACCAGTGCAGTCAGCTCAGCTTGTGTTAGGTTGATGTGTCCACGTCCATGACCTCTTCCCGCCATCGTAGTTCTACAAATATACTATACACATGAGACTACAATCGTTTGTACATCACGGTGTACTAGTAAATCACGCACGTATAAATAATAAAATAAAAGTTAAATCAATAATAAAATACCAACGTTCTAAAACAATCCAAAAGATCACCCAGTCACACGAGATTAAATAGAAGTCATAATATACTAGGAACAAAATAAATAACTAAATAAATAATAATAAATAAAATCAATCGTCGTCCGTAGAGATGACTGATCCTTCATCCTCACTTTCCTCCGGTAACTCCTCAGGTTCTTCCTCCTCTTCCTCTTCTATAAGAGCTGCATCAAGTGCTGCTCCCAAATCATCAAACTCATCCTCCATGGGTTCCTCCTCGGGGTCCTCTTCCCCAATTGGTTCCAAGGCTTCCATAAGCTGGTTGCGAACCATGGCTAACTCCTCTCGAGTATGTGCCAACTCTTGTTTGGTAGCAGTAGCATCCTGTTTTGCTTCCTCAGCCTCTTTCTTAACTTTCCTTAGTTCGCTGAGTAAGTAGTCAATCTGTCCCGCCACATGTGTCAATGTCTCGTCAGCATTTCTTCTCCAGAACTGGAACTCCTTAATACCAGTGTAAGCATTATCCAACTCAGTGTGTACATGCCTCACCATTCCTGCAAGTGTCCTCTCCCACGAGTCCACAATGGGAGGTACTGTAGCTGGCACCCCATAACTTACGACCCACGAGTGCAAGATGTCCGTGAACCAACGCCAACGGTTAGTGGCTTCACTCGGCTCGAGTGACGAAGATGGGGCCTCATAAGGGTCATACATGGGGCGTCGTTGCCCGTCATGAGCACGGTAAGAGTAATTTCGGTGAGCGGGGTTAACCATAATTACCTGCAATATGTTAGGTTAGTGTTCGAAGTCGAGAATAATAAGCGTGCACTGAAGACGATGAGTGTACTAATACTTATGCTATAATGATTATAGTCTAGAATGCAATGCAATTCCTAGTTCACTATAACCAATGGCTCTGATACCAATCTGTCACACCCTCAAATTTCCACTGCGGAGTTTTACCGCGAGGTGCATGACAAACCAGGACCCATAGCCATAAGTATCATGAACGACTCTAAATGCCCAAACCATTTAGTTCGTTTTTAAGAAAAAGTTTCAAAGTTTAACCAAGCAATTTAAAGTAATGCGGAAGCGTAAACAAAGTAAAACATTTGCAAAAGTCTGCGCAAGACAACGCGCCCAAAACCAAAGTTAATAAGTACGAGATAATAAATATCCATAACCCAAGACACGAATGATGCATGCCCTAAAACGTGCTCCGTACCTAAGGACCTGCAAAGCATGCTAAAATGTGTCAACATAAAGTCGGTGAGTTCACAATATAAGTAAGCAATGTAAATAATAACGTAGGTTCTCAAAACCCCAAAAGTCAAGTGTACAACGTTGGTCCCTCAGACCCTGTAAACAATAGCTAATTCAAATGTCAGGGGTAGCTAGCCCACTCATGATAACTAAAACCGGCGAATACCGAACTACTAATGAACAAGTTCCCATAACCGGGATAGAGATGCCTTGCATCATTGTCCATCGACAATGATTATGTTTGAAGCTAATAGTTCACATCCGTGCTCCCAGCACGATGTGAGGTTTGTTAGACCTAATAGCGCTATCAACTAATTAACCCGCTTGCCCAACCGGCAATTGATTCGGTATTTTGAAGGACTTAAAAGATGTGTTTGGTTTAGTTCATCAAGGACATATACATGAATTAGTAAAAATAGATTCACCTCGTGAACCATGCACCCCAAACCCGGGATGTGTAAAAGAAAGTTATCTCAAGATAGACTAGAAAACGTTACCAATGTGGTCTCAACCCGAGACGCATGCTTTGAGAAAAAGTAGTGAAACTCACCTTATCGCGTAAGCAAAGAATCCAAACAGCAAGTATTATATGCTACCGACACCCTAATAACAGTGTCACTATGTGAGTATAGGCGTAACATCATTACACCATATAACTCGTTTGTCCAAGGCGTTTTAAATATTCAAAAGTGTGTATGCGACGCCTAGTGATTCTACATGCAATAGTAAACCCTACGGACTCGTTGGTGAATGAGTTGGTTATAATTAGTTTCTACAGCCCATATGTGTCGTAAACATGTGTACTTCCGTTATATGTCAATTTTAGATCACCTAAGACCTCAAGTAATCACATAGTCACATAATACACAATCTGTGTTTTCAGGACAGATTGTGCGCCATCAAAACGAATTTATTTAAAATAGTAAACCAGTGAGTTATCCTCCCAAATTTTTACTGAATTTTCTTTGGGATTCACTTGGCAATACCTATTTTTGTTTTGTCTTAATTCCAAACACAAAAAATTATAAAAATTCGTACAACACAGCAGTGTTCAGAAAATTTCCACAACAGGTCAGTTTAGTAGGAAAATTCTTAAAAATTGTGTATTCATCCAAACGAGATGAATCCACTTGGAAAAGCTCTATTTTTCCAGTATTGACCTACTGTAAAAATTTCATAACCTAACTCCTTGTAAATCTCAAGTTATGGCCATTTAAAGTTAACCCAATTTACAAATCCGAAAATCTGATATGACCCCTAATCAATTAAAATTCCAAAAACGACTCATCCTACGTCCAAAACACATGATTTTACCCATTATGAAAAGCTAAGATCAGGTGTGACCTAACCATGCCAAGAAAACCCTAAAATTATTATGTTAGAGCCGTGTTACAGCTCCTACAAGTTTGACTAACCATTCTGTCCAGATTTTAGTTTCGCCTAAATCATACTTTAATCGCCTACCGTGTGCACAAAAACTATTAACATTCACCAATCATCAACACAAAACATTCCTAATACCTATTTTATCAGATTCTATGATTAAACATGTCAAGATCAAAGCTTTACGAATCAAAACACCAATTACTTGCGCAACAAGTATCCTACGATGTTACTAAGCGTTTATGAGTATGTTTAATCCATTTAATCTTCAAAAAGATTCATGCTTTAATGTTTTATAAATTCATTCAGACCTGGACAAACTTATTATATGATTTTTATTAATGAAAACACAAGATAAAAGCATAAGAAATCGTAAGATATACCCTTAGCTCTCTCAATCGATCAATCGCGCGCCTTGGAGCCTCCCAATTGATGATCTTGAGCCTTAGCAGAGGTTGTTTGAGTGAAATATTCGTGTGGGGCAGTAAGGGGGCGATTAGGGTTGAGTATGGGGGTTGCATGGGAGTTTAGGTTGCTTAAATATAAGTTTAAGGCGGTTTAGACCCGTCAGTTCGTTTCGAGCGGCCGCTCGGTGCCTGTGAGCGGGTCCGGGTGGCGCGCTCTTTTCTCGTTTCGTCTCCCGACGCGTTATCCTTCGACGTTTTCGTTATTTCGGACCGTAACAAGTGTAACCCCATGCATTAAGACCCTAATCAACCTCATGCTCCACTTTTAATGATTTCTATTAACGTGTTCGGTTTAGGTTCACATAATCACGTATGGTTTTCACATAAGTTTATTTTTCACCAACGTCCGAGGTTCACTAATCATGCAATCACACATTGACTCACAACCATGCACGTATGTCTTATCTAACTAACCCTAGTTAAGTATAATGCAAGGAAATGTAACTAGAGTTTAGTTAAAGTGAGAACCTGAATTTTCGGGGTATCACACTCTCCACCCATTAACCTCTTGTTCACCCATAATCTCTCTAAAATCACTCTTTAATCCTTAAAGTTTTGAGCAAACTTCCTGATAACACATCAGTAAGTTTTCCAACCTCAAACTCTCTTTCTTTTCAGTTTTCCTTCTTCTTTTCATCTAAACTCCTTGGAGAAACCTCTAGGATCTTCCCCATATTTATCCACAGCAGTGTGATAAGGGTAGAGCACCTAAAAGAGGTTCCAAAGGTGGTTGTTTTCTGAACTATACTATATAATAATATAAACATATACTTTCAAGTTTCTATCTTACTAGCTTATTATTAATCTTTGGAAGGTTTGTGGTTACACCCTATCTTACCAACTCTCTTGACCCTTCTTGTGCTACGGATTTATCCACACTAGAAAGGGGAAATCCCGTGTCCAAAACCCACGTTTATTCCATAAGCGAAGTGGTTATGACATGAACCTATCAAATGGATTCACATTCCTAACTTTATACCATCCGAATCATCTATGATGGTTTTGTGCTTGGTCTAACTTAATCTCATGACCATCCGGATTGCCCTAAAGGAAATTTGTGCTTGGTTTGCCTAAAAGGCTTGCATGACTCTCGTGAATCTATAATCTAAACTCAAACCTAAGACCCTTTATTCTCTAATTCTAGTTAACCAAGGCTAAGGAACTAATCTCCCAAGACCCGTCTTTGGAGCCTTACTAAACGCACCCAAAGGTGAGTTCATAATTGTCCCCCTTTTATTCTTTATTCTTTGGGTCTCAACATGTATCACTATCAAAACTTAAACGATTTCATACTCTTAAACTATCATGCTTAATCTATTAAACATACTTATATGCTATTTGCCATGCTTACGATTCTTGATACTTAAACATAATTCATTAGCTATTATTAGCCCACTTAACATGTATAGCGCTATAGGAGTAGCACCCCGCCCCCTTTATGGGTCATTGTTAAGAAAGAAACGGACCTAGCATGAATATGTTATGTATATGCAGTGGTACTCGTGGGTTTGAGTTATGTTCTTTGTATGGTATGTATGTGCGATTCTATAGTATGAGATTCGAGTAAATCATTCTAATTACTACGTATGTAAACCAAAACTAGTATGCTCACCAATGCTTTATGTGTTGACGAATATTTTATACATGTTGCAGGAAATGTTTGATGCAGGATATTCAAGAAATCTACTTAGGATTGGACTAGAAACTCACGCTAGTTTAGGTTCAATATTTTGATGTCGAATTTCTCTTTTCATGAAAACAATTTGTATTCTGTTATCTTTTTAGACGATGATTATGCTATGAACGAAATTTTATCTTTAAATCATATTGTCACAATTAGTGTCATGAAGTCTTTGAACAATCTACCACAAGTCTCGCCCCAATGTATTCCGCCATCGGTTGAGGTGTGACAGATTGGTATCAGAGCCATGACTATAGAGAATTAGGAAAAATTGCCATGTTTGACCTAGACTATAGTTAAGTACCTTTTTGACCATTCCTTTTATCATGCTTAAAATACTTGTTCTCCCTATCTTGCTTCTACTCCATTCTCTTGATCATTGAAATTTACCTTCCTATTTGTGGATTTCTCTACATTCGAAGACGCTCGTATAACACAAACGAAAGGAAATCACCGAAATAGGCGTGAAACCCTCACTTTGGTGATAACTTTCAATCCGCGTAAATTCTTTGTATTTTTGAAACTACACCAAGATAGGAGTGATATCCTCACCTTGGTGGAAATTTCACAATTCTCATTCTAGTGGACACTTACCAATTGAAGGTTAGAATTAATTTTCTTACCACATTGGACAAAGTGTACAAACCACACTCAAGAAACGACCTCGCTAAGATAGGAGTGAAATCCGCAACTTAGCGATTAGTTTCAATCCTTGGTTATTATTATTATTTTTTTTAATCTCGCCAAAGTCTCAAATTTACTAATGACAAGGAACATGTAGTAACTGGAAGGGTGAATACCGTTAACCGAATGTTTCGGCGAGAGTATTTCCACCTATTAGGCCAAAGCATGTTTCCAAACTCAAAGGTAAATTTGAACCACTTTGGTTAGTCTTAGTTCCGTTCCGGAACACTCCAATGGCTTGCTTAAAACAAGCCCCTCATTTTATGTTAATATTATTTTCAATGTTGTTTTCATGCTATGTTTTCACTACATATATTCGATTTATTTTTTTTTTATTTTTTTTACTACTCGCAAAGGCTCTCAAGACTCGCATCTCAAGTACTCTAGCAATCTCCAAACAATACTAATAATCGCAAACCAACACTAATCAAAGCTCCTTTATATTGTCTAAATGCACTATACTTGCTTATACTTGTGTGTTATGCTTTGTAAAACAATGTGAAACTACATGCTACTTGAACTATTTGACACTATGTGCTTGATATGCTTAATTTATTTCTAAAAACAAAGACAAAATGCAAACTTTATACAAATAAACCATTGATCAAAGCTCATAATCCTTTTGTTTATCCTTTAGATGTCTTCCATGTCAAACCGAAGAAGCTCAAAACAAAGCACCAACAAGAAAATGCTCTCTTTTATGGCCAAGCAAATGGCCAAGGTCATACCCGAAGTGGTTAGAAAAATCCAAGCATCCGCAAGCCCACACGGTTCTGTTGACTCTAAAGCCGAATCCTCCAGAACCACCACTTTCACCTTTAAGCAATTTAACCTACATCGACCCGACTCTTTCACGGGAAACGATGGTGCTACCGCTATGCTCGAATGGTTCGACCACATCGAGCTAGTTTTCATCAATAGTGAATGCCCCGAGGATCTCCGCACTCGTGACGCCACTAGTGTCTTCAAATCAAGGGCACTCGAATGGTGGAAAAGCGAGAGAGCCACCCGTGGAAACGAAGCCGCTTTAGCTCTGCCGTGGGAGGAACTCAAGCAACTCATGATTGAGGAGTTCTGCCCCGCGCAAGAGAATGAGCAACTCGAAGATGAGTTTTGGAAACTCAAGCAAAACAGTGGTGATAACCCAACCTATACCAATCATTTCAAGCAACTCCTTGTCCTTGTACCTCACCAATTCAACACCACTAAAAGAATCATAGCTAAATATCTCAAAGGCCTCCCAACGAGTGTTCGTGATATCGTTGAAGGAGCCGAACCCACCACCCTAGAAAAAGCCATTCCTTTAGCTTCCAAAATCTCGGATAACCAAGTGAAAGATGGAACCTTAACTATCCCAAACATCACCAAAACCGTCAATCAAACCACCACCATTCCCACCGACAAACCAAAGGAAGCCAAAACCCCATCAACCCATAGCACTAACCACAAACGCAAATCCCGAAACCAAAACTATGCCGTTACCATTCCATCCACCGAAGCTCAAGCTCCAACTCCTCTTAACCAAGTGCCTACCCGAAAACCTTACACCGGTCCATTCCCAAAATGTAACACGTGCCATTTTCATCACCCACCAACCTCTACTTGCCATTTCTGTACCAATTGTAATCGCTATGGGCACCTTGTCCAAACTTGCCAAACCGGCCCTAGAACCCAAAACAACCAACATCAAGTTTCCAACCAACCCCGAACCGCTAACCAACCTCCTCTAGCCATTGGCAATTGTCGTGCATGTTTTAAGTGTGGTGATCCTAGCCATTTTGCTCCTCAATGTACCCGCAACAACCCAGCTCAAGCTCAAGGTATGGCTCAAAATCAACCACCAAGGGGTCGCACTTTCAACCTCAATGCGGCCCAAGCTCAAAACGAGAATGATGTTGTGAACGGTACGTTCCTAGTTAATGGATCTTATGCTTCTATACTCTTTGATACTGGTGCGGATAAGAACTTTGTGTCTCTAGAATTTGAACCCTTACTTTCTTGTGCACGATCTAAATTATCGGAACCTTTCACTGTTGAAGTCGCAAATGGTGAACCCATCTCTATTGATTTCATTATCAAAAACTGCACCTTGAATCTTAATGACCTTGATTTCTCCATTGATCTAAATCATATGGAATTAAGAAGTTTTGACATCATAGTAGGCATGGATTGGCTTGCAAAGCATCGTGCCGAAGTTGTTTGTTTCGAAAAATTTATCCGTATACCGCTTCCTAGCGGTGACACTTTACAAATCTATGGTGAAAAAGCCTCCAAAGGACTCAAGCTCATGTCTTGTACCAAAGCTCGAAAGTATCTCCGTAAGGAATATGTTGCATTTTTGGCTCATGTGGTAACAACCAAAGACAAGGGAAAAGGCATAGAAGACATACCCGTCTTTTGTGACTTTCCCGAGGTCTTTCCCAAAGATCTACCTGGTCTTCCTCCTGCTCGTTCTGTTGAATTTCGCATTGACCTCACACCTGGTGCTACACCTGTTGCAAAAGCGCCATATCGTCTTGCACCTTCCGAGATGCAAGAACTTGCTAGTCAACTCCAAGAACTGCTCGAAAAAGGCTTCATACGCCCGAGTACTTCTCCATGGGGTGCTCCTGTTTTATTTGTCAAAAAGAAAGATGGATCTTTCCGTATGTGCATCGATTATCGTGAGCTTAACAAGCTTACTGTCAAAAACCGATACCCTCTTCCACGCATTGATGATCTCTTTGCCCAGCTCCAAGGAGCTACTTGCTTCTCAAAAATCGATCTTCGTTCGGGATACCATCAACTTCAAATCCACGAAAAAGATATTCCAAAAACCGCCTTTCGCACAAGATATGGTCACTACGAGTTCATGGTGATGCCTTTCGGTTTAACCAATGCACCTGCAGTGTTCATGGATCTAATGAATCGAGTGTGTAAACCTTATTTGGATCGTTTTGTGATTGTGTTCATTGATGACATCTTGATCTATTCCAAATCCGAAGACGACCATGAACGACATATCCGTTTGATTCTAGAACTCCTACGTGCCGGACGACTTTATGCCAAGTTCTCTAAATGTGAATTTTGGTTAAAAGAAGTTCAATTCCTTGGGCATATTATGAACGATAGGGGTATTCATGTTGATCCTGCCAAAATTGTAGCCGTTAAAAAGTGGATTGCACCAAAATCTCCTACCGAAGTTCATTCTTTTCTAGGATTGGCGGGTTACTACCATCAGTTCATCTCCAACTTTTCCAAAATTGCTACACCTCTCACCGCTTTAACTCAAAAGTCCAAACCTTTTATTTGGGGTCCTAAACAAGAAGAAGCCTTTCAAACCCTCAAGGATATGCTTTGTGATGCTCCTATTCTAGCTCTTCCCGAATGGAATGGTGATTTTGTGGTTTATTGTGATGCATCGAACCAAGGTCTTGGTTGCGTTCTTATGCAACGGGGCAAAGTCATCGCCTATGCATCAAGGCAACTCAAAATCCACGAAAGGAACTACACCACTCACGATCTCGAACTTGGTGCTGTTGTTTTTGCCCTAAAAATCTGGAGACACTACCTTTATGGTACAAAATGTGTTGTCTTTCCCGACCACAAAAGCCTCCAACACATTTTCAATCAAAAAGATCTTAACATTCGACAACGACGATGGGTCGAATTGTTAAACGACTACGACAGCGAAATTCGCTATCATCCTGGTAAAGCGAACGTAGTAGCCGATGCTCTTAGTCAAAAGGGTCACGCAGTTTTGTGCAACATCCGAGAAACCGACCGTCTTCGTAGCTCTCAATTTCAAAATGATCTATTTAATCGTATTCGAGACGCTCAACATACATCGGTCAATGAAAATACTCTATATGAAGAAATGTCTTGTGGTGCCGAATTACACTTGGAATCTAAGGCAGATGGGATTCTTTATTATCTTGATCGTATTTGGGTTCCTAATCCTAATGACCTTCGTACTCTTATAATGAATGAAGCGCATAAATCCCGATACTCCATTCATCCCGGTGCGGATAAAATGTATCAAGATCTCCGTCGCAATTATTGGTGGCCCGGTATGAAAAAAGACATTGCTCTCTTTGTGTCCAAATGTCTCACTTGCTCCAAAGTAAAAGCCAAGCACCAACGACCGTCGGGTTTGCTTGAACAACCCGAAGTCCCCATGTAGAAATGGGAAAGCATTGCTATGGATTTCATTACCAACCTCCCTCGAACATCATCCGGTCATGATAGCATTTGGGTAGTCATTGATCGTTTAACCAAGTCAGCTCACTTCCTCTCCATTCGTGAAGATTTCAAAGTGGAGAAGCTAGCCCATATCTACACCAAGGAAATCATTTGTCGTCATGGTATTCCTCTTGACATCATCTCAGACCGTGATTGTCGATTCACCTCCCGTCTTTGGGAAACATTTCAGGCTGCCGTGGGCACTCAACTGAATCTTAGTACAGCTTTTCATCCTCAGTCTGATGGTCAAACTGAACGCACGATCCAGACTCTTGAGGATATGCTTCGATCTTGTGTAATCGACTTTGGTGGAAACTGGGATGCTCATCTACCATTGGTCGAGTTCTCTTACAATAATAGTTATCATACCAGCATCCAAATGGCTCCTTTCGAAGCTCTTTATGGCCGAAAGTGTCGTTCTCCTATATGTTGGCACGAGATTGGTGAAGCACAAATCACTGGTCCCGAAATCATCCAAGAAACGACCAACAAAATCATCCAGATCCGTGATTGCTCGAAGCCATCGAAAAAGCTATGCTGACAAGCGACGAAAGCCCCTTAAATTTAATGTTGGTGATCAAGTACTCCTCAAGGTGTCTCCTTGAAAGGGAGTAGTCAGGTTTGGAAAGAAAGGGAAGTTATCTCCACGGTATGTTGGACCATTCAAAATCATTGAACGAATAGGGAAAGTGGCTTACAAGCTCGAGTTACCCCAAGAACTCAACAATGTCCATCCCACCTTTCATGTTTCAAATTTGAAGAAGTGCTTAGCCGAAGGGAACATACACATTCCTCTTGATGATGTACGAATTGACGAGACTATGCATTTCGTCGAAAAACCAGTGGAAATAACGGATTGTGAAGTTAAACAACTCAAACGAAAACGTATTCCGCTAGTTAAAGTTCGTTGGGAATCGAAGAATGGACCCGAATTCACTTGGGAACATAAAGAGCAAATGAAGAAAAAGTACCCACGTCTTTTTAGTCAAGCCACTTGAATAAATTTCGAGACGAAATTTCCTAAAGTAGGGGAGACTGTAACATTCGTATTTTTCGTATTTTCCATTCTAGTCCTTGTATTCTTGTATCTTGCCATTTTACACCCTTGTAATCCCGAGCTTATGATCAATGGAAAAGTATTTTGTTAATTGCATTTAATCTTAATCTATTTCATTATTCTATAAACTTTACATAACGCAAACTTTATACTTTACACTTAAAAACGAAATTCTAATGCTAAACAGAAGCATAAATGAACCCATACAAGTTGTAAATCAAGCCCAATCCAAAAACATGTCAAAATGGGCTTAAACCTTAAGTTTTAACCCAAAAACATGTCCAAAAACCAAGTCTGTTGGGCCAAGCCCAACCAAAAAGCACTTTTGGGCCAAAAACACCCCGTCGCGTGACACGACCAGGATGCTGAAATCCCGTCGCGTGACACGACGGCCTTACGAATTCAGCAACCAGATCAGCCTTCCAATCAGCTCGTAAATGACCCCTTTACCCAATTAACTCACTCCCAACCACCCTAATTACTCCCTTAAATGCCCCACCAACTCACCCCACTTATAAATACCACTCCTCTCCACCCATTAACCTCTTGTTCACCCATAATCTCTCTAAAATCACTCTTTAATCCTTAAAGTTTTGAGCAAACTTCCTGATAACACATCAGTAAGTTTTCCAACCTCAAACTCTCTTTCTTTTCAGTTTTCCTTCTTCTTTTCATCTAAACTCCTTGGAGAAACCTCTAGGATCTTCCCCATATTTATCCACAGCAGTGTGATAAGGGTAGAGCACCTAAAAGAGGTTCCAAAGGTGGTTGTTTTCTGAACTATACTATATAATAATATAAACATATACTTTCAAGTTTCTATCTTACTAGCTTATTATTAATCTTTGGAAGGTTTGTGGTTACACCCTACCTTACCAACTCTCTTGACCCTTCTTGTGCTACGGATTTATCCACACTAGAAAGGGGAAATCCCGTGTCCAAAACCCACGTTTATTCCATAAGCGAAGTGGTTATGACATGAACCTATCAAATGGATTCACATTCCTAACTTTATACCATCCGAATCATCTATGATGGTTTTGTGCTTGGTCTAACTTAATCTCATGACCATCCGGATTGCCCTAAAGGCAATTTGTGCTTGGTTTGCCTAAAAGGCTTGCATGACTCTCGTGAATCTATAATCTAAACTCAAACCTAAGACCCTTTATTCTCTAATTCTAGTTAACCAAGGCTAAAGAACTAATCTCTCAAGACCTGTCTTTGGAGCCTTACTAAACGCACCCAAAGGTGAGTTCATACTTGTCCCCCTTTTATTCTTTATTCTTTGGGGCTCAACATGTATCACTATCAAAACTTAAACGATTTCATACTCTTAAACTATCATGCTCAATCTATTAAACATACTTATATGCTATTTGCCATGCTTACGATTCTTGATACTCAAACATAATTCATTAACTATTATTAGCCCACTTAACATGTATAGCGCTATAGGAGTAGCACCCCGCCCCCTTTATGGGTCATTGTTAAGAAAGAAACGGACCTAGCATGAATATGTTAGGTATATGCAGTGGTACTCGCGGGTTTGAGTTACGTTCTTTGTATGGTATGTATGTGCGATGCTATAGTATGAAATTCGAGTAAATCATTCTAATTACTACGTATGTAAACCAAAACTAGTATGCTCACCAATGCTTTATGTGTTGACGAATATTTTATACATGTTGCAGGAAATGTTTGATGCAGGATATTCAAGAAATCTACTTAGGATTGGACTAGAAACTCACGCTAGTTTATGTTCTATATTTTGATGTCGAATTTCTCTTTTCATGAAAACAATTTGTATTCTGTTATCTTTTTAGACGATGATTATGCTATGAACGAAATTTTATCTTTAAATCATATTGTCACAATTAGTGTCATGAAGTCTTTGAACAATCTACCACAAGTCTCGCCCCGATGTATTCCGTCATCGGTTGGGGTGTGACTGTAACGATATTTAAACTACTTTTGGCTTTTGGTTTCTTTTTGTTGATTATATAATTTTAGTATTATTATTTTTTGTATATGAGTCGACCTGACCCGACCTTACCCAGGCCACCTGATGGATAAACGACTTAGAAGCTTAGAGATTCCGCACCCCATAAAAAATGTCTAAATCCACCACTGTATACAAGCCATATAAATGAAGACAAAAAAAACATTTCCAAACACATATACGGGCCATATATATATGCCAGCGGGCGTGGGAATAAAAAAATTGGGGGGTTTGAATATGACGAGCCTTTAGAAACTACAAAGAAGCAAATCAACATTTAAGCCACGTATGCGAGATCAAAGCAAGACAAGGAGTAAAATAAAAAAAAATTACACATACTTTCAGTATTGCCATACAGTTCTCACATAGTGTATGTTTAACAATGAGCTTCACATAGAGTATGTTTAACAATGAGCTTTTAAGAGATTTTATGAGATTCAAGCTTTAAGCTTTTAAGTAAAAGCTCCTACTTGACAAAAAATCTTGTTTGGTTGAAGCAGTTTGAAACTTTTAGGTTAGAAGAAAAAACTGTATATTGAAAAGCTACTAGTACTAGCGATTAAGAAAAACCTACTACTAGCTACAAGTTAATGCAAATACCCATTCTATAATTAAAAAAACAAAAAAAAATGCATACAAACTTTTATACATTTTGTTAAAAGCTCCTACCAGCTTCCAACTAACAGCCTCCAGCTAGTTTTGCCAACCATAATGTTTCAAATCCGCATAACCATTTGCACGCTATTTTGTTTCTAAATCAAATGAAGCAAAAAAACTAGAGAAGCAAAAGAAATAAAAACCTCACCTGAACATTGTAAATTTAAGTAATTGAGTAACATATCCAGTTGATAGATAATTGTTAAACAGATAATAATCCCCAGTCCTGCGCACAGAATCAGCATATGAATTCATTTTACCAAATATTTAACAAGCATTCAATAACACGAAATTACCTAACAACGAGCAATGACGTAGTCGGATGGGTAGAACATGTTGAAAGACACCAAAGACTACTTTTAAATCATACATGTCATGACAATGTATCTTTTGAATCGTGATAATCTCATTAACAAATTAATAAAATGGAATATTGGATACAGCCATAAAAAAAGGAGTCATAATAAATTACAAACGGGCAACAAGTTGTGTCGCTATCCACTTTTGAATTGCAAACCCTATCCTGCTAAAATAAACTCTTGGTTCCATGAGGTTGAGGAATTACTGTGAACAACCCTTTGCACTTGATTTAGAAAACAAATAGCCTCACGGGCAAGGGACCCAAACGTATCAAAGGCAAAGGGCACAAACATATTTTGATTCTCAAAATAAGTTGTTGCGTTTTTAGAACCCTTCTTGGACTTCGCCTTCAACTCCGCTTGCTCCAGCACTAACCTAGTTTCCTGGAGTCCTACCAGGGTAGACACCCCGGTGAGGTCCTCGCAAGCATGTTTTCCGCCCTTCAAACCAAACACAAGAACATCCGCCACACTTAAGGTGGACCTCCCTTCAATTAGGTTAGTCAAGAAATTCACAGGAGCCTCTTTTTTAGCAAAGATCCTAGCCCGCCTAAGCACATCCCACAAAACATCCCTAACCAGGTCATGTCAGTATTTGAACCCCGACAACTCCTTAGAGTGAACAACATGCTCACCAAATTTATCCAAACAAGCCTTTTTACACACAGGGCAAGGCTCATCCATAGAGAAAAGTGAGATCATAAGCCGATATTTCAAGATAGCCTGATACTCCATTGCCAACATATGTTGCCCAATCCCTTCAATGGGGATGATAGTCAAGATATCTTAGGCATGGGGCCCTTGGAGGCATTCAAGCACCGCTAACTGGCGTGGGGACATATCAAACTTCACTCCCAAAGACCGTAGGGTTTTACAATAGAAAGCACTCGCTAAGGGTTTTTGGGCTTCCTTGGGGGCACTGTCCTTTTCAATTTAACTGCCAATATCAAAATCAGGAAGGGACCTGTCAATATTGTCTAATTATGACACCCGTCGATTTACCAAGTCAAAATCCATCACTTTCTAGTCAACTTTGTATTTAGTGCACATATTAGATATCAATTTATATGCATAAGTCTCCCAAGAAAGTCTAGCAAGACCCGAACGAGTACAATTTCACCCATATCAACGAGCATTGGTGACACGAGTTTAAACGATAACGATTTTCTTACGAGCAAACACGTGTGACTTCCTATACAAATAAATATACAGCCATGTTTATTTAAGGAACTATAATTATTTTAAAAAAATATAATATATTATCTATGTGTGTGTGTGTGTATATATGTAAGGTATATATGTGCATGCATGAGTAAGTTCTAGTCTAGGAATGTTTTTGGTACAATTATATCACCATATGACAAAATTTTACCACATGTTCCCTCATTTATTAACAACTGAATCTTCTTGTCCCAAAATGGAGTTAACATTTAATCAACACAAGTTTTGAGAATTGGTCCCTTCCCAAAATAACTATCCAAGAATCATCATCTCTAGCCACCATATTTCCTTCCCTTTTCCTTAAATATTTTTCGGCCCAAACACCCTCTAAGTCACCATCACCTTCTAACTTGTCTCTTAATCACCCTACATTAGAACCATCACTATCCAAGTCAAATCTAGAATTCCATGAACAATCAAATCCTATGACAATTTTCTTAAAGTTGACTAATCACATAAAGCATGGTTAACTCCTAGATAATCTAAGTTTAGATATGATCAAAACAAATAAGGAAGGATGCTTTCTAAGCACATGGATCCATGGAAGATTATGTCCCAAGGTAGCAAGATACACCTCTTTCTTTCTTTTTTCTTGAGCCGTCCCCTCCCTCCCTCTCTTCTCTTTTTTTTCGGCTCACAACACATCACCACTACCATCATTCCTTCTTGTCCCACTTTCCCTAGACACAAGACACTTTAAATATAGTGTCACATCCACGACATACCTTCATCTTAATCCTATGTTTAGTCACTTAATAAACTAGTATTATCCTCCAAAGTTGATGTGATCAACAACTAAAAATGGGAAGATTCCTTAAACCCTTGATCCCATGAAAGATTACTTACCAACATTAGCACATGTTGACCCCTTGGAAGCTTCCCAAACATCGCCCATCACCACCCCCAACATAGTCCTCCTATTTTTCTTGAACAAGCTTGATTAATCACCTCACAAGGCCCATGTAATGTCACATTATGGAAGATGGTGAACCATAATTTTATCATTAGTCACATTGTGAAGATTTACACCCAACATAATCTATGGTTAGTCACTTCCACATGATTTGATTAAGTAACAAAACCCTTGATTTGAAAAGCATAATTTGATTTAACTACACAATATCTTGGTTAGATTCTTTAATCTCCTCAAAACCCATAGAAGTTGACTTGCCCATTTTACCTAACACCTCATTTCCTTCCTCTTTCCCATCTCTCTCGCCCCCCCCCCCCCTCTCGGTCGCCCTCTCTCTCTCTCTTTCTGTCACACCCTCAAATTTCCACTGCGGAGTTTTACCGCGAGGTGCATGACAAACCAGGACCCATAGCCATAAGTATCATGAACGACTCTAAATGCCCAAACCATTTAGTTCGTTTTTAAGAAAAAGTTTCAAAGTTTAACCAAGCAATTTAAAGTAATGCGGAAGCGTAAACAAAGTTAAACATTTGCAAAAGTCTGCGCAAAACAACGCGCCCAAAACCAAAGTTTAAAAGTACGAAATAATCAAATATTCATAACCCAAGACACAAATGATGCATGCCCTAAAACGTGCTCCGTACCTAAGGACCTGCAAAGCATGCTAAAATGTGTCAACATAAAGTCGGTGAGTTCACAATATAAGTAAGCGATGAAAATAAGAGCGTAGGTTCTCAAAACCCCAAAAGTCAAGTGTACAACGTTGGTCTCTCAGACCCTGTAAACAATAGCTAATTCAAATGTCAGGGGTAGCTAGCCCACTCATGATAACTAAAACCAGCGAATACCGAACTACTAATGAACAAGTTCCCATAACCGGGATAGAGATGCCTTGCATCATTGTCCATCGACAATGATTATGTTTGAAGCTAATAGTTCACATCCGTGCTCCCAGCACGATGTGAGGTTTGTTAGACCTAATAGCGCTATCAACTAATTAACCCGCTTGCCCAACCGGCAATTGATTCGGTATTTTGAAGGACTTAAAAGATGTGTTTGGTTTAGTTCATCAAGGACATATACATGAATTAGTAAAAATAGATTCACCACGTGAACCATGCACCCCAAACCCGGGATGTGTAAAAGAAAGTTGTCTCAAGATAGACTAGAAAACGTTACCAATGTAGTCTCAACCCAAGACGCATGCTTTGAGAAAAAGTAGTGAAACTCACCTTATCGCGTAAGCAAAGAATCCGAACAGCAAGTATTATATGCTACCGACACCCTAATAACAGTGTCACTACGTGAGTATAGGCGTAACATCATTACACCATATAACTCGTTTGTCCAAGGCGTTTTAATATTCAAAAGTGTGTATGCGACGCCTAGTGATTCTACATGCAATAGTAAACCCTACGGACTCGTTGGTGAATGAATTGGTTATAATTAGTTTCTACAGCCCGTATGTGTCATAAACATGTGTACTTCCGATTTATGTCAATTTTAGATCACCTAAGACCTCAAGTAATCACATAAGCACATAATACACAATCTGTGTTTTCAGGACAGATTGTGCGCCATCAAAACGAATTTATTTAAAATAGTAAACCAGTGAGTTATCCTCCCAAAGTTTTACTGAATTTTCTTTGGGATTCACTTGGCAATACCTATTTTTGTTTTGTCTTAATTCCAAACACAAAAATTATAAAAATTCGTACAACACAGCAGTGTTCAGAAAATTTCTTCAACAGGTCAGTTTAGTAGGAAAATTCTTAAAAATTGTGTATTCATCCAAACGAGATGAATCCACTTGGAAAAGCTCTATTTTTCCAGTATTGACCTACTGTAAAAATTTCATAACCTAACTCCTTGTAAATCTCGAGTTATGACCATTTAAAGTTAGCCCAATTTACAAATACGAAAATCTGATATGACCCCTAATCAATTAAAATTCCAAAAACGACTCATCCGGCGTCCAAAACACATGATTTTACCCATTATGAAAAGCTAAGACCAGGTGTGACCTAACCATGCCAAGAAAACACTAAAATCATTATGTTAGAGCCGTGTTACAGCTCCTACAAATTTGACTAACCATTCTGTCCAGATTTTAGTTTCGCCTAAATCATACTTTAATCGCCTACCGTGTGCATAAAAACTATTAACAATCATCAATTATCAACACAAAACATTCCTAATACCTATTCCATCAGATTCTATGATTAAACATGTCAAGATCAAAGCTTTAAGAATCAAAACACCAATTACTTGCGCAACAAGTATCCTACGACGTTACTAAGCGTTTATGAGTATGTTTAATCCATTTAATCTTCAAAAAGATTCATGCTTTAATGTTTTATAAACTCATTCAGACCTGGACAAACTTGTTATATGACTTTTATTAATGAAAACACAAGATAGAAGCATAAGAAATCGTAAAATATACCCTTAGCTCTCCCAATCGATCAATCGCGCGCCTTGGAGCCTCCCAATTGATGATCTTGAGCCTTAGCAGGGGTTGTTTGAGTGAAATATTCGTGTGGGGCAGTAAGGGGGCGATTAGGGTTGAGTATGGGGGTTACATGGGAGTTAAGGATGCTTAAATATAAGTTTGAGGCGGTTTAGACCCGTCAGGTCAAATGGAGCGGCCGCTCGGAGCCTGTGAGCGGCCGCTCACAGGTCCGGGTGGCGCGCTTTTGCCTCGTTTCGCCTCCCGACGCGTTATCCTTCGACGTTTTCGTTATTTCGGACCATAACAAGTGTAACCCCATGCATTAAGACCCTAATCATCCTCATGCTCCACTTTTAATGATTTCTATTAACGTGTTCGGTTTAGGTTCACATAATCACGTATGGTTTTCACATAAGTTTGTCAGGTATCACCGAGACACATAAGTTTATTTTTCACCAACGTCCGAGGTTCACTAATCATGCAATCACACATTGACTCATAACCATGCACGTATGTCTTATCTAACTAACCCTAGTTAAGTATAATGCAAGAAATGTAACTAGAGTTTAGTTAAAGTGAGAACCTGAATTTTCGGGGTATCACACTTTCTCCCTCTCTCTTGCAACTCTCTCCCACTCCTTCTATAAATAGGAACCAAGATCACACACTTAACACTATTTCATTCATCTCACTACTTCACTCCTAAACACACACTCTCTTCTCACATACCTCCTAGTTTTCAAGGCATTCTTGCAAGACCAAGAGGTATGATCACTCACCCACTTTGTTATTTTTATTTTTCCAAACTCTACTATTCACCCAAGTATGAATCATATTTATCATGTATCACATCCACTAGAAACTAGTAATATGAAAATGCAGATGTGCAGGGCCGGCCCTTAAGGGGTGCAGAGAGGACTCCCGGCCCGGGCCCAATTTCTAGGGGGCACATTGACCCTCCGACAATCCAAGTTTTCTTAATAGTGATGTCCTTAATTCGATGGATGTTTGTATGTTTGAGCCCCAAAATTTTTAATCAAAGTGAATGGTAGTTTATATACAACAGAAAGTAAAGAAATGTTGAGAGAGGCTAAGAATTAAAGAAGAAAATGAAATGGTTAGAGAAAAAAATTGCAGGTTCATTAATGAGTGTAGGACTAAAGAAGATGAAATGAAGAGGGCTCATACTTAGTTGTTTTTGCTTTTTCCCGGTTGGTTTTGATTTCCTTTATAACTTTTACTTTTGTTATGAAACATTTTTTTTTAATTTCCAAACTTTCACCCATTTATATTTTCATACTTTGTGAGATTTGAACTCCCAACCTCCCCTAAGATGATTTGCTCCATCTACCGTTAGACTACAACCTAAGTGGGAAATAAAATTTAATCCATCAATTTGATACTAATTTAATCGTAGCTTAAAAAATAGTTTATTTTATTTATTTCGTTAAGGCCTAAAGCTAAGGTTAAAGGGCACAATTTTTACAGCTCGGCCCAGGCACCAAATTTTTCAGGGCCAGCCCTGCAGATGTGTTTTGCCTTGTGAAGATGTGTGCGTGTGTATATGTATACGCGCGTGTGTGTGTTGTGTGTGTATACGAATATATAGATAATAGATATGTATGCGTGTAAGCTGTATATATGTATGTATGTACCTATGAACATGCGCGTGTGCATATATGGTGTGTGTGTGTGTGTGTATATATATATATATATGTTTGTGATGATTTCATGGGCATAAGCATTGATGTGTGTGTATGTACCAAAGTACATACATATATGGGTATGTATGTATGGTGCCGACATCATGGACATGAATGCTTATGTGTGTGAGTTGAAACACACATATATAGATAGATATATACGCACGGGTATGTGTATAGATATAGGAATAGAGGCATGTGATGATGTACACCTATATGGAGTCACGTATGAGTTATAAATAAGTATAACACATTTGGTCTTAAGCACTAACACGTGTTTTATAACTAAAAACATATGTTAGAAATCATGGTTTTTAAAAAATAGTTTTCCATGTGATAAAATAACTATTTTCAAATAATATTTGGAAAACATAAAGTTCACCAAAAATACTAAACCAACTTACCACAAAAGATTGGGTGAACCATTGATATCATGGATCCTTTTGATAGACCTAAGCTATCCATTTATATATAGGACGCGTAGGCCGGGCTTTCTAGCTCATCGGACGATTATTCTTGCTAGACTTCACACGGACTTGAGGTGAGTTTTACAACCCATTTAACTGTTTAATATTTTGGGGGAAGACATGCATTGTTTACTAGTTTTAGAATAAATTCCTAGCAGACCGGTATACATGAGACAATGTGTAATTAGTTTACCGTAACCATTAGCTATGGATTTAGCCAGGAAACACTTGAATAGATCTATTGGCTTTACACCCCCACTCTTGGTTAGTCGCTCTAACCCGGATACATACGAGAAAAGAGTGCTTGTATTTCTTATATGATGATACATCGCCTTTATTGTGCGATGTGCGAGGCACAACACGTCATGGTTTGGTTATGGACTCATGATCGTTCATTATCATCTTTGTCATAGCTAGACATTAATGGGTCATTCATGGATTTCATTGACTTTACATTTTCAAATATTTTGAAAACCTGTGAACTCACCGACTTTATGTTGACAAAGTTTTTATGCACGTTTTTCAGGTAACTAAAGCTATGGATGGAACTTGGGGCATATTTGGGCATTCATTTACAACTATCATCTTTTGTGTTTTCAAAACTTACGATCATGTGTTTGGTTTTAAACAATATTTTGTGATGGTTGTCATCATTGAACAAATTTGGTGTTTTTAATATTAAGTTATGATGAATGTTTGCTCGAATCTTGTGCTTGAAAACCTTTCGTGTCGCATCCCGTGTTTCTACCTTGGCAAGGTGTGACACTAACTCAAGCTCATAATCGGAGTCCACCCCTACAACATCATTGTCCATGTTGGATCAGTTCTTACAGTTTATCATAGTTTCTTCTAAGAACACTTTGTAAGATCTATCAAAGTAAATGCACAGTGGGATGTATTAAGTGTTCTAAGTTAAAGAATTATTTTTAACAGGAGTTATTGTTCCCCCTCAATTGTAGAACTAAAGCAGTTAATGTGAGAATCAAACAGTTAATGAATAAAATAGTAATAAGTGCTTGAAATGATTCTCAATATATTAGAAATGTTTACTGCAAAAGATGTCTAAAATAGAAGGGGTGGACCCATCTATTAATAGACTGAACAATACGTACATTGGAAGTATTGAAACAATATAATAATACTACAACAGGCTGTAGTATTGGAACTTGTACATAAAGTAACAAAAACTAATATAATACAGAAACTATTGAAGTAAGGACGGTGGGAAGCTTCTACTAAAACTGCTGAAGACCAAACAACTTCTGATGACAAAGTTGTTCTTCAGGTGTTCTGTCTGGTTCACCTTTCAACAATTTGTTCTTCAGCACTTATATCAGCTTCTTTAGTACCTTGTCTTCTTCAGTACTTTCTATACTTAGCAAAATATGCAGAGAGTGATTCAGACTAAGGTTTATACTGGCTTGTCAATCCTCTTTGACCCAACAGTCCCTTTAAATGATCCTGCAACATCCAAGACTGCGCTCTAGAGGACACAAAAGCATAAGTTGACACGTCCTCTGCCGAAAAAAGGCCTAAACCCCTCTAATGCATCAGTAAGGAAGCCAACCTCCATTGGAAATCCCCAAAATACAGACCCTCACACACTACAATATCTTCTATTACGCTCGAAGACCCTTGTCAAAAAGGGATACTACCTCAGCAACAAACATCAGTTGACAGGTCCGAAGGCCGAACAAAAGTTTAGCAACACCTATGCATGAGCGAAGCAGTACAAACTCGCTTTGAGGGTCTCACAACTTCAACAAACACTCCATAAGGTCCACCGCACGCAAGACCATTTTCACAGCCAAGGTGCTGATATAACCCGTATCTTGGCAAACCACCCCCTTAAGAGCTTCACCCACTTTTCATGTCTCCCAATCCCACTAGGGAAAAGTGCAGGCTTCATGTTCGTCTCATTGCATGACCGCCAGAAGACTTCAGTCTTCTTAATGTTAAGAGTAAGACCCAGAGTCGGTCCCTCAGATCGGATAATATCTGAGGCCTTGGTCACCTCCTTCGTGTCCCCAATAATCGTTCCATCATTCAGGTACCAGGAAAGGAAATGGATAGAGCAACCATCCCGCACCCGAAGAAAAAGCGGGTGCAGAACTTGAGCAAAAAGTAGGGGTCCAAGAGGGTCTCCTTTCTAGACCCCAGTGGTGGACTCAATGTAAGTATCCCTAACATACAACATGGGGAGTTGGGCGTAATGGAATTCAACCCAAGTATAGACAGATGAATATCGAGTGTAAGGCCCGTCCCAGTTTAACTACAATTAAATTCCTTAAATTTTATTTAGGTCCCAGATTAGCAAGATACACTTGTAAGACCCTCTCCTATATTTACCGAATATCTTATTATATTCAGCGTTTAGGTCCTAGAGTTGGACGTGTAATTATATATATATATATATATATATACATACATACACACACACATACACATAACCTGACTTAAATCTTGCTAGTCCAGGTTAACGAATAACCTTGACATAATAACATAAACTATATCATACCATTACCCTTGTCGTACGGTTCGCATACATACGAAAGCATTAGGATTTAAAACGTTGACTCGCATAAACATACCTAGTCGTTTACTATATCATATTTCTATATCATTCCTACCACAAATACATCAAGAAAAGGTTAGTATTTGGGTTAACGGGTCAAAATGTAACAAAAGCAACAATTTTTCTTATCTGGAGGTCCATTCAATTGGCTTCCTAGGGCAGTATGTGTCAAGCTGACCCGTTATGGGATTTCAAGGGTCGCGCCTAGTACCTCCCATTCCTCTACTTGTTAAACATTTTTAAGCAGAAAGCATCATCCGTTTTAAATTACCAAGTCCCGTTTCAATATTTTCTTTGATTATAATTACTAATTCCCAAAATGCCCTTATAGGCAATTATATTAATCAAGTCACAGGAAGGCGACGCAACTTAGTCAAAACTCATTTTTTTTACCCATTAACTTGCTTGAAAACCTATAGGCCCCTATCGACTTGCTTTTTCACCATTTTCTTAATTTCATTAGGTTTTAGTCGTTTCTACGCGCCTTAGCGCACATTAGTCATTGTTACAAAAACGACTTACCGAATTGACACCTACAATTCATGTGGGTTGTTTTACTACGAATTTCTAGGCTCAAGGGCCGTCCATTAAACTATGGACTTACCCGGTAGCGTTGACCCATTTCCTAACCTTGCAATTCTTCCCCATGATCCTTGGTATCAAGTGCCCATTTTTCCAATATACTTACCTACAGGAAATCTTAATTTCCGCGCATTAATTTCCCGGGATTCAAATGGTGATGCATCACCATTTGAATAACTTCTTGAATCCTAATGCTTGATATACAAGCATTAAGTATCGGGTTCAAATGATGAGAACATTATCATTTGACCCATTTAACTCATAGTTCATAATACTCCAATACTCAAGCTTATATTCTTGGGTTCAAACGATGATAACTAATAGCATGTATATCGCTTGTATATTGGTCAAAATTGTATAGCTGTCAATTAGGATTGATAATAGCCTAGAATTATTATGTTTCCATATTGGTTGGTCAACATTGTACACTATAAATCAAAGAGGAATGAAACATATGAATCATTCAGAAAAATACTATCCTATAATAACATTACTTGACTCATTTGAGCCGTTTATCACAATACTCAATTGTTTCAACTTTAAGTGTCAGGCTCAAGAGATAACATCTTCACTTGACCAAATTTATAACCTCTTCACATAACCATATCATTTATTGAGTAACTAGGTTCACGCTAAGTTATCTACATAATATTATTACCATTAGGCGCCCCATCCCGGACTTACCAATTTCTTTCCATTTAGGCGAGTTTAACCTATCTTGAGTTAAAATCATATATTCCATATTACCCTTCAATAATTTACTTTTCAATTCTTTACTAACAATATGGGAATCTATAAATTCACTTATTTACGTGGACTTTTAGTTACAAAGGGACTTAACTAAGATAACTCACTTACCTTGGACTTAATTCATGTGCTCCTTCACCCGTTAGCTAGTTTGATCCGTTCCTTCGAAGCTCCCACCTAGCTTGACAAGATTAAACCTTCACAATACTCATAAGATTGATTAAGTTAGTCTTTATGTCAAATAACTAACACATCTCATGAGTTTATTCACACCATTTAATCAAGACTCTAATTTGAGTCAATTTGACTTTTTAAAAGTCAAACAAGCACAGGGCAACGATGCTAACATGACCTAGCCTTTCATTTATTACATAAATTTCATTATTTTTGGTGCACATTCAATTTCCTAATCATCATTAGGCTCATTTTTCATCATATGATGTGTTTCCATTTTCTAAGCCTAGAATTTATGTTTTTAAGGTATAGTTATTGGCATAATATGCAATTATGTTATTTTTCACTTGAATAACCTTTCAATATGCATTTAACAATCCACTATCAATCATGTTGATTTACTCACATAACATACAAACTTGTGGGGTTTCAATTATACCATTTTATTAAATATTACTAGCTAGGCATTTTCACAAACACCTAGTGTACATATTATACCATCCATGGTTATCCCAATTACTAGTCATCTTGCAAGTGACCAATTCATGAACTAATCATGTAAGAATCATTCTAGCCATCATTTTAAACTACCATTTTAATCAACTTGCAATTTCACTTAGCAAATAAATGTCATGCAATACATATAGGATGTAATTTTCACACAACCCATGCTCGAAACATAGATTTACAACTATTTTAGCAACATCAAAGCTAATAATGAAAACCAAAATCACCATCTTTTCAAATAAGTAACTTCTAGTAATTAGCTCATCTCTAAACAATTAGATATGATCAATATCACTTACAATCAAGCAATAATACGAATTTAAAATAATTTGCTCAAAGCCCACATATGGGTTTCGAAATTTTGATGAGTTTGGTGCTAAGGTTCTTACCAAAAAGCTTTAAACTTGAAGATAACCCTCTAATTCACAACCCCCCCCCCCATCTTGCCATTATTCAATCTCTTGCATCTCATCTTCAATTTTTGGGATTTTAGGGTTTGCTTCTCTTTGGAGCTGAATTCATATGAACCCCAAGGGGGTTTCTTGAACTTGTTTTTAACTCACTATTTTTACTGAAATTGTCCCTCAAGTTTATCCCAATACAATTTTATTATGAAACTCAACAAACCAAGTTAAGTTGTGTTATTTACTTACATATTTAGATAACAACAATAACAAGGTTATTTCCATATTAGAACATAACCCGCATTTTTATCCTCTAAGTCCCGTTTTATCATCCATATCATTTTACTATTTACTTCATTTTGTTATTTGTTAATCACGCCTAATAGCGTAATTAAACAAGACGGATTTTTAACAAACAAAGTCCTTAAATCAACTAGTCAAAGTGCATAAATCATACTAATTAACTCGTAAATTAACCTAATCAACTAACCAAAGTGCATAAATCATCCACAATCACTAAAGCATAGTTCAAATTCAACTAACTTGGTGGTTGGTACTACAGGTGTACAAAAAACCGATTTTGGAAAAATACCAGAACCGGTTTTGTAAAACTGGTTAGAGCCTGACCCTGATTTTTAAACTGGTCCGAATCGGTTATACCGGTTTGGGGGTTCATGTTAAAAGAATCGGTTTTAAAACCAAATTAGTTAAAACGGTAACCGATTTGTAAAAAAAGGTTTCGGTTTGTAAAAGAACCCAATTGTATACACCTCTAGTTAGTACTACTCCCTGCTCGATATTGACCTTAGCCCTTGGCACCTCGCCAAATCGACCACAACCCTTTCTAAACTAACCTCAGACCTCGCCTTCAACCACAATCCATAGCCCTCAACCTAATCCTCAATCCCACCTAATTCTAATAGGGAATTAGGATGGGGTGGCCGGTTATTTTTTTCCTAAAACATGGGCTATTGTAGTATTGGCTTTGGATTAAGTTAATGGATTAGGTGGTGTATTGGGCTATAGGTTTATTAGGTAAGTAGGTTAATGGATTAGATAAAGTCGATTCCTGTAGGTTTATTGGTTAATGGGATTAAATGACATATTGGGCTTTAAACTAAAATTTTAAAGAAAATAATCGAGGGAGGGGTGGTCACAAAAAAATCTATAGATATTTTCATATTGATTTTTTAGAATTGGTAAAAACTACACTTTTGAGACAAGAAAAAACAAAGAGGCAGAGGCCCACCCTAGCCCACACAAAGGTACAACCCCTAGGCCTCATCTTTGCCAAGTCACCAACCCCATTGGTTCAAACTAGCCTATTCATGTTATGATCCTTTTAATTTGTTATTTTGCTCATGAAAATACAAAATTGACCTTAAAAATGACTTTAATTATGTTATTTTTTATTAAGTTCTTGTTTTTAAAAGCTATTTCAAAACATTGGTAGCAAGTGGTGTGAATTAAGTTAGTATGCAGGTTACAACAACGATTCAATGTTTTAGGTTACAACAACGATCTAATGTTTTACTATACAAACCGAGCAAAAACACACATGCACATTTGTAATGAAAACACATGGTAAAGAAAAAAAATCATGACATTATATAAGAATACAATTATTAAATTCTTATGTGAGAGGCGTTTACTGTTTCAGTTTGTACAATAGGGTGATGCATGTATTTACAAGTGTAGGAAGTTGTAAGTTTCCATTTAATCTATTCTCTTTCTCTCTCTAAACCATTCTCTTTATCTCTATCTTCTTTCTCACATGAATCTCTCTTTGTTTTTCTCCGATGAAACCATTTGTCGATATTTCCTCTATCTAAAATATGTATTTCGGCCATGTTTACGCCGTCGATATCCGATTCATTCGGCTGTTCGTAGAGAGAAAAACAGGGAGAGCGGCGTAGCTACATCTGTACGGTTTGATGACAGTGCTTGTAATGAACCAGGTTGGTTATTGTTTTGTGATGGGTTTTTTTTCTCTCTCTTTGTTAAAGAGTTTTACTCGGCGTCGGTGCTGATGTTGGTTGCCAGATGGCACGTCATCTTCGGCTGTAGTCGTTGTCACATCCCGCCTAGGCGGAAATACAGGATGCAACCACGAAAGGTTTTGAAGCACAAGATTCGAGCAAACATTCATATTTATTTAATAATAAAAGTATCAAACATGTTCAACGACAACAACCATCACAAAATACAGTTTAAAACCCATCACGGGATCAAATATTTTGAAAACACCAAAAGCTATAGTCGTGAATGAATGCCCAAACATATCCCAAGTTCCATCCATAGCTTAGTTACCTGAAAAACATGCATAAAAACTTTGTCAACAAAATGTTGGTGAGTTCACGGGTTTTGAAATATACAAAATGTAAAGTTTAATAAAATCCTTGAATGACCCATCATTGTCTAGCTAAGATCAATGATGATAAACCATCATGAGTCCATAACCAAACCTTGACGAGTGGTGCCTTGCACATCGCACAATAAAGGCAATGTATCATCATAAAACAAATGCAAGCACTCTTATGTCGTATGTATCCGGGTTAGAGCAACTAACCAAGAGTAGGGGTGTCAACCCAATAGATCTATTCAAGTGTTTCTAGGCTAAATCCATAGCTAATGGTTACGGTAAACTAAATATATGAGGGCTTTAGTGAGTACTCTAAACATATCGTCTCATATACACCGGTCTACTAGGAATTCATTCTAAACTAGTAAACAATGCATGCTTTTCCCTAAAACATAAAGCAGTAAAAAGGGGTCGTGAAACACTCACCTCATGTCCGTGTGTAGTCTAGCAAGAGTGTATGTCCGAGAACTAGGTATCCCGACTTATACGTCTTATATACATACATGGGTACTTTAGATTTATGCAAAAAGTAATCCATGGTACTCGTGGTTCACCCAATCTCTAGTGGTAGGTTTGCTTAGTTTTCCTTGGTGACATTTATGTTGTTCGAAAATAATAGTTTTGATAGGAAAACACCGATCTTGGTTCCTAACACATGTTATTAAGGATAAAACATATGTTCCTATTCAAAACGTGTTATATTATGTACAACTACACTTGACCTTTGTTATATGCACACGCAAGCATCGCATATATACATGTATTCACACATATACACACACGTATATATACACGTATATCTATATATGTGTATTCCAATACATAACCATAGGTAGTTATGTCCATGGGACTTACAATTGTACAAACATACCCATATACATATGTATCTTGGTAGTCCATACACATTACTACCTATGTTCATGAGTTTGTTATACACATACATACAAAATATATATACATGCACGTGCACACATAAATACAAATACATGGATCTTGCTTACATGACTATTCTTATCAAAATAAAGTAACATTATAGCTTAGATCTCTTACATGTCTATACACATACACACGTATACATATGTGTACATATACATATCATGCGTACATACACACACATATGTATGTATATCCACGCACGCACACATATATACGCACGGGCACACATTCATACAATACTATAGTGTTGATTTGTTAGGAAAGATAAGTCTTTAAACTAAGGTGAACCATGTGATAACTAATTAAAATAAGGAAGTGAATGTTTCAAAATTCATACCTCTTAGTTGAACAAGAAGGTGTGTAAGACACTAGCTATCCTTGGTTGCTTCTAGGGACTTGGTTTGGGTGTGTGTGTGTGTCGCAAACTTAGAGAGGGAAGGAGGGGATATGTGTGAGTTGTGGTGTGTGGTGAATCCTATGTCCAAGACCTCCTTATATAGTGGTGAGGATGGGAAGAGATTAGGATGGTGGTGCTATTCTAGGAAAGTCAACTAGTATGGATCCTTGAGATTAAAGGAATATTACCTCTTTAGTGTCTAATCACTTGACTAAATACTAGGCATAAGACATCAAAAGATGTTTTGGACAACATAGAAAAGGTTTAACCATCCTTGGTCATGGGGCAGCTCACACAAACCAAAAAGAGGGGAAGATCAAGCTTGTTTAGGAAGGCAATCTTACATGGATTAGTGTAATTAAGGAATCTTGCCAAAAATGGAATGTAATCTCACAAGATTTGGTATGACAAGTGTTGGTTTAGGAGAAACATAATCATGTTTATTAGATATGTGGGGATCTTTGGTGACAAGGGGAGGGCGTCTCATGTTTTACGACAGGGAGAGGGGGAGAGCCGAAAGAGAAAGGGGAAAAGAAAGGGAAAGAGAATAGGTGGTTAGAAGGGTGTTTAGTCTCAAAATGGTAAGTCAACTCTTATGGATTAGTGGGAGATTAAGAATCTTACTATGTTTGCATGAAATCCTACTTTGTTGCAAATCTTGCCAACACATTCTTATATCTAAACCATGTCTTATAGGTTGACTAATCAAATGATTATGTTAGGTGAGGATCAAGCAAATGTGACAACACATAAGATTGTTCTTGGACTCCATTCAACATGTGCTTAATTAGGGGTTGACTTGATAAAAAAAAGATTAATATAGATAGGGGTATGACGGCTTGCAAGGATCAAGGAAGGATCATGGGTTAACTATGTTTAGCTAGCAATCTTCTATGGGTCCTTGGGGTTTAAGAAACCTTGCCATCTTTGGTAAGTTATCACAACTAACTAGAGAATCTTACCAAGGGTTTAGTGATGTGATCCTTCATAACATTCTAGTGTTTTGTGATTAGGTGACAATAAGCAAAAGATGATAGTGTTTTCTTGATGGGTCTTGGCCGAAAGTTTTGGAAGGAACAAGGAAGTTCATAAGCTTTCAATGTAGTATCACATCATGATCAAATGGAGGTGACTTGTCTTAGGTTTCTATGGATCTTTGATCTTGACCATTCATGTGTGATGTAATGTTGATGTTTGAAAAAAAAAAGAATGTTGTAGGTGGTGTGGATAGCGACGGCTAGGAGGGTTCCAAGAAGAAGTATTTTGGGTAAATATCTAGTCTAAATCCTAGTGTTGATAACTTGTTCAACCATTTATAGTTAAGCATATAAACATGACTAGATGGTTCATTTAAAATGGGACAAAAGGCATGTAAGGACTTCTTATTAATATGTCTTTTGGTTTCATGCATATGTGTGTGTGTATATATATATGTAAGTAGAAAAATTACTAGTTTTTATATATATAATTCTATGATATTCTTTAACATATTATTGAATAAATGAACATTTACACATGCATTTAGAATATAGTTCATAGTCGTTTAAACTCGTGTCACCAATGTTCGTTGATATGGGTGAAATTATACTCGTTCGGGCCTAGCTAGACTTTCTTGAGGGACTTATGCATAGAAAATGATGTAAATTATGCATAGAAAGTTAAATGTTGACTAGTAAGTGTACGGATTTTGACCTGGTAAAGTGGCGGGTGTCACAATCGTGGCAGTGTTGATCCGTTCTTTCTAGGTGATGACGAATTTCACATATAAGCTCTTTGTTGGTTCAGGCCCCACAAACACACTCTCAACACAATCAAACTCACATAGTATGTAGTGTGTGTATATATAAAAGCGAAGAAGATAAGCTTAAAAAGAATATGGAAATGAAAAGTGTTGTTGTTTATTAATCCATAACTGATTAGATATATAGCCTACATACAACGAAGTGAGAATAATAAAAAAACGACAACAATATTCTACTAAAGAACCGGTAGCTGCATGCCCTATTATTTTGCCTAACGTTCAGTCATGCACTATCCAACGTCCAATTTTGAATTACTTGGTCAAATCCACATTTCCTTCCTTTATTCGATCATCAAGTAAAACAAACTAAGATATCGACCCGTGACCCGTAAGCTACTGAACCATGACTCATGAACCAAACCTGATTAACCCAACAAGCACCCCATTAATCGGTTTGTTCACACCACTCGTTCACTGTGGCCTAATCACCGCCATCTCTCGAACCATCTTGACTTTTCCCGGACACCCGACCTCCATCTCGGTCACGTCCAAAGTAATCTCATTTTAACCCGAATCAAATCGATCACACTTGCAACATGTCACATGGCATCCCATTGGAAACCGTTCACTAACATCTTGACTCATCACGGATTGACGACCACGTCCGGCCAAATCCAAAGCCACCCGATTTGAACTCCAACGCCATAATGTTCACACCGTGTAGTTTCTCCGATCTCTTCCCGTACCTTCTTCCGATCACACTTGTTCAAAGAGGCCACTCCACCGACAAAGAAAACAAAGCCACCCGCTTTTACCGTTTTCTTTCAACCGCTAAACGATGCAAATCCAAAGCCACCTGCTTTGACGAACCCTTCTTGCTCATTTTTCACGCATATGCCGATCTCCTCCTCTCACGAACAACACGATCAAGGTACCCACTGTCACACCCTCAAATTTCCACCTGCGGAGTTCTACCGCGAGGCGTGTGACACACCAGGATCCAAGTCAACGGTCACAATAAACGACGTCTAAATGTAAAAACTGTAACGCCCAGCTATTTTATAAAGATTTATAAAAAAAATGTGCCAAATAACCAACACTTAGTAAATTCTTATATATATATATATATATATATATATATATATATATATATGTATGTATGTATGGTTCAACCACTCGTTTTAAGTCGGTTTATATAAATAAATTTAACAAGATAATTATTTTAGCGGCTAAACAAAACTATGTATTTATCGAGATACAAGACGATACCGGGTTTGTATACGCGGTACCCAACCATTTAACCTACACCAAAACCCTACCTATATAATATCTTTAACCTCCTCATTCCTTCATCTCCTACATATCCTCTTCTTCTCCATAACCCTAGCCACCATCCCTTAAAACCTTCAATTCCTCCCTCATTCACTTATAAAAATAAAACCTTAACATTAAAGTTTTCATCTCTCCCTCTCTCTTTTTAGAATTATCCCTTTCAAAACACATGAATAATAATTCCTAACAAAAAAAAAACAAACAGGAGCTCGAGGAATGTTATGGATCGGATCAAATAGCCATAGAGAACCACCCTTTACAACCTCCTTTTCCCTCTCTCACTCTGGATTCCCCGACCGCCGCCGCTGACCATCACCTCAGCCACCAGCAACCACCATCTAAGCCACCCTTATCCTCTCCATCTTCCTTTTCTGCCCTCCTCCACACACACGCACCCACTCGACGACACCTCCTTATGGTCAGATTAAAGCTTCTGTTCGTAATCATGGTGTTGGTGCAGCGATGGGATTAGTGTTTCCGGTTGAGCGGTTTTGAGTCAACCAGGTGAATGGTCAGTTATATTATTGGTCTGAGCAGGGTGGAGGCTGGTTCGGTTAAGATGGCACCCGGTTGTGATGGTCTCGACTAGAAGTTGGGGTTCGAGTAGTGTGGTTCAGATTCATGATTGGCCTTACTCTCATGTCCGTTTTTTTTTTTCTCAGTCAACACTGATTGACCAAGTCAACATTGGTCAACAGTCAAACTGGTCAACACACAGCTTGAGACGCGTACGTGTCGGTTCACAAGCTTATTCGTGGGAAGGTATAACGTGCGCCATGTCTTTGTTTTAATTACCTTGCGTTTATTATTTAGATATATATTCTAAGTCTGTAACGAACCGAACCGACTTACAACGAAAATTATTTATTTATTTTTTTTTTTAAAAAAAACTTGAACGAGCAGAAGAATGGTTAACTTATGAATATACATATTGTTGCGAAGTAATAAAACGCCAAACTATAATACGTACACGTACGACTCCTTGAAATTTATACTTATCCTTATTATAGTTTTACTAAATTGGACATTCGTCTCACATAAAGGATTAGTTAGTTGTGTCGTGTATTTGTACATTTGATGTTTTGGGAAAATATAGACAACTTGTGTTGTCTGGTTTCTTATAAAAACAGAGGAGACTCTGCCCAAATTTTTATAAAATTTAAGAACCAAATCGGCCTTTCAAGTTTATATCCATGTGTAGACAAGATGATGTTTTTACAAATAAATCCTAACTTTCAAATCCTACGCCGTCAAAAAAAAAATAGAAATATTTATGTTTATTAACAAGTACATATATATACTACCCAAGATACGAGACAAATTAACATGTGAGTCAAGCTACGTAAATATTATTTTGTTATACAAAATGTGTCTTTATCAATAACTTCAATAATGTATTTAATTCAAATAGCTATACATACGAATACATTTTGTGAAACCAAACCAAGTTACTATCGGTTCGTTAAGTCATACACTCATTAAGACACGCATTCTTTCAATACGTGTCTAGGTAGTTGGATAAACTATCTTTACAACCATAACAAAAACAAGCTTATTTGCATTAGAATTTAAGGCATCGTTTATTTGTAATAGGATACAAGAGTTCAATTAATTCAAGTTCAGACTTGTTGCTACTTGCTAGTATTTGCACAGTGAATTTCAGGTGAGTTTTACATAGCCCCTTTTCTATTTATCATCGTTTTTGGGGTGAAACATGTTACAACATCATTTATGCAATTCAATCATCAATGTGTCTATGTGTTTTTCTATGTTGCATTATGTCTTGAACATGACTAGGGTAAGCACAATTCTAGCATAATCATTAACATTGATCAGCCGACGGTATACATTGATAGATCTATTGGACTGACAATCCCACCCGGATACGTGCCTCCTACAAAGGTAGCATGGGTGTTTGTTATCGCATAACATATTCGAGTGAACCATGAGCGTATGGGATGTACCACATTATAACAGTCACAAGGGTTGATTATGCACTCGATTTACTTCTAGTATGTTTTCACAAATGGACTAGATTGCCATGACACATGAATTGCACAACATTTTTATTCGATTATCAAAACCTATGTAATTCTCACCAACTTTTGTTGACCCAAAACATTTTCAACTTAACATGTTTCAGGTTCTATTTGCTTGAAGATTTGAATTGATGCTTGAAGATATGTGTATAGTTTTATTCAATTTGATGTACAAATTCTAGAACAATTGTATGTAATTCATTTAAATCATTTAATGGAATTTATTATTCACCATGAGCTACTGAACAATCATCAATACGTGACATCCCGATGTTTCCGCCATCGGTTGGGGTGTTACAGATTGGTATCAGAGCCATGGTTATAGGGAATTAGGTTATTAGAAAAATAATCTAGTCTATAACCATAGGATTTAAACCAGTACTTGCTTCTATTACTTGTAACCCTATTTGCTACCTTATCCCTATCTCTATCTCTATCCTCATCCTTATTCTTAGCCTAACTTAGTCTTGCCTACTCTCTTTCACTTATTTGCTACAATCCTAACGTACTTCTAGATTATTAGAGCAAATTCCTTGGACTTAGATCTGATCAGTTTGATAAGCCAACATTTACGTTTATTCGTGGTTAAATATCTACAATCTTTGTGTTTCATTTCCATTTATATCATCTCCCTCTCATTTAAATCACAAGATTTAAATCTCAAAATTTTCGCAATTCAAATCTATTTTCTTCCTCATATAATCCCCTCGTTAGTCTAAATTCCATGAACCATTTGTGGATCTCAAAATCATATTTCATTTTACAAACTTGTAATATTACCCGCTTGTTTAATCATTTTCAACATCCAATCCAAATCGTATATTTCTCTTTACAACATATTGCATAATCTACTTCTTAAATCATATTACATTACATTCAGGCCAATTTTATTTTAAACCTCCTTACATTTCTTTTTAAAGGCATCCTCAACCATAAAATTTCATCATGTTCAAGATTTTAACATCCTTGTTCAAACTATAATCTCATAACCTGTTTATAGGAGATATTCTAACACCAACACTGAAGAGTACTAAATTTTCTCAAAAATTCACCACCTGAGGATTTCACAAACTATAGCAAATAGATATTTTGTCAAAGAGTCTTTTATTTTCACAAAAACTATTTTCTAAATTCCAAATGTTTATGTAACAATTTATTGACGTAACAAATGATTTACGATAAAAATGTTTTAATCTATTAAGAATGACTTCTTTTATGTATTACTCGAAGCCTATTATACAAAACGTCTGAACAAATTCTTGATTTTTGAAATCCGACATCGTGTTTAAAACCTATGACTCATCGAAATATTTTGATCTAAATCAATTTAGTTGTACAATTTAATGACTTTTGTTTTATATACGAAACCAATTTAGAAAATAAAATCTTTTCATCCACAGGAACAAAATTTACTCTACAATTTTTCCATTGACACATACTTATTTTAAACTTGTTCGAACTATTACAAATTTTTGGCAAATACCGCAATCATGTTTTCTCATACGCTTGTATCTAACTATTTATTCAAACCCCACGATTATTCTGCATGATCACCTTATTACTTGCGTCTTTTTGAAACCCTATAAATTAAACCCTTTATCAACCATTTACACGTTCACCATTTTTCACAACTTTGATTATACTTTGAGTTTTCATCATCTCTCAAAATCCAAATTCACATCCTTTACCTCCTCGAACATGAACTTGATCTCCACGATAACCACACTATTGAAAACTTAATTGTTCATTGCATCAAAACTTGAATATTGGTTATACATGAGGATTTGATTATCTACCTGAACATTTGATTATTCATGATATTTGGAAGCATGGAAAATAAACTATTTGCTATAAACACATCTAAAGTCATTAACCTTGTCTAGGACAACTCTATTGCAGCTCGCATGCTATACTTGATACTTGATGCATTTACCAACTTGCTTACATGTATGTATTATCAATTTGCAACTCATGTGTTAAGCCAAAAACAATTGTTACACTTAATCAAACAACTGGTAGAGGATGAAGTACTTGCTCAACAGTTAGTTGAGTACCAAATAACCTACTCAACGATTGGTAGAGGTCATCATGCCTTTTCAGCAGTCGGGAGAGGCCCTACAACCTGCTCAACGACTGGTGGAGGCTATCGAACCTGCTCAACAATCGGTAGAGGTTCTTACTCACCGACTGGTAGAAGTCTTTTTCCTGCTCAACAGCTGGACTCATTTTTTTTTTTTTTGATACATTGTATACGATTCAATCACAAGGTTATTTTGCATTACTTACATATGTGTTTAGAGTCATAGAAGGACACAAAACCCTAATGTAAGGTAAATTGGTGATTGCGGTCCGGAACGTAATCATGAATTTACAGGTACATTAAGGTAGTGTGAAATTCTATCAAGGTAGATAACCAATTATAAACTCTAGTTACCTAGTAGTTAGTTTAGCCTTTCTATAGTCAAATCAATTCATGCATTTCTTTTAGGATTCCTAAAAATTTAAGTTTACTGCTTTGCTATATTCTCATTCTCCTTGCTATTTCAGACCAACCTAATCCAACCCTTAAAATACTCACACATATCAATCCTCTTATCCAAACTATTCGAAACAATTTATTCTATTTACAATAAATTCATGCCATGCCTTAACCAAAATTTTTCAAACCACGGTTACCCTAATTTCTACCCAATCATCATCAACCCTGTGTTTTTAATAACTTCGGGACGAAGTTCCCAAAAGTAGGGGAGACTGTAACGCCCAGCTATTTTATAAAGATTTATAAAAAAAATGTGCCAAATAACCAACACTTAGTAAATTCTTATATATATATATATATATATATATATATATATATATATATATATATATATATGTATGTATGTATGGTTCAACCACTCGTTTTAAGTCGGTTTATATAAATAAATTTAACAAGATAATTATTTTAGCGGCTAAACAAAACTATGTATTTATCGAGATACAAGACGATACCGGGTTTGTATACGCGGTACCCAACCATTTAACCTACACCAAAACCCTACCTATATAATATCTTTAACCTCCTCATTCCTTCATCTCCTACATATCCTCTTCTTCTCCATAACCCTAGCCACCATCCCTTAAAACCTTCAATTCCTCCCTCATTCACTTATAAAAATAAAACCTTAACATTAAAGTTTTCATCTCTCCCTCTCTCTTTTTAGAATTATCCCTTTCAAAACACATGAATAATAATTCCTAACAAAAAAAAAACAAACAGGAGCTCGAGGAATGTTATGGATCGGATCAAATAGCCATAGAGAACCACCCTTTACAACCTCCTTTTCCCTCTCTCACTCTGGATTCCCCGACCGCCGCCGCTGACCATCACCTCAGCCACCAGCAACCACCATCTAAGCCACCCTTATCCTCTCCATCTTCCTTTTCTGCCCTCCTCCACACACACGCACCCACTCGACGACACCTCCTTATGGTCAGATTAAAGCTTCTGTTCGTAATCATGGTGTTGGTGCAGCGATGGGATTAGTGTTTCCGGTTGAGCGGTTTTGAGTCAACCAGGTGAATGGTCAGTTATATTATTGGTCTGAGCAGGGTGGAGGCTGGTTCGGTTAAGATGGCACCCGGTTGTGATGGTCTCGACTAGAAGTTGGGGTTCGAGTAGTGTGGTTCAGATTCATGATTGGCCTTACTCTCATGTCCGTTTTTTTTTTCTCAGTCAACACTGATTGACCAAGTCAACATTGGTCAACGGTCAAACTGGTCAACACACAGCTTGAGACGCGTACGTGTCGGTTCACAAGCTTATTCGTGGGAAGGTATAACGTGCGCCATGTCTTTGTTTTAATTACCTTGCGTTTATTATTTAGATATATATTCTAAGTCTGTAACGAACCGAACCGACTTACAACGAAAATTATTTATTTATTTTTTTTTTTTAAAAAAAACTTGAACGAGCAGAAGAATGGTTAACTTATGAATATACATATTGTTGCGAAGTAATAAAACGCCAAACTATAATACGTACACGTACGACTCCTTGAAATTTATACTTATCCTTATTATAGTTTTACTAAATTGGACATTCGTCTCACATAAAGGATTAGTTAGTTGTGTCGTGTATTTGTACATTTGATGTTTTGGGAAAATATAGACAACTTGTGTTGTCTGGTTTCTTATAAAAACAGAGGAGACTCTGCCCAAATTTTTATAAAATTTAAGAACCAAATCGGCCTTTCAAGTTTATATCCATGTGTAGACAAGATGATGTTTTTACAAATAAATCCTAACTTTCAAATCCTACGCCGTCAAAAAAAAAATAGAAATATTTATGTTTATTAACAAGTACATATATATACTACCCAAGATACGAGACAAATTAACATGTGAGTCAAGCTACGTAAATATTATTTTGTTATACAAAATGTGTCTTTATCAATAACTTCAATAATGTATTTAATTCAAATAGCTATACATACGAATACATTTTGTGAAACCAAACCAAGTTACTATCGGTTCGTTAAGTCATACACTCATTAAGACACGCATTCTTTCAATACGTGTCTAGGTAGTTGGATAAACTATCTTTACAACCATAACAAAAACAAGCTTATTTGCATTAGAATTTAAGGCATCGTTTATTTGTAATAGGATACAAGAGTTCAATTAATTCAAGTTCAGACTTGTTGCTACTTGCTAGTATTTGCACAGTGAATTTCAGGTGAGTTTTACATAGCCCCTTTTCTATTTATCATCGTTTTTGGGGTGAAACATGTTACAACATCATTTATGCAATTCAATCATCAATGTGTCTATGTGTTTTTCTATGTTGCATTATGTCTTGAACATGACTAGGGTAAGCACAATTCTAGCATAATCATTAACATTGATCAGCCGACGGTATACATTGATAGATCTATTGGACTGACAATCCCACCCGGATACGTGCCTCCTACAAAGGTAGCATGGGTGTTTGTTATCGCATAACATATTCGAGTGAACCATGAGCGTATGGGATGTACCACATTATAACAGTCACAAGGGTTGATTATGCACTCGATTTACTTCTAGTATGTTTTCACAAATGGACTAGATTGCCATGACACATGAATTGCACAACATTTTTATTCGATTATCAAAACCTATGTAATTCTCACCAACTTTTGTTGACCCAAAACATTTTCAACTTAACATGTTTCAGGTTCTATTTGCTTGAAGATTTGAATTGATGCTTGAAGATATGTGTATAGTTTTATTCAATTTGATGTACAAATTCTAGAACAATTGTATGTAATTCATTTAAATCATTTAATGGAATTTATTATTCACCATGAGCTACTGAACAATCATCAATACGTGACATCCCGATGTTTCCGCCATCGGTTGGGGTGTTACAAAAACATACGTAAACAAAAACCATGCATAAGTTTAAAACCAACATTCAAACAGTGCGGAAGCATTTAAAGTTTACAAACGTCATGCAAAAACAAAACATAAGTTTAAAAGTTCATAAATCCAAACATGCAGATGAGACCCTAGACGCGAGACGACTCCAGTGCGACCTCGTGCGCCTATCCGACAGCTGCTACCTTAGCGACCTGAGAAAAACATGCTAAAAGAGTCAACATATAATGCTGGTGAGTTCACAGGTTTTAATTAAACGTTTAAAGTGATCCTTCGAAAACCGTTACCATCACAGTTACTACTATGCTTATGAGAACGCTAGCTAGGCGCAGAATGAGATACTCATACGGGTGAAACCATTACTGACTGAGCCGTGTGTTACCCTTTGTTTCCTATGGGCTACCGTCATCGCCGGTAGACCTTGTTTTGTTAGAGACAATATGCACCCGCCCGGCCTCCAGCCGTCGAGTGGGGTTTGTCAGTCCCCAATAGCGCTATCCATATTTCCCCGCCATATACCCATGTTAGTGGTTTCAAGGGATTTTCGATGAACCGTATAGTAAGATAAGTAAGCCATAGTATAACGTGATAAAGAGTCATGAGCCATAAGAGTTTAACAAGTCATAAGTCATAAAAGAGTTTGTAAGCATGTTTCTCACCCCGAAAGCAAAAACTGTAAAATGTGGGGCCGTGAACTCACCTTAGATAGCGTTCCTCAAATATGTGTAAAGATGTTTAGCCCTTGACAATCCCTCTACCGGAGATCTATCAAAATGTTCACATAAGTGTTCCGACTAATAACCATAAGGTTATCTAGTCCCCGATTGTCCAGATCATAACCAAGTATGTTTTAAAACGTGTTTAAATGTTCAACCGACACACTAGACCGACCCGACATCCCGTTGGTGACCCATTACCCTAACTAATCAAGTACACATAGATTACATGCAAGGTTCAAGCATAAAACACTTAGTTTGTATCAAAAATCTCATTTCTGTTAACATAGGGTCGAATGTAGTGGTAAGTGGTCGAAGGTGACTTGGATTGGTCGAATGTGGGTTCAAACTTTCACCTTCGCCCCTTTTTCTTCCACCTTCGCCCACTTGTGGTTCATTCGCCCCTCAAGTTTCCAGGTTCGACCCCTGGAACCCACCTTCGCCCATTCGACTGGCCGAAGGTGTTCCAGGTTCGACCCTGCTGTGTTGTTTACTCAAAAACGCGTCCAAAAACATCCGAAAACATCACGAAACATCATGAGTTACAGCAGTCAAGCATCATTAATATATTCCTACGAAACCCTACCAATTTTACCCCAAAATCTATCCGTTTTTACAAGTTTCCTAAAATAGTAAATTATGGAGATGTCACATCATCATGCATGAAAATATTACCCAATTAGGAAACTTCTGAAATCAATCAATAATCAGCTCATCATCATCAAATCATCATGAACAAGAAACCCTTATCCTAACTCTATCATTATTATCCAAAAACAAGCCCTAAATCTAACAAAGATTCCTTTAATCGACAAAACACCATCAACAATCAATTGTAACATGTTTCAATCAGAACCCATCATTAATAACAGCCCTAGGTTGTTGCCATATCCTCTATACAACAAGAAATCATCAAACAATGCATAATATCACATTAACACATGTTAATTTGCATAAAAACTCATTGTTTATGAATAGGTTTTGGTTAGGAAAGGTTTTTATTCATAAAATAGGTTGATATCAGATCTGGACCCTTGGGGTTTAGATTAAAACAAGTCAAAATTGTTTAAAAAGGATTTGAAATGAAGAACACACCTTAGATCTTCACTTGTAATGATTTAGAGAGTTAGGTTATGAAAAACAAGCTCAAAAACTCCTTCCCCAATGATAATAGCTGATAGAGAGTGTTTGGAGGCGTTTAGGGTTTGTGAAATGGTGAAAAATGGCTAAAGATGGTATTTATACCCAGTCCAGGTTCGCCCCTTTTATGTGGTCGAATGTGGAACTTTTCCACATTCGCCCATTTGTAATGGTCGAATATGGAACTTTTCCACATTCGCCCACTTTGTTTCTACGTTCGCCCATTTTTCAAGTTCCATTTCCACGTTCGCCCACTATTTCCACATTCAGGTCATCAGCACTTTTTAACACATGTCAACAGCACTTTTTAACACATGTTAACCTTTTCCCAGTTTGTCGTGTTTAACGCATTCTAACACATCTTAACACATAAGCATGCACCCATAGTCTATGTTTAGCATATTTAGGCACGTATAATCATTTGTACATCGTTTAAGCAAGTATAAGCATACAATCCACCGCACGACCCATAATCTACACATATACTTAATTAGTTCATGTAATGTCACCAACAACGGAACCCGGTACTAATGTATTCCCAAAACGACTCCCAATGATCCTCCAGATCATTGAACCCTGGACAATCCTAATCTGACCCGACTCAACTAACCCAGTTAAGTTTGTTTATAAACGTTTCTCGCTAAGGTAGACTTAGATGTTACTATTATGTTTAAGCCGAACATGCCGGGTGTCACATCATCCCCACGTTGAAAGAATTTTCGTCCCGAAAATTTCCCGAAGTCGAGGAGGGAAAACAAATAAGAAGAAAAATTTTCCGGGTCGTCACATCATCCCCCTGTTGAAAGGAATCTCGTCCCGAGATTCTTTCGGTTTCAACAGTAATGAGTGTCGACCTCTGTGCCCACGTAACGTTTCCCCAAAATACAACAAGTGAAGGTCATGAATCAAACGTGCCAGTAACAACCGGGAAACCACTTTCCCCAAATGCGAGTATGAGACAAGAGACCCCCGATGAAAGCCTACTGGAGACTACTATGATCGGTATAACTAACCCACCGGTACCGTCCAAGTAGCATCCCCAAAGGACCCTCATCGACCCAAAGAATGAGAAACAGTGACCAAACCACAAAGAAAACACCCGAAAGCACGAACGCACAACAATGCGGATAAAAGTGTAACCAAAGCGTAACAAGAGATAAGAGAGAATACGTACGGGTAACAGTGTCGGGGTCCACCTGGTTCTCCCTAGCACCGATCACATAAGCATGAGCACGAGTAAGCCGGCCACCGCCTTCATTGTCTCCATCCTTCCCTGCAGTCCCTGTGCCCCCTTGATTCAACTTGGGACAGCTTCGCTTGAAGTGCCCCGCTTCTCCACAATGATAGCAACCCTGATTCCCCTGTGGAGCAGGGGTAGTGACAGCAGTAGTCTGAGTCGTCCTGGAAAGGTTGACCCTACAATCCTTGGCAAAATGCCCCGGCTTCTGACAACGCTCACAGCGAAAACTCTCACAAGTACCATAGTGATGAAACCCACAACGTCCACACTTAGGGCTTTTCCCAGCATAGCCCCCTTGTTTCTGGTCCGATGCTGACCCCGAAGCTTCAGCCTTCTTCGCTGCCGGTTGTCGCTGAGCCCCCGACGAACCCTTATCCACGCTATCCCACTTCCTCTTGTTCTCAGCCGGCGCCTTCACAGAAGAGCCTCTAGGAGGCAAGACACCCTCAGCAATCTTCAAGTTGGTCATCTTAGTAGCCGACCGCACAGCCTCTAACATAGTAGTAGGATCCCTAGCTGCCACCAACCCCGCAATCTCTGGCACCAAACCCGAAAGATACTGCTCCACCCTCCTATACTCTGGTGTAGACAAACCCGGACACATCACTGCTAGCTCGTTGTGCCTGATCGTGTACTCCTCCACCTCAGAACCAACCATCTTAAGATTCCCATATTCATGTTCCAACGTCTTAATCGCCTCACGCGGGCAGTACTCATCCTTCAACCTACGCACGAAATCCGCCCAAGGCATGGCGTTGGCCTCCCCGAGACCAAGTGTCTGTGTGACGCAGTTCCACCACGTCAAGGCGGCTCCTACAAAAGTCCCCGAAGCAAACTTCACCCAATCCACTACTGGAGTCTCACATAAAGCGAACACCGACTCCGTCTTCTCCAACCACCGAAGTAACTCCACAGCCCCCTCTGTACCCTGGAAGCTGAGAGGCTGACAATCCTTAAACCGCTTGTAGGCGACGCCTGCCTGAACCGGAGGAGCAGCAGCACCCATGAAAGTCTGCTGGGCCGCCTGAAAAGCAGCTAGTGCAACGCCCAACTGTTGCTTCATCATCTCATTGAGCTCCTCGTGCGTCATAGTGATGTTACCACCACCTCTACCCCCACCACGGCGTCCACCTCCGCCACCACGGCGTCCACCTGCACGTCCACCAGCGCGACCAGACATGTTCTGCCAGAACATGAGACGAGACACTCAGTACCACTGACAAACCAAGCTACAAGTGACCAAACGAACTCAGGATGCGGTTCCAGCATGACCATTAGTCCGAACACAAAGTCCACCAAGATTTTCATGCATTTCGATTTATGATTTCGTGTGCACCCGAAATAACAAATCGCTCTACATGGTCCCCTAGGCGTGCTCCGAGCTAGAACTTCAAGTCACCCGATAACCACATCTCAGAATGATACAACTAACTCAAAAGGTCAATAAATAGGTCCCCTCGGCTGTAACCCGAAGAAGAAAATAAAGTGAAGCTAGAAATAACCAAGGATAAGGTAGGTAATGTAACACTGTGTGGTAAGGAGACCGACACCCCGACAAGGTTAGTATGTTTGCCCAAAAGACACGACTCAAATGTATGTGACCGTCTAGTGTGTGTGACTCGGCTATAGTCTAGACTCTACATGCAGTCCTAGTTCACTATAACCATTGGCTCTGATACCAATCTGTCACACCCTCAAATTTCCACCTGCGGAGTTCTACCGCGAGGCGTGTGACACACCAGGATCCAAGTCAACGGTCACAATAAACGACGTCTAAATGTAAAAACATACGTAAACAAAAACCATGCATAAGTTTAAAACCAACATTCAAACAGTGCGGAAGCATTTAAAGTTTACAAACGTCATGCAGAAACAAAACATAAGTTTAAAAGTTCATAAATCCAAACATGCAGATGAGACCCTAGACGCGAGACGACTCCAGTGCGACCTCGTGCGCCTATCCGACAGCTGCTACCTTAGCGACCTGAGAAAAACATGCTAAAAGAGTCAACATATAATGCTGGTGAGTTCACAGGTTTTAATTAAACGTTTAAAGTGATCCTTCGAAAACCGTTACCATCACAGTTACTACTATGCTTATGAGAACGCTAGCTAGGCGCAGAATGAGATACTCATACGGGTGAAACCATTACTGACTGAGCCGTGTGTTACCCTTTGTTTCCTATGGGCTACCGTCATCGCCGGTAGACCTTGTTTTGTTAGAGACAATATGCACCCGCCCGGCCTCCAGCCGTCGAGTGGGGTTTGTCAGTCCCCAATAGCGCTATCCATATTTCCCCGCCATATACCCATGTTAGTGGTTTCAAGGGATTTTCGATGAACCGTATAGTAAGATAAGTAAGCCATAGTATAACGTGATAAAGAGTCATGAGCCATAAGAGTTTAACAAGTCATAAGTCATAAAAGAGTTTGTAAGCATGTTTCTCACCCCGAAAGCAAAAACTGTAAAATGTGGGGCCGTAAACTCACCTTAGATAGCGTTCCTCAAATATGTGTAAAGATGTTTAGCCCTTGACAATCCCTCTACCGGAGATCTATCAAAATGTTCACATAAGTGTTCCGACTAATAACCATAAGGTTATCTAGTCCCCGATTGTCCAGATCATAACCAAGTATGTTTTAAAACGTGTTTAAATGTTCAACCGACACACTAGACCGACCCGACATCCCGTTGGTGACCCATTACCCTAACTAATCAAGTACACATAGATTACATGCAAGGTTCAAGCATAAAACACTTAGTTTGTATCAAAAATCTCATTTCTGTTAACATAGGGTCGAATGTAGTGGTAAGTGGTCGAAGGTGACTTGGATTGGTCGAATGTGGGTTCAAACTTTCACCTTCGCCCCTTTTTCTTCCACCTTCGCCCACTTGTGGTTCATTCGCCCCTCAAGTTTCCAGGTTCGACCCCTGGAACCCACCTTCGCCCATTCGACTGGCCGAAGGTGTTCCAGGTTCGACCCTGCTGTGTTGTTTACTCAAAAACGCGTCCAAAAACATCCGAAAACATCACGAAACATCATGAGTTACAGCAGTCAAGCATCATTAATATATTCCTACGAAACCCTACCAATTTTACCCCAAAATCTATCCGTTTTTACAAGTTTCCTAAAATAGTAAATTATGGAGATGTCACATCATCATGCATGAAAATATTACCCAATTAGGAAACTTCTGAAATCAATCAATAATCAGCTCATCATCATCAAATCATCATGAACAAGAAACCCTTATCCTAACTCTATCATTATTATCCAAAAACAAGCCCTAAATCTAACAAAGATTCCTTTAATCGACAAAACACCATCAACAATCAATTGTAACATGTTTCAATCAGAACCCATCATTAATAACAGCCCTAGGTTGTTGCCATATCCTCTATACAACAAGAAATCATCAAACAATGCATAATATCACATTAACACATGTTAATTTGCATAAAAACTCATTGTTTATGAATAGGTTTTGGTTAGGAAAGGTTTTTATTCATAAAATAGGTTGATATCAGATCTGGACCCTTGGGGTTTAGATTAAAACAAGTCAAAATTGTTTAAAAAGGATTTGAAATGAAGAACACACCTTAGATCTTCACTTGTAATGATTTAGAGAGTTAGGTTATGAAAAACAAGCTCAAAAACTCCTTCCCCAATGATAATAGCTGATAGAGAGTGTTTGGAGGCGTTTAGGGTTTGTGAAATGGTGAAAAATGGCTAAAGATGGTATTTATACCCAGTCCAGGTTCGCCCCTTTTATGTGGTCGAATGTGGAACTTTTCCACATTCGCCCATTTGTAATGGTCGAATGTGGAACTTTTCCACATTCGCCCACTTTGTTTCTACGTTCGCCCATTTTTCAAGTTCCATTTCCACGTTCGCCCACTATTTCCACATTCAGGTCATCAGCACTTTTTAACACATGTCAACAGCACTTTTTAACACATGTTAACCTTTTCCCAGTTTGTCGTGTTTAACGCATTCTAACACATCTTAACACATAAGCATGCACCCATAGTCTATGTTTAGCATATTTAGGCACGTATAATCATTTGTACATCGTTTAAGCAAGTATAAGCATACAATCCACCGCACGACCCATAATCTACACATATACTTAATTAGTTCATGTAATGTCACCAACAACGGAACCCGGTACTAATGTATTCCCAAAACGACTCCCAATGATCCTCCAGATCATTGAACCCTGGACAATCCTAATCTGACCCGACTCAACTAACCCAGTTAAGTTTTTTTATAAACGTTTCTCGCTAAGGTAGACTTAGATGTTACTATTATGTTTAAGCCGAACATGCCGGGTGTCACATCATCCCCACGTTGAAAGAATTTTCGTCCCGAAAATTTCCCGAAGTCGAGGAGGGAAAACAAATAAGAAGAAAAATTTTCCGGGTCGTCACATCATCCCCCTGTTGAAAGGAATCTCGTCCCGAGATTCTTTCGGTTTCAACAGTAATGAGTGTCGACCTCTGTGCCCACGTAACGTTTCCCCAAAATACAACAAGTGAAGGTCATGAATCAAACGTGCCAGTAACAACCGGGAAACCACTTTCCCCAAATGCGAGTATGAGACAAGAGACCCCCGATGAAAGCCTACTGGAGACTACTATGATCGGTATAACTAACCCACCGGTACCGTCCAAGTAGCATCCCCAAAGGACCCTCATCGACCCAAAGAATGAGAAACAGTGACCAAACCACAAAGAAAACACCCGAAAGCACGAACGCACAACAATGCGGATAAAAGTGTAACCAAAGCGTAACAAGAGATAAGAGAGAATACGTACGGGTAACAGTGTCGGGGTCCACCTGGTTCTCCCTAGCACCGATCACATAAGCATGAGCACGAGTAAGCCGACCACCGCCTTCATTGTCTCCATCCTTCCCTGCAGTCCTTGTGCCCCCTTGATTCAACTTGGGACAGCTTCGCTTGAAGTGCCCCGCTTCTCCACAATGATAGCAACCCTGATTCCCCTGTGGAGCAGGGGTAGTGACAGCAGTAGTCTGAGTCGTCCTGGAAAGGTTGACCCTACAATCCTTGGCAAAATGCCCCGGCTTCTGACAACGCTCACAGCGAAAACTCTCACAAGTACCATAGTGATGAAACCCACAACGTCCACACTTAGGGCTTTTCCCAGCATAGCCCCCTTGTTTCTGGTCCGATGCTGACCCCGAAGCTTCAGCCTTCTTCGCTGCCGGTTGTCGCTGAGCCCCCGACGAACCCTTATCCACGCTATCCCACTTCCTCTTGTTCTCAGCCGGCGCCTTCACAGAAGAGCCTCTAGGAGGCAAGACACCCTCAGCAATCTTCAAGTTGGTCATCTTAGTAGCCGACCGCACAGCCTCTAACATAGTAGTAGGATCCCTAGCTGCCACCAACCCCGCAATCTCTGGCACCAAACCCGAAAGATACTGCTCCACCCTCCTATACTCTGGTGTAGACAAACCCGGACACATCACTGCTAGCTCGTTGTGCCTGATCGTGTACTCCTCCACCTCAGAACCAACCATCTTAAGATTCCCATATTCATGTTCCAACGTCTTAATCGCCTCACGCGGGCAGTACTCATCCTTCAACCTACGCACGAAATCCGCCCAAGGCATGGCGTTGGCCTCCCCGAGACCAAGTGTCTGTGTGACGCAGTTCCACCACGTCAAGGCGGCTCCTACAAAAGTCCCCGAAGCAAACTTCACCCAATCCACTACTGGAGTCTCACATAAAGCGAACACCGACTCCGTCTTCTCCAACCACCGAAGTAACTCCACAGCCCCCTCTGTACCCTGGAAGCTGAGAGGCTGACAATCCTTAAACCGCTTGTAGGCGACGCCTGCCTGAACCGGAGGAGCAGCAGCACCCATGAAAGTCTGCTGGGCCGCCTGAAAAGCAGCTAGTGCAACGCCCAACTGTTGCTGCATCATCTCATTGAGCTCCTCGTGCGTCATAGTGATGTTACCACCACCTCTACCCCCACCACGGCGTCCACCTCCGCCACCACGGCGTCCACCTGCACGTCCACCAGCGCGACCAGACATGTTCTGCCAGAACATGAGACGAGACACTCAGTACCACTGACAAACCAAGCTACAAGTGACCAAACGAACTCAGGATGCGGTTCCAGCATGACCATTAGTCCGAACACAAAGTCCACCAAGATTTTCATGCATTTCGATTTATGATTTCGTGTGCACCCGAAATAACAAATCGCTCTACATGGTCCCCTAGGCGTGCTCCGAGCTAGAACTTCAAGTCACCCGATAACCACATCTCAGAATGATACAACTAACTCAAAAGGTCAATAAATAGGTCCCCTCGGCTGTAACCCGAAGAAGAAAATAAAGTGAAGCTAGAAATAACCAAGGATAAGGTAGGTAATGTAACACTGTGTGGTAAGGAGACCGACACCCCGACAAGGTTAGTATGTTTGCCCAAAAGACACGACTCAAATGTATGTGACCGTCTAGTGTGTGTGACTCGGCTATAGTCTAGACTCTACATGCAGTCCTAGTTCACTATAACCATTGGCTCTGATACCAATCTGTCACACCCTCAAATTTCCACCTGCGGAGTTCTACCGCGAGGCGTGTGACACACCAGGATCCAAGTCAACGGTCACAATAAACGACGTCTAAATGTAAAAACATACGTAAACAAAAACCATGCATAAGTTTAAAACCAACATTCAAACAGTGCGGAAGCATTTAAAGTTTACAAACGTCATGCAGAAACAAAACATAAGTTTAAAAGTTCATAAATCCAAACATGCAGATGAGACCCTAGACGCGAGACGACTCCAGTGCGACCTCGTGCGCCTATCCGACAGCTGCTACCTTAGCGACCTGAGAAAAACATGCTAAAAGAGTCAACATATAATGCTGGTGAGTTCACAGGTTTTAATTAAACGTTTAAAGTGATCCTTCGAAAACCGTTACCATCACAGTTACTACTATGCTTATGAGAACGCTAGCTAGGCGCAGAATGAGATACTCATACGGGTGAAACCATTACTGACTGAGCCGTGTGTTACCCTTTGTTTCCTATGGGCTACCGTCATCGCCGGTAGACCTTGTTTTGTTAGAGACAATATGCACCCGCCCGGCCTCCAGCCGTCGAGTGGGGTTTGTCAGTCCCCAATAGCGCTATCCATATTTCCCCGCCATATACCCATGTTAGTGGTTTCAAGGGATTTTCGATGAACCGTATAGTAAGATAAGTAAGCCATAGTATAACATGATAAAGAGTCATGAGCCATAAGAGTTTAACAAGTCATAAGTCATAAAAGAGTTTGTAAGCATGTTTCTCACCCCGAAAGCAAAAACTGTAAAATGTGGGGCCGTGAACTCACCTTAGATAGCGTTCCTCAAATATGTGTAAAGATGTTTAGCCCTTGACAATCCCTCTACCGGAGATCTATCAAAATGTTCACATAAGTGTTCCGACTAATAACCATAAGGTTATCTAGTCCCCGATTGTCCAGATCATAACCAAGTATGTTTTAAAACGTGTTTAAATGTTCAACCGACACACTAGACCGACCCGACATCCCGTTGGTGACCCATTACCCTAACTAATCAAGTACACATAGATTACATGCAAGGTTCAAGCATAAAACACTTAGTTTGTATCAAAAATCTCATTTCTGTTAACATAGGGTCGAATGTAGTGGTAAGTGGTCGAAGGTGACTTGGATTGGTCGAATGTGGGTTCAAACTTTCACCTTCGCCCCTTTTTCTTCCACCTTCGCCCACTTGTGGTTCATTCGCCCCTCAAGTTTCCAGGTTCGACCCCTGGAACCCACCTTCGCCCATTCGACTGGCCGAAGGTGTTCCAGGTTCGACCCTGCTGTGTTGTTTACTCAAAAACGCGTCCAAAAACATCCGAAAACATCACGAAACATCATGAGTTACAGCAGTCAAGCATCATTAATATATTCCTACGAAACCCTACCAATTTTACCCCAAAATCTATCCGTTTTTACAAGTTTCCTAAAATAGTAAATTATGGAGATGTCACATCATCATGCATGAAAATATTACCCAATTAGGAAACTTCTGAAATCAATCAATAATCAGCTCATCATCATCAAATCATCATGAACAAGAAACCCTTATCCTAACTCTATCATTATTATCCAAAAACAAGCCTTAAATCTAACAAAGATTCCTTTAATCGACAAAACACCATCAACAATCAATTGTAACATGTTTCAATCAGAACCCATCATTAATAACAGCCCTAGGTTGTTGCCATATCCTCTATACAACAAGAAATCATCAAACAATGCATAATATCACATTAACACATGTTAATTTGCATAAAAACTCATTGTTTATGAATAGGTTTTGGTTAGGAAAGGTTTTTATTCATAAAATAGGTTGATATCAGATCTGGACCCTTGGGGTTTAGATTAAAACAAGTCAAAATTGTTTAAAAAGGATTTGAAATGAAGAACACACCTTAGATCTTCACTTGTAATGATTTAGAGAGTTAGGTTATGAAAAACAAGCTCAAAAACTCCTTCCCCAATGATAATAGCTGATAGAGAGTGTTTGGAGGCGTTTAGGGTTTGTGAAATGGTGAAAAATGGCTAAAGATGGTATTTATACCCAGTCCAGGTTCGCCCCTTTTATGTGGTCGAATGTGGAACTTTTCCACATTCGCCCATTTGTAATGGTCGAATGTGGAACTTTTCCACATTCGCCCACTTTGTTTCTACGTTCGCCCATTTTTCAAGTTCCATTTCCACGTTCGCCCACTATTTCCACATTCAGGTCATCAGCACTTTTTAACACATGTCAACAACACTTTTTAACACATGTTAACCTTTTCCCAGTTTGTCGTGTTTAACGCATTCTAACACATCTTAACACATAAGCATGCACCCATAGTCTATGTTTAGCATATTTAGGCACGTATAATCATTTGTACATCGTTTAAGCAAGTATAAGCATACAATCCACCGCACGACCCATAATCTACACATATACTTAATTAGTTCATGTAATGTCACCAACAACGGAACCCGGTACTAATGTATTCCCAAAACGACTCCCAATGATCCTCCAGATCATTGAACCCTGGACAATCCTAATCTGACCCGACTCAACTAACCCAGTTAAGTTTGTTTATAAACGTTTCTCGCTAAGGTAGACTTAGATGTTACTATTATGTTTAAGCCGAACATGTCGGGTGTCACATCATCCCCACGTTGAAAGAATTTTCGTCCCGAAAATTTCCCGAAGTCGAGGAGGGAAAACAAATAAGAAGAAAAATTTTCCGGGTCGTCACATCATCCCCCTGTTGAAAGGAATCTCGTCCCGAGATTCTTTCGGTTTCAACAGTAATGAGTGTCGACCTCTGTGCCCACGTAACGTTTCCCCAAAATACAACAAGTGAAGGTCATGAATCAAACGTGCCAGTAACAACCGGGAAACCACTTTCCCCAAATGCGAGTATGAGACAAGAGACCCCCGATGAAAGCCTACTGGAGACTACTATGATCGGTATAACTAACCCACCGGTACCGTCCAAGTAGCATCCCCAAAGGACCCTCATCGACCCAAAGAATGAGAAACAGTGACCAAACCACAAAGAAAACACCCGAAAGCACGAACGCACAACAATGCGGATAAAAGTGTAACCAAAGCGTAACAAGAGATAAGAGAGAATACGTACGGGTAACAGTGTCGGGGTCCACCTGGTTCTCCCTAGCACCGATCACATAAGCATGAGCACGAGTAAGCCGGCCACCGCCTTCATTGTCTCCATCCTTCCCTGCAGTCCCTGTGCCCCCTTGATTCAACTTGGGACAGCTTCGCTTGAAGTGCCCCGCTTCTCCACAATGATAGCAACCCTGATTCCCCTGTGGAGCAGGGGTAGTGACAGCAGTAGTCTGAGTCGTCCTGGAAAGGTTGACCCTACAATCCTTGGCAAAATGCCCCGGCTTCTGACAACGCTCACAGCGAAAACTCTCACAAGTACCATAGTGATGAAACCCACAACGTCCACACTTAGGGCTTTTCCCAGCATAGCCCCCTTGTTTCTGGTCCGATGCTGACCCCGAAGCTTCAGCCTTCTTCGCTGCCGGTTGTCGCTGAGCCCCCGACGAACCCTTATCCACGCTATCCCACTTCCTCTTGTTCTCAGCCGGCGCCTTCACAGAAGAGCCTCTAGGAGGCAAGACACCCTCAGCAATCTTCAAGTTGGTCATCTTAGTAGCCGACCGCACAGCCTCTAACATAGTAGTAGGATCCCTAGCTGCCACCAACCCCGCAATCTCTGGCACCAAACCCGAAAGATACTGCTCCACCCTCCTATACTCTGGTGTAGACAAACCCGGACACATCACTGCTAGCTCGTTGTGCCTGATCGTGTACTCCTCCACCTCAGAACCAACCATCTTAAGATTCCCATATTCATGTTCCAACGTCTTAATCGCCTCACGCGGGCAGTACTCATCCTTCAACCTACGCACGAAATCCGCCCAAGGCATGGCGTTGGCCTCCCCGAGACCAAGTGTCTGTGTGACGCAGTTCCACCACGTCAAGGCGGCTCCTACAAAAGTCCCCGAAGCAAACTTCACCCAATCCACTACTGGAGTCTCACATAAAGCGAACACCGACTCCGTCTTCTCCAACCACCGAAGTAACTCCACAGCCCCCTCTGTACCCTGGAAGCTGAGAGGCTGACAATCCTTAAACCGCTTGTAGGCGACGCCTGCCTGAACCGGAGGAGCAGCAGCACCCATGAAAGTCTGCTGGGCCGCCTGAAAAGCAGCTAGTGCAACGCCCAACTGTTGCTGCATCATCTCATTGAGCTCCTCGTGCGTCATAGTGATGTTACCACCACCTCTACCCCCACCACGGCGTCCACCTCCGCCACCACGGCGTCCACCTGCACGTCCACCAGCGCGACCAGACATGTTCTGCCAGAACATGAGACGAGACACTCAGTACCACTGACAAACCAAGCTACAAGTGACCAAACGAACTCAGGATGCGGTTCCAGCATGACCATTAGTCCGAACACAAAGTCCACCAAGATTTTCATGCATTTCGATTTATGATTTCGTGTGCACCCGAAATAACAAATCGCTCTACATGGTCCCCTAGGCGTGCTCCGAGCTAGAACTTCAAGTCACCCGATAACCACATCTCAGAATGATACAACTAACTCAAAAGGTCAATAAATAGGTCCCCTCGGTTGTAACCCGAAGAAGAAAATAAAGTGAAGCTAGAAATAACCAAGGATAAGGTAGGTAATGTAACACTGTGTGGTAAGGAGACCGACACCCCGACAAGGTTAGTATGTTTGCCCAAAAGACACGACTCAAATGTATGTGACCGTCTAGTGTGTGTGACTCGGCTATAGTCTAGACTCTACATGCAGTCCTAGTTCACTATAACCATTGGCTCTGATACCAATCTGTCACACCCTCAAATTTCCACCTGCGGAGTTCTACCGCGAGGCGTGTGACACACCAGGATCCAAGTCAACGGTCACAATAAACGACGTCTAAATGTAAAAACATACGTAAACAAAAACCATGCATAAGTTTAAAACCAACATTCAAACAGTGCGGAAGCATTTAAAGTTTACAAACGTCATGCAGAAACAAAACATAAGTTTAAAAGTTCATAAATCCAAACATGCAGATGAGACCCTAGACGCGAGACGACTCCAGTGCGACCTCGTGCGCCTATCCGACAGCTGCTACCTTAGCGACCTGAGAAAAACATGCTAAAAGAGTCAACATATAATGCTGGTGAGTTCACAGGTTTTAATTAAACGTTTAAAGTGATCCTTCGAAAACCGTTACCATCACAGTTACTACTATGCTTATGAGAACGCTAGCTAGGCGCAGAATGAGATACTCATACGGGTGAAACCATTACTGACTGAGCCGTGTGTTACCCTTTGTTTCCTATGGGCTACCGTCATCGCCGGTAGACCTTGTTTTGTTAGAGACAATATGCACCCGCCCGGCCTCCAGCCGTCGAGTGGGGTTTGTCAGTCCCCAATAGCGCTATCCATATTTCCCCGCCATATACCCATGTTAGTGGTTTCAAGGGATTTTCGATGAACCGTATAGTAAGATAAGTAAGCCATAGTATAACGTGATAAAGAGTCATGAGCCATAAGAGTTTAACAAGTCATAAGTCATAAAAGAGTTTGTAAGCATGTTTCTCACCCCGAAAGCAAAAACTGTAAAATGTGGGGCCGTGAACTCACCTTAGATAGCGTTCCTCAAATATATGTAAAGATGTTTAGCCCTTGACAATCCCTCTACCGGAGATCTATCAAAATGTTCACATAAGTGTTCCGACTAATAACCATAAGGTTATCTAGTCCCCGATTGTCCAGATCATAACCAAGTATGTTTTAAAACGTGTTTAAATGTTCAACCGACACACTAGACCGACCCGACATCCCGTTGGTGACCCATTACCCTAACTAATCAAGTACACATAGATTACATGCAAGGTTCAAGCATAAAACACTTAGTTTGTATCAAAAATCTCATTTCTGTTAACATAGGGTCGAATGTAGTGGTAAGTGGTCGAAGGTGACTTGGATTGGTCGAATGTGGGTTCAAACTTTCACCTTCGCCCCTTTTTCTTCCACCTTCGCCCACTTGTGGTTCATTCGCCCCTCAAGTTTCCAGGTTCGACCCCTGGAACCCACCTTCGCCCATTCGACTGGCCGAAGGTGTTCCAGGTTCGACCCTGCTGTGTTGTTTACTCAAAAACGCGTCCAAAAACATCCGAAAACATCACGAAACATCATGAGTTACAGCAGTCAAGCATCATTAATATATTCCTACGAAACCCTACCAATTTTACCCCAAAATCTATCCGTTTTTACAAGTTTCCTAAAATAGTAAATTATGGAGATGTCACATCATCATGCATGAAAATATTACCCAATTAGGAAACTTCTGAAATCAATCAATAATCATCTCATCATCATCAAATCATCATGAACAAGAAACCCTTATCCTAACTCTATCATTATTATCCAAAAACAAGCCCTAAATCTAACAAAGATTCCTTTAATCGACAAAACACCATCAACAATCAATTGTAACATGTTTCAATCAGAACCCATCATTAATAACAGCCCTAGGTTGTTGCCATATCCTCTATACAACAAGAAATCATCAAACAATGCATAATATCACATTAACACATGTTAATTTGCATAAAAACTCATTGTTTATGAATAAGTTTTGGTTAGGAAAGGTTTTTATTCATAAAATAGGTTGATATCAGATCTGGACCCTTGGGGTTTAGATTAAAACAAGTCAAAATTGTTTAAAAAGGATTTGAAATGAAGAACACACCTTAGATCTTCACTTGTAATGATTTAGAGAGTTAGGTTATGAAAAACAAGCTCAAAAACTCCTTCCCCAATGATAATAGCTGATAGAGAGTGTTTGGAGGCGTTTAGGGTTTGTGAAATGGTGAAAAATGGCTAAAGATGGTATTTATACCCAGTCCAGGTTCGCCCCTTTTATGTGGTCGAATGTGGAACTTTTCCACATTCGCCCATTTGTAATGGTCGAATGTGGAACTTTTCCACATTCGCCCACTTTGTTTCTACGTTCGCCCATTTTTCAAGTTCCATTTCCACGTTCGCCCACTATTTCCACATTCAGGTCATCAGCACTTTTTAACACATGTCAACAGCACTTTTTAACACATGTTAACCTTTTCCCAGTTTGTCGTGTTTAACGCATTCTAACACATCTTAACACATAAGCATGCACCCATAGTCTATGTTTAGCATATTTAGGCACGTATAATCATTTGTACATCGTTTAAGCAAGTATAAGCATACAATCCACCGCACGACCCATAATCTACACATATACTTAATTAGTTCATGTAATGTCACCAACAACGGAACCCGGTACTAATGTATTCCCAAAACGACTCCCAATGATCCTCCAGATCATTGAACCCTGGACAATCCTAATCTGACCCGACTCAACTAACCCAGTTAAGTTTGTTTATAAACGTTTCTCGCTAAGGTAGACTTAGATGTTACTATTATGTTTAAGCCGAACATGCCGGGTGTCACACCCACAATTTCTTGTATCGAAACAGCCATCCGCAAACAACCAACCGTTCTTTTTCACGCGAGATCCGTTGTCCCGAAATAACCCATTTTTCCTCTCGTCCGATCACCACTAACAGCAACAAGACACCACGGTGTTCACCCGTCACCCCCGTCATCCTAACCGGTACTTCACCCGCGACAACGATTGACACAAACACCCATCCGATCCCTGCCTTGTGTTGTATAACACTCCCGAACGCTTCTTTTACGCCTGCCCTCCGCCGACCCGACACGCCCGCCAGCGAAGGTTGCCTTCAATCTACAAACCCGCCTCCTATGAGCCCTGGGCTCTGATACCAAATGTTGGTTCAGGCCCCGCAAACACACTCTCAACATAATCAAACTCACGTAGTATGTAGTGTGTGTATATATAAAAGTGAAGAAGATAAGCTTAAAAAGAATATGGAAATGAAAAGTGCTGTTGTTTATTAATCCATAACTGATTATATATATAGCCTACATACAACGAAGTGAGAATAATAATAAAAACGATAACAATATTCTACTAAAGAACCGGTACCTTTATGCCCTATTCTTTTGCCTAACGTGCAGTTATGCACTATCCAACCTCCAATTCCGAATTATTCGGTCAAATCCACATTTCCTTCCTTTATTCGATCATCAAATAAAACAAACTAAGATATCGACCCGTGACCCGTAAGCTACTGAACCATGACCCGTGAACCAAACCCGATTAACCCAACACTCTTTCCTCTTTCTTTTCATTGTGTGCAGCGCTTTTTATTGTTTGTTTTTCCTTTTTCCTTTGATTTTTGGTAATGGTGGTTTTTGTTGTATGATGGGGATGGTTGGCTTTTTAGAGAAGAGGGATGGGTGTCGGTGGCTACGGATGGGTTTGTAGATGTGTTTACCAGGAACTAGGTGGAGTGTTTCTCATTTTTGATGGTGGAAGATGATGGTCGTGGGGTTAGGGTTGAGGTTGGAGTTGGAGATGACGATGGTGGTGGTGGTCGGAGTGTGACGGTGGTTGGTGTAGTTGGATTGTTTACGGTAGTGGTAGTCTTTGTGGTGGGTAATGAATGACGGTGGTGGTTTTTTTTAATTATTGATGGCAGATGACGGTGATCGTGGGGTTGGGGTTGGAGATGGCGATGGTGGTGGTCGGGGTGGTGACGGTGGGTGGCGTACTTTGATGGTTTACGGTGGTGGTAGGATTAAATATATGGGTGGTGTGGTGGTGATAAAATAATGCAGAGAGAGAAACAATGGAGAGAGAGAGTTGGTATTTTGAAAACCATTTACTATAATACCATTTACTAAACCATTTACTGTCATTGAAATTTTTTTCAATATATTAAAAAAATAGTCGTATCATGAATGAAAGCACATGTACCTTTGTAGCCATTTAAACTTTTAATTAGAGTAGATTGAAGTCCATAAAAAACTATAATTGCCATTTAACTTTCAATTAATTTTTATTGAATACGTTTGCAAAGACCTTTTTAGATTTCAAAGTCATTATAATTAAAAAAATAATTTCTTTAATAACGTACATAACACATAAGCAAATAATGAAACCCATTTATTATAATCTCTAGAATTCCATTTGTATGGTTATACGTTATTCATGCTTTACAAAACATGATAAAATATATCCTTGACGGTAGTTATTATGAGACTATGTGGATGTCACTATCAAATGCTTACTAGCTTCTATACATTTTGAATAACGTTGACATCACATGCCATGGAACGTGTTTTACGGCGAAGTGCGGGAGTTAGGAACGTGTTTTGCGGCGAAGTGCGGGAGTTAGGGTTTGTCGCAACAACGCGCGACATGGGGTAAAATACTAGTTATAAACCAAGCCTTAATTTTAATTTTAGATGTATACATGTACTCCTCAAATATAGGTGAACAGAAAAAATATATGTTTTCGTAAGGACCCCTACTAGAACACACACGTTCTATTCCGTTAGATTTACGTTAAACATAATAACAAAGAGTTAAGACTCATATAGGTAGAAAATTAAGTAATCACAAGTGTGTAAGGATATAGTATAAAAAATAGAAACAGAAGCAATCAAATGGCTCAAGAACAATTAGTTAATCAAAGTCTCAGGGTGGTTGGGGGCGCCCTAAGCAATTTTGCCTAGCCCCATTCAATCTCATATCCCATGGTAAATCCACACCTAAAATCATCAAATTTTGTTTTTGTTGAACGGTTACTTGTTGCCGACCTACTTGGATTTTGAGGGTTTTCGAGAGGGTGGCGGCGATGTTGTCGCTCGGTTACTTCAATGACTTGATTAGAACATCAAACTAAAGTTAACTGATCTAACTGAAAATAAATTAAAATTTTTGTTTATTAAAAATTGCGAAGATTCAATAAAATTAAATATTTATTTGCCATTTTTTTAAATTGTAATTTTTTTATAATTTGTGTTTGTGATTTTTGAAAGATATATTTTGCAAGTTTTTCCCAATGTTATTGATAAGCCATGTCAATATTTAAAAAAAAAAACTAAATAAATGCCATGTAGTATGAACGACCTTCTAATTAGGCAACTTATCTACAATTAGAACATCAAAGTAACTTTTGTAACCTAATTGCAATAAATTTTGTTATGAATGAATGATCTGATTAGAACACTCCTTTAGAAAAGTTACCCCAATTTAAATTCAAGCAAAAACTAATAGATAATAAACCCAATACCCTGATCTTAACTATGAATCATAACATGTTTTTTTAAGACAATATTACAAAAATCAACCTTTATGTAATACCAAAACTACAATCTATACCTTTCAGTTTAAAAAGCACTCAAATCAACTTTTATGTATATTTTTTTGTTACAACCATAACCTTTAGCATAAACCCAGTTAGTTTGTGTTGTTAAGTTAAGGGCAAATCTGTCCTTTTACCTATATCTTTCCATCTTCTTCTTTCCTAAAACACCATCATTAACATCTGTGTTCTGTTTGTTTTTTTTATGGAAACCTATTGGATAGATTTTCAGATGAACAACAAAGAATACCAATGCATTGATGATGGAGAAAACCCCCATCCCATTATAATAATCTATTTGATCTCAACTCAAAGATTCCATCTTTTTATGTCCCAATTCCCGTATCCAATAGCCCAATCAATCACATTGTGATACCCCGCAATTTCAGGTCCTCGCTTTAACTAAACTCTAGTTACATTCCTTACATTCTACTTAACTAGGGTTAGCTAGATAGGTCACACATTGCACAGTTATAGGTTAATAACTGCATGAAGTAGTAATTCGGGGAATTACCAGACTATATACATGAATAGTGAACCTCGGACGTTGGTGAACGGTGAAATTAGATAATTGTGAATTAATTGATTGAGATTGATTGCAATTACGTGCTTCTATGAAACTCTGTGAAACTATGTGCAAACTATATGTGATCACGTGAACTTAAACCGAAAACGTTAATAAAAATCGTAATAGGTGGACCATTAGGATGGTTGCGGTCTTAACGCATGGGGTTACACTTATTATGGTCCAAAATAGCGAAAAAATCGAAGAAAACACGCGGTACAACGAAGCAGGCCACCCGGAGCAGGCCGGGGAGGAGTGAGCGGCCGCTCACTCCCTCCGAGCGGCCGCTCGCAGGGCTCTGACACCACTTAACCGACTTAATTCACTATTTAAGAAATCTTAAGCCTCTTGTATCCCCTAAAATCAACCCTAATCACCCCCTACTGCCTAGTTACGAAAATATTAACCCCAAACACCTGCTAAGGCTCAAGAACATCGATCGGGAAGCTTGGAGAGCAATCGATTGATAGTTTTGAAGTGCTTGCGGTATAATATTCAATCTATTGTGTTTTAATCTTCTTTAATATGTTATTAAAACATCATAACTAAGTTTGTCCATGTCTGAAACGTTTTCGTAAAGATTAAAACTTGAGGTTTATAAAGATTGAATGGGTTAAACATAATCTTATGTGATTAGTAATTGATAGGTTGCATGATATGCATGTTTATGATGTTTTAGACCTTTAGGGTTTATGGTTTTGCATGTATTATGAAAGGTTCTGATCATGTTAGGTCCTATGAAGGTTTTATGATGATTTTTGAGTATAGTTGATTGATTATATGCATACGTGAGTAGTCTTAATAAGAGTTTATACATGATTAAAATCTGGACAGAATGATTGGGTCAACTTGTAGGGTCTGTTACGTGACTTAAACATGTTAGTTTTGATGATTTCTTTACATGGTTGTATTATACATGGTCTTAGCTTTTCATAATGAGCAAAATCATCTGATTTGGACGTCGTTTGATAAGTTTTTGGAATTTTCTTTGATTAAAGGTCTATCAGATTTTCGGATTTATAAACTGGGTCAACTTTAAACAATCATAACTCGAGTTTTATAAAGAATTAAGTTATGAAATTTGGATAGTAGGTCAACATTTGAATAACTTGGCGTTTCCAAGTGGATTCATCCCGTTTGGATGAATACACGATTTTTGGGAATTTTTCTACTAATCTGATCTGGTGTGTGTATTTTCTGGACATAGTTGTGTTGCGTGATTTTTCATAATTTTTGTACAAGGTTTTATCACAAACTAAAAATATGGACTTGTCCAGTAGACCCCCTAGATCATTTAGTAAAATTTTGGGAGTCTAATTCACTTATTAAGTATTTTTAATAAATTAGTTTTCACGGCGCATAATATGTCCTAAAAACGCAGATTGTGTAATGTATGTTTATGTGACTATTTGGAGTCTTATGTGGTATGTATTTGACATGAACTTGAATGGACACTTATATGAGATTCATATTCACCAACGGATCCATAGGGTTTACTTATGCATGTAGAATCATTAGGTGTCACTTACACGGTTTTGAACTTTTAAACGTCTTGGACAAACGGGTTATATGGTGTAATGATATTACACATATACTCACTTAGTGACACATGTAATAGGGAGTCGGTAGCGCATCCTACTTTGGAAGTTTGGATTAATTGCTTGCATTCTAAGGTGAGTTTCATTACTTTTTCTCGAAAGCATGCGTCTCGGGTTGAGACAACTTTGGTAAACGTTTTCTAGTCCGGTTCGGGACTACTCAGGTTATGACTCCTTGTGTGGGTCTGACAATGACTCCTTGTGTGGGTCCGACAATGACTCCTTTGTGAGGGTCCAACATGATTCCTTGTGTGGATCACGCTTTTATCAGTTTAAAACTTTAACGGTCCTTTGTGAACTAAACACACTCTATCATTTAAAGTCCTTACTTATTATTATTGTGTTAATCGTTGGAGGTGAACGGGGTATTAGTTGATAGTGCTATTAGGTTGGGCAGCAACCTCATGCTTGCAGTGCTGGGAGCACGGGCATGAACTTCTGACCACATCTTTTCTACTAGTGTTGATAGACACTAGTACTAAGGCAGTTTAACGAATGTTAACACATTACTGAAGGTTCCCAATAATCACATGTTTAGTTACAATGAGTGGGCTAGCTACCCCTGACACGCTTAAACTGATGACACTTGAACATTTGGGCTTTTGACTACTTTATACTTGTTATCCAAACTGTGAACTCACGAACTTTATGTTGACACACGTTAGCATGCTTTTGCAGGTAATTAGGTATGGAACACTAGTAGGGCATGCATCATGTAGTGTCATGGGGATATGAACACTTAAACTACTTTTGAATATTTAACTATTTACTTTTGGTTTTGGGCGCGGTGTTTTGCGCATACTATTACTTAACTGTTTTACTATTTCGCTTCTGCTATTACTTAATTACTTTGGTTAACTTTGAAACTTGGTTTTATAATAACTAACTAAGTGGTTTGGGCATTTAGAGTCGTTCATGTGACTTATGGCTATGGAATCCTGGTTTGTCATGCGCCTCGCGGTATAAGCCCCGCAGTGGAAATTTGAGGGTGTGACATACATGACCAATGTCGGCAACGTCACTAAATCAAGAAAGTCCGGTAACGGAAAATACTTCATGCCATAACCATGTCATAACCGTAACACAGTCTTCCCCGTCTTACTAGGGTATCTTAATAGAAATGTTTTACTCTTCTTGACTCACGCCATGATTATAACACACTCCCCCTCATCTGTGAATCATGGTACTGTGCAGAAGCATACACCAGATGTGGGATCTTCATAAAAAAACCTATACTATGTGTCTCCTCGTCAGGCAGTGTTGCAAAACTCGGTTTGGATTTGTACTCGGCGACCCACCCTAGAGTGAGTACTCGGATTAATCAGGAGAGTACTCGGGGGTCAAATCGGCCTATGCGGGGAGTACTCGGAGTAATCGGCCAACTCGACGACCTACCCTGGAGCGAGTACTTAGGGAGTAATCGATCAACTCGGCCTTGTTTTGTAACATTGTCGTCAGGTTATCCAACGATTCACTATGATCCGTTCGGTTCCTTTTAAGGGTAAGCCCCGGCTCGTTGTTGTTAGTGAGTGTTGATAATTTATTGATTAACCCAATTTTTTAGCTTTAGGTTAAATTAATCCCTAGTTTGTTTAGATCTGTGTAATTACCTTTATGGGTGTTGGTTTAATTTGTATTTGGTCTAATTTTTGGATGAACAAGTTACGCTAATAATGATAAATGAATGAATTTAGGTGCCTGGTAGTTGAGTTGATTGAAGATAAAGGTTTCAGACAATGAAGAAGATGGTGGTGTTACAAAGAGGAAGAAGAAGATGATGGTAAAAGGACTGATTTGCCTTTGACTTAACAAGATAAACTAACTGCGTTTGTGTCAAAGGTTGTAAATTGCAATAAAATATATACAATAAGGTTGGTTTGGGTGCTTTTTAAACTGAAAGGTACAGATTGTAGTTTTGTTAATACATAAAGGTTGATTTTTGTAATTTTTGTATTTTTTTAATGAGAATTACCTTTCAGAAAAAAAATAACATGTAATAGAAAACTAAATAATGTAAAACAGGAAATTCAAATTTTAAATAAATAAAGGGTTATATTGATTGTCCACTCTCCAGCATCAATCAGTTAGTTTTAATTAACGTTTTATCTAGAAATTGATTTGTTTTTTCAATTTAATTAGGCATGACCGCATGGGTCGTATATTTTATCTTTTTGATAGAGTATGCTATGTTAGGATAATCAAAGTGGTCTGTGATAGCCACTCCGTGTTGGTTGTGACCGTCATGACCACCGCCCCCATCAAAACATCACGGGCATAAGGCTAAAATATCGTGATAGCTATCGCGGAAAAAAGAAACGGTTAGGGATGAGGAGTGATGGTGCGATGATGTGATACACCACCCCATGTATTTAGTACGATGGTTGTGATGAAATGATACAAATTGAGGTGACCTTTAGTCTCTAGGCTATTCCACATTTGCACCCCCTTTTCGCTCCGCTTCAGTACAGAAACCGCTAGATCCGACCCGCATGACTGGAGAACACTTTTTACAACAAGAAACCATATAAATTTATAAGAAATTTAGAAAAATATATATGAGTTAGTATTGTTTACATTATATGTCTCAACATCTATAAATAAGGAACAAAAAATTAAATCAGTGGTAACAATTAATCTTATTGTATACTTGTTCTCTTATCAAATGAAAATTCTTTAGGAACACGTACTGTCACCTCATGTTGTTGGTTAGCATCTGCCTCGCGAACCTCAACAACCGTTTGCGACGAACCAGGATCATTGATATCATCATTCGGGTAATTGATAGACTCTTGTTCTATCGGGTGATGACTCATGACCATTTCAGTGTCCCGACGTTGGTGATGATAAGATGGTGAGGGTGAACCATCAGTGTCCCAGTTATCAGTATCGAAGTTTGACATTCTAGGAGATGTTTGCAAACTATCATTGTCATTTCTATAGTTGCGTAATAGGTGAACCGGTGACATGCCATGAGTCGGTGTCCCAGGCCTGCTTGACATTGGAGTCACTTGGCCCGACCTTTGGTTTGTTTTGATCTGTTTCTTTGCGGTTTTGTGCCATGATCTTATCGCGGTAGCGACTCGTTCATTGAATACAGTTGGCTTCATGTTCGATCCCATCTAAATTTTCATGCAAAAAGTAGAAATAATTTAATGCATACATCAAAACTAAATATATATTCTAAGTTTGTGATAATATTTTGTCACTAATTTGCCGCAAATTTGATGTAGTAGTAAGGTTACCTGTGTGACGAGAGCATAAAGAGGAAGAGTGACATAACTACATAGGATTTGAACAAGAACACTAGCAAATGACAAAAAATAACAACAATTAATTTTATTATATTTGAATTAGTCAAAAGTATTTTACTAAATAAAATTTTGAACTCACCCCATTGTGATCCTGATGACAACGTCTTCTGTGCGCTCATGAAAACAAGACTTTATTCCAAATTCATACTGTTTTACATTAAAAAAAGGAAAAAAGATAATATGTTAGAAACACAAAAATATGAAAGTTGAACCTATGGATATCTATTAAAATGTCACAATTTAAATATTTAATCTTACCCAAGTCCATGCAAAGAAAGCCACCTGAAATGCATTCTGCAACATTCATACAATGAGATTATTTTAGTATAAATGTTATATATACACGCATGTAAACAAACCAAATGAACACGAATAAAGGGATGTTCGTGTTTGTTCATTTAACGTTAACCGAACATGAACACATAATCTAACACATTTTTTTGTTCATGTTCGTTCATTAAGAAAATTGCCATGTTTGTGTTTGTTCGTTTAAAACCTAAACGAACCGTTCAAAAACAAACATAAACGGACTTTCACGAACATAAATTAATTTAAAAATAGCTAGCAGAAAGTCCAATTTATGTTTATATTTATATAAATATAACTGCATATATAATTAATAAAATTTAAACGTACACAAACGAACATAAACGGATGTTCACGAACATAAATGAACGAACACTGTTCATATTCGTTCACTTAACTAAATAAACACCTTTTTTTTGTTCACATTTGTTCATTTATTAAATAAACGAACTTTCCGCCGAATAAGTTTACGAACAATTCATGAACGTTCAGTTTGTTTACATGTCATGTTCACGGCATACAATACAACTTTCGATGTATGGTGTACAAGTTTACCTGAAAAAGGACGAAGTTGATAAGATAGAGTATGAGACGAGGGCGGTTGAACCAAAAAAGATCGTCACCAGTTTGAACCACGGGCACGCCCTGTACGACCTCTCCCCTCTCTTGAATACTTAATCCCATTTTCGTAATTATCACTTGTAGCTTTGTCCCAATGAGTAAAATCACCTATACATTATTGTTTTATAAATTAAATGAATAAACAAAAATATTTAAATTAATTTTATGTGTATATATAAGTGTATTAAATTTATGGAACTCAAAAAAGTCTATACTTACAACCAACGGTATGAATGGTAACCACAAATAAGAATACCATCCTGTCCAAAAAACAAAAGAAATATTTATAATTAGTCAATTGCTGGACCAAGAAATAAATTGATATGTGAAAGAATTGATTTTATAGCTACACTGCACCGTCCAACCACCTACACTTGTGGTGGAGTGGTATCACGTGACGAGGGAGAGACACTTGACCCTTGTGGTCATGGGTTCGACTCCTGAGCCAGTCAGGTTTTACCGGTTCGCTACCGTCGTGCTTTCGGGCGGGTATGCGGGCCGGGTTTTCCCTGAAACTGGCACACGGGTGGGCTAGGGGCTGTCGTACGTGTGGGTTGGGCCGCCGCGAGGCTCGTGAGTTCGGCTCCGAGTCTGTGGGCTTCCCTTTGCCAATGGGGCCGCGTACGAGAGTACCCGACGATTCTTTAGTTGGCCGTTAAAAAAAACTACACCGTCCAAAATGTGGTAATTAATGATATATTTGAGTCGGCATATTTTTTATAACCAAATATCTGTTTTACAAAGTGAGAGTTTTATTCAAAGGAATGACAAGTAGTCTTATTATTATGTCAAACTAGAATTCTAAGTAGTCTTTTAGTCTATTAAATGACAATGACAATTAGATTAAAAATAACTCGAAATAAAAGTTAGATAATTAAAAAAAATCTTATGAGCAAAACATCAAAATGGTTGGTTTGCCACAAATTAAAAGATACAAAACATAATAAAAGTTGTGAAAAATAAACAATTGTAACTAACTAATTAGCGTACCGTGGGTATTAAAGAGCAGGAAGGCAATGGCGAATAACCAAATCGGTGGACTGTCAAAAAAGGTTTGATAAATATAAATTCATAATTAAAAATAACCATAAATTAATGATAATTTTTTATAAAAGGTAGACACATGTAATACCTTATACTCACAGCGGTCTTGAAATCTTTTTCGAGTGATCTATTGATGTACTTTTGAAAGTCGAATGTAGAGTGGTTTTGCGGGCCTAGATGTGCCTGTATTCGATACCGAAACATAGGATGAGTTGTATATTTGAACTAGAAAAGACTACGGGTTCAGGTTTTGGTCCAAGTCTATTGTTACTCTAGCCCGATTAATTAAATTTTCTGTAATATAAGTATTTAAATTATACTTATTTAAAAGATTTGATTTTAGCTGAAACAATTTAAATACTTACATAACTAGAAGAAAAAAAAATTACCATGATGAATCCGTGTCTCAGTGTGAGATAATCAACTTTAGGGACCGATCGAAAAAACTGTCTAAAAAAACAAACCTGAAATTGTAATTAAAGACACAGTTAAATAAATATAAATATGTAAAATTACTAATTAAACTATATTTTTAAAATGAATATAAAAAATTGGTGTGCGTCCTCTTTACGTCATAGGTTGGATCATGCATGATCGAGGATCAGCGACCAAAAATATTTATATATCATATAGGTTTAGAAAAAAACCTAATCGAATTTTTTTATAAGATATTGGGTACAATTGAAAAAGTAGTATATGAGCATGTTCAAATTTACAAAACCAAAGGCAATTTTATTTATTTGTTTTTTTATCGTGATATATACCAAGTACTTCATACTTTATTTTATGTGTTGTTACTCCATTAATTTTATATAAATAAATCACACTAAACATCATAACTTTACAAATCTCCATCATAGCTTGGGTTCAATTCCCACTAGCTATATTTGGAGGACATTGGTGGATGGGAAACGAGGGATGACCCGGCCATTGGCTTGGGTTCGAGTCCTGATCCCGACCGGTTTTACCGACTATTTCACCGTCGTGCCTTCGGGCGGGTGAGTGGTCGGGTTTTCCCGGGAATTAGTGGCAATTGGTGGCCCGGGTACGCTCGAGTACCTGATTCGCCAAAAGGGTGCCCGAGAGTGCTCGGAATTGATTCTTTAGCCGTTAAAAAAAAAAAAAAGGTGAATGTGGCCCCAAATAGATACTCAATTGCCTAATTAGTCAAAGTTCATATTGTAGCTATTGATACGCTATGACTTTCTCTACAATAATAAATGACATGAAATTTGACATGTTAGTCTTAAATGCTTTCTCTGTAATAAACGAGTGTCTACATACAGGCACAATATGAACAATATGATTGATGATACGAAGAAACAAAATTGGATTTTAAAAATTACTTACTATCCATAATAAAATGGGAGATTCGCTCCAGAAGTTCATGTGTCTTCTTCCAAACGATGTGTCTCTTGCAAATCTAAACCTCTCTGGATCTATAAGTATATGATTATGTATAATATCGTCAAGTATGTTAAAATATTGTTGTTTTTTTTAAAGACGTCCTAACAACCTCCGGGTCACAAGTTCAAGTCCTCCCACACGCTGGGACCTTTCAGCCTTAATGGGTATGATTTTTCGATGGACGAGAATCGAACTTATGACCAACTCCGGACGGATACCCTCTGAAGAGGTAAACCCTTACACCTCAAACCAGCTGGGCTGGAGATCATTGGCAAGTTGCAATATTGTTGTTGTCCAATACAACAAAAAGATGAGTAAGCATATATGTACAAAACACATATCATAGGATTGAGATTGTTTTCAAGAAAAGAACAATTACCGTGAGAGAATTGATACTCTATTGTTCTCGTCTCTTTCTCCCAATGCTTCCATTTTCTCATCTATACACCCATAAAATACCTTCAAATATACTTTAAATGAAGGTAAAGACGTATAAAATGTAGCTAATATTAATTTACCTTAGCTTGTCCTAAAGCCATAGTTATGACACTATAGATAACATGAAATAGTGCAAGAGCAAAGATGAATATATGAAGTTGATGAACCCCATCATACGACATGAATGATACTTTACCCTATAAAATCAACAAAAAAAATAATAAATATATACAAAAAATATATAAAATAAAATAAAAAAAGTGATTTTTTATCTTTGTCTAAAAATGACCTTTTCAGCACACTTGTCTTGGCCGCCACTACTACTACTACCGGCCAACATCCTCCTAACACCGTCGTCCATATTTGACCAAGTGAGCAGCCTCCGGCGACTCTCACCGCCATCATCCGCCGCCTCGTCTTTATTCGGGCTGCACGGGTGCCACCCCGCGGCCGCACCCTCCGATATGCATATCTTTGTAATTGGAGTTGTCCCCGCAGTTAAAAGTAATGATATGAATCCCAACAACATAAGCTCTATACAAATATAACACAACATATCAATAACCATAAACATAATCATCATATAATATATATATTTAATAAGTTCTAGATTATATATGTGATCAATCATACCTGCTTTGATCTTTTCTAGTGCTTCATATAGAGCTTTCTTTCGTTTCTTCTTGAACCACTACAAAAATGTTCAAAACAATTATAAAATAATATTTTAAGACTTTTTTTATTTATTTATTTGAAATATGTAGTTGTAAATTTTGCTACCCAAACAAAACTGTCTCAAAATTAGAGACAAGTCAAGGTAGTTTGATCGAAAATGCAATCGCAAATACCTGGTTTTGTAGTAGTGTGTATGTATGTATACACATGTATACGTACGTTTTTTAAAACTAATAATATGTTGAAAACTGTAAGAACTGCAAAAAGGATATGTACATACGTTTCCAATCATATGGAGGATTTGTTCGATGAAAATAGAGATGACAATAAGCACGAAACAGACGGTGGCGACCGCCCATGTAGGAGTGTGCTCCAACGATCCACTTCCGGCCATAGGTTTAGTGTAGCTTTTGAGATAATATGAATCAAAATAATTGTATGTTCATTAGTGTTTGAAGTTGATTTTATAACCATTTTGGAATAGAATAATGTGAAGAAAGTAAGGAGTCAAGGGTTGACTTTTGTTTTATTAGACGCGTACGTGATGAAAGAAGACTGATTAACCCTTTTAGAGGAATCAATAATGCTTTATTGACTAGATATTTCCGAGGGTAGGTTTGGAATTCTAGTCTTTCTTCTATATTTTAATTTGATAATAGCCTTTTAGCTTTTATAGCTTTAACAATAATGTTAGAAAAATGTTAATTATTGGAAGTACGAACAACGACTAATAGTGTAGAACATAAATGACATGTGTTTGAAAAGGGTATGTTTGTAATTTACCAAAAAAGCCGGGTGTAGAACATTTTTTTTTTATCGGCGAACAACTGTGTGGCAACCACCCTTGCGGGGCGCCGTGCCCAAGAATCAACTACTCGACCTCCAGTAGCCCCCGCCTTCTCCTGATGCGCGGAAACCCGAGCCCCACCCGCCCGAAGGCACGACAGTGTTATAGAACTCGGTAAAACCTCGCCGCCCGTCAGATTCGAACCGGCGCCACCCGTATTCGATCTTCACCCGGATACCAAACCATAAATGTTGGAAGTGAGAATTGAACCCATAATCACCTAAGTGAACATAAGGCCTCTCCACCATGTGTTTGAAAAGGGTACGTAGGGATGGCAATGGGTCGGGTTTGGGATGGGTTTAGGTAATCCCAACCCCAACCCCATACCCGATTAGGTATGCTTGTCCCAAACCCGTCGGGTATCGGGTATACCCACGGGTTTCGGGTAAACCCGTTAATTTTAAAAACTTATCCATTGGGTGTATCTGACTAAAAACCTGTCGGGTATCTATTGCGTGACTACTAACCAATACATTTAGCATTATTAAATATGTATGTAAATGATTACAATGTATAAATATAAAATAGTTAAATCATATTAAACACTAAAAGAGATAGATAGCATATATTATACACAAATAATTCGTGTTCTTTTTGAAGAAGATGACAATCTAGATGGACAATTATATATATTATGAATACATATTTTAAAAGATATATAGGAAATTACATCGGGTATTTAATCGGGTAAACGAATATACTTTATCGGGTAATCGGGTCGGGTAAATGGGTATATCATCAAATCCCAAACCCGTCCCAAACCCGCGAAAAAAATAAAAACTAATCCCATACCCGGACCCATACCCGATTACCCGACCCAAACCCGTCCCAAATGTGTTGGGTTTCGGGTTTACCCATCAGGTTCGGGTATGATTGCCATCCCTAAGGGTACGTTTGTAATTTACAAAAGGCCGGGGGAAGTACAGTGAGCTAATAATGCTTAGAGTGTTTGCATAGGGTATTAATTGACACGTGGCATGTGGACCTATTAAGGAAATCAAATTAGAATAGGGGTATGGTGGTAAGGTGAAAATTTTCACCTTGCATGACATCATAGATGACTTCATTTAATATATTATTATTTTTCATTTAATAAAACTTTGAAAATAAAAACAAATAATATTTCATAAAAGTTTTTCATTAAAGTAAAAAAAAATTACAATACAATACTAAACAAAAAAACATAGTTAAAAATAAAAGACACGAAACTTAAAAAAAAAAAAAATTACGAGACAACATTAAATGCCATGTTACTCGCGTAACCCATTTGACCACCATAAAAATTATAGGGCATGTTGAGGAGTTGAGAGAAACCCATTGTACCCATCGTGTTCGGGTCGAGGTCGTTTGGGTTGAAGGTTGGTAAACGTTATGTTGTGTTTGGTCGAACGACGTTTGGGTTAGTTGGTTGACATGGAACACCGAACGGGGTGCGAAATGGATTCATTGTGGGTGAAAGTTGAATGAAAAATTATAAAGCATATAGTGTTTTTATAAAAATAAAGAGAGGAGATGATAAAAAATGATGGATGAATGTTGGTTTAAATAAAGAAGTTTATTTTTTTTAAACGGTCAAATTGCAACGGCTAGTAGATGATGATTAGCTGTCCTCCTCTTTTCCACGCGGTGAAAATTTTCCCCTCCCTCAAAAAACGCCCCAATTCACGCATAGGGGGCGGTGTGCAATTCACTTCGGGGCGTTTTTAGCCCCAATAACGCCCAAATCTCTTTTCCATTATATATGGTCTAAGGGTATAATCGTAACTTTCGTTTGATGTGGAATGTAGACACTTTTTTGGATTCTTTCTTGTGGTGGGGAGTGGTATGAGAAATGATGGATACAGTCTAATCTTTTTAAGGTGTCAAATTCGATTCTTGATCCCGCCGAGTTTTACTGATTTTCCACTGTCGTGCCTTCAGGCGAGTGGGGAGTCAGGTTTTCCCCGGAACTGGTGGCTTGGTGGGTTCTGGCTACCTAGCGCTACCTGTGGTCGGGCACCTAAGACGTGTCTTCACCCAGGGGCGTATGGGATGTTTTTGTAACCAATTGGTGGATACCTCGGGTAGTCGGGACATTGTTTTTTGGCCGTTAAAAAAAATAGTGTGTTGCAAATATCGATTTTTGCCAAAAATTGGTATTGATATCGAAAATATATAATACGGTATTTGTTCGGTATCAGTATTTTTAGGTTAAAACTGCTAACGAACCAAAAATACCGATACCAATTTTTGTCAAATCTTAATACCAAAAATAAATCGGTATCAATATTTTTCGATACCGAAATATGACTAGCCATTAGCACAAACTTTTATTGCCACTACTTTACATTTTAATTGCACTTTAATCGGTTATATTTGTTTGCTTTAACACAGTAAGACTATAAGGAGTGGGGGGCGGGAAAGAGGGGGATGAAGCGTCATGTGGCACTTGTGGGACCTTTGAGGGGAGAAAAATAATTGTGGGGAGTGGAAGGGGGGAAGGAAATAATATTATATTGTGTTAAAGTTAAAAAAAAAAAAAAAAAAAAAAAAAAAAAAAAAAAAAAAAAAAAAAAACTGACCAATCGCGTTGTGTCACGTGTCCCACACACTCCCCCCACGCCGGTGAAGCCCCTCCCGCCCTCCGCCCCACGCCAGCTTTCCCGCCCTACCGGCGGCGGTGTTCCCCCTCTTCCCGCCCCTCTCCCGCCCCCACTCCTGATAGTCTAACATTTATCTTTAATGACACTAATTTAATTTTTTTAACACTTTATTATATTGAAGAAAAAAAATCCTTTTTTATTCCGCTAAAACTTCCCTCCCATTCTAAAATTTATGCCTAAAAAAGTTTAAATCTCCCCCTCCTACTAAGATTGGCGGTTGTGTTCTGCAATTATATTATATTAGATGGGTTTGACCAATTTCAAAGCAATTTAATTGGAAGTCCCTTCGATTCACGCCATTGAAGCTTGAAAGAGAGAGGTAATCAATTCAATCCTTCTGTATTACACATTTCCACATGCCTACCTGTTTTCATAAAAGTGTATACAATATAGATTATTATATTCATGCACTGTTCACACCACTGAAAGAATAATAATCATTTATACCTGCGCGGTTTTGGTTACTTGAGTTAGTGCTGAGCAATTCACGGTTTCAAGCTGCCAAAACCAAGGAACCGAGACAGAACTGCTAGACCCGAACCGCTCCCTTTTATTTAGGGTCCGGTTCCGGTTCTTATATTTTGGTAAAACGGTTCCCGGTTCGGTTCGGTTCAAAACCGCGGTTTTGTTTAAAAAACCGTTATAACCGAGTTAAATTTAAACTTTAAATATTATAGGAAAAATTACAGAATTTGTCCTTTAAGTTTACCTCGTTATTCAGTGGTTGTCCTTGAAGACTAATCTTGTAGGTGTGGTTAAAAAGGAGCCGACCTAAGTTCAAGATAAGGATGTTTTGAGATAGTTTCTATCTAGAAGGAATCAAATAGGTTTATTATTGTTTAGATAATTATCAAAGGTATAGATAATTATTCCTTGTGCTCCAAGGTTAATTTCTTGGTCACCAAGGATTGTTAGGCTTATATAAAGGAGACCTTATGTAAACTTATGTATCACAATTCAATAATAATAATAATAATAAGTTTTGGTTCCAAATCGTTTGTTTCTCTAATACCGATTGTCTAACAATTGGTATCAGAGCAAGGTTTGATCAAAGAGAAGGAAGATCTAATACGTGATCATCAAGGAACGAACGAAGTCATCAGGCAACAATCAAAGAAGGATATTTGGTTGTGGTTTGTGACCAGGATATCAAGTAAGCCAGAGAAGAAAACGATGGGAGATACGAACCAAAACAAGAACACAAACTTGGTAGTAAAGGACCACGTACCGAGTTTGGCATGTCCGACTCTCACGAGTACGAACTATGCGGTCTGGGCCATGAAGATGAAAGCGATCATTAATGTTCACAAGGTGTGGGATGTTATCGATCCAGGAACAACCACTGATGACCACAAGAACCACGTTGCAACCGCACCACTCTTTCAAGCTTTACCGGAAGAACTTGTGCTTCAAATTGGAAACTGTGAGACGGCAAAAGCAATGTGGGAAGCTGTGAAGGCTCGACATCGGGGTGTTGAGCGAGTGTTGGAAGCGAGACTTCAAACGCTTATGGCGAAATTCAAAAACTTGAAGATGAAGGATTCAAGCAATATAACCGAGTTCGCTGGAATGATCTCGGGTATAGCCTCAAAATCGGCCTCGCTTGGGACCGTGATAGAAGAACAAAAATTGGTGAAAAGGTTTCTACACGGACTATCAAGCAAATATATACAGATGGTGGCAGCGATTGAACAAGTGGTTGACCTTAAAACAGTCGGCTATGATGATGTTGTAGGGCGTCTCACCGCCTATGAAGAACAAATAAATAAATACCTAACGTAGACACCTAGTAATATAAAACAGACTCAACTAAACTAGACCACACGACAGGCAAGTGTACCTATCAATGCAGTACAGACTAAGTAAGTCCGAGTATCGAACCCACAAGACACTAATAGAAAACAAAACTAGACTCGACTAAGACTTAAACTAAATGATTTTTAAAATGGTTTTTGGTTTTTTTAATAATTAAATAAAATAAAATAAATAAAGTAAATAAAAAAGATAAACTGACAGCAAAGATAATTGAGGAAAATATCAGGATAGGAAGGCAACTACCTAGGTCAAGAATCCTACATGAAAACTCACAACTCTCGGTAATGGAAAACTGAATGGATACCATATTCTAAAGATAACTTAAGAAACCCTAGGACGTGCTAGATCTCTTCCCGGTCTCACCAACACACCCCAAAGAATCCTAAAGAATAAAACACTGGTTATCTAGCTCGGATCACCTCCCGGTCTCACCTCACTAAGAATGTAAATGTACTCTAATGACTCGATCACCTCCCGGTCTCTCTAATCGCAATACACCCGAAGATGTAAATGAGTAATTTAATTGGGTTAACTATGACTTGGAATTGCAAGAAACTAAAGACAACTAGGATAGGATCACCTCTCGCTCTCACCCAAAACCTAACACCTAAAGCTCTAGACAACCCAACATTTCATCACCTCCCGGTCTCAAGAATGGAAGAATACTTAAGTCCTCTAAATTCTCTAATCAAGTTCCTATGGCTTTTGTGCACAAAACCATAAACTAAGCTACAAGCACCAAGCAGGTAACCCTAATAAACATCCAAACATGAAAGACATTCACTAAGACGTTTATGGAACTATCAAAGATAATAAATCAAACTTAAGTACGCACACACATCATAATAAACACCAACTAAACTTTTACCAAAACATTAACAATTCAATAAATAAATCCAAAACCGAGAACTATAAATTTAAGATGTATTCATCATACAACCTAGGTAGTGGTTCAAGATTTAGCTACTCATAATAATGAAAGACAATAAAAACAAAGGTTCAACATAAAAATTAGAAGTGTCCATATTCCCTTTTTTATTTGTCCTATTTCATGTGTCCACTTTCAAAAATTATAAGCCAATTTTCAAATTTACCCTTAAAAACACAACTAAAATAAACAAAGAATATGATGGGCCCATATATGACAAGGGTATTATTGTCATATGGCAAGCAAAAAAAAGCAATCATTTAATATGTCTAAAACTTTGTGTTTTTCAAACTAAGACACTTATAATGAGACGGAGGTAGTATAAAACTAAAACATTTAATGATCGAACCCGTAGCTTTAATCTTGAACCCAAGCCTTTCTAGCCTTCAATTAACCTCCCACAAACCAATTAGAAGCTGCTTCTGTCGTTCGATGTGTTCTTTCCTTGGCGGCTGTTCAAGATCTGTTCGATGCCCCCTTGCTTAGTCACGATAGGTTTTCAATATATTGTTGACCTCTTCTTTTGTTTCTATTTTGGGCTTGGCCCCATTTTGAATACCTTCTTGGTCTCGAGACCTTTTAACATTCATTCTATTTTTTTATTTGTTTAATTTTATTATTATTATTATTATTATTATTATTATTATTATATGTTCCCGACTTAGGTGTTCTTGGATCGACCAAAGTTCCTCGTTTAGGCTCCAACGTCCATGACCGCCTGCTCTCAAATGTTCGTGTCTCGATTAAAATTCTTTCGTTTAGAGCTCATTTTTCACGAACACCTATAAAATAATAAAATAAATAAATATATAATAAAAACGACACGAAACTAATAAAAACATGACCAAATAATATACAAAATACATAGGGAAAGAGATGTGTTTTGCAACACATCAAACATCACCACACTTAAACCTTTTGCGTCCCGAAAAAGAATTATACAAAATCCCAGACAACATTTTCAACAAAGCACTTAACAAAAACGATAGCATCAAACAGGGTCAAAAGCAAGCTACGAAATCAACAAGCATAGCGGTTTCACAAGACTTACATCGTTCAAAAGGCTGACTAGTCAAGATGATACAATTTTAAAAACAAGGCCTACCTAGTCAAGCTTCACTTACCTTCAAGCAACCGACTATGCACAAGCAAGCACCCCTCACAAATATCACTCATCTCTTGGTTATATATTTATTTGAGTGAATCTCTCATAACCGAACTATGATGCAAAATTATCATAAGCTTGTACGTCAATCAAAATTTCACCAAATTGCCAACACTAACACAAATTAAGAGGACTTCGAAAGGGTAGGTAAGGGTTAAAGGTAGGAAATTTTATCGGGAAAAATTGGCTAAAAAGAAAAATAAGTGATAAACCGGATAATCATAGAACATATACACTCTAAATCTTTGGTCTTCTTGACCCACAACCTTTATTCTATTTTTTTCTTTGTTTCTCTTTTTCATATATTTTTCTTTTCTTTTCTTTTCAATTTTTTTTTTCAGGTTTTCTTTTTTTTTTCTTTTTTTTTTTTGTCAGCTACTCTTTATGCTGATATATTTTTTTCTTTTTCACAATATATAAATATATACGATCCGGTAATCAATATAAAATAAAATGGGTGACAAACGAAAGGTTTAGGCTCAAAGTGGTTTTTAAAGGTAAAAATGAGGAAACGGGTCAAATAACAAAAACAAACGAAAAGGCTAAACAAAGAAGGGTAATCCTAATGCCTCTATCATATTTGTGTCAAGTCCAATCTTATGGTCTCAAAATGCATCAAAACGCACAAGTTCTAAAATAATGCAACAAAGTTGGTATATCACACATGAAACGAAATAGTGAATATTTATATATAATATTTAAAGGCTCAAAACTCATTGCCATGTGGAAATAAGGGTTACCGATACTAGCAAGTGCAAAACAGTTAACCATCCAGTTTGATCCACTATCCCAGGCACCCAAAACATTTTATTTCAGAAAAAACAACTCAGTCAAGCCTACTATCCCGCAACTTAAAGAAACATATGCTAAGACCCGTAAACCCGACAATCGACCCCACTTTTAACCGACGTATTACATTGAAAAGGCTCGTTTACTACGCGCAAAAGGATCGGAACTAACACAAAACCAACTTTTTTTTATTTTGTTTTTTTATGACTCAAACTACCTAAAAATAAAAACGAAGTTCCCATCCCCACACTTGAACGACACATTTTCCTCAATGTGAGAGTAAGAAAAAAATAAAGTAGAAATAAAGACAACAACAACAACAAAAAGGAACAAACTCCCCTGGATATAAGCGATGTAGCTGCAAGCAATCTGAAGTTGTCCTTCTAAAACTGGCCGTATAGCATTTCATTCACGGCCTTTGACTTAAACCTGACAAACAAAAACTAAAAAGAAAATATAAAAACAAATGGTTGCCTTAAATGATTGTTGGGTCGTCCCCACCCGAATGGAGATTGAGTACGGGTGGCTAGATCCAAACCTGCAATAAAATGTATTAGACAAACAAATGACTCAAAACTGACTCTCTCCATCATCCCCACACTTGAAGGGAAGATATCCCCAAAGTGGGTTAAGAGAAAACTGACTCAAAATAAAATAAAAGACTCTAAAAAAATACAGACTCAACCGACTCAATATACAAAAATGCAGGAAACGTACTTGAAAGGCAAGATGGTGGAATGTGATGGGTGATGGTAAAATATGTGGTGAAATGGTGGTGAACGGTGGTGGAAGAAACCAGGGTGGAAAATATTTTTTTTCTAATTAACTCGCGCAACGTGAAGGACACTGGTGATCTCAACGCGTGTCGCGAGTGAATAAAGTATAACTATCCGGGGTAATTACTATTCGTGTATAGCGAACAGGTCAGCCCAGGCTCCTCGCATTACACGAAGAGCCTATTTTCGCAGAAAGTTAATCAAATTTAATGTTTAGAAAAAAAATTCTTTTATTACCCAAACCTCGAACAAAAATCCCAATCATAAAATATATAATTAACTACATGGGACCCGTTCATGGTGTAATTTTCCATGCCTAAACAAACACGAAAACCTGCTAAAAGACTCAAAAATAAAAATAATAACAAAAACCAAGAAAAAAAAAACAATAATACAAACTTTACAACTAAGTTTTCAATCAGGTGGCTTATATTTTATCCATCCCATATCCAACGCGTTAAATTCTTTTCTTTCATCGTTCATCAATAAACGATTGGTGAATTTAAAAATACGTTTGAGAAACTCATACGCGTTGGGCCACCTATCCCTGCACTTACCCGGACCACAACGGATGTTTAGCGTGTACTGTTGGCCCATGTAATCACTAGCCTTATCACGTGTATGGTCTGCTACAGTCTTTCTTCTTGTCATCACTGCATACAGACAATAAAAAAAAACACGATCACGGGCACCAGATAAAAATAAAAATAAATCACACACAACAAAAAGACACCCAAACACACGAAAAATAAAAACAAAAACTGACTCACCACGCAAGCACACAAAAAGAAATTAAAAGCCTACGACACTCTAGACACTAAAAACCAAAAAGACTCAAATAAGACCAATAAATCAGTTAAGTCCTAATCAAAGCTAGTTTCGCAATCGCCAAGTGTTCCCGGCAACGGCGCCAAAAACTTGATGTGCTATGTATAGTCTATAAATAAATACCTAACCTAGACACCTAGTAATATAAAACAGACTCAACTAAACTAGACCACACGACAGGCAAGTGTACCTATCAATGCAGTACAGACTAAGTAAGTCCGAGTATCGAACCCATAGGACACTAATAGAAAACAAAACTAGACTCGACTAAGACTTAAACTAAATGATTTTTAAAATGGTTTTTTGGTTTTTTTAATAATTAAATAAAATAAAATAAATAAAGTAAATAAACAAGATAAACTGACAGCAATGATAATTGAGGAAAATATCAGGATAGGAAGGCAACTACCTAGGTCAAGAATCCTACATGAAAACTCACAACTCTCGGTAATGGAAAACTGAATGGATACCAGATTGTAAAGATAACTTAAGAAACCCTAGGACGTGCTAGATCTCCTCCCGGTCTCACCAACACACCTCAAAGAATCCTAAAGAATAAAACACTGGTTATCTAGCTCGGATCACCTCCCGGTCTCACCTCACTAATAATGTAAAGGTACTCTAATGACTCGATCACCTCCCGGTCTCTCTAATCACAATACACCCGAAGATGTAAATGAGTAATTTAATTGGGTTAACTATGACTTGGAATTGCAAGAAACTAAAGACAACTAGGATAGGATCACCTCCTGGTCTCACCCAAAACCTAACACCTAAAGCTCTAGACAACCCAACATTTCATCACCTCCCGGTCTCAAGAATAGAAGAATACTTAAGTCCTCTAACTTCTCTAATCAAGTTCCAATGGCTTTTGTGCACAAAACCATAAACTAAGCTACAAGCACCAAGCAGGTAACCCTAATAAACATCCAAACATGAAAGACATTCACTAAGACGTTTATGAAACTATCAAAGATAATAAATCAAACTTAAGTACACACACATCCTAATAAACACCAACTAAACTATTACCAAAACATTAACCATTCAATAAATAAATTCAAAACCGAGAACTATAAATTTAACATGTATTCATCATGCAACCTAGGTAGTGGTTCAAGATTTAGCTACTCATAATAATGAAAGACAATAAAAACAAAGGTTCAACATAAAAATTAATGATGGTCTCAATATTCATGAATACGAAGTAAATAAATATAAAACTAAAACTTTTAATGATCGAACCCGTAGCTTTAATCTTGAACCCAAGCCTTTCTGGCCTTCAATTAACCTCCCACAAACCAATTAGAAGCTGCTTCTGTCGTTCGATGTGTTCTTTCCTTGGCGGCTGTTCAAGATCTGTTCGATGCCCCTTGCTTAGTCACGATAGGTTTTCAATATATTGTTGACCTCTTCTTTTGTTTCTATTTTGGGCTTGGCCCTATTTTGAATTCCTTCTTGGTCTCGAGACCTTTTAACATTCATTCTATTTTTTTATTTGTTTAATTTATTATTATTATTATTATTATTATTATTATTATTATTATTATTATTATTATGTGTTCCCGACTCATGTGTTCTTGGCTCGACCAAAGTTCCTCGTTTAGGCTCCAACGTCCATGACCACCTGCTCTCAAGTGTTCATGTCTCGATTAAAATTCTTTCGTTTTGAGCTCATTTTTCACGAACACCTATAAAATAATAAAATAAATAAATACATAATAAAAACGACACGAAACTAATAAAAACATGACCAAATAATTTACAAAATACATAGGGAAAGAGATGTGTTTTGCAACACATCACTAACCTACGAAGAATGGGAAGCCAAGAGGAAGAATGGAAAAAGCTTCGGTCGAGGCAAAGGAACTGTTGAATATGGCGGCAGAGGTAGAGGACGTGATCAAGGAAGCACAGGAACACGTGAAAGGGGCAAGGAACCGAAGGAAAGACCTATGAAAGACCGATCGAAATTAAAGTGTTTTCGTTGTGACGAACTAGGACACTTTTCTAGCGATTGTCCCATAAGGAAAAGGGATGAAGAAAACAATCTTGTCCAAGAAGATGAGGGCCCAGTATTATATATGCACACATGTGAGGAGGATTTTAAACATGTTGTGTACCTGAATGAAAAACTAGTCGATCCTAGTATCTATGCAAAAAGCCCATGTGAAGATCATACTTGGTTTTTAGATAATGGTGCTAGCAACCACATGACGGGGAACAAGAAGTGGTTCTCTAGGCTAGATCGACGGGTTAAAGGGAAAGTTAGGTTCGGGGATAATTCGTATGTTAATATCGAAGGAAAAGGCACTATCGTGGTTGAAGGAAAATCGGGAAAACAAAGGATTTCGAAGACGTCTATTATATTCCATCACTTAAGAATAACATCATAAGTGTGGGACAAATGGATGAAGCCGGGTGCAAAATCACCATAGAAAACGGGACATTGATGATGCATGAGCCGAATGGAAGGTTACTCATGAAGGTGCCACGCTCATCAAACCGTGTTTACAAAATTAACTTAAAGGTTGTTTCTCCAGTGTGTTTACAGGTTAACTTACAAGACGAGTCATGGATGTGGCACGTTCGCCTTGGACACCTCAACTTTGATGCAATTAGAAGCCTCTCCAAAATTGCAATCGGGGTACCATCAGTCTTGAACCCGGAGCAAGTGTGTGACTCGTGCATGTATGGAAAGCAAGCAAGAGGTGCTTTTCAAAAGGAGACTATGCATCGAGCAAAGGAACCATTAGAGCTTCTCTATGCGGATGTATGTGGAGCGATTACACCAAAAACGCCTAGTGGAAATCAATATATTCTACTAGTTGTTGATGATTGTAATCGTTACATGTGGGCGTTTCTAATCAAGACTAAAGACCAAGTGCCAACAATATTGATCGAATTCATCAAGAATGTCGAGAACACTACTGGAAAAAGAGTGAAAGCCTTAAGAACTGACAATGGTGGAGAGTTTGTATCACACACCTTGGGTGATTTTTGCAAAGAACACGACATTTCCCGACAATTCACGGCACCTTACACTCCTCAACAAAACGGGGTTGTGGAGAGGCGAAACCGTACCATACTCGGGACAACATGGAGTATTCTGAAGGCTAAAGGACTTCCACGAATTTCTGGGGTGAAGCGGCTCTTCACTCAGTTTATCTTCTTAACCGTTCGCCTACAAAAGCACTTAAGCAGTCAACTCCCTATGAAAGGTTCAAAGGGAGGAAGCCTAACCTAACATTTCTTAAGATATTTGGATGTGTAGGATATTCCAAAATCTTAATGCCGGGTCTGAAGAAGTTATACGATAGAAGCACACAGATGATCTATCTCGGAGTGCAAGGTAACGAAGGAGTGTTACACCGTATGTATGATCCTGTAAGGAATCGGTTACATGCGATGCGAGATGGAGACGTGAAGTTTGATGAGTTAATCAGGTATGATTGGAAGGATTACTTGAAGGAAGTTGGTTTGGACAAGCCAGAATGTAGCGAGTTTGTGGTAGAATCAATACCTTTGCAAGCAATTCAGGAAACGCAAGATGTTCCATTGGCAGAAGAGGAAGTCGCTGCTGATCAAGGATCAAAAAACGAGACACCCGAACCTGTTCAAGCCGAAGAAGACACAAACCAACTTTGACGTTCAAATAGAGTATCAATTTTCCCACGGAGATTCGAAGGTTATCAAGTCTAGACGGTGCCAAGTTTAAATCATCAAACTGGCAAGTTGAAACCAATAATGTTGAGCACAATCTCATGCTTTCTCTAGATGATGAACCAACAAATGTTCAAGAAGCAATGAAAGAAAAATATTGGCAGATTGCTATGGAGAATGAATTGGCTGCAATAGAGAAAAACGGAACGTGGAAGCTAGTTGAACTACCACCAAACCAAAAGCCGATTGGGGTAAAGTGGGTCTATAATAAGGTCAAGAAGAATGCAAGTGGAGCTATAACCAAGTAAAAGGCACGACTCGTTGCTAAAGGATATGCACAAAGGGCCGGGATTGATTTCGAAGAAGTTTTCGCGCCGGTCGCAAGGATGGAAACAATCAGGTTGATTGTTGCACTTGCAGCAAATCACAGATGGTAGATTCATCGCTTAGATGTGAAATCAGCCTTTTTACATGGAGAATTAAAGGAACAAGTCTTTGTGACTCAACCCGAAGGTTTTGTAAAGAAGGGACGCGAGCAGCAGGTGTACAAATTGTTTAATGCTTTGTACGGGTTACGACAAGCTCCGAGAGCTTGGAAGTTGGAACTCTAGACTCGACTCGACTCGACTCTATTGAAACTCGATTTCTATAAGTGCAAAAGAGAGCATGCAGATTATAGAAAGGAAGCTAATCAACGGTTGTTGATTGTTGGTATCTATGTTGATGATCTTATTGTTACGGGTGAAGGAACTCAAGACATCAAGGCGTTCAAAGAACAAATGGAGATGCAATTTGAAATGAGTGACCTTGGTATTTTGCATTATTACCTCGGCATTGAGGTGAAGCAAGGAAGCCAAGGTATTTCGATTAAACAGACCGGGTATGCCACCAAGATCTTGAAGGAAGTAGGCATGTGGGAATGTAATTCAACTCAATTCCATATGGATCCACGTTTGAAGTTGGACTTACAAGATTAGGGGAGTGATTGAAGACTAATCTTGTAGGTGCGGTTAAAAAGGAGCCGACCTAAGTTCAAGATAAGGGTGTTTTGAGATAGTTTCATCCTAGAAGGAATCAAATAGGTTTATTATTGTTTAGATAATTATCAAAAGTATAGATAATTATTCCTTGTACTCCAAGGCTAATTCATTGTGCTCCAAGGCTAATTACTTGGTCATCAAGGATTGTTAGGCTTATATAAAGAGGACGTTATGTAAACCTATGTATCACAATTCAATAATAATAATAATAATAATAATAATAATAATAATAATAATAATAATAATAATAATAATAATAATAATAATAAGTTTTGGTTCCAAATCGTTTGTTTCTCTAATACCGATTGTCTAACAGTCCTTTCGCGTTTCAGTTGCTGAGATTCATCCTTAACGATCTAAAATGTTACACCTACTGTCCTAAGGCACTAACCCAGTTAAAATTTTCAGTTAACTTTGGTCATGTGCATTGCACATGAGGGTAAGTTGGTAATTTCAACCATCTCCACCACCACCCACTATTATACCCTTCCATCTTCTTTTCCAACCAACCCACCCACCCACCACCACCACCATTCACCAGTCACGCTCGCTCGTCTCTATCCCCCACCCTTCATCAGTCATCACTCTGTTCACACGCAAAATAATTGATGAACATATCCAGATCATAATAATCATCAACATGATTCCTAGCATCTCGTGATTCGTTAATCATGAAGTATTGAAGTTGAATACTGCAGGTAGGTAGAGGAAGTAAATATATCTACTATAATATATAAATAAAACATATTGTGGGACATGTGGCATATTCCGAGGCCATCTGATTTTCTTTTTCCCGCACATTTTCTACTTCCTTCCATTATACGCTACTTTCTTAATCCCTATTCTCAAGCCTATTTTTTCTCTCAAACCCTAACAAAAAGAGCCTCTCCTACTTACCACTTCGTAATAGGCAGCCTAGCATTACAAACCCTAAAAGTTCCTAATCTTCCCTTATCTGATCCTCTCCTAATCAATATCGATTCTGTTTCAAATGATATTGTTATCTGATTGGGTCACGGATTCAAGTTTTTAGCATCAAGTAACCCATCTTTCATCTTATTACTTACTATTTGATTTGTTTTTAGTTGTTTAAATCTAGGGTTTGATTAATCTGAACTAAAAAAAACAAGAAGATTATTGTTTTTAACGATTCAGTTTTATTCTAGTGTTTGTTTAATCTATTTATTTTGTTTCAAGGTAACAATCATGTTGACTTTTGCCAAATCATTAGTTACGGAAAGGTATTATGACCTTTTCATGGTAGTGCAGATGTAATGAAGAAAGGGATGAACGACGTTGGAATTGGATGGCCGTGAAAAATTGAGATCTTCCATAGTGGAGTCTTCACCCGAGAACTCCAATTTTGTTAACAATAATTTGTTAGGGTCTCTATTACCTGTTCATGCTTCGCTAAAATTTCCATCTATGAAATAGAAAATTCAAGTCGTTAGTCATTGATTTGTAGTCTAAATAGAATTACGATTTTAATTTGTTTCTAAAGTGGAGACAGGAATTGTCCATTATGTTTTTTTTTTGCTATTATAGAAAAATTCAAAAAGACGATTGGTGTTCAAATTTAGAACTTTTGTCATCTTACAACATTTTATTATCAATCACTTGCGTTAGATGTAGAAACTAAGTGTGGAAATTAGTATTTTATTTTTATTTATTTGAAATAGCAAATGAAATGCAACCATCTTCAACTAAAGATGTATTAGAGACTCCACCAAAACAGAGTGCTTTGGATTCACCTAATATAAGAAGGCGTAGTAGTCCAGTGGTGATCACAAGTGCCAAAAGATGAGGATGAGATTGATGAAGAAATGGTAAAATCATATGACAAAGCAGTCATTTAAATGATCGACTGTAAATTTTATTTCAGTTTCTTTCATAATTATGGCAAATATCTGGTGAGTTTCATATATAGCAAACTACATGAAGTGCAAAATGAAATGTACACCTTATTTTGGTTTGCGCAGATTCGGTAGGATGTTGGCTATGCTTTGTAGAGAAAAAAAATAAGATATCGTTTACTGTCGAATTCCGTCTCACTTTGCCTTTATAGGTAAGTTCTTTTGTTTTTTTTTTTTTTGGATATTTTTGCTTGTGAATGCTGGTAATTTTAGCGATAATCGTGTTGGTTACTATGGTAGAGTTGGGTGATAGCAGTGACAACCCGGTAAATGACAGCTTCAAATCGTTAGCCTTTGATAATCCGAATGTGTCGAGCGGGTCGGAGGTAATCTGGTCCAGGTCTGCAATTAAGATAATTTGGACAAAATGGGGAGTTGAAAAAAATCCATGCAGGACACATTATGGTGTTCTATATACTTTTTATGTAGGTCTTAGAAGCATACAACAATTATAATGTTGAGAATCCCGTGTAACACATGGGAAGCTAAGCTAGTATATATATATATATATATATATACCTGCAGGAGGCATGCCATTTAGATGGATTCCTGAGAGAAAGAGGGAGGAAGTGAACGAAGAAGTAATCGCTCCAGTCGAGCTTTGCCCCTTTCTCCACCCCGAGCCGGCTACTATAGCCTTCGTAGGTGTCTGGGGAGTTGGCATACTCCTGCTTCATCTCCATGGGGCTTTGTAATTGTTTCAGTTTTAAAAGGGGCTTTGTAATGAGTATAATTAAAAAGGGGCTTTCGATATCCATGTCTAATAGTATAGCTTTACTTTTGGATTAAGTTTTTGAGGATTTTCAACTTTCAATAAAGTTACCCTCTTCATACAATAAAGAAATAAAAGTATAATTGAGCAATTGATTATTAGTAACTTACTTGAATGCTCAATCATAATGAATAATGATGTGATGAGTATGTGAGACAGTAAAATTACCAACTTACCCTCATGTGCAAGGCACATGACCAAAGTTAACTGAAATTTTTAACTGGGTTAGTACCTTAGGACAGTGGGTGTAACATTTTAAATCGTTAAGGATGAATCTCAGCAACTGAAACGCGAAAGGACAACCACTGAAAAATGAGGTAAACCTAAAGGACGAATTCTGTAATTTTTCCAATATTATATTTAGAAACCCTATTGATTTAGTAGACTTTTCCAAATAGTTTGTTGACAGACCATCCACATTTTCAGTAGATTTAATCTATAGAATATTGTTCAAGGTCATATTAACTATATAACATCTAACAAACTTGTTGAGATAGGAGTTCCATTCGAATTATGTAACTCTTATAAAACATTTTGGGTGCACGGGTTGGCTTATAATTTGTATCGGATAATAATGTAATGTAACATCTGACATTAGCAATGCATGACACATATTATTCATATGTCAAAATTACAATCATTACATATAAGCGTTTGGTACCGTGCACACCAAAACTTTAGTTTACTAAAGTTGTCCTTTATTTAATTGTTAAGTTTAGAATTTATTTGATAACCGGTTCCGGCAAGAACCGTTTACACGAGAACCGTTTAACCCGGTTCCAAACCGAACCACTAGGTTTTTATACGGTTCTTATATTTAGCACTAAACGGTTTCGGTTCGGTTCGGGTTGGTTCGGTCTGGTTCTGAACCGTTGCACACCCCTAACTTGAGTTGTTACAGTTACATGTGTTGGGAATCATGGTATCAAATACGTGGCGGAAGCGGTTTATATATTTAACAAAACCGGATTATATATACAATATATATGTAGACCGATTTATATATAAATATATATATATGTAATTTTATTAATCCAATTAACAAAATATTCCCAATCAGGATCTCAGTTAAACGCGTATAAACTGTAACACCCCAACCGATGGCGGAATCATCGAGGTGTCACGTAGTGACGATTGTTCAAAAGCTCATGGTACTCAAATGTAAATATTTGATTATTGAATATCGTTTTACAACATGTGAAATTAAATACACAACAACAAAAATAGAGTTAGTTGATTTATTTAGTCTAAGTCCAAAGTCCTATGTGAAGCGTCAAGCAGCTTATCCTGAAACATGCACGAAAATAAATTTTGTCAACATATGATGTTGGTGAGTACTACCTAGCTTTGTACATATAGTATAAATTTGAAAGGTGGTACAATTCATGTGTCTAGCATCACTAAGGCATTATATAAACACTTAAGTAACCAAACAAGACAAAGATCAAATGTAAAGTTGATAAGGTAAAATTGATAATGAGCACCCTAACACGTGACAAGTCTAAAAGAGCACCATAACATACGTTATGTTTAAATGAGCACCGTAACATAAGTTACGTCTATATGTAAAGAGCATCATAACATAAGTTATGTCTAGATGTACGATTTTGTATGTAAGCTACGTTCATGTTCAAACATAAAGCACAAAGATAAACAAGACACGTATATGAATTGTAAATGAAGAAAAATGTATGTATTAATGAATGTGCAAGTTTTGTATACTTGTGCATGAGTCACCCCAAAAGTGTAAAACGAAAAAGGGGATAAGTAATACTCACCTTAGCAAGGTGTTAAGTCTTGTGGAATTGAATAAGTGTAATCCAACGTTGCCAGGTATCACCTTATGTTTAAGGTAATAAATGAGTTTAAGTCTTTCTAGTCTACAAGTATTTCTAGGGTTCCTAATTTGGGGATAGGCATCGTTAATTAGTTAATTTAAAATAGTAGTTAATTTAATGAATAAAGATATTGATAAATTAAATAGATCAAAAGAATTTTTGTAATCTTTTACTCAAAAATGGTTGAAATAAAATATTATAAGGTGAAAATAATTTTTATGAAATTATTTTCTTAATTAATGAATATGTAATACATTAAAGTTTATTTGTCAAAATATGGTATTAATATCCAACAATATTAAAACTCATAAATTTTCAGAAAATAACCCATATTTCTGATCTAAATTAGTAAGAATAATTTATGTGAAATTTTGGTGCAAAAATGGTGGAAGATGATTTTATTATGGTTAAAACAAAATAAATTGATTAAAAATATTTAATAAATCTTTTTCTGAAAATAAAATTTAGTTTTATAATATTTATAAGTTTATAAGTCCAAAATAATTTTTGTGGAATTTTTATAAATCGTTTTGTTAAATAAAAAGATTTTTATTTTAACTTTGATTGATAAAAGAATTATAAAAATTACATTATTCAATATTAGTTAGTGTTTAAGTATAATATAAACCGGATTGTAAATGTTCTCAGGGTCCAGACCAATTGGTCTGGGCTTGTGATTTAAGGCCTATGAAGCAATAGATCGTGGGTTCGAATCCGGGTAGAGGCGGGTTTTAACAAAAGTGTGTTTCTTTTTAAAGAAAAGAGTATTTATTTAAAAAGCATGTAGTGGCGGGACTCGAACTCGTGACAGCATCTGTACGAGTGTACGTACAGACCAGCTGATCTGTGGTTGTTTGGTGTTTAAATCCAATTAGTAATTTACTTAAACAATCCTAATTACATCAAAATGAATTCAAACAAAAAAACAGCATGACTCGTTTGGTTTAGGACTCGATCCCATGCACCTTCTGTATCTGAGAAACGCCCAGACCAGTGTTAGCAATCAGAATTAATGGCCACATACATTGTGGTTGACTAGCAATCAGAGTTAATAGCCACATTCATTGTGGTTGACTGTATACTCGTACATAGCTCCTTCCATATATATAGTTACCATTGTTATGTCAATTATTGTAATTAGTTTCCATTGCTATCTCAATCACTGTATTATTTAAACCCCATTGATGATAATGAGAAGACAGACAATTGACATACTTTCATGGTATCAGAGCGCAGTCGCTCTCTACCTTTCTAAATCATCCGTTTTTTCCACAGACCTCGGTCACCTGCAGAACCTGGTTCTCGAACGGGTCTGCAGCCTCCTTGTTCTTTTTCTTTCCGGTCGTATAAGCCTTTTTCCAGCCCTCGTCTCTTCTGTCTTCCTCATGGCAGACACAAATGAAACCCCCAAACCCACAAATCAACCTCTTCACCCTGTTTACTCGGTGACTAATATTCTGCAGAAAGTACGTATGCTTGACGGCGTTAATGTTTCTTATGCCACGTGGGTTCGCTTGTTTCTTCTACACGCCCGGGGCTACAGGGTACTGTCCCACATCGATGGTTCGCCATCACCTGAAGAAGCCGATCCATCCTATGCCTCATGGTTGGAGGTCGACTCTATCGTCCTCCAATGGATTTACAGCACACTTTCGGATACGTATGTCAAGCGCATTCTTCCTGAAAACTGTGCCACCGCTTGTGAAGCGTGGCTTAAGGTTCAAAATTTATTTCATAACAATAGAGGGGCGCGTATTGCTACTCTCGAACATGAGTTCGTCAACATGACACTCAAATCCCAACCGTCGCTGGAAGATTATTTCCTGCGTCTACGGGAACTTGCTGACCAGTTGAATGATCTCGTCGACACACCCGTCACTGACAAACGTCTGGTTGTTCAGATGGTACGCGGGCTGCCAAGCGAGTATGATACTATGGGGTCCATCATCAATCAGTCTCTTCCTTCATGGGAAGATGCGTGCGAGATCTTAAGGAATGATGAAAAAAGGAGGATTTCTCGGGATGCTCTAGAAGGGAATCACGTCGTTGCCGCCACTCACACAACTGCCTCACAACCACCCGCTTCCGCACCAACAAATGCCCCACCCTCTGCTGCCCATAATAACACCCACCTGACACGCGAACCAACCCGTGAATACCGCCCCAGATCCAATCAGACCCGAACCAGAGGCCGCGGACGTGGCCCGAACACTCGCCCAAACCAGCAGCCTCGTAACCCCTCATACCCTATGGTTAATTTATTTGCGAGTTTTGTATATATTTTGGGGATACTTTGTTTTTATTTTTTTCTTGTGAGTCTTAGTTTCAGGTATGTTATCGGCCGCGAAAGAAATGCTATACGGCTCGATTAGGAGGAACTGCAGAGGCTCATACGCACATTGCCTATATCCAGGGGAGTCTGTTCCTTTTTATTGTTGTTACATATATTTTTATTTCTGATTTATTTTATTCCCTATCTTACATTGAGGACAATGTGTCGTTCAAGTGTGGGGGTGGGGATACTTCGTTTTTATTTATTCTTGAGTCTAAAAAAAAAAGTTGAAAATGTCTTGAAAATTGTTCTTAAAAAAACATTTTAATCAGGCATAAAGCAGCTCTTTCAGTACATACTAGTTGTCTCTTGATTGTTTTGGCAGTAGGTCCTTAATCATGGTCTAATTTGTGGAAAAGTAATATGAACCGTTTTCAGCAGATGTTTTTAAGAAAAAGAAAAAAAAAGTTTAGAATTGCCTGACTAGGTTTAACAAGCTATTGGTAATAAATACATGCACACATCGGTAACCCATTTACCCACTTTGGTGAGATCTTGAGCCTACTATATGATAGATTAATTTATATACATTTTCGTTTGTTGAGAGTAGGCCAAATGTTTCTCTGTTGCAGATCTTGTGTGATTTGATACATGCTGAGGTTGTAGACTAGATATGCACGTGCATGACAAAGGCGATTTAGGATTTCCTTTTTATTTGACACCTTTTATTTGTTTTGAATTAACCGGTTTACCTAAGAATACTACCATTAGTAGCCAACTTTGAGCCTTATATCATTTCGTTTGCTAAACCATATAATCACCCAAATAAACCAGTACCTTTACCAAGTATTGATGACATCCAAAATGTTAAGTGATTGTGTTTATATGTTGAAAAAATATATATGTGTGAAAAAAAAAAGAAGAAAAAAAAAGAAAGAAGAAAAAAATCAACGAAAATGCAAAAAAAAAAAAGGTAGTTGTTTGTGTTATAGGTCGAATATGACCAAAGTTATGTTTAGTTATGTGTATTGTGAGAATAAGGATTGTCAATCATGTTGGTTTCACCATTTTATTTTAGCCACTTTTAGCCAAAATTTCCTACCTTTACCTTAAGCACAAAACCCGTAAGTCCTTTAGATATGTGTATTGTCTACAGTTGAGGTGTGATTGTTATACAAGCCTATGATAACAGAGTTACATATTTGGTTTTGAGTGAATGATACTAGCGCATTACATGCTGGTCCAGATATGAAACCGAGTGGAGTGCAAAATTGTGAGGGGTGTGTTACATGAATAAAAACCAGAAGCATGTTAGGTTTAGTCAGGTTAATTCTATTTTTAAATGGAAATCAATTTGACTTGCTGAATTAACACATCTAATGCTGATCTGTAAATGAGGTATGACTTTGGACCTTAGCTAAGGTATGATGGGTGACTGGGGTGCTAGTCTGTGATAATGTCTTGAGCAGAGTGTGTATATATATATATATATATATAAATTTTTCGAGACAAAAAAAGATAAGTGTGGGGGTGTGATGTGTGGTTGCACGCGTCATGTTTATTTGCGAGTTTTGTATATATTTTAGTATTTGATCGGTGTATTTTTTTTTTTAGTATTTGATCGGTGTATTTTTTGGATAATTTGACATTAGTTATAACATAAGTATGTTAATTTTTATGGTTTATCTTATAGTTTATTATGGTTTATATTTTGTTGGTTTTATATGTCATAAGCTAATTAATGGTATTATATTATATCTAAATAAGAAAAGGGTGACGTTTATATATAAATCACATAGTGATGCCATGAATGAAATAAGTTTTAAAAGTTATCATTAATTGTGTGTTAAGTTGAAGTACGAGATATTAAAGAAAGTTTATTGGACTTCAAATATAATTATAAATGGGGTGAAAGAGAATTAAGTTGGAGGAAGTGGGTCACTTATTGGGCTATCGCAAAAAGAAAGACCTACAATCAAAAGTGGTGATATAAGGGAAAAAGGAGTTTGACGGCATATGAGAGGGACGCACGAAGGCAGCAGCCTTTGGCTGCTTTGGGATGCAAATTGAAGAGGGATACAAGTGACAGTACCCGGTGGCTAATTATCTTGTGATCTTCTTCAATAGATGGTTCTTGTTAGTAAGATTATCTAAGCTAGTTTTCTTATTTGTTTGGATCTAGTAATCTAAGCATTTGATGCTTTTTGCTATTTGTTTAACTGGATTGTAAAGGGTTATATTTTATTTGAAACCTAGTTCTTTAGCCTTCAATTCCCGAGAGTTCTAGTAATTGGGATCTATTGGAAAAGGGTTTGGTTTGGTAATTTATAATTGATAATCGTGTGATAGCCTCTCGTTGTTTTGCAATCAGAGTACTTTGTCCTCGTTTTATCACAATCATTTAGTTAACATAATCATGTCTATGTGGTTTTCCAAAACTGAAAATTAGGTTATTGAACTTATCTTTGAACTTGAAATTCGGAGTAGATCGCTCGTTCCTCATACTTGTTTTTTATTTAAATCAATTTTAGTTTTTATTAGTATAGTTACTCAATCAAATCCAAAATTTAGTTATTTTTAGTTTAAATAATGAAACAAAACATGTAACGCTAACCACATGCTCCTCATGGATTCGATACCTGACTTACCCTAGCTAGCTAGGTTATTTAGGTTTTTGCATGACCCTAACGACAGGTCATCAAATGGCATCTTCCCATGAAGGAAGAGACTGATTGATGATGGACCCCATAGTATCATACTCGCTTGGCAGCCCGCGTACCATCTGAACAACCAGACGTTTGTCAGTGACGGGTGTGTCGACGAGATCATTCAACTGGTCAGCAAGTTCCCGTAGACGCAGGAAATAATCTTCCAGCGACGGTTGGGATTTGAGTGTCATGTTGACGAACTCATGTTCGAGAGTAGCAATACGCGCCCCTCTATTGTTATGAAAAAATTTTTGAACCTTAAGCCACGCTTCACGACCGGTGGCACAGTTTTCAGGAAGGATGCGCTTGACATACGTATCCGAAAATGTGCTGTAAATCCATTGGAGGACGATAGAGTCGACCTCCAACCATGAGGCATAGGATAGATTGGCTTCTTCAGGTGATGGCGAACCATCGATGTGGGAAAGTACCCTGTAGCCCCGGGCGTGTAGAAGAAACAAGCGAACCCACGTGGCATAAGAAACATTAACGCCGTCAAGCATACGTACTTTCTGCAGAATATTAGTCACCGAGTAAACAGGGTGAAGAGGTTGATTTGTGGGTTTGGGGGTTTCATTTGTGTCTGCCATGAGGAAGACAGAAGAGACAAGGGTTGGAAAAAGGCTTATACGACCGGAAAGAAAAAGAACAAGGAGACTGCAGACCCGTTCGAGAACCAGGTTCTGCAGGTGACCGAGGTCTGTGGAAAAAACGGATGATTTAGAAAGGAGCAGGTATGCTGTTTGTTTGCCGTTCCTGAAAACTGTGCCACCGGTCGTGAAGCGTGGCTTAAGGTTCAAAATTTATTTCATAACAATAGAGGGGCGCGTATTGCTACTCTCGAACATGAGTTCGTCAACATGACACTCAAATCCCAACCGTCGCTGGAAGATTATTTCTTGCGTCTACGGGAACTTGCTGACCAGTTGAATGATCTCGTCGACACACCCGTCACTGACAAACGTCTGGTTGTTCAGATGGTACGCGGGCTGCCAAGCGAGTATGATACTATGGGGTCCATCATCAATCAGTCTCTTCCTTCATGGGAAGATGCGTGCGAGATCTTAAGGAATGATGAAAAAAGGAGGATTTCTCGGGATGCTCTAGAAGGGAATCACGTCGTTGCCGCCACTCACACAACTGCCTCACAACCACCCGCTTCCACACCAACAAATGCCCCACCCTCTGCTGCCCATAATAACACCCACCCGACACGCGAACCAACCCGTGAATACCGCCCCAGATCCAATCAGACCCGAACCAGAGGCCACGGACGTGGCCCGAACACTCGCCCAAACCAGCAGCCTCGTAACCCCTCATACCCTCCTTGGACACCATCCAACTCCTCTGCACTCCACAATACCCATATTGGACCCCCCCCTCCATACTGGACTCCCCCTCCGTACCCTTTTCCCACTTCTGGCCCATGGACTCAGCCTTCGTTTCCCTATGCCCAACAACAGAACACGGCCCAACAGCCTATCTCTTCACAGACCGCGGCCCAATCCTCCTCAGCCGCTTCTGGCCCATCTGCTGAGGCCCATTATACGGACTTGGATGCTCTTGATCCTTCACAAATCGCCCAAGCTTTTCAGACCTTGTCCGTTAATCCGGAGGATGAAAATTGGGATATGGACACCGGTGCTACGTCCCATGTGACACTTGACCAAGGTAATCTCTCTACTATCTCTCCTTTTTCTCACATAAAGTCCGTATTAGTTGGTAATGGCAACCGTCTCCAGGTTCTTGGATTCGGTAATACAACTTTACACACACCCGCCAAAACCTTTCACCTCAAAAATGTCCTTTACAACCCTCATTTTATTCGTAACCTTATTTCTGTACGACAGTTCACTATTGATAATTGTGTTTCTGTTGAGTTTGACCCATTTGGATTTTCTGTGAAGGACTACAAGGATGGCACGCCCCTGAGCCGCCACAATAGCTCCAGTGGCCTTTACTCCTTCAGCAAGAACTCTCTGGCACAAGCTTTTGTTTCCATCACCACACCTCAGTCATGGCATGATCGGCTCGGTCACCCGGGTCGCCATGTTATGGATTTTCTTAGTACTAATAAATTTTTGCCTTGTAATAAACTTGACTCATCATATGTGTGTCATGCGTGCCAGTTAGCAAAAAATAAACGTCTTCCTTTTGTTGATTCTATTACCACCACTGCCATGCCTTTTGCCATTGTACATTGTGATATGTGGACTTCCCCTGTCATTAGCACCGCCGGGTACAAATACTATATGGTGCTAATAGACGATTTCACCCAATACGCCTGGGTATACCCCTTAAAATTCAAATCTGAGGTGTTCACTAAATTTACAAATTTTCACGCCTTTGTTCAAACACAATTTAAACTTAACATCCAACAATTTCAATGTGACATGGGCGGGGAATTTAATAATCACAAATTTCTTTATTTTTTCAATAAACAAGGCATCCAATTTCGTTTTTCTTGCCCTCATACTTCTCAACAAAACGGGAAGTCGGAACGCATGATTCCTCGCCTCAATGACATCATGTTATCCCTACTTCTCCACGCCTCCTTACCTTCCCGTTTTTGGGTTGAAGCCATACACACTGCCTGTTACTTACACAACATCCTTCCCACTAAAACACTAAATAATCTCACCCCTTGCTCCGTCCTCTATCAACGCCATCCGTCCTACGAACACCTCCGGGTGTTTGGATGCACGTGCTATCCCAATGAGTCCTCTACCCGCCCACACAAACTTCAACCCAAGTCCTCCATGTGTCTATTTTTGGGATACCCGGCCAACTATCGGGGATATCGGTGCCTTGACCTATCCACTGGCAAGACTATCTTCTCTCGCCATGTTACCTTCGCAGAAACCATTTTTCCCATGGTCAATTCCACTGACCCGAAACCACCTCCAACATTCTGTGATGACCCTACACCCTCCACTTTCACCTTTCAACATTCATCACCTCAACCTCCTCTACCCAACACCTCTGTACCCAATTCACCCACGGCCCAGTTACCTACCTTCGGCCCACACCCTTCTATTTCTCACTCCTCTATCTCATCGCCTGCTTCCTCACCAGGCCCACCCCCAGGCTTTGGCCCACCTCCCGACTTTCCCCCAGGCCCATCGCACAACCGGCCCAACCGTCCCCCTCCCATCCTGGCCCGTCCACCTCTACCGGCCCAACCAACTTTCCTGAACCTAATACCCAGCCCACTCAACCCGTTACACACCCCCTACACATCCTATGGTTACTCGGTCTCGTGCCGGTATTTCCAAACCCCGTGTCCCCTTAAACCTCTCCACCTTAACTACCCATATCTCTCCACTCCCAAAATCTCACCTCACCGCCTTACAGGATCCAAACTGGAGCGACGCCATGGCCACCGAATACAAAGCTTTATTGGAGAATAATACGTGGGAGTTAGTACCGAGACCTTCGTCCGCCCCTATTATTCGGTGTATGTGGTTATTTAAACACAAGTATAAAGCTTCCGGTGAATTGGAAAGATATAAAGCTAGATTAGTTGTGAATGGCAAAAGCCAAACGGTTGGGGTTGATTGTGACGAGACATTCAGTCCAGTTGTGAAACCCACAACTATTTGGACTGTTTTAAGCTTGGCAGTTTCTCGCTCCTGGCCCGTCCATCAATTGGACGTCAAGAATGCCTTTTTACATGGGGATTTGAAGGAAACAGTTTTTATGCACCAGCCTCCGGGCTTTGTTGACTCTAACCACCCTGGTTTTGTGTGCAGGTTGAATAAGTCTCTTTATGGATTGAAACAGGCCCCTCGTGCCTGGTATCATCGTTTCTCATCTTTCATTTTGCAGTGCGGCTTCAAGAGTAGTGTGTGCGATACGTCTCTTTTTGTCTACAGGAACGGCAAACAAACAGCATACCTGCTCCTTTATGTCGATGACATCGTATTAACCGCATCCGATTCCGCCCTATTGAGCCGTCTCATAGCTTTACTCAAGGGCAAATTTGCCATGACTGACCTCGGTCGTATACATCATTTTTGGGAATTAAAGTTGAACAAAAGAATGGTGGTTCCTTCCTATCCCAAACATCTTATGCCGCCGATATCTTGGCCCGTGCTAATATGTCCAATTGCAAACCATGCTCCACACCGGTAGAAGTCGGATCGAAATTGGGCTCCGAATCTGGGGCCCCAGTGTTGATGGTACATTTTATCGCAGCCTGGCTGGTGCACTGCAGTACCTCACTATCACTCGTCCTGACATTACCTACGCCATACAGCAAGTTTGCTTGTTCATGCATGACCCTCGGGAACCTCACCTACAGTTCCTTAAACGCATTCTGCGTTATATTCGCGGCACCATGGACTTTGGCCTTCAAATATCCCCGTCCAAGTCTACATCTCTCACAGTCTACTCTGATGCTGATTGGGGCGGGTGCCCAGATTCACGTCGCTCTACCTCTGGCTACTGCATTTATTTGGGTGAAAACCTTATTTCTTGGAGCTCTAAACGCCAACCTACTCTTGCTAGATCAAGCGCCGAAGCCGAATATCGTGGCGTTGCAAACGCAGTGGCCGAAGCCAGCTGGATACGCAATATTTTACTAGAGCTCGGCATCACTCTCACCAAAGCAACAGTTGTCTACTGTGACAATGTTTCAGCAGTTTACCTCACACAAAATCCTGTCCAGCACCAGCGTACAAAGCATGTCGAAATGGATATTCACTTTGTTCGAGAAAAGGTCCGTATTGGTGATGTTCGTGTGCTACATGTTCCTGCTGACTTCCAATATGCTGACATTTTCACTAAAGGACTTTCAAAGCAACTCTTCAATCGTTTTCGGTCCAGTTTATGCCTTCGACAGGCTACGGCTCAAACTGCGGGGGACTGTTAGCAATCAGAATTAATGGCCACATTCATTGTGGTTGACTAGCAATCAAAGTTAATAGCCACATTCATTATGGTTGACTGTATACTCGTACATAGCTCCTTCCATATATATAGTTACCATTGTTATGTCAATTATTGTAATTAGTTTCCATTGCTATCTCAATCACTGTATTATTTAAACCCCATTGATGATAATGAGAAGACAGACAATTGACATACTTTCACGAGGTCTGGGTGCTTGTTTGTGATTCTAATTGTTTTGAAATACATTTATAAGTTATCTGAAACGACCATCTTCCCCAAATAAGATAATAAGAACCCTAGATTTCTAATCAGTTACAATACGCGATTATAACTAAATTAACCATAGGGTAAATGATGCATGAGGGCCGATTAAAGAGTAAAATAAGGAATTGAATCATACCCGTCGCAAAGCTTCTAAATCGTGGGTCAAACAAGAAGTCAACCGCGAGCTTATTTCTTGATTAAAAACGAGGAATTCATAGAAATTAAGGATGGAGAAGTGTTTATCGGCGCCTCTAGGTTGTGGGAAAGGGTCCAATTTACAGTGAACGCACAAATTGGAAGATTTAGTATGTTTGACTCGTGTTTAATGTGAAAACGCGTGATTAGGCTCGAATTTGGAAATGTTTGACTGCGTTAATGCGTGATAAGGACGCGTGTAATCTGTCATTCCATAATAACGAAGAAATTTGAGCTTCTTACCATATTTGATTTAATCAACAATCAACCAAGACTTGCTTGGTTCGCTCCTTGTGCAGCAAACAGAAAAGGAAACAGACTCGGGTGATGTTAAAAGAAAATAAGATCTAGTTTTAAACAACAAAGCTTATGTGGTGTAGTGGTGGTGTTGGTGCTCGTTAGTTCCTAGTCCGGATCAGACTCGTGATCGGGTTCGAGTCTGGTCACAAACATTCTTTTTTTTAAAAAAAAAAAAACAGATTAGAGACGGAGTGGCCTAGCTGGGCTCAACTTTGGTGAGCTTTGGATTAAGGGTATTGGGTTATGGGTGGATTTGGTTGGGTTATGTAAATGGATTAGGATAGATGGTTTATTTAGTATACTGTTTAAAACTATTATTATTATTATTATTTATAAAAGAAATATTTTTTCTCAATTACGACAATGATTCGAGTAGATGTAAATTCATGAAAAGAGGGGGACTAAAGTCGGATAAAAGATAAAATGAAAGGTGACGGATGTCACATAAACAAATAAATAAGAAACAACCATAGAGGGCTTAGTAATCAACCTTTGACGACTACACAGGAATTGTAACACGCGGGTTACAACGAATCCTCGCTAGTAGGAAGTTCACAACCGAGCACAAACCAACCGGGAAGCAACACTTTGCAAGAAGGGATGGCGGCGGTGTGGTGGTTTGGCCGAAACAAAGCAACAAGGGCGGCGGCCCTTCTTCTTTGTGTAGCGGCTACAATATCTTTTCTTGGGGAGCAAGGGAATTGTTTTGCTAGGAAAGGTTGCCCCTAGGGTTTACACCCTAACCCTCCTTTTATAAAACAACAACTTACACTAAGCCCCCTTGAATAATATCATAATATTCCTTAATATTAATCTAATTAATATCAAGTCCCTCAAGTCTAAAATATTATTATTTCATAAATAATAATCCACCGACACATGAACTTATCTGATTCGTGTACCAACGTGTAACTCTTCGGATCATATCGGGTCGGCTTACGTTGACCTCGACTTTTAATTACATCGGACATACTATATATCCAACAATCTCCCACTTGGACGATTTTAATTAAATGAGTCAACGTGTGCAGAGTTGGACGCCTAGCTGCATCGCATTGCACCCAAACCAGTATGACACTTTACAGTCGTCAACTAGTTCTTTGAGTTCAAGTAACGCTTTACTTAACCAAATACTATGGCCCTGATAATTCTATCAATAAGTCCCTTCTGTATAGACATCCGTTGATCATAAGACATGGATCATTCATTCTTATATACTAATTTTTTTAGTTTTAGGGTTGATGTTTTAGGGTTCGTGTTTTAGGGTTCTTGTGCGATTATTGTTTTAGGGTTCATATGTATATATGATTTACCTTTGAATGTTGATGTATTGTGTGTTGTTGGTTATGTTTAGTAAATATTCAGATTTAGGTTTCAATGTTTGCAGATCAAAATTCTCTCAAAATCATGAATCAACGACGCTATCAGGTGTTGTTAAATATGGTTTGCAATTGTTTTTTGTAATATATTTTTATATGTGAACTAACAGTTAGTTACTAGTGGTGGTCATAGTTTATTTCAAGATGGAAGGCTCAAGCCTTGATTAGGAGTTGCAGGTCGAAGAGGGGAGTGGGAATGGTGGAAATCGATGATGACGATGTTCATGCTGACAGAGGATGTCGGCGATGGCGACGATTTTGGTAGGTGGCGCTTCCGGCAAGAGATGTTTTCTAGAGACTGAATCGGAACTCCGGTCGGTGAAATAAACAGAGTTTCGGACTGTTGCGTTTGACGTTTATGTATGATTTTAGTATATGTTGTTACTGAAGGCTTATGTTGGTTTTGTTCCAAATTCTTCAGGTGTGGTGAGATATTGCCTGGGATTGGAGCATCTCTTGGGAAGTTTGAAAAGAATGCTTGAATGGACGATGTGTAATAACTGATTGCAAGTTCAATCATCCGCCAAACAGTCGTTTGTTGGATAATGTTTTCTGATGATGAAATCGATGATGCTTATTTGTTATAGCTAAGACCATTATATTATATTCTTATTTATTAGTACTGTTTTCTTAAGTTAATAATGCACTGATTTTCGTTTATTTGTTAGAGTTTGTTGATTTAGACTGATTTATTGTTATTTTTTCATCTAGAAGTGTATGTACACGGTAGTTTTCTGATTTTCACCATATAATATGTGTTTTTTCATATGTTCATATGAATATTATATGTTTTGCATTTCATCAGGTTCACGGATTCAGCCAAGATAGTTGCTAAATATTTAACCGTGCTTGGAAGTCAACAAGAGATATTAGACATGTAGAAGGAAACATGAGTGGTAAATATGATAAAGAAAAAGGGGTAAATGTTTAGATTTTTGTGAGATGCAGGTGTAGTTTTTTCGTCTTCAAGTATTAATATTGGTTAAAAGTTAGTTTGCTAAATTTTGAAAATGGTATTATTGTGGTGTGTGTAGACCATTGAATAGCCAATGAGGAAGACTGCATACACCAGGGTTCAAGATTGTTAGGGAAGTGCTTCCCGAGTCAAAAAGCAATTCTAATGGACAAAAAGTCTCATACTCCCGAAAGGTTAGCTCCATATTTTTTTATTTTGTTCAGTCATACATGTTCTGTTGATGTTTTATATCTATATTATTATTGTATAGACTTATCATATGCACACTAACATAAAACTGTTTAGGTTTGGTGAAGCTGTCATCAGTTTGTATGCTTCTAAAGTTCATCCTGCTAATAGGCCTGCATTTGAGGTCCGGCTGGTACAGGTTGGTTAATGCACCTAGAAATACAACAAAGTTTATTCGGAAAAATTGAGCTTTTATTATTATTAGAAAATCAATATCTTATTATATCTTCTCAATTAAATTCTGATTAATGTTGTTGTACAGTGGAAGAAGAAGAGAATGAGGAGGTTGAAGAGGAAGCGTCGAAAGATGAGATAGAGATCCAAGTAGATCGACGAGAGTGAGTTCTGAACTGGACAACTACCTGATCAATCGTTGTCGCCCCTTCAACTTACATTGTTGTTATTGTTGGTTTAGGCCCCACTCAATACACTCACAAATGAACACTTGGAAGATAAATTTATTAGTGTGTAATGAAAGGAAAAATGGAGCAAACTTGCTGTGTATTATTTAGTAAACATAGGGCTTTATATAGCCAATTAGAGTACATACGTGACCATGCAAAAATATAAAAATAACAAACTTATCCTAAATAAGAGGCATATAATATGACCACCACTTATGCACAACGTGTGTAAGCATCCAACGTACACTAGCATAGAACTCGGTCAACTTTGACACTTCTTTATTCCCTAGAGATATGCAACTAAACAATTTAAACCCAATTCTAATTTTGCTTGACCCGTTTGACCCAATGAACCAACCGATTAACCCAACAGTTATGCATGATGATGTGTGTACATACAGGCAAGTATAAACGCTTAGGTTTATGCGGTCATTAGTCATTACAAACTAAAAAATTTTGGCTATTCATGGCGATGATGATGAATATGTAATCTGAGCCTCGGTTAGTATTTTTTTTGGTATTCTATATTCACATAAATACTTTGTTGTGGTTAAACAACAAAGTATGTTCAATATATTGACGAACAGACCAAACAGGTTGTAATCTTATATATGCATGAATGTCAGTTTTGATTATCTGTTTATTTTTCCTGGTAATCTTTCTCGGACAAATATCCATTGACTGACTTCTGACTTCTGTGTTCAGTAGGTGCATAGGAAGTGTCAGAAGATGATGATGGCATGAATGATGACTTGGAATCAGATGATGATGAAGATGACGGGCCTGACAATGATATGGAGTTTATGCAAAGGATGGCGATGAAGCTGGTAGCTTGAGACTTCAAAGATTAGTCTCACATGTTTAATATATACTTTCAGGCATTTATTTTCTTTATTAACTGTAACAAATCGATTAGGTTATAATCATTAATTTGATATATCTGCAGGCAAAGTTGTTTTGTCCAGTTGGCGATGATGACGACTTCAAATGAGGACTTGCAATCTCTTATTGATGAAGTCGATCCCTTTGTTTTCTTTATGGATACTGCAAAAGGCAATGTTTTTTATATATCTTTGGATTAGTTGATGTTTTTTTAGATTTTAATAATTGACGCTCTGGTGGTACATATAGCATTGCAAGCTTCGGATCAAATACAGTTCCAGAATCTATCGCTAACACTTGACTTCTGTTATCAGGCACTTGACTTCAGTAGTCGTTTTGCAATGATCTCGCCACCCAAAGTTAGAACAACCAAATGACTTGCATCCCTGAACATAGCTCAAATGAAGATCAGTGGAACTGTTTGAATGGTGTAACTTCAGTATCCTCAGCAGTCGCATGAGCGTTAACTTGAAGCTTTGGTTCAAATTACCCAGGTGAACCATTACAGTTAGTAGTATTATGTCTATTTACTTTCCGGTTAACCTTATGGCGATTTGGGTTCATGGGTACATCAGAGAACAACTGATCAGTGGTAAGCAAGATCTGATGTATTACAGTGGAAGTGGAACTGATCAGTGGAAAGATGTAAGTGTGTGTTTGTTTTCAAAAAGTTCAAATGCATTTTCATCAATAATTAACCTTTAAACAAATTAACAGAGGGTATAAATGTCATCTTAAAATTAAATTAGTCTGCATGATAAACAAGTTTAATGTCAATTTGGGGGGTTTTTTATTACTTAAGTTAGGGCATTTTCCAAACTTGATACATTAAATCTGAAATATTGATTTTGAATGGTGCACCACAGGTTAGGGCAACCAAGGCTCGCGGAAAGGCTTGGGCGAGGAGTATAGGTTCTGCAATTTTATCGTCAGGCCTATGGTTCTGCGCTTTGATTGATTTTGATGAAAGCGCACGGAAATGTAAGTTAGTCGTAATTCTATCGTATTGTTTGTTTGTGTATTTAGTATTGATTGATTTTGATTTTGATGAAAGTCGATAGTTGGAGCGGGAAGGCGATCATAAAGAAGACTACTGGGTTTGGTAGATGACGCTGCAAATACGAAAGCCTATCTTCATGATTCTATTGTTGTCGTTGTTGCAGATTATGCAGGAATAGGGCGGAACAATGTTTGGTGCTAGCAACCGTAAGTTTCATTTTATTATTCTTTTTTAATTAATTTTATTAATTTCTGTTTTTTTTTTTTTTTTTTTGGGTATACTGAATTAGGAATGTGAGTTCTTGATATTTTTATTATTAAGTGGTTATATTATGCTCATGATTCTGATTGTTCAGATTGACTGATTCAGGTGTGCGTTGGGGATGGGCTTGGAAGCGTGAGTTAACAACTTCTGAGCTGCTGGAGTGGGCAAGATTGAGGGTCATTTTAGAGCAGAAAGGAGATGTGAAGGATGGTAATGACTGTTGGGTCTAGGCGAACATTCATGGTCTTGGTTTTTCTGCTAGACAAGTGTGTTTGGAGATAGCAGTAGCTGGGTTTGGTCCGGAGTTTGAGCCTGAGTTTCTATGGAATGTTTGGGCCCCGATGAAAGCAAATATCCTTCTGTGGCGAGCAATAGGCGGTCGGGTCGCTTCTAAACTGGGTGGCGTTTGATATCATTGATCTATTGTAATTTCGGCTTTTATTTTCAGTAAGACCTTTGAGGACAGATTTGTCCCTGTTAACTCGCCTGTGGATGCGATTCAAGAGGAGGCTTTCTCGTGGATTATAAATAGGTTCAAGGCGGCCGTGATTACCTAGGAAAAATGGGTGGCGTTTGATATCATTGATCTATTGTAATTTCGGCTTTTATTTTCAGTCGTTTGGTGTTTTGTACGTTCGTCTCCAGCTCCTTGCTGGGCCTTTAGATATATATATATATATATATATATATATATATATATATATATATATATATATATATATATATATATATATATATATATGTTTAGGATCATGTACAAAACCCATTTTATGTGAGAAGCGTGAGAACCTATCATAGAGTGACATGTGGCAACCTATTTTTTTAATAAAAAGGGCATCATTGTAATTTGTATCCATAATCTTATTTTTAGTAGATAATATCTAATTAATTACCTTATTAATTAAGAGCAATAATAGGGATTTTTTCTGTAGGTTTTATAAAGATTCAGATTTCACGAATTGGCAAATCATATTCATTTACTTAAATCAGTCAAATATCATATCGTTGTATTTTATTATTCTAAGTGTGGTGTTTTACGTTTAAGTTGTTTTTTTTTCACACCACGTATGGTGTTTTTAACATATATGAATGACGTGTGTTAGTCATACGTGGTGTTTTATCAACCAGAAATTTTAAGATGTATAAATAAAACACACATCGAAGACCACAACTAAAATATAACACACTAATATGAATATTATACAATCATTCGTGATGAAGATAAAACACACTATGAAGATCTCATATTCAAAAACAATTTGATTGATTAGACGACATAACACCATGAATCGTTTGTACAATCCTTCCGGATGTAAAATAACAGCATAACTTTGAATCGCAATACAATCTTCCAAATGCTAAAACACTATGACTTGAATATAAAACACATTGATATGAAGATAAAGAACGGTTGCCAGAATCCTAACCGTATTTCGTCAGCAGAGAAGAATTCGATACCGTAATCCCTTTAATTTCTTCATCCAACCATGTAATTTTATGGACCTATATTCTTTTCTCCTTTATTTAATTATCGCCGTATTTCTTCATCCAAAAGAAAAATGCATGTAACACTAATAATAATAAAATTATTAAAGATTGTTTTATGTTGAAAAGTGTGTTCTGGTAGGAGGCGTGGAGAGAGGAGCAAGAGAGAGAGAGAGAGAGAGAGGTGATAGAATAGAGAGAGAGAGTAATGAGAATTAATGATGGTTTCTATTTTTTAAGAGGTATCAATTAAATGTGAATTAAATGTAGGGTGTGTTTTACCATTATACTCCTAAGTAGCCTAATTAGTTATTATAACTATAACATTATTTACAATAATGCTACTCATTAAATCTAAACCATTGATTAAGATGATCTAATGGTCCAAAACACTTCTTACCCTTCTCACACAAAACACACTTTGCACAGGATCTCGACCCTATATATATATATATATATATATATATATATAAAGTTTTTGCCCGTTCAAAAAAAAAAAGATTGACTGATTCCGTGGCTTCAATTCATAGGTGTGTTGATACATGGAAAACTTAATGGTAAGCAACTTTTGATTGATACATTTTCAAAGAGTACCTTACCTGAGACTCGCTATACTTATATGAAGTTTAAATTAGAATCAATCTTTTGTTACTGAAAGTAGAATAACATATGCTACATGTCTTTGCAGTTAGTCCCTTGACTTTTGGTGAAATCCCTGAAGCTTAAGAGCTAATAAGAGAGTTCAGTGAAAGCTTTAGGTCAAGCCATCTAACTGTATACTATAAGAGGACCTAAGATATATTCTGCATCACAAGATGATATGGTAGGCTTTAGGTGGTTGTGTCGTAATGAATAATCAAAATCTATACATATAATCAACATCTATACATGTATGTGATTCCTTTTAATTCATGTAAACGGGTCAGATGTTTTCAGTAAACTGCAGTGTGATTTAGGTGATGGGTCAACTGTCCGTTTTTGGATAGATCGCTGGATCAGTGAACAACAATTAAAAGCTAAATTCCCACGGCTCTTCAGTTTGGAGACAAAGAAAAGAGTGAAAGTGGCGGATAGAATTGTTGCTGAAGGAGACATCTGCGGCTGCAAATGGGAGTGGCTGCACCTTCCAGAGTCTGACCTGCAGTTGCAGGAACTAGCTGAATGTGTGGCGCTGCTGCAGAATTGTTGTGTAAAGGAAAGGCCAGACAGATGGTTTTGGAGCTCGAGTAAGGTGGATGATTTTTCAGTTAAGGATGTGAAAGAATGGCTAGCGCAGGAAGGGAATAATGGTAATTCGTATACTGTACGGTGATTGTTAGTAAGGTTGAACTTTGTTTTTTAGTGATATTTGAATAAAATGTGTATTGCTTGCTTTGAAATTTTAATAAAATATTTCTACTATATTTTTTATACGTTTTACCGCTCAAAATAATTGTAATGTTTGGAACCGCGTGTCAACACGGGCAAAAGTCTAGTATCATAATATTCCTTAATATTAATCTAATTAATATCAAGTCCCTCAAGTCTAAAATATTATTATTTCATAAATAATAATCCACCGACACATGAACTTATCTGATTCGTGTACCAACGTGTAACTCTTCGGATCGTACCGGGTCGGGTTACGTTGACCTCGACTTTTAATTACATCGGACATACTATATATCCAACAACATGGGATTTGGCTTATTGATCATCCAGTTAAGATACGAATGATTATCTTTGCTTTGGTAATTGTATGCACTCGTTAGACATATAGTTGTACTAGAGGGTCGCCAGTAGGATGCGGTGGGGAAGAGTGGAAGATAGCCACTAGTAATCACGTAACATGTTATTGTTCGTTTTCATATTACACAGGGGCAACATTCAATAACACTATGTAATGGAATAACGTCACTTAAATTATAAAAAGCGAAGAAAAAAACAAAAACAAAAACAAAATTATTGGTTGTGACATGTGAGCCCCACTAGATTCCTTGTTAACCATCGTTATTGTGCAAGCATTCGTTTAATGGCGTTCAGGAAATGTATGGTGGGGACGCTATTGATGCGTTTTTTGCTGAGGCGGATTAGGGTGCTACTCTATACGGTGTAGCCTTAGAATTATGTAAAATTACATTTTTGTTCTCTTTATATGTATGATAATATGCACTTGTTTTTTATAGTTCCGGAATCAACTACAACAATTCTCCCTTTCCATTCCATGGTTTGAGAAACACACCATGTTAACTTTTTATGTTATTTGATTTGAATGAGCTGTTGTTAATTTGTTGTCAAACTGCTGTTAATCTGCTGTCAAGTGTCAAACTTCGGTTAAACTGTTCTCATACTGATGTTATAATCTACTGCTGCTAAGAAACCACATGAAAGTGATTGAAAAGATCTTATTCAAAGCACTAGTTTTTAAGGAATATACAAGACCGTTGTTTAAGGGTATTTGCTAATATTGTAGTTTAAGTTATTATAAGTTGCAACTAAACCTGGCTAAAAGAAATTTTGACCCATTTAGTTGTAAATGGGTCAACGCAGATTGCTTTATTAAGGGTCAAATAGGTAACTTGAGAACATTAAACTTGAAAAAACTAGAAAAAAATTAGTCAAAATACTGGATAGGCTCCATTCATAGGTTCACTATCACAAACATGTTGATCACATTTTATATTTGGATGATTACAGAATAGTTGTTTATGAAAGTCATGAATAATACTTACAATGTTTTTTTCATTATGAATAGTCATGGACAGATCTTGGATGTATCGTGCGCCAAGAGCAAGTCAAACTTATGTTAGTGGGGTACGAACCTTCTTGAATTTTGCATTTGAGAGAGCAAGCGTCAATGGGGTAATGATAAAGTGTCCATGCGCAAAATGTCTAAACATGAAATATCAAAGTAGGCAAACTGTTCTAGATCACCTCATATGTTTTGGGTTCTGGCCAGAATACTTTAAATGGGTATATCATGGGGAAGGCACAATGGCTGCATCGACGAGCACAACCCCTAACAAGGAAAAAGAGATATCTCACCATGAAGCGCATGAATCATTGAATGATATTTCTGAAACAGGTGGAAGTGGAGTGGATACACATGAGAATGCTTCGAATAATAGTCAAGAAACAAACAATAGAAGAAGCAATTTTGATGACCCTATCAAGGATGCTAAAGAAAAGGCGTATCCGAATTGCAAACACAATAGAAGAAGAAAATTTGATGAATTGCGTAATAATGGTGTATGCCCAACACGAGGAGAAATGTATATAACTCGCACTCGTAGAGATGAAAGTATTGTTGATGATAAAGCTGCGAAAGTAGTGGTAATGTATTTTTTATTTATTTATTTATTTTTTTTATTTTTTTTGTATCTTAATGTGAATGTTTATTTTTTTAGGTTTGCCTCTATTATATGTACTTATGCTACATTAAAAGCTATTGCAAGTGACTCTACAAATACAACCGAAAATATAGCGGTTTTTACAAATGATGACTGCTCAAAAGTTAAAGGCCCAAAAAAGGGGTTATGTTCGATTAGATGGAAGGAGGTCAATTGCAAAAAGTAATGGTGATTCTTTGACTAACTCACAAACTATTCATCAACTAAAGAGTGTTGTCAATGTTATGTTGAACATCATCCATGAGCATATCCCCAATGCAAACTTGTCTATAGTTCTTGGCAATATGAACATACAGGTACTAACATGCATGAATGATTGTTTGTTCTTTTACAGTTAACAAATATCATCTTCAAGAAGTCATAATGATAATGGTAATTACTTTATGTTCTTATTTTTCGCATATGTTGTTTACAACATTCTGTAATTTGCATCTTGAATAGTATCTTCATAGTCTGCATATTGAAAGGTCTTTATTTTTTTACAGGTAATTGCTAGTATCATGCGATAAGAAAGAGTTAACACTATGATCAGTTTACTTGCATGAAGATTGTGAAAGATGCTCATGAACTCAATGAAGTTTCGAGTTTTTATTCAAACATTTGCTAGTTTTGTGTTTTAAATGTTTGATTTATAGACTGAACTTGAGATACCAAAAATTCGAAAACGCTTAACTCAGTTAAGGGACAGTTTTGATAATTATGTGAAAGAACTTGCAAGCTTTTTCATGAAACAAACCTCAATGGGAATGAATCCTGCAACATAATTTTAAAACAAAAGTTCTTGAAAGGTCGTCAACAGCCGATGAAGAAGCCTCAGTTGTTTGGGAATTTTTAGGTGGTCATTTCGCATGGATTTAGCATATATTTATAACATCTGTTAGTGAAAATGACCAAAGCTGTGTTATGGATCAGCAAATAGGAAGAACAAAACCTATAATTTCTGAAAAGAAATAATCAAAACCGCAACATGGTCATATCACAATGACAAACTGTGTTATATGCTCTTTTTTGTAAAATAGATGCACCACATAAAGGAAACAACAGCAGGATTTTATGATTCATAACTTAAAGAGTACTTCAACGCCCAACGAATAACATAATAATACAAATAAACAAAAAAAAAACGAGTTCCTGGCAACCGAATTTCTGAAAAAACAACACCCAAATATAACGATAGCTGCACACACGAGGCTTTTATTGAAAAAGTAGACATGGTTCATCTAACCAAATTAAATTCTTCCAGCAGGCATAGATAGATAGCAGATATATCTCGCGTAAAATAAATACTAACCTTTATCTCAGAAGATGATGTCATCGTCTTTCTGAGTAGCGGTTAGCATGTTATGGGCAGCATTCATTGAGATTCCTCTTTCTAAAGAAAGATTCTCAGCGGCTTGGTCTTCAGCAAACTGTCTAGAATTTTTCAACTGCTTTTCGATCTCTCTTTTTTTAAAAGCTTGAATCTTTTTCAACCTAAAGAAATCTTCTCTCTCCAGTTCATCGAGCTCTCCTTTGATATAAGTTATGGTGTTTTCCAACTTCGGTTTGACCACACTTTCTAGAGCGTTGACCCTACGGTTAGTAGTCTTGATTGCTTCATCAAGGGTCAAGAACGATGTTTGAAGTGACGCAAGCTCCACAAGAACCTCAATTGCTTTCACATAAGCAGCTTTACACCCTTGCACCTGTTGACCTCCTCTCGCTAACCCAGTCAGCTCGTTTTTTGTCTCTGCTTCAGTAAAGTACTCAAATTTCGGAAGCTTTACACCTGCAACATTTTCGGTGCGGGACCTGACTTTCAAAGATGCGGTTTTGACGTTTTCTATGACAGTATACTTAATGTTGTCACCAGCAACGTATTTTGCTTCGGTTAAAGCAAACGACGAAGATTTCATAATGTCTCCCATCGATTCTTTTGTTGCAACAATTTTCTTTAAAATGGCTCGAAATTGAACGGTTAAAGCATCACTCTTTTTCTTTAAAAGAGCATGGCCTCTGGTTGCACCAACGAGCCGAGCCTTAATGACCCCAAGAACAGTAACGGTAGGGACGACATTTAAACGCTGGCCCTGCCCAGCCATCTAGTTGAATATAATATGTAAATCTGTGATGATAAACAGCCAAAAAGCACAAATCAAGAAATTAATACAGCTTCCAATTCTATAGACTAAGAGGTTTATAATGATTCTTCTTCATAATAAAAACCAGTTACATCTGGATAATGGGTAAGCGAGCAACAAGCTGCACCGCTATCCCTTTTTGAATCGCAAAGCCTATTATACTAACTACAAACCCTTGGTTCCTCAGGCTCTGCAAGTCACTGTGGACCACCTTCTGCACCCGCTCCAAAAAGCGAACCGCCTCATGGGCTAGGGATCCAAATGAGTCTAAGGCAAACGGAATGAACACGTGCTACGTGCTGATTCTCTAACTAATCAAAATCAAGACCTAAATGTGTAACAAATAAAACAGAAGGATCTAGACTAAGATCTAAATGTGCTCTATCCTAAATAACTGTAACTAGGGTTAGGAAATTGAAACTAAAAATATTACTACACTAATACGAAATTCAATCAATTCAATCAAATCAGAGACGAATTGGTAAAGATTTTGATCCTGGAGCGTTAGATCAGATATTATTTAGGGTTAAATCATACGACAGCGATCATAAGTGATTAAATTTAGATCTGTGACAAGTAGTAAAATAGATATGACGGAATATTACTTGGTGATGGTTATGATGATGATTAAGTACTGCTGCTAGCGATTGATAATGGTGACGGAGATGATCGATCATACACTTGACGATGATCGTCAGGAAGTATTATTATTATTAATATTAATATTATTATTTGGTTTTGTGTTGAAGAATTGAAGATGATGATGTTGGATGGAGGATAGTTATTCACGTGTTAGTTAGTTACCATGAAAATAAGCCCACCAGTGACCAGCCCATCTGTCTAATTTACCATGACAAAGAGATCGACACAAAACACTAGTTTGGAACCGAATCGATTTGAAAAACTGGTTTTAACCTGACTCAAACCGATTTGTATAGGGTTCAAGCATTTTTCTTTCATAACCGGTTTAGACTCAATCGGTTTTGGCCAAAAACCGAAAGGTACACCTCTAACAATTTAGACTGAATTACAAGTTTTGTCCTTTAAGTTTGTACCAGATTGCAAGGCATGTCCTTTAACTTTAAAATTGATTGGTTTTGTACTTTATGTTTTAAAATCTTGCACGTTTTGTCCTTTGGTGCTAACCCAGTTAATTTTTTTCGTTAAGTGGAGGGTAAAATTGTCTTTTTACTCTTCCAAGGACTATTTGTGTAAGTAAATTAAAGTTTTGGACAAAAAGTAAAATTGAAAATTAATACAACCCCCCCCCCCCCCCTCTCTCTCTCTCTTAATACCTGCCAACACCATAACCCACCATCACCACCGCCTGCCTGACCACCACCACCACCTGCCGCCGACCACCACCACCTGCCTAACCACCACCACCACCTGTTGACCTATTCAAAGAAATCCCAACCCGACCACCATAACCTAACCACCAATCGACCACCATAACCAATCACACAGAGAGAGAGAGAGACCTCACCACCACCGGAACCACCTCTGGCCTAGCCCAACCACCACCATGAACACCATCTCCATAACCATAACCATAACCAATCACCAATCTCCATAACCAAAGGCATTATAATATTATAATAATTAAAACAAAACCAATCAAATTGGTCTTCTTATCTGAAAACACAGTTGTCTCATCCATAAACAAAACAAAACCAATCTCCATAACCAAAGCCTACTACCAGTCGGCCACCACTGCCACCACCAGCCCACCACCTCGTTTTTTTTCTCCTCAAAAATCAAACAGAAGCAGATTGAGAAAGCAAGTATGAGAGAGAGAGAGAGAGAGAGAGAGAGAGAGAGAGAGAGAGCCCCCACCGTTTCAGATCTGAAAACCCCATTGCAGATCTTGGCGACCGATTGAAGGAGAAGATGATTCAAATCTGAAAACCCCATTCGCTACAATTCAATTACTGACGAAATTCAGTTAAGCTCGTAACAATCTTATCAGTATCGCTATGATAATTAAGCTCTCACCTGTCCTCATTGTGGGTTAGGGTTTTGGTCGGGGGTGAATGACGGAACTTTGTACAGTGACGGTGACGGTGTAGCTAGGGTTAGGGTTATGGTGTACGAAGGAGAGGATGAATTGGGTGGTTGTTATGTCATGTAGGAATGGTACGGTGACGGTGTAGCTAGGGTTTTCAGTGGCGAAGGTAGAGTGGTGGTTGTGGGGGTGGAGGTTGACGAGAATGGTGGTTACAGCGGTGAAGGTGGAGGTGTGTGACGATGGTTGGTGTGGGATGGGTGGTGGTGGTGTTGGTGGCAGGTGATGGGTGATGTTGCAGGTAAGTAGGTGAAAGAGATGTGGGAAAGAAAGGGGTATGTGTGTATATATATAAATCTTTATAAATGGGTGAAAAGACCAATTTGTCCTCTACTTAACGAAAAAAATTAACTGGGTTAGCACCAAAGGACAAAACGTGCAAGATTTTAAAACATAAAGTACAAAACCAATCAATTTTAAAGTTAAAGGACATGCCTTGCAATCTGGTACAAACTTAAAGGACAAAACTTGTAATTCAGTCAACAATTTATTTAGTTAAAAGTTGAGATTATTAATGCATAAGAATTCATGCATGTTAAAAACTTTCATGAATCAACTACATTGATACAATTATGATTGCGGATACTTTTTAATGTTTATGCTTTTTTTTTTTTTTTGAAGGGCAAATTTCATTAAACAACCAAACAGCGGACTATCTCCAAGACGGAGATAGCCGCGAAACAACACTCCAATTACATTACATCAAATGAAAATTGTTGCCAATACTTCCACCCCACTCTATCCCTCTTACTCCTACTATTATACCATAGGAAAGTCCAAGACTTCACCTCTGATATAATATGCGTAACATTCTTGTTTATCGCCTTGAAAGCCTTCTCGTTTCTCGCCTTCCATATGTGCCAACACGTTATCACCATAATACCGAGCATAAGATCTTTCTTGACTGCCGTATAGCCCCTCTGATTTGAAATAACCTGCACGTCCATGATCGAAAACAGAAAAATTGGTGGCAGCCTACACGGCTACACCAACTAGCAATGCCACATCAAATCTGCATTCAGTAAATAAATGTTCGACTGTCTCGTCCCTGTCTTCACACAAAACACACGTGCAGTCTCCAATCGCTATGTTTCTTCTTCTCAAAGCCATCTTGGTAGGGATCTGATCTAAACATGTTCGCCACATGAAAATAATGCACTTCGCCGGAATCCACGTACACCACCGAACATTACTAGAATTCCCTTCATTTACTCCCCTGTTAACCCACTCTTTAGTATCTTTAACGGACAAATTTTGAAGCTGAATATTGTTCCAGCTCCACGCATCTTCAACCGGCTGCAGAACAGTCCCAAACACAAACCTGTGGCATGCAATCAATTCGTCCACTTCTTGTAAAGACATCGGATACGACTTCCATTCCCACGCAACAACATTCATCAGTTCAGCATGACCCAGTCTATCCTCAACCGTACACCATTTGTTTCTATCGAGTCGAAATAGAGCCGGAAATATATTTTTTAATGGAGTACTATTTATCCACGGATCTATCCAGAATCTTATAGACCTCCCATTCCCAACATTACCTTGAATCAGATTATTAAAAGACGACCCATCCATCAAAAGTCGATCGCCACACTACACTATCTTACCCCAAACTCCCCTCACGGACTCATTGTATGGAACCGATTGCCACTTCCTCTTGGAACCATGAATGGCGTCGATAACTTTCCGCCAAATAGCATCTTTTTCCTTTCTATATCTCCAAACCCACTTTAAAAGTACAGCATTATTAGAAACGTCCAACTTCATTAAACCAAGACCACCATTAGCTCTTGGCTTAGTAACCACCTCCTAACCCACCCAATGAATTTTGTTTACATCAAGATTCCCCCCCCCCCCCCCCCCCACACACACACAAAAAAAAAAAAAAAACTTTCTAATCATTGTTTCAAGTTTATTCCTAACTGCAACCGGAACTTTAAACAATGAAAAGTAATAAGTCGGTAATCTCTCCAACACGGACTTAATCAACACAACCCTACCACCAATAGATAGAATCATGGATTTCCACTTCGAAAGTCTCTTCTTGAACACGTCCACTACCGGATCCCAACTATTAATCTTCCCCATATTTGCTCCCACTTGAATTCCAAGATACTTTAAACAATGAAAAGTAAAAAGTCGGTAATCTCTCCAACACGGACTTAATCAACACAACCCTACCACCAATAGATAGAATCATGGATTTCCACTTCAAAAGTCTCTTCTTGAACACGTCCACTACCGGATCCCAACTATTAATCCTCCACATATTTGCTCCCACTTGAATTCCAAGATACTTAAAAGGAAAAACGCCCGACCCACAACCCATCTCCTTCGCCTTCCTTCATTCTCACATCTTCCACGTTCTTCCCAATTCCAAATAACGTGGACTTATTAATGTTGATTTTTAACCCCGAACACAAATAGAATATACGCAAAATTCGTTTAAGAATTTTGAAATTAGAGTCCGACCACTCTCCCATTATCATGGCATCATCCGCAAACAACAAATACGAATACACAGTCCGTTGTTAGGGAGCTTAACTCCCTCAAAAACGCCATCATCACACGCCTTTCTAACAAGACCCGATAAAGTTTCCATTACAAAAATAAACAAAAACGGCGATATAGGATCTCCTTGACGCATACCTTTACCACAACCAAATTCAAAAGTTGGGGAGCCATTAACAAGAATAGACGATCTAGCCGAAGAAAGCACCACATGTATCCATGAACACCAACGCTCAGGAAACTTCATTTGCCTCATCACCATCAAAAGGAAACCCTAATTGACATTGGGGACAGTACACTTTATCAGATATTCAGATGCAGCCATATATTGTTAACTGGTTGGGGCCCTCCAATATATCACTTTATCTAGACCAGATATAACCTTTGCAGTCCCACAAAGTCTGCCACAATACATGCATGCTCCCATAGGGAATCTCTAGTCTGCTGCCAAACGCATCCTTCGTCATGGCTCCGACTTTAATCTACAGGCCTCTACTGATGCTCATTGACAAGGCTCCTCCACCCTGCGTACCTTTTCGGATCTTGGCTGAGTTGGTTGCCCGAATGATCGTCGATCCAAGTGAAATTTGCCACGTACATGGGTTCCAATATTATCTTCTAGATCGCACGGAAACTATAAACAGTTTCTTGGTCCTCCACATAATCAAAATACAAAGCTTTGGCACACATAATGATTGAACTCACATGGTTTGTTGAAAGAATATAAGACAGACACAACTATGTCCTAACTCTCTGGTTTGACAATCTTGGTGCTACATATCTCTCCAAAAATTCAGTTTTCCATGCCAGAACAAAGCATGTCGAAGTTTATTTCCATTTTGTACAAGAAAATGTTGCACAAGGAAATCTAAAAGGTTTGGTTCATATCTACAGAAGATCGGATTGCGGGCATCTTAACAAAACCTCTACCTACTCATAGATTTACATTCTTACTATCCAAGCTACAAATCGTCACTCGGCCTGAGCTTGCGTGAGATTATGTAAATATAGTTAAGGGCATCAGGGGTGTTCCTAGTGTTTTTTATTTCTTTCATTGATTCTAACCAATCCTGTTTTGCCACATCACTTCACTGAAACACGTTTTTGTAGGCAGCACTCCACTGATTCTTTTATTTATTTTCATTTACATACCCAAACTTTTTTTTTACATTTTTACACGGTTTTAACATTTAATTACTATTTTAACCGTTCCACCAAACGGTCAGCAAAATTTAAGTTTTTATCTTGGAAACCGTTGAGTAAATTGAATTAACTCACCTAAACGGTCAGCGAATTAATTCTTAACAGTGCCACCGTCGTTGTATATAAAGTGATCAAACCGTGGGGTTAAAAGCCACAATTTACCACAGATTAAAAAACCAAACACACACAAAAATGAACCTGTGGACTGAAGAAGAAGAAGAAATGACCCTTGTGGTTTGCCACAAGGATGCGTCGAACGACCCCGAAATTCAACTCCTCCCCCCGGGACGATGGGTCGGCCTTCCCCCCCCCCCCCCCCGAGGGGTTTTGGGCTCGAGTGTTTAGCGACTTCGTTGAACACGTTGGCAACAACACAACCAAGACTGTCCGCGACCTCCAGTTCAAGTGGGGCGACCTCAACATCAAATGTGAGAGGTGAACCACCCTATACGAGCAACAAGTGACGGACGATCCGGAGCTTGACGAGGAGTTGGCTATCAAATTCGCTCAATATGAGTATGAGGTTCGATACGGCAACGCTTTCGACCATGTCGAGGCATGGCATATGTTGCGCAAACTTTAAGTGTTCTTCTTTGTTTTTAATGTGTTTTTTTAGTATTATTATGTGTAAAATATTTATTAATGCAAGGTTTTTATTTTTATTTACTTTACATTCTAATAAACATACGGTTAATACAAAAACCTAAATAAATAAACGTTATACATATAAAACAAACGGTAAAAATAAAAAACACAAAACACACGGGGGTAAACTGAAAATTTTGCATTTTTTAAAAACCAACAAACCATCCGGTACATAAACAGAACCAGCGAAACGGTCCACGGGACCACTACCAGCGTGGGTAGCGGCGGTGTTACCGTGCTGGTAGTTGGTACCCGTGGACAATTCGGTAGACGCCCCGTCCACCCTAAGAGGGGGTATTGTGTAATTATGTTTAGTAATATAACCTCTTCGTCGTTATAACCCTGAATACAATCAATATAAAAGAATTCACAATTACACACACAAAGGTGTTTTAGCTCAAATTTACCCTCCCACTCTGACTTCTCTCTCACCGTTCTTTCATCTGCAATCACTCATTATTTGACCCATCAACTGCAAGTTCTTGGGTCGTCATCTCATAACCTTTCTTTTTGTGTTTGCTTTTAAGTTTTAACCTAATTTGGTTTTCTCAAGCCTGTTAATAATATGCTTACATGGTTAGAGATTTAGAATCATACGTATATCTAAAAGATTATAAAACTACATCGTTTTAGTAAGCATGTAATGTCAACATATTAACCCATTTAGCATTATTACTTAAAACAGGTTTGGTGCGATAGACCTGGTAGATACGTTTTAAACATGTCATTAACGTGTCGACCTGTTTATTTCCCAAACATGTTTACCACAAACCCAGACCCGTTTTAACTCCGTATCAAGTCATAACTTGTTAGTGGGTCGTCTCATATCCGTTGGACCTCCTGTATGAGTTTAATCACATAGTAACTTTGTTTGCTTGATTGTATGTTAGTATTTAATCCGTAGCCGTTTCACAACTAGACCATCAATGGATGCATAGGCACACAAAATCACTCAGTCTACCTCATCATCCTGTTTGTCCTCATATTATATCACACTATCCTTGCTTGATAAGGGTAAAACGAAACCTTTAAATGGACGACGCGGTGGTAAACAATCAAGTCCGTCTAGCAAGTTCTACTCCAGTTTCCATTAGTTTTCCTGTCTTTAACCCCTTTGAAGACCACATGCACAGGGCAAATATGTCTTAATCCTATCGGTTAGCAGCTTACTGGTAAGCCCGATATTTTACAGGTAACCAGTTCTCACGATTAACAAAAAAAGGTCAAATGGGTACGTGTGTTTCTTCTATTAGGTAACAGGATATGTCTCGAGTTAAATACATATACAGGCCGCTATAGATCAGAAAAAAAGGGTATCTATAATTATCAAAGGCTATAGGATGTTACAAATCATTATATGGATAAAAGAAGAATCTATACCAGGCCGTTTCAGGGTATCAGAATTTGATAATAATCAAAACTAAGCTCACCAGACCAGAGAGTGTGCTGCTAGAACATCATATCTTCATCAAACTGCAAGCTGGTCAAACGGTCAACAATTGTTTATCATCAAACTTCCAGTTGGTCAAATAGTCAACCATGCTATTTATCTTATATATCGTCTCCAGTATCTACGTCAATAGATAAAAATCGTGGTCTGACCGAACGCTTTTGACGAGGAAACGAGAAAGGAGTATCAAATCTTTCCCTACTTGTCTTATTAGGTCTACCCTCACTCATTCCAAGAAGCAATGAAGCTGCATACGCACAAAGGCACAAATTAGGGTGTTACTAAGCTTACAATAACGACCTAAATCTTTGAATAAACTGATTCTGGAAGAATAAAAACAACTTTGATGAGGCGTCAACATGTTATTTATAGGTTGAGTTGTTATTGTTGTCTTCTCATAACATTTAAAAGTATTTTTGTCATCCCACGAATTTTTGGTCGGTATTGGTACTTCGGTCTTAAGACTTAAGAGTGAACTATATGTGGGTGCCCTCCCCAATCCACATAAGCACATACATGATCCCTAAAAGAAATTATTTGACCCAATCTACAATAGCAACATTTTTATAGCAGCTTAAAAAGAAGAGTTGATGAAAAGGGTAATACCAGTATCTGCTAGCGTATCCAACTCACCATCCTTTGATGGTGGTTGCTGTCTCAAATTTAACCCACTGGTTGCGACGGCTGCAGTGGCAACAGGTTCACAAGGGGCTGTACTGCCACTGCCACTACCACCTAAACTAAGTGATATCCAATCATCACCCCTGAAACCATTTGACATAGCTGGCGGCTGATTCGGTAACTCAACCTGCTGTGTTGCTTCTGATGGTCTTGTGGGAAGAAATAGCTGCAGTGATGGATCATCACCACCAAAAGCCAATGGATTTTCAACCAACCCATTGTTTATATTCATAAATTGGCCGTGTGAAGAATCAGGGACAAGTGTTGCAGAACCCATGCGAGTTTCACCAGCCAACGAATAGCCACCAACACCCATTGATGTAGAACCGAGTTGACTGTGATGTAAGTCGACTAATCCGTCGGTGGGGTCCGCTTCTAAACCCATAAATTGAAAGCCTGGCCCACATGGATTATTAGAATGTAAAGACCAAAAATGACCCCCGAAATCATCATTGGTGCTTAAAAGACCGAGTTCGGGATGCGGCTCGGGAATTCCATGTGGGAGACTAGAAAAAGGAGCTACTTCACCATCTGGATTAATATTATTACTATTATTATAAATTTGTCCAGAAGAGACTAGGTTGTCATTTTCATCTTCTGAATCACTGAGAACAATAACTTCTGCCTCTCTCCCTGCTGAACTGATAATATTTCGGTCAATGTTGAGAGAGAGCGAATCGAGCTCAAGCCCATTAGGGGTAGAATAGTCAAATCGCCCACCACCCTCTTGATTGACACTAGTATCTTCACCATCTCTACCACTGCCAGTGGCACTGCTGCTCATATGAATACCGTTATGACCATCGATAAAGTTTTCTGGCAACTTACTATAAGAAGAAACTGAATGCAAATTTTCATTTCTTTCTTCCTGAATTCTGTTTTTATTTTTATTTATTCCAAGTTGAAATCCTATATTATGACCTTCAAAACCACTTTCATGTTTGACCTGTTTTAGGGCTTCTAACTTTGGTTTAGATTCCACTTCAATATGGGCACAAAGGGTTCCATCAGGTAAATGCCAGTGCCCAAGATCCCCTAGACTCTTTCGGTTATCATCTGATTTTGCCCGCCAAGAACCGTCTGGCTTCACCTCGATTTCAGTCACATCCTCCCCACAACTACGCATCTAAAAAAATTAAAGAAATAAAAATAAGAAGTCCAAACAGCATATCATCAAAGGAAAACAGAACAATCAAAATCAAAGATATATTCTCGTGTGCTACCTTAGATGTGATACGAGTGAAATATGGGTCAATAATGACATTCTCTAGAGAGTAGTTCTTGAGACAAATCGGGCATTGCCACTGCCAACGAACAGAAAGATTAAATATATAAAAATGACCGATAGAGAGGGTTTATGGAGTACAGGAAAGCTCTTATGAATTCATAAAAATGGCTTGCCTTACGAGACCGTTGATTCATTTCCACAAACACTTCAAGATCAAAACAGCCCATGTGAGCACAAGGTTTGAATCTTCCAGCTATTTTCATTCTTGAACCACTCATCTGTAGCATAAAAGACAAAGCAGGTGCAGGACTGCATGAATCAATGTCTATAATGCATTGAAGTTATCTATATAGGTCAGTTTAACATGTGCTAGGCGCTCCAAGGTTGTTAGGTCCCAATAGCCGAGGCGCACTCTCACATATGCGCGGCGTCACACTATGTACAACCAAATAAGTTTTATTTACAACCAGAAGGGGCGACACTTTTATCTGTTTTACATATCAAGTAACCCTTTCATAACTATTTCATCTATTTGGTTGTTTTTACATATCAGCCTCCTACAAACTCTAGTTTTGACCAATTTTAACCCAGAAGTGACGCGTTTTCACAACTATATAGATGAAGTGATGGCAGCTGCTTTGACGATTAATTTCTTGTGATTGGCCAAAATGATGAGGGAAAAAAAGAATTTAAGAAACACAAGCAAACTGGTTGTTCCTGACAAATATATTGATAACCATTCCAAAAGGGAAGCAACAATATTTTTTTCTTTTGACATATACATTAAACTAAATCAAAATCTTCAACTATTTGTCACTAATTTACTACAAACAAAAACAGTACACACAAGCAAAATAATGTGTTACTTACAGGGCAGCGTAGACTAACAGATATGTTGTCAGCAATAACCTCCAGATCGCTGTCACTGTCAGCATTGTCTGTGGCAGCTCCACCACCTACACAACGGCGAATACGTGCAAGGGCGTCTTCAAATCGCTCACCATCAGACTCTTTGGGTATAAGGTTGAGAATCTATTGGAGGTAGAATGACAAAACATGTATTAATTAAACAGAGCGCAGGAACTTATCTACTGCTTAATATAAAAATCTAGAGAATGAGAGAGTGGATTTGCAGATTAACAACAAATTTAAGCAAAATGTTACCCTTTCATGTCAAAATAAGAAACTGTGCATATTTTTTCAGAGTGAACTATTGTGGATAAAATTTTGACAAGCAGGTAATTTTTTTGTTATCTAATATTACAGCATACCCTCAATAAACGAAGAACCTTGCCATAGTAATAAATATTTCCGTCCCAACCCCCAATTGTTATTTTTGTTGTCGTTTTCAATATATATAAAATCTCACTAAACAAACCTTTTTTTCTGGACCTGAGATTCTTTATTTATCGAGGTATTACTGTATATGTTACACCCCTAAACTGTGTTAATGATTTAATGAATGCCCCAAATAACTTAGCTTGCAGATTCTTAAAATAGGCCCAAACGTTGAATTTGCGTCATGTGAGACACCATAATTACCTTAAAAAATAACAATAAAGGGAATATATACTCCAAGAACCACTACAAACCACAAAAGATGGCAAAGTGCTCATGTAGGATATATCTAAAATTCTCAAAAGAATTTACCTCCATTTAATACAACATAAGACATGGTAAATTGATAAACCTCATGTACTGCAATACTAAAGATAGCACCTTTAACAAATCAACATCCTTATTTGAAGGAGACCCCCACCTGTTGAACTGTGCGCCTTTTAACAATCCGTACACCAACACAAAACACACGTGAATCACGGCCTGTAAAGGTGATTTTATTAATTCCTTCTCGAGTGCATTGTGTAATCTGACCAAAAAAAAATACAATAAGTAACTTTCATATCACAAAAAACTTTAGAATAGCATCGGCAAAGCTTTAGAACATGGTTCACAATCAACTGTTATTTACAAAGGTTAAACTTACAATAGAACCTTCATCACGGCCATTGGCTCCCAACAACTGAGAATCAGGTCTATTTAATACATGTAGTCCTGAAAGGTAACATAGAGAAACAATAACACTAGTTTAAATTTTCTTAAAATCTTTGTTTCATCAAGTGAATGAAATTAAATAAAAAGCATACCATTGATTTGTAGCTCTGCAGATTGTGGCCATTGCATCCTAAAAGAAACCTTGTCATTCAGAAGCATACACCAGGCCTACATATATAACCAATCACATTTTGTTAACACATTAAAACAGATCATCTATGTTTATCTACAGCTATTAAGAGGAAAACTATTATCCCTAACCTGCACATCATACTCTTGTTTCACCAACAACTCCCTGTCTGCTCTTGTAAGTTGAAAAGTTTTTTCAACACTCTGCAAAGGATTTTTACTGAAACATGACAATCACAAATGTTATTTAATTAACCGCATTCTTAGATATGCAATAAAGCTCTTTCACAAAATGTAATTTAATTATTGACAATCACAAATGTTATTTAATCAACCGCATTCTTAGATATGCAATAAAGCTCTTTCACAAAATGAAGTCCAACTAGTTAATACACATGCCAAATCACTCAAAATATGTAAAAACGAAGATTTGCACCCTTCACCAACATGCCTTTTAAAAAAAAATAGAAAAGGAAATAGAGTGAAAGTTACCCATCTGTTGGGACATTAGCAATAACCAGCTTCACAGGAAGTAACGAATGTGCCACTGTAACCAAGAACCTGAATGTTTAAAAACATACTACAGTTATTATTTTTTTAACGAGCAGCATAGTTATCGATAGCGAATAGCGGTAAATAGCAACGGGCTACCAATATGCTACGTAGCGATAGTGATAAAATAGCGTCCGCTGTTTCATAAATAGCGATAAGGTATTAAAATATTTAAAAATATTTTTATGTACAGATTTACAAGTATAAGGACCAACCGTTTATATACGCAAACTAATTTTATACTTTCTATGTAAAATTTAGAAGTTTTAGGACCAAATGAAAGATAGAGGGGTTAAATGTGAAAATGGATAAAGTTATATTAACCCTAAAGAGTCTGAAACAGAGAAGATGCAGCCGCTTTTCATCCCCCCTTGTTTCCGGCAGAAATCACAGCAACATCGCCGGACGTCGCCGGAAGTTGCTATTTAATCGCTATTGCCCCGCAAAACACAAGATAGTGATGGATAGCCGATACACGATGCTATTCGCGATCGCTGTCACCGCTATTAATAAATATGGCGAGTAGGCAGTTAAAAGTGATAAACAGATGGGAAAGAAAACATTGCTGGAAAACAGAACCAATCAGATGAATTTATAAACTTGCAACTGGATTTTAAGTTTAAAGCATAGCTAACTTTTCAGAATGATTTTTTAAGTGACTTCATCTTAGCATATTTTAACTTCAGAGTGTTTGTACAACATAGAAAGAAAAGCAGATAGATCACCCAGTACCCACATTATTATTGTGTTGTGATACAATAGGGTGGTTAAGAGTATGCTATGCGAAAGTGTCGTGTGATACGGACCATAAATGGGTCCGAAATAGTGAAATACTCATCCAGCAGATTAAAATAAAAGTAAGCCATATAACTAGCAGCAGGATACCAATAATATTTTAACAGCGAACACCATACGGACCATAAATGGGTCCAAAATAGTGAAATATTCATCCAGCAGATTAAAATAAAAGTAAGTGTATCACAAGCAGCAGGGTACCAATAATATTTTAACAGCGAACACTATCAAATCTCTTTCTAGATAAAACTAAAATGGGAAAGCATGATAAACCCAACAAACGCAGAAATGTGAAATCAAAAGAATGACGACTTACGGATCTGCACGAGTAAGCCTACAAAGTTCACAATAAAAATTCGTAGGAGGTACTGATAAGATACCCTCCATGGGTTTCTCAGGGATAATAACACAAGCAATATGCTGCCAAACACTGCATCTTGGATCTTCACACTGAGGAAGAAAATCTTAACTTAGAAAATCTTAACACCAAACATCATCCTAGTAAAACACAACTATGTATATAAAGATAAAAAAGAGTTGCTGAAACCTTAATTGTTGAATCAGCATTCAGTGAACTTCCACATGGGCAGCGGACCTTTTCCACCTGTTGAGGTACTTCAATTTCCTCTTTATGTGGTGTACTGTTATTACTATCAGGAACACCCCGCCCTTTTGATGCCAACTCATATGCCCCAGAATCCTGCAGTTTCCTTGTGGCAAGGGAAAAGATGTCGTGTCAAAATTAAATGAACATTGAACAGGCAGCATAATTGGCACATATCAGCACCAAAATAGACAAGATCATATGATGCCACCCATAGTTGTTAAAAGCCATCGCTTCTAGCGCCTAGGCCCATTTTATAGGCAAGGCGATGCAATTGCGCTTTAAGTCGAGGCAATTGCGCTTTAATTCTCCGGGTGATCATTTACGCACAGATTCCGGCAAGATTCCCAAATTTTGAAGAGTTACTAGCCAAATTCTCTAAATTATGGCTATATTCTAGACAGATTTCTACTGTTATCTAAGGAAAACTACTTTTATACACTAATATTTTTAAAAAAATTGATACTAATTAGATGATATTAAATGTTATATGATAGCTTTTTTTATTTTATTTGAAGAATAGCATTATTTTTCTAATACATAATATAGTTTTACTTTTTTTTCTTTGTTCACTTTTTTTATCTCAGGCCCTCGCTTTTTCTGGCGCCTTGCGCCTAGGCCATAGGCGAGGCCTATGCGCCTTGAGTGCGCCTAGCGCCTTTGATAACTATGATGCCACCACCAGTTTGCCATATTACATAAGAGTGCACTTTACAGGGAGAATCAGTGTAAAGATTTGCACACCTGTAAATGTCATCAACTAATTTGGCAACTTCTTCCTTCCCAACAGCATTTCTCTTGGACCACATTCCTGATACTGCTGAACATAAAATACAAGTGCAAAATTCATTATTCACAATATGACTAGTAAAACAAAAGCAACACATAGAAGCAGCTCAGGCTATACCAACACAAATTGGAATCCAGAAAAGGTCCTTAGAAAGTAACACGCAAGAGCCATTGCAAAGCACAAGACAAGTAATTCAATATTATGCAGGTATATATACTTAGATATGCGTGTGTGTGTGTGTCTAAGAGAGAGAGAGAGAGGGAGAGAGAGGAAAGAATTTAAAAAAAAATGGAGTAACATTTACCTCGTTCATCGGAGAGAATAGCTAATATGCGGTCAATTAGATCCTACAGAACAAAAGTAAGAGAAATCAATAAAAAGGTATCTTAAGAAAATAATACAATAAATTCAAAAGATCATGATTAAATGCATGAAAATAGAAACCAAAATTGCTGCAAGTTGAAAGCAATTTAAGCTTTGTTAGTGATACACTGATACTATTGATATTGAGCAACATGAGAAGAAAATCCACATTTGGAAACAAACTAAAACCTTTGATTTACATGAGCAGCAACCTTGACTAATCAACAACAACAACAACAACCGTACCCAGGAAATCCCACAAATAGCGACGCTAATTAGTAGGGTCTGGGGAGGGTAAGATGTAGGCAAACCTTACCCCTATCTATAGAGATAGAGAGGCTGCTTCCAGAGAGACCCTCGGCTCGAAAAAAAAAAAACAGACAAACACAAAACACTAAAAAAGTAGTGAATGCATGACATAAAATAACACATATATATAAAAACTGCATAGAGACCATCCCTAAAAAAAAAGAAATTTTCTCCTAATTCCTAAAAATCTTTAACTTTTATCCTAAGCCTCCACGAATTCCTATCTTGGACCATATCCTCAGAAAGGTGCAATTCTAACAAATCTTGTCTAATCCGATCAACCCAAGTCAATTTGGGTCTGCCTCTACTCCTCCTCCCCTCCACCGTGAGGTGTTCCACCCTTCTGACTGGAGTTGTAATATGTCTCTGCTTCACATGACCAAACCATCTTAATCTCCCTTCCTTTATCTTGTCCGATATATTAGCCACTTCTAACCTCTTCCTAAGAACCTCATTTCTAATCCGATCTAACATAGTGTGGCCACACATCCACCTCAACATTCTCATCTCTGCCACTTCCATCTTTCGTAACTGTGTCTTTCTGATGGCCCAACAGTCAGTCCCATAAAGCATAGCAGGTCGAACTGCAACCCTATAAAATTTTCCCTTTAATTTAGTTGGGAACCTCTTATCGCACAAAACTCCAGTGGCTGCCCTCCACTTACACCATCCAGCCTGAATGCGATGTGCAACGTCACTATCAATCTCCCCGTCCCTTTGAACAAACGATCCTAAGTACTTAAACTTAGTTACTTGTGGGACCACATGACCTTCAATGGTGATCTGGGTGTGATCTTCGTTGATTGCCCCGCTGAAATCGCAGTGCATGTACTCCGTCAAAGAGAGTACCCAAAACACAGAGCAAATATGTTCACGATCTAGGTATTAGAAAAAAGAAATCCGCCAGATGATAACAGATGATAAAGCCCCACTTGCAGTGTGCGCATATAATGTATATATGCACTCATTTTAACTTTATTTTACTAATTTCGTGAAAATAACGTTAAAAATGACGGATGTTAATCATGCATCATGTGGTGGCGTTGGTAGCCAAAAGACATGGGGTACGCACCAATCGGGCTTGTCCCGATTGCAAAGTGTTATGTGCCTTATGTCCAACGATTGATGCAAAAACACCATCAAGCCGGGGGTCTCACTAGAAGCAGCCTCTCTATTCCCACAGGATAGAGGTAAGGTTGTCTACATCTTTCCCTCCTCAGACCCTACATTAGCTTTGCTATTGGCGGGATCAACTGAGTATGATAATGATAATGATGAATTCTACGATAAAACTAAACCATATAGCACAAAATGCAAGAACGAGGCATCAATAGTAGCTAGAAATGATTAAAAAAAATAGGAACATGTAAGACTTGTTAAAAAGTTTAGAAGCCTGAAATAATAGACCTTCAAGCCCAAGTATGAATGGCCCACTGCCTGTGGGGCTAAAACTCTGGATAAACAGATATTCACTTAGATTTTCAGGGCAAGAAACCATTAAAACATATATAAAATCATAGAATCTTCATCACACAATACCCTACACAGCTTAATGATGTCAGTCATCAGACTGAAACAATTTTCCATGCATTTTGCAAAATCCTACGGGGCGTACTAAAAGGTGAAAGTGGTAGACCAAAGCCCTAAAACCCATATCAGGAAGGCCATTCAGAACTGAGACATGCCTATTGAAATGACTAATGCAAGAACAAACAGCAAACAGAGAAAACCCGATTGTACCTGTTTCTTTCCTTGCTTGGAAAGACTTAGTTCAGTGAGGATGCCCTTCAGCTCTCTTATCCGAAGATGAGCCAATTTTTCCTGTTGAAAGATCGAATGAACATGAAACCATTGCAGATTGAAGCAATTAGAATTTAGCGTAATTCGTAAAAAAGCTGGTCTAAGCATGTGTAATTTCCTGAACAGCTAAACATAAGCATGTTGCAACTGGCAGTCTGTCGAAGACAAATAACAAAAGGTCCTAGATATTCAACAGAACAAATTGGTATGTATGAAAGGTTTTTAAACAGATTATTCATCTTCTTTGGTAATAATCTCATGAAATCAGCAACATGACCAAATATAATCCAATTCAAACATTGGCCTTAATATCCAAGATGGAAAAAATCAAGAGCCATTTTAAACAAATCAATACATCAAGATAATGAAACTTAACATGATAAACTCCAAACCTTATGTTTCCAAAATAAGTAACAAAGCATGTCATTATTATCCTACACGCACTTAATAATTAATAAGAAACTGAGGTGATGACGCATAAAATCTAGTGTCATACTCCCGAATCCACCTATATTCTCAATTCACCACAGAAACATAACATATATGTCTATATGATATATCCTATTCCTAAATCTTAAAAAGCGAGTTTCAATTGTACGTTAAACAGCATAAAAACTGAAAACACCATAAACTCTATGATAGAAATGTTACAATCTATAATAGTCACAGTCAACACTCAGCGGTCAATTTCTCTTCAAGAAAATAGACAGCACACGTAATATCTACCATCATATTAAACCAAACCAATTAAGTTATACATTCCAACTCCTATTTCCAAAACAACTAACAAAGCATGTCAAGATCATCCTACACATCACCACTAAATTGTAATGATGCAGCATAAAATATTAAAATCTAGTCTCATACTCCACAAACATACCATATAATATATATATCCTAAAGCTCAATTGTACATTAAACATCATATAAATATCATAAAATCGGAGCAGTAAACACTAAATTGTAATGATGCAGCATAAAATATTCACCTATATCCTAATATTCTCAAATCACCTGAGAAACATAACACATAAAACACCATAAAATCATCCAATACACTCAAAATTGAAACAATACCTTGCAACTCGATATCAAATCCATCGTTACCAGCATACATATATCGTCTTATCCACGTCAGCAATAGAAACCGATCATCTGCTTCAAGTAAACCAACGACTGAATACTGATCCAATCAAAACTGTTCACACACGCATCAGAACCTTAAAAAAAATTATTGATTATAATTGTGAACATATACGATTTGGTTGAATGAAAAATCCTATATATTTACTGATTAAATTACTTACGTGAACTAAAAGAATTGGGCGAAAATTAGAGAGAGAGAGAGAGAGAGTTTTAGGAAGTCAGGAGCAATACGCCGCCAACGTAAGTTTCTCTCTCATCGATTATTTCGCTTTTTTGACTGAAAAAAAAACAGAGCAGGAAGGAGTAGAATAAGGTAGCGTTTGGTACGAACGATTCAAAGGTGGAATGGAATAAATCATTCCTAAGGGTGCAAACGAGCCGAGCAGCTCGCGAGCTACTCGAGCTCGGCTCGGCAAAAAGCTCGAAACGAGCCGAGTTTTATCGAGCTTGAGCCTAAAACAAAGCTCGTTTATTTATCGAGCTCGAGCCTGACATGTGAAGCTCGTTAGGCTCGTCGAGCCTTATCGAGCCTAGTATAATATTAGTTTTTTTTTAATATTTAATAATATTTATCATTCATTTAAAGTTGTTTAGTAAACGAGCCTCGAGCCCGAGCTTCACTTATCGAGCTCACGAGCCTAAATAAACAATTATTTATATTATTTTTATCTAATATATTAACTAATAAATACTAAACGAGCCGAGCCCGAGCCGAGCTCGAGCTTGAGAAATTATAAACGAGCCGAGCTCGAGCTTTGAAAACAAAGCTCGAATCGAGCCGAGCTCGAGCTCGAGCTCTTATAACTTAATCGAGCTCGAGTTCGAGCCTGGTCGAGCTCGGGCTCGGCTCGGCTCGTTTGCACCCCTATTCATTCTCATGTAATGAAATTAAATATGTTTGGTTACCATGTAGTAATGGAATAGACCATTCCATAAGGAATGGGATTCCTTCCATTTTAAGAATTTTCATTCCTTGATAAGGTGGTTTTTTTTTTCATTCCTTCAAGGAATGGAAACAAATATATTATTATTATTATTATTATTATTATTATTATTATTATTATTATTATTATTATTGTTATTATTGTTATTATTGTTATTATTATTATTATTATTATTATTATTATTATTATTATTATTATTATTATTATTATTATTACAACCCACCATCGTTGTCATCATCCAACCACCACCGCCTATTGCCGCCACCCAGGACCATTGCTACCATCGACGTAACCCACCATTGTCACCACCGTCCAACCACCACAACCACCTGCGTCACTGCCACCCACTACCTCCACGACTGTCATCGCCACCACCACCCACCGTCACTGCTGCAACCAACCACTGCCGTCGTCGCCCACCCACAAATCGTCACCGCCATCGCCCACTGCCACCACCACCGTTGCCGCCTCCACCCACCACTACTGTCACTGCCGCCACCCATCACTCACTATCGATTTTATATTTTCGTTATTTCTTACATACCAAATAACACAAAGTAAGAATTCATTTCATTCCCACATGATAACCAAACAAGACATGGAATGGTAATGATCCATTCCATTACCTCTCCCATTCCATTACCTCTTCCATTCCATTCCCTCTCTCATTCCATTACCCCATACCAAACAGACAGTGGTATGGATCACTAATTATATATGACTTGAGACTTACAAGTTCAAGCTTTGAAGGATATTAGGTTTTACTGATTATTCACTAAGTGCCTTCAAGTAGATGGTTGGTTGGGTTTTCCATGATTTGTGGACCTGAATGACCGGATGCCCTATCGTATCATGAATTCGTCATAAAGGTATTTTTACAGAAGCCCGTGACGACGTTGTTAGTTAATTTTTGTTTTTATCTTTATTATTAATATACTAAATAATAATCTTATGAAATAATATTGTTAAATCATAATTTCATGTTTATCGTTTGTTTATTTAATATTTATTTTCCTAAATAACTCTTTTTATATTTTCGCTAATATAAAAATATTTAATATTTTATCGATCCAACATATGTAATATTAAATTTTCTAATCTAATAACAAAAAAAATGTTATAACCCGTGTGATACACAAGCTTCTAATGAATTCTTTACACTAAATGAAACTGTAAATGAGAGTTATATTTTCATTCAAAACATAATGGGAAATTGGATTTTAACACCCTAAACTATTGACAATTGGCCGCTAACGCACTGAACTACAAAATTGAACAACACCGCACTGTACTTTCAACTTATTGGCCTGTATCACCCTCAGACTAACCATGGTTATTTTTTGCTGACATGGCATGGTAACGTGTCCATTTTGCTGACGTGGCATAGGGAATAAGCTGACGTGGCATGGACACATCATCTGCCATGTCAGCAAAAATGGACACATCACCATGCCACGTCAGCAAAAATTAACCATGGTTAGTCTGAGGGTGATACATGCCAATAAGTTGAAAGTACAGTGTGGTGTTGGTCAATTTTGTAGTTCAGTGCGTGCGGCCAATTGTCAATAGTTGAGAGTGTTAAAATCCAATTTCCCAAACATAATAGATCAAAACCAGTCATTTCTAAAAAGCTACACCTTCATGGCCACCTCTTCAATCACCCTCTGCAATAGTAGCTTCTGCATCTGCTCCTCATCTAAACGTGCATTCTCTCTTTAATATACATTTTCATTCTTATTCACATAATTAAAATTGTTACTTTCTTGCTACAAGTACAAGTTAAACGGACGTGAAGGGTTCTTTGCAATTTGGTTTAATTGATAGTAATGAACATGGGTTGGATTCTATGGTACTTACGTCCACTTTACGATCGTGAGTTGGATCCAGTTGTTCTGAAGTTCGGTTTTTGATATACTAAAAAAAATTACATATACTAAGAATGTGGAAACATTGTATGGATACTACATCAATAGGTTTGTCGTGTTGTTTGTACTTTGATTGATGGGCATTAAATGAGTGTTTCGGGTTTTAATTTTACGTGTGGAATGGTTTGGTTGTAGGTCGAATGTTGGCTTTATAATTGGGCATGAAGTGTTTGACCCGGATAAAAATGACCCAAGATAATGAATTGGATGTTAAAACTTAAAAAAAAAAATTTATGTTATTACATGTATGAAGTGGTAGATTTTCTTTGAATTTGTTATTACATGTATGAAGTGATAGATTTTCTTTGGATTTGGGATCTTGTAGGCAAAGTTAGCTTAACAACCATTTAATTAGTGTTTGTCGGTAAGAAATAGGGATTTTATGATAAGTTTTAGAGTGAAGTATGAAGAAGACACATTTGGTTATGTTTCTTCTTTGGTTTTTTTACTTATTGTCTTTGCTTCTCAAATCTCAATTAACATGTATGTTGTCATTGAATTTAATGGGCTTTGGGGTTGTGCACACCAACTTTTGATTATAGTACTTCGATAACAAATTCAATTTTTTTTATACTACTTTTCCAGGAAATTTATAAATTATGTCTTCATTTCCAAATATAATGTTCAACCTATCATTTATGGCATGCAGAGCCGTCCCAACCATCTTGGGGGCCCTAAGCGGATTTTTTTGGGGGGCCCTTAACCTGTCATTGTCGGTTTAGTGTTTATAGGTAGATCATTACTTAGCGGTTCATGGCTTTGTCAAGTTTTTAGATTTTGAGCACTACTAGAAAAAAGGCCTTTCTTGACACGCATTGCGTGTCAAGAAAAGGGTCTGATGACAAGAAAAAAAACGTCAAGGATGGCAGTGTCATAAATTTAAGATGACATATTTTCGCGTGTCATCTGTTTATGACACACATTTATGACAACATTTATTGACACACGTTATGACACTTTTTAATGACACACATTTTTTATGACAGTTTTTGTTGACATTTTTTCGACACATATTATGACAGGAATTTATGACAGAATTTTATGACGTTCTTTTGTGTGTCATAATTTATTAATCTAAAAAAAAATTCCTGTAAAATTACATATTTACCCTCCTGGATTTATAGCCATTTTATTATATGCAAAATAATTAGCAAACTAATAACAAAAACATCATTTCATTATATAAAACATATTTATCAAATTACAAACTAATCCGATACAACATTTAACATTTACAAATGAGCTGAACATCTCTCTTATGGAGACTAGAATGCAAGTCCTCCCAGGCATGAATGCCACTCGTATCAAAATAGTTTCCTGTTCCTTTTTCCCCGATCAGTGGACCTATTGCAGGCACCCAAAATAGTTTGTTGTTCCTTTTTCCCTGATCAAGTTAACAAGTCAAGGTGATTAACAAGTCAAGGTGATTAGGTCAAAGTTGTAAAGCGCAGAGATTAAAATTTAAGGGAAAGAATGGTCTTACAATGAACTTTGCTACCAAAAGAAAAGTCAAGGAGGAAACTCCTATCAGTTTAGTTTGCAGTTCCACTGAAGAACAAGAAAAATTTCAAATCAGTAAAACTCAATGATATTAAGCAACCGGAGTTGGCATATCTCAACCCGTACTTCCCATTACTATCTCGCCATGCTAAAAATTATAAAAACAAAAGCTTGACTCGCCCCATGATGTGCTAAGTTGATGACAGAACGTCAAAACGCATGAGAGCAACTATATCAGTCTTTTTTGTGAAACTAGGTAGATTCTTCGCACGCTTTGCGGTTTAACAATATAACATACGAGTTTTAGCATTGTTACATGACTACTTACACCAGCCCCCCCGAGGAGCGCGGGGAGATACCACTAGTTAAGTTCATTAACATACTTCCTTATGATCTCAACTAGTGATTTACCCGCCGCGAGTTGCGGCGGCGCGCGGCGGGTGGTACTTCGTGTTACACGTGACGCGTTAAACGTCGTGTTGTGTTAAGATAGCATACCATACGCCAACTAAACTAGTAACATTATTTGTGAACGCATTGAGTAATATAATAGAGAAGTAAAATTTGAAATAACGGTACCGTACTTCAAGCAGGTCATGAAATTGCTTGTATTCATGGTCTTTTGCGCCTCATTTGTGATCATCCACTCCATATATGTTAGTGACATATGAACAATAAACAGAAAACTTTAAGATTTATTGGTTAAAGAAATGGAGGAACTCTGTAAGGTTGGAAAACACCAAATTGTATAGTGTATCCAGTGATTACCTTATCCATGAATGAAAGTATATCCACCCCTGTTAAGGAACAACAAAGTGCAGAGTCATGTTAAGGAGCAATAAATTGCAGAGCATAAATAAATCAAGTTAACAATTATTTCGTTGTCACAGTTGGTTAGTAGAGTTCTCATTTTCTTCTTGGTGATTCCTATCACCGTTAAAAAGATCGCAGAAATAATACAGATTACTTAAAGACAGTGTACAAAATAAAATCTAATATATAAACACACCACTCTTAAAAAAATTAATGCTATAAGTATTAGACTATCAGTATAGAATATTTTTATTGGAAAAACATTCTTACATTCCATGCTAGAATCTTAATAGAGAAAGATACACCTTTTATCAGAAAAAAAAAAAAAGAAAAAAGAAAGAAAAAAAGAACCAAATATCAAAAGAAGTGGACATGAACTACACTACTAAACTATGTTAACGGGTTTTAACCGACTCCTTACACAATTCAGATCATAAAAATCATCGGCATCATCGAACTAGACTTCATACCCGACATAATCATATAATGACCCATCTAACTAGACTTCATACCCAACATAATCACATATTACAGTCAAAGTACCTGTGAGGATATGTTGCCCATTCCAACCATCATCACACCAATGTGACGGGGACGACCCACAATACTGGGGAACACAGCCCTTGGTGCATCGTCTCCTGCAAATCCAGTGTGTAATAACAAAGCCCTTGGCGAGTTTAATATCATTCTAGTTATTATTATTTAGTTTATCATTTATATTGAAGTTTGTTTGTTACAATTTTATATCAAGTTTGAATATTAAGATAGTCATTGACGTAAATCACTTCACAATTCACAAACTCAATCATAAAAAACAGTTATATATAATAAAAACTTCAATCCTACACGGTTCGGGTTCCAGATCATCAAAAACTTTAACAAAAATGAGTAAATTGTTACGGCCGGTAGGATGTAAGCAGTGAAGATAATCCATATCTCTATGAAACTCTTCACAAAAGCGTCTGCTTAAGCTGATTGGATCCTTGGTTTTAAAAAGCGCGAAACGCACAAAAGCGACGAGGTCTAAAACCGAGGCGCAAAGCGCAAAAGCGGTGGGCTTTTCGTACGCGAGGCGCAAGACAATTATATAATTTTTTTTTATATATGCTATAGGTTTTTAGCATTATTTACTCAAAATATAGATGCAAATAAGGTATATATATGATTTAACTAAAATGTACAACATTTTTAGCTACATGTATAACACTTTTAAGCACAAAAACAGCATGTGTACAAAAAGCGCGCTTTTCTCGCTTTTTTTCTTGCACTTTGTGCGCTTTTCGCGCTTTTCTTGCGCTTTTCGTACACTGCTCGCCTAGGGTTACATAAGGCGCACGGATTTGCGCCTAGGTGCGCTTTGCGCTTAAGCACGCCTCAAGCGCACTTTTTAAAACATAGATTGGATCATCTCCCAATTGAACTGCTCTAGCAATTATGGTTATTTCTGTTTTAGCTGTTCAACTTTTAGAAACCAAAAACACAGGAGTACACTTTATTTTCATTTCTATTGAAAAGGCCATGATAACATTTGACCAGAAAGCTAATGGGGCTACATGTAATCACATCTTATAATACAACTCAAGACATTTAAACTTGTACTTTGGTCTTGGCAATGTATAGGGCCTAAAATGGAAATCAGCACAAAGTATGTTACGTTTTTAAGACTTGGAACCTGCTTAGTGAACTAGCCCTTTAACCTTTTAATTTTAATTTGCTTTCCAAATTAGGCATTTGAAGTTACGTATATATTATTCCCATAATTCATTCCAAACCCCCCAAGAACAGCCGAACCACCCAAACGTCAAATTCTCATAAAAACAGCAGCCCAAAGAAAAGCAATTGGCAACGAATGGACGAATAACATAATTGAATTATAAACAGATACCTACCTGCATTATAAAAGTTTTTCCACTACCAGTAGCTCCATAAGCAAAGACAATAGCATTGAATCCATTGACAACAACAAGAATCAAAGACATGACCTCTCTTTCAAAGATCTCCCTCACACTCTTCTCTTCTTGCCCATAAAACGAATCCAGTTTATAATTCTCATTACGACTGCAAAAAAAAAAAACAAAAAAAAAAAAAACAAAGGTTTCTTTCTTTATAAATCCAACAAAATTACCATGAAATTATTATTATTATTATTATTATTATTATTATTATTATTATTATAATAATAAAGAAAAGATACCAAGAGTAGGGATCTTTGAGATGCACAGTAACTTCAGAAGCAGGTGAATCAAGGGATGAGATACAAGGAACGAAGTGAAGAGACCCATCTTGAGGCAAGAAGGGACGAACGCGGGCTATAACCCGAACCATAGAGGTCGATTAATTGGGAGAAGGTTTAGTTGGAGTGCAGAGAGTTGAATTAATTGTGGAGTTGCCATCGGATTGATTGGAAAGCCACGGTCAGGGAGGAAGTCAGGGTGGGATATTGACGGGAGGAGAGTGTGTAGATGGGAGTGAGGCGGTGTGTTGAAAGAGAAATGAAGAAGGCGGTACAGGTTAGGGTTTCTCTAAACGGAGGTGGAGGAGATTAGAACACGTAAGAGAAGCAAACACATGGTAGGATATCAACCATTCAGATTTATGGGGAAATGTGAGCAGGAGAGAATTAGGTGACAGAAAACCTTGACACACTTATTTTAAAACTGTCATGCTTTTTATTTTATGACGGAAAATTATTGACATGTATAAAAAAATGTCAAGAAATTATAATTTTTTTATCAAAGATGACATTTTTTTTATGACATGCACTTTTGCATGTCATTAAATAGGGAATGTCATAAAAAAAGTGTCAAGAAAGGGTATTTTTGTAGTAGTGGAGCTAAGTTACAAATTTTTGCAGGAATCATTTCTATGATTCAAAGCAAGCTTTCCATTTTTTTAATAACAATACTTAAATACATAGACAGGAGCAGTGGCGGATTCAGAAATTTTTTTAGGGTGGGCAATTTACGGGTCAACTGAAAATGGGACGGATGAAAAAAAAAAGAAATAGTGAAAAAATAACATAGTTCATTACATACTTAAAACATAATATTAAAATACCACGATTACAATTGTCCTCTACGTGTTTTCATCTTTTGAAAACGCTCGATTACCTCTTCATCAGTAACATTGAGAAGTTCGTCAACTTCTACAGCACAAATTACGCAAGTGTTTAAGAAATCATCACCAATACGATTTCGCAAACTTGACTTTACACGTTTCATTGCCGAAAAATATCTCTCAACAGATGCGGTTGCAACAGGCAAAACCAATGATAGCTTTAATAGTCGATAGACCAATCGATAAGATAGATGTTTCCTAGTCTCCACCATCGCTTTAGCAAGGTCAGCGACACCATTCAAGTTTGCAAACTTTGTGTCTTTTAGAACACTATGCTGATACAAGGGAAGTTGATGCCTAAGCGTAATCTTTGCTTCATCATCAAAATCATATGGATAGAACTCACTCAACTGAAGTAACTTTGATGTGTCGAATTGAGATAAAGAGTCACGCGGACTCAAAGCCGCCATATTTTTAAGTAACTCCATGTTTACCTCGTTAAAACGATCACCAAATTCTTGAAGTAACATATCCAGAATAGCGTTAAAGCAGTCAAACTTAAAATGATGTTGATTGGTGATTTTGTTCCTGTGTCTCCGAGACGCAGCATAATCTTCCGTCATGTTCAAAATTTGAATATCATGCTTTCTACAAAAAGTAGATGCCTTTTCTAAAACTTGATCAAATCCATGTTCTCTAAAATTTTGCATGACTGCTTTGGTTGATTCCACCAATGAAACTGCTTCTAATATCTCTTGATCTTTCTTTTGAAGTCCTCTTGATAAACTGTCCGTGAGCCCTAAAATGTGCAACATCAAATGCAGATAAAACACAAATTCAAAAGTTTCAAAATATTGTGAAACACCATTTGCTTGACTTCTACTATAATCATTAGGGCATTCTTTTACGATATATTCAAGCAACTTAACAATGGTTGGAAACAAATCAACCAAGCGCATTAATGTTTTGTAGTGAGAATTCCACCGTGTATCACCAGGTCGTGCAAGAGAAAGCTCTTGATTTAACCCACTTCCAGTTTTAATTAACCCACTATTAATGGCTTTTGCTACTCTTTCTCTCTCAGTCTCTCGAATAATATCACTTCTTTTACAAGAAGCACAAACCACGTTCATCAACGTGGCAACCTTCTCAAAAAAACTTGCAACACCCAATTGTTTTTTTGCAACCTTCACAACCACCAACCGAAGCTGATGTGCAAAGCAATGCACATAATAAGCCGATTTATTTTCATCTAAAATCTTTGCCTTCAACCCATTAAACTCACCACGCATGTTGCTTGCTCCATCATAACCTTAACCTCTTAGCCGGTTCAAACTCAAGTTATGTTTTGCGAAAAAAGTGTCAATAGAAGACTTCAAACATAAAGAAGACTAGTAAATTACCCCGCGCGTTGCAGCGGTTTTTAAACGTGACTAAGTACGTAAAGGTAACCCAAGTTAAAAATTAATGTTTTTACCAAAATGGTAATTTTAAATTAAAAGTATTTGATACATAAATCAGGATATTAAGTTTTCTTTTAGTAAGTTGTAATATACTGAGAGAAGGAGATAGAATTATTGGCAACAAATACATATATTATATGAGGTTAGACATCATGCTTTAAAGAGTTATACAATTCAACAAACAAAAAAAAGACAAAAATGTCCAATTACTACAATGTTTATAAGCTCCAACAAAGCCTAATAGAACCATCACAAGCATTGCTTGTTATTATTAAATAGATGTGTAGAACGATTTAATGAAAAGCTTGGGTTTTATTGAAGTTGAAGCCTAATAGAACCATCACAAGCATTGCTTGTTATTATTAAATAGATGTGTAGAAAGATTCAATGAAAAGCTTGGGTTTTATTGAAATTGAATTAGAGTTTAATTAGGTGTTATGAATAGGGGTTACATGTTGAAATGGATATGAAGTATGCATTATACATATATACAATAAGCATTATAGGTTGTACACAAGGGCATAAAGGGAACAAAATGACCAAATATTGAAAATTTGTGAAGGGACTCTTCAACTCCCATCTTAAAAATTGTGTAAAATTACCTTCTTACCTATCTCTCCTCCTTAATAAGGTAGTAGAGATGTTTCCATCACATGCACAATTCCCACAAACCTCTCTTTGATAACTCCACGTGTATCAACATATCTTAAAACAATGGCCATTTGTTCCTTATTAGATACATCACTAGACTCATCAACTAATAATGTGAACACGTCATCACCAATTTCATTGAAAATACGTTTAACCACCATCTCTTCAAAACAATGAGCAACATCCTTTTGAGTACTTGGACACAAATATTTATTATTTCCCGAAGCTTTTGGTAACTTTCTTGGTTCCTCATTTTGACTTATGATTAAATCCATTAATTCTAAAAAAATACCTTTAAAACTTGAAGTTTCACTCTCATCATGTCCTCGAAATGGTAATGCACATTTCAAACAAAACCTACAAGCTTGAATCGCAGCAGTTAACCGAATTCGATTTTCTATCCTCACAACATCATCTTGTTTATTAATAGCAACGACAATAGACCGGTCTTGATTTACTAGATCTTCACATTTTTGAAGGGCTTTATGATGAAAACTATCAACATCACCGGCGTGTTTATCAAATCTTGGATCTTTCCAGTTTCGATAGCCTGTTGTTAAAAACGCATCCCGCCCACCTTCATTAGCCATCCCTATTCCAACATAATCTCTACATAAATAACAACATAAGCAGTAGGCTTTGTCTGCTTTTACACTATACTCTAACCAACTTGGATAATCATCAAACCAGGTAGCCATAAAACGCCGGTTATATTGTCCCTGCTTTGTTTGTGGAAATTTATGTTCACGTGGTTGGCATGGTCCTTTTAACCAATACTTTCTCCTTATTTCATCTCTCTGATTTGGATGATAATCTATAATTCTTATTCTATCAGCAGGATCCCAAGGAAGATTATCCAAATCAATTAACTTAGGCATCGAAGGAGTCGACATGGGTCTCATATTACTACTAGATGGAATTTCACTCGAGAATGGAATTTCATTTGAAGATGGAACTTTTCGTTTTAAGAAACCGTTTAGAGTTGCTACATGAAAAATAAATATAAATCAAGTTATCAATTTACGCCAACAAAACAAGTAATCATCTATCAAGATTCAAGAGATAAAAAAACTCACCTTGTTTTACTTTGCGTGAAGACATGACTAAGACACCAAATAATCAAATCACGAACGTCCAAATGGTCCAACGCGAAGCAATATATCACAATCTAAAATACGTATTTACGTGAATTAACAACTAATATGGATCCAATCAAGTTATCAAATATAATATATTCATATCAAATATCAATAATCAACTTTAAGATTCAATTTAATTTATCAGATTAACAATAAAATTAAAGGTATTCAAAATATTTATAAAATAATAAAAAATAATTAACTCATAAATCAAGATATATAAAACTTACGATTACTAGTTAATAATGATGAAGAAGTCAACCCACCAAAATCAAAATTCCGAATCAGTGAGCGAAAAAAAATGTGGGAAGTGGAGATTATGATTAGGTAGGTATAGATAATAGATGGATACGGCACGATGATCGGGATATTGAAAACGAAACGTTGCATAATTGCAAAGTCTAGGCTGCAGCATATTAAAATAGATTGTTGGGCTAGGGGTTCTGGGCTGAGGTTAGTTTTTTTTTTTTTTTTGTTGGGCTATATCATAATAAGATAAGTACACTGGGCTGGAACTAATAATAAATATATTGGTGGGCTGCTGGACCTAGGGTGTGTGATACCCCGAAAATTCAGGTTCTCACTTTAACTAAACTCTAGTTACATTCCTTGCATTATACTTAACTAGGGTTAGTTAGATAAGACATACGTGCATAGTTATGAGTCAATGTGTGATTGCATGATTAGTGAACCTCGGACGTTGGTGAATAATAAACTTATGGGTCTCGGTGATACCTGACAAACTTATGTGAAAACCATACGTGATTATGTGAACCTAAACCGAACACGTTAATAGAAATCATTAAAAGTGGAGCATGAGGTTGATTAGGGTCTTAATGCATGGGGTTACACTTGTTACGGTCCGAAATAACGAAAACGTCGAAGGATAACGCGTCGGGAGGCGAAACGAGGCAAAAGCGCGCCACCCGGACCTGTGAGCGGCCGCTCACAGGCTCCGAGCGGCCGCTCGAAGCTATCTGACGGGTTTAACCGCCTCAAACTCATATATAAGCATCCTTAACCCCCATGCAGCCCTCATACTCAACCCTAATCGCCCCCTTACTGCCCCACACGAATATTTCACTCCAAAAACTCCTGCTAAGGCTCAAGATCATCAATTGGGAGGCTCCAAGGCGCGCGATTGATTGATTTGAAGAGCTAAGGGTATAACTCATGATTTCTTACGCTTTTTACTTTATGTTTTATTGTAAAAATCATATAACAAGTTTGTCCAGGTCTGAATGGGTTTAATAAACATTAAAACATGAGTCTTTTTGAAGATTAAATGGATTAAACCTATTGATAAACGCGTAGTAACATCATAGGATGCTTGTTGCGCAAGTTATTGGTGTTTTGATCCTAAAAGCTTTGATCTTGACATGTTTGATAATAGGATCTGATGGGAATAGGTATTAGGAAAGTTGTATGATGATTATTAGGTGTTATTGATTGATAATATGCAACTAGGGTTTGATATAATTGATAATATTGCACGATCAGAATCTGGACAGATTCTGAATGTCGACTTGTAGGGTCTGTTTCGTGGCTTGAAAATAAGTGGTTTGATCGATTCTTTGCATGATTGTAACGTACAAGGTCTTAGCTTTTCATAATGGGCAAAACCATCGAATTTGGACATCGTTTGAGTCGTTTTTGGAATTTTAATTGATTAGGGATCATATCAGATTTTCGGATTTGTAAATTGGGCTAACTTTAAATGGTCATAACTTGAGATTTACAAGGAGTTAGGTTATGAAATTTTTACAGTAGGTCAATACTGGAAAAATAGAGCTTTTCCAAGTGGATTCATCTCGTTTGGATGAATACACAATTTTTAAGAATTTTCCTACTAAACTGACCTGTTGAGGAAATTTTCTGAACACTGCTGTGTTGTACGAATTTTTATAATTTTTGTGTTAGGAATTAAGACAAAACAAAAATAGGTATTGTCGAGTGAATCCCAAATAAAATTCAGTAAAAATTTGGGACTCTGATTCATTCGTTAAGTATTTTAAATAAATTCGTTTTGGTGGCGCACAATCTGTCCTGAAAACACAGATTGTGTATTATGTGCTTATGTGATTACTTGAGGTCTTAGGTGATCTAAAATTGACATATAACAGAAGTACACATGTTTATGACACATACGGGCTGTAGAAACTAATTATAACCAACTCATTCACCAACGAGTCCGTAGGGTTTACTATTGCATGTAGAATCACTAGGCGTCGCATACACACTTTTGAACATTAAAACGCCTTGGACAAACGAGTTATATGGTGTAATGATGTTACGCCTATACTCACGTAGTGACACTGTTATTAGGGTGTCGGTAGCATATAATACTTGCTGTTCGGATTCTTTGCTTACGCGATAAGGTGAGTTTCACTACTCTTTTCTCAAAAGCATGCGTCTCGGGTTGAGACCACTTACTTAACGTTTCTAGTCCGGTTTGGGACTACTTTTACACATCCCGGGTTTGGGGTGCATGGTTCACGTGGTGAATCTATTTTTACTAATTCATATATATGTCCTTGATGAACTAAACCAAACACATCTTTTAAGTCCTTCAAAATACCGAATCAATTGCCGGTTGGGCAAGCGGGTTAATTAGTTGATAGCGCTGTTAGGTCTAACAAACCTCACATCGTGCTGGGAGCACGGATGTGAACTATTAGCTTCAAACATAATCATTGTCGATGGACAATGATGCAAGGCATCCTTATCCCGGTTATGGGAACTTGTTCATTAGTAGTTCGGTATTCGCCGGTTTTAGTTATCATGAGTGGGCTAGCTACCCCTGACATTTGAATTAGCTGTTTACTTGTGGCCAAGGAGGCCGACGTTCTTACTTATTGATATGTGGTCTGGGAGACCGACACTTTCATTTGGTTACATGGTTTGGGAAACCTACGCTTTTACTTACTCACCTACTTTACTTAGTGAACTCACCAACATTGTTTGTTGACCCACGATTTACATGCTTTTGCAGGTAGTTAGCTTCCGGTGCCAGGATTAGAAAGCACTGTACACTTCACTGCATTTGGGCTCTCGGGCATACACATAAATTATATATTATGCTTTCGTATGGTTTTAATTTGGGTGCGTTGTTTTGCGCATGGTTTTAAAAGGTTTTAAATTTGGTTTACGCTTCCGCAGCTTAACTAAACTTGGTTTTTGAAAACGAACTAAATGGTTTGGGCATTTAGAGTTCGTTCCTGTGACTTATGGCTATGGGATCCTGGTATGTCACGCGCCTCGCGGTATAAACCCCGCAGTGGAAATTTGAGGGTGTGACAGGGTGGGCAGAAGCCCACCCTTCCAATACATTGCATCCGCCCCTGGACAGAAGGCAAAGAAGTTGTATTCTTATAACATTATGTTCTACTTTTTTACTTGATTTCAAATATAAAATGCATAACATCAATTTGAATATGATGATAAATAATAATAATCAAACAAGTAGTTAGATAAGCAATAAAAGACAGTTGGAATAATAATAATAATAATAATAATAATAATAATAATAATAATAATAATAATAATAATAACAGTAATAATATATGGCAGTGAATAAGAATATAAAGTCAATAAACAAATTTGAAACCGCCTACTTACTTCTTCCCATACCTTTTTTAGGTGCTGTTTGTTTTTTCTGCAGGAAAAGGTCTGCAGTCTGCGGACCACATCTGCAAACATCTGTAGAAGAAGAGGTGGATAGGCCTGTAAACGAACCGAACGTTCATGAACTGTTCGTGAACTATTCGGCGGGAAGTTCGTTTATGTTCGTTTATTTAAATAAATGAACGAACACGAACACAATTTTTTGTTCGTTTAATTAAGCGAACGAACATGAACACACCCTTTGTTCGTTCATTTATGTTCATGAACGTTCGTTTATGTTCGTTCATTTATGTTCGTTCAATTATGTTCGTTTATTTTTATTCGTTTATGTTCACTTAATTAAAATTAACTTTATTTTTATTATTTATTTTCTTTTGTTAAGTATCTTAATTCATATGTTCTAAAAATTTAACCTTAAACCTAATATTATAACCATATCACTTATCAGCCGCTATCCATACTTCACAGTCACACCTCCCTTCTTCTACTCCCGGTCGACCACCTCCACAGACCCGCCTCCACTCTCCAGCCTAACAGCGTCGCCGTCTCCCTGATCCCCGTCTCCACAGACCATAGCGCCGCCGTATTTCTCATCCCCGTCATTTGGTTTTGGTTGCACTGTGATGAATCATTATTAACTTGTTTTTGTTTGTGTTCGTTTATGTTCATGAACAGTTCGTTTAAGTTTTAAATGAACGAACATAAACGAACACGGACACGACAAATTTCTTAATGAACGAACACGAACACAAAAATGTGTTTAATTATGTGTTCGTGTTCGTGTTCGGTTAAAGTTAAATGAACAAACACGAACACGCCTGTGTTCGTGTTCATTCGGTTCGTTTACAGGCCTAGAGGTGGACCAAAGGTCTGCAGTCTGCAAGAAGAAGATTGTTTATTTGTTAACGTCTGCAGGCTGCTGAAATAAACTGAAATTTAAATAAACTGATTTTTTACAGCAGTCTGGTGGTAGATGGTGGTGGTGGACCATGGTGGTAGTGGTGGTGGTGGGTGGTTGGTGGTGGTAGACGGTGGTGGTGGTGGGTGGTGGTGGTGGATGGTGGTGGTGGTGGGTGGTGGTGGACGGTGGTGGTGGACGGTGGTGGTGGTGGGTTGTGGTGGACGGTGGTGGTGGTGGTGGACCGTGGTGGGTGGTGGACAGTGGTGGTGGACGGTGGTGGTGGTGGACCGTGGTAGGTGGTGGTGGTGGATCGTGGTGGGTGGTGGTGATGGTGGACCGTGGTGGTGGTAGACGGTGATGGTGGTGGTGGACGGTGGTGGTGGTGGTGGTGGACCGTGGTGGTGGTAGGTGGTAGGTGGTGGTGGACCGTGGTGGTGGTAGATGGTGGTGGTGGTGGACGGTGGTGGTGGTAGGTGAGGAGAAGAGAATGGGAAAAGACCTTTGAAAACCTTAGAAGACTTTGGAACAAGTCTGCACCAAGAAGAGGTCAGGAAGACCTTTTTTTGTGAAAGGTCTTCCAAAAAACAAACAATCTGCAGACCCCAAACATCTGCGTCTGCGTGGCGCAGACAAAAGAGGTCAGAAGTACTTCTGAGCAAAAAACAAACAGCACCTTCGTAAATTTCTATTGATTACAAAGCCCAAAACCAGCCCAGTACATAAAAAGAAGTTTAAAAATTGAGGCCCTTTATACTTGGCGCCCTAGGCCCAAGCCTAACCTGTTAACACTAAAGGGTCGGCTCTGATGGCATGAACATTTTTATGAAAGGAAAATTCACTATAGCATCCGGTCCTCACTTAAGCCAACTCCATCACACAATCATCTAGAGATTTTTAAAAAGTAAAGTAATCAAACTCCATGTATAAGTGACTTAAGCCAACTTTATCACACAATCATCTAGAGATTATAAAAGTGAAGTAATTAGACTTAATGCACCAGTGAGCAGGATTCTTATCAATTACACGAATAATGGTCTTATTTCATTACGCTATTTAATAGCATTATCATTGAGCTCGTCCCATTATGTATCACGTGTGTCCTCAAAGTAAACTCTTGATCCTTTTCTTTGCTCTTTAAATCACAGAGATAGCATGCTGCATTCCCCTCGAAACTGCTCCCGAAAAGTAAACTCTCAACCTTTTTCCATTGTGCATTTCTAGATGCTTTAACACGTTTATCAACCTCGTCTATAGCCTTCTGACATTTACGCATTATTGCTTATGGTAGTTTACCATATCTTCGGTCTATTTGATTGTTGTATACCGCATCTAATACGTAGCTTTAGGGTCCATTTCTGCATGTCTTGTATTACCAAATTGCTTTTGGTAAAGATTGACTATATCACCCTCTTATTAATTTGGTTACTCTAAATGTTGTGGCGGATTCCATTGACAAAGCACAACATCATTGTGGTCAAATATCCCATTGTTGACTACTTCAAAGATATTTTACCCGGGTGGAAACGAGTCGAGCTACTCGAGATCTACTAAAAAAAAAGCTGGAACAAGCCGAGCTTAAATGAGCCCGAGCCTAAAATTAACCTTATTTTGTAAACAAACTCGAGCTTCGATTATCAAGCTCGATTCTGCTCGTGAGCCTAAAAAAACCTATTATTTATTTCATTTTTATTTGTAAAGTTATGATAAAAATAACTTAATATTAAATATATAAACATATGTTATGTTGTATTATTGTATATAACATTCGTAAAATAAATAAATTGTAATTAATATAAAATAGTTAGTAAATAATAAACAAGCTTAGCTCGAGCTTGAGAAATTACCCATGAGCCGAGCTTGAGCTCTCAGAAGTTAAACGAGGTCGAGTGTAGACAACCCAGTCTTAACTCAACTCGTTTTTACCCTACCCATATATCGTTTGGGAGTGAATTAAGTGTGGTATTCCTACTGAGAAAGATAACATACGATGATGTTTTATAACTTGGTGTAATAACCTCCCTTACCAAAAAGAAAATAGTAAAATGTAAATTATCATTTTAGTTCATGTGGTTCGGCCACATTTGCTTCTTCAATCCAAAAAAGGTTTTTTTTCTCATCCGTGTCCCTGAGCTCTCATAAGCTAAACGAGTTCGAGCGCCGCAACTCAGCTCATTTACACCCTACCCATATATCTTCTGGGAGTGAATTAAGTGTAGTATTCTTGTTGAGAAGATAAGATAAGATGATGTTTTATAACAACAGAAGATAAGATGATGCTTTACAACCAAGTGTTAATAACCTCCCAATGCATGTAAACGAACCTAACGTTTATGAACTGTTCGTGAACTGTTCGGCGGGAAATTCGTTTATTTAAATAAATGAACGAATACGAACACAATTTTTTGTTCGTTTAATTAAACTTTACTTTATTTTTATTATTTATTCTCTTTTGTTAAGTAACCTTAATTTATATTATACTATATACAATATATTTGATATATTTTAAAAACTTAACCCTAACCCTAACCCTAACATTCTAAACATATCAGTTGTTCTCCACACTTCACAGCCCCACCTCCCTTCTTCTCCACACTCCACAACCCTACCTTCTTCCACTTCCGGCTGACCACCTCCACAACCCCGTCTCCACTCTCTAACCTCCTACCTCCACAGCGCCGCAAGTATGACCCACCTTCTCTTATCGTTTTTTTCTTTATTGATTTGTGGGTTTTATCATTTACCACCATTAGAAGCTAGGCATATGCCATCCACCATTGATTGTTTTGGCTAAAGCTGATTGTTGTAAGTTCATTATTTTTCTAGCTATAGCTCGTCTTATACATGGTCTTAATTGTTGTTTATTTATGTTCATTTATATTGACCATTTATGTTCGTTTATGTTCATGAACTGTTCATTTAGGTTTTAAATGAACGAACATAAACAAACACGAACACGACATATTTCCTAATGAACGAACACGAACACAAAAATGTGTTCGTGTTCGTTCGGTTCGTTTACGTACAAGCCTAAACCTCCCCTACCAAAAAGAAATAATAAATAGTAAATTGTCATTTTAGTCCCTATGGTTTGACTCCGTTTGCCTGTTCAACCTAAAAAGTTTTTTTTCCTCGTATATGTCTCTAACGTTTATTATTATTTATTTTTTTGTCATTTTCATCTAACGAGTTAACGTCAGGGACTCAAATAAGAAAAATAATTTTTTTGGGCTGAACAGACAAATGTGACCAAAGCACATGCACTAAAATGGCAATGTACTCAATAATAAATAAACATAACTTGAATCAAGCTTGTGTTATGAGATATTAGTTTACCATCATTTTTAACAAATGTGTGAATGTTAATGACCATGTATCAAATCTTTGGGACCAAATGTGTTAAAAACTAGATGGCCTAATCTCTTCAAACTTGAAGCTCGGAAACAAGTGGTAGTGGCTGATCGGTTAAAAAGTGTTGGTCTGCAGTTTCGTTTTTTCCCAGAATGGAAAAAGGGGCTGTCAAGCTTTGGTGAGATCTCTGAAATGCAAGACCTACATTATCTTCTAAACAATGTCTCTTTAGCTGTTTCGGATGACAAGTGGAACTGGAAGGATGATGCTGGAAACGGCTTCTAAGTGGCAGCCGTAAAAAATTTGATCAGAGATGGGTCAGAGGTTCAGAGACGTCAAAAAATGGAATGGGAGTCGTGGGTCCCGCTTAAAGTTAATCTATTCTTATGGAGAACGGAGTTGAACAGAATTCCTACTAGATTGGCGCTTCGAGCTAGACGAGTTGATATTCCGCAGGTCAGTTGTGTTCTCTGTGATACCGAAGACGAAGATGTGCATCATCTATTCGTGGATTACGGTTTCACTTTTGGTGTTTGGTCGGCTATCGCCAACTGGTGCAAGACTGGGCCTATTGTTGCCTTCGATTTTGAAGACTTGCTAACATTTCATAATAACATCACGGGTAGCAATTGGGGTAAACGGATTGTGAAGGGTATTCTTATGATTTCTTGTTGGACGATCTGGAAGACCCGTAACTCGAAAATATTTCAAAATAAAGTGCCGAAGGTAGCGGAAGTTGTTTGCTTGGTTAAGTCTTGGTCCTATCTTTGTGTAACACCCCAACCGATGGCGGAAACATCGAGGTGTCACGTAGTGACGATTGTTCAATAGCTCATGGACTAAAGTGTAAAATTGAATACATTGATTAAATAATTTATTACATTGAAATGAATTACAATGATACTAACTGTCTACTAAATTGAAATACAATAAATCAAAATCTAAATATAAATCCGAAAGCTTAAAGGATGCATCTCAAAACAACCTGAAACATGTACAAAATCATTTGGTCAATACACAAAGTATTGGTGAGCATACCCTGTTTAAATAAATATAGTAGAAAAGTGTTTAGCAATTCATGTGTCGTATACTGTTTGCAATTATGTAATAAGTGGTATCCGGGTCAAATCAACCCTAAGAGAAGAAAGCAGATATATATAGTATGCGCTAGTAGTAATGTAATACATAGCAATGACGAGGATTCTCAACAGAGTCACAAGGGTATAAACCATAGTACTATTCATTGAAATGCCAGGCCGCCCAACGGTTAATGATTTGACAGGTCATAGATACACAAAATAACACAAGCAAACACACACAAGAATTGCTATTTTAGTAAAAGGAAATATAAACTTGATAGTAAGTACATGAGTCACCCCAAAATAGTAAAACAGTAAAAAAGGGGAAAGATATACTCACCGTTTGCGAAAGCGAGCAAAACCCAACTTAAGCGGTCGTGAGCTAAGTAATGGGAATTCCGAGGAATTCAACCTATAATGTGCAAGCATACTAATAAGGAAATGTCTAAAAAGTCTAGGTAACTAGGGTCTAAGGCATTAGGGTTTGCTAAGTCGATTTGGGGAATTAGAGTTTTAATGATAAGTCGCGTTAATGTAAAAGTTGTATATCACAAATAATATATGAAAGATTGTAAATGTGGTTTAAATAATATAATTATTACCTATTGATTATTTAGATAAAAATATGCTTGGATAATTAAGACAAAATAATTTAGTTAATTACTTTAACTAATTATTATAAATAAATACGATAATCATAAATATTGTAATAAATAATTTTGAGTTACACAATGATCCAAAAATGTTATTTTTATAGAAAATAGATTCTTTATGATGTAAATCAATAAAGGTAATTTTCTCATAATTTCTATAAACTTATTTATATTTAAAACTGATTTAATGGAATTAAATCATGTTTAAATGATTAAAAAATAGGAAATTTAATAAAAATAAGTGTTTTCCCAAACAATAATTTTTATTTAAGTTCATGATGATGAGAAATAATTTATCAAAAATTTTGAGATAAAAATCATTAAAAATGAATTTTTAATCAATTAACTATGATTAAAACAATTTAAATTAATAAAATCATGAAAATAGATATTTTTCAGAAAACTAAAAATATGACAATTTTCTATGAGGTATCAAGAAGCTACACCTAAATTTTCATAATTTTTGGAGCAAAAATGAATTTATTATGAATATTCTAAGTTAAATATAATATATATATATAATTAAGAAAAAAATGAATTTTATAAAGGAAACCAAAAAAATTAGATCTGACCGTGGCCAGTAGGATTCGACCTCAGGTCATTTCACACACAAGCAAACATACAAGCCACTACATCACTTACCTCACATGTTAAGAAGTTTGAAATTGAATTGTTTTTATATATTCCTAAAAACTTCATCTTCTTCCCCAAATTACCTATAACCCTAACCCTAACCCTAGGTTTTTCAATAATACAATTTAGACTAGATAAGAACTCTGTGATAGAGGGCTATTAACAAGGGATGTATGACAAACAAAACGGCAACAGAAATTTGAGCTTACAAAGTGAGTTGAGATCGAAAAATGAATGCCCAAGTTCGAGTCTTTAGTCGAAAATTTTGAGGCCTTCCTGATGTGTTTTTGATTGTTTAAAGGTGGGTTTAGGAAGTATAAACGTGCAGAAACAAGATTGTAAGGTTCAATTTATAGTGTATTAAAAAAAACGATTGCTTGAACTCCATAGTTATGGTGCGACGGTTTCACAAAAAAAAAATTGTGATTAAAGCATCATTAAACCAGTTTAAACGTATGATTAATCATTGAAACAAACGTATTATGATGGAGACACGCTTGGGAAACGCAAACGGAACAAAAAAAAACGCACCAATCATTAATTCCAGGTTGGCCGGAATTGATTCCGGTCGCCGGAATCCCATCTGCCGGAAAAACGAGTTAGCAGGGGAAGAGAACTGTCTTGTTTTAAAACTTTCACATGTTGGCACAAATGGTCCCTTAACTTTGACTAGGTTAGATATATTAGGTTTTTGTTGAATTTTTCTTATAAAAGGCTAACTAAACTAACCTAACTTAACTTCAAAGCTTTAAACTTCATAAAACATGGAATAATTTTATAAAACTCATTCCAAATATTGTTTCAAGATGCGCGCTTGATTAAAACGTAGGCACAGTTCATAGCAAGTGTGAGTGAAAACGTTGAGTTTGACTTATTATCACATTTGAAAAACGATGAAACTTTCAGAGATTAAAATATAAATGTTTGAATACGCGAGGGACTAAAATTGTCATCTTGCTAAAATACGAGGGTGACGGTTGTCACAGTCTCCCCTACTTTAGAAAATTTCGTCTCGAAATTTCTTTCAAGTGGAGGTTAGTGTGAAACAAAAGGTGTTGTAAAAGTCAACTAGGTTTTTAAAAGAGAATTTCATCATTTATGATTTGACAAAATTTAAAATAGTTTTCTAATACCCAAGTAAAAAAAAATTTCAAAATCCTTAACAGTTGACCCGAGGTTAGGAAGTGAGAGTTTAAATGAGAAAATTTTTGGGAATGTGTAACTGGTGAGGGGCAGAGGTACTAATAAAGCAGTCTCCCCTACTTTAGAAAGGTTTCTGTCTATATGTTATTAGATCTAGTATGCAACAAGTATCCAAATAATCGAGTGTGTAAAAGTGTACAAGGTTCAAGTTTTCTATGTGGGTGGTCAAGAGAAAGACTCTAGGAAGACGAATTAAAGTTCGTGTAAGAACGTTTCTAAAAAAAATGCTAGCTATTAGTCAACGATCTAATGAAGAGGTAATTATGAGTAATGGGTAGGTTCTTGTTAAACTCCTAGTCCGTTCCCGCAGTATCGTTTATGCTTATATATAGGGTGTACCGCAGCTGACCCACCACACTCCCGATACTTTGGACTCGTACTGATTGTTTACCAAAAACCTAAATAGAATTACACACCACCCTTATGTACCTGTAAACCCGTGATTGCGTTCCGGACCGTAATCACCGATTTACCTTACACTAAGGTGTTATGCTTTTCCATAACCCTATCCTAAGTAATACTAGAAACAAATGCGTGCAACCAATATGTAATAGCCATTGTAATGAAATAATGTTTAATCATGACATGGTTAGAGGTCCTTCCCTTTCGGGTTTTCCCTTTAACCGTAATGAGAATAAAATGTAAGTATAAGACATGGTTAGAGGTTCTTCCCTTTCGGGTTCACCCTTAACCGGTAACTTTTGTTCACGTCGTTGACTCTAAACACTCATATTGATAGACTCTGAGGTTTACACCGTTCCCCTCGGATTAAAGAAATACTCTAATCCGAGTCGTACGTGGGCACTGGCTTAGATCCCATTCGAGTTATCAACTAATATGTTCATTGACCATGATGATAAACAAAAATAATGTATGTATAACAGGGTTTTGCTCAAAACAGGAAAGAAAATGTGCATACCAAATATGCGTTCAAGTAAGTATACAAGTATAGCATAAAATTTCGACTGGGAGAATAGTATAACATAAATCGAGTAAATCGCACAATTGCACGAAATGAAAGTAAACGAGTTGAATTAATGCAGATAGGCAATGTGAAAATAATCACAAATAACGTATTAGAAATAACTATGAATAAAAATGGTGCAAGAATAAAATAGAAATAACTACTGGCATGCGAGTTAAAATCTAGTAATTTTACATATATGCGTTATACTATAAAAGACATTTAGCCACATTCGGATAAGAGGATATGTCCATTGTTTAAACCAAAAGTTTTGCGACTGAAAGGGTGCGAGTGTAATAGGATAAATTTTCGTTTATCAAAAACGTAGTTTGCGCAATCTTTGTGATATAGTTGAAAGAATAGTAATAATGCATGAGGATAACTTTTTAGTAACCGAAGTGTGTTTTAGATTCAAAACTGATTCATTTTGAAAAATCTTCGTAGATATGTGTTTACGAGGAGTCGAGTTTGTAAAATGTTATAAGGCTTATTATTAGTTGTATGTGTCTTTCGAAAACATATATTGGTTACGTCATATGAAAACAAAAGGTTTACATTTGATAAAATATGCACTACAAGTTTATAAAATGCAAAATGAAACCATTTTATGAAGTATGTGTAAATCCAATGTGTTTTGAAAGACCAAGATTTAAAATGACGTGAATGATAAAATTAATGTATGTAATAGATTACCAATATTTAAGAAAATTCATAATCAATGAGATGTAGAAATAGATCCTTGAGATGTGGATTTCACTCCTAACTCAAAGATGTATTTCAAAATTGAAAACGATTGTGGAATGAAACCAATCACTAAGTTAAGGATATATATCACTCCCGGCTTAGTGGTTAAGTTTCTTTTTGAAGGAAATACTCTTTGAGGTGTGGATGTCACTCCTATCTCAAAGATATATTCCTAAGATAAATAACCTATAGAAGAGTGAAACTAATCACCAAGGTATGGATACCACTCCTAACTTGATGATATCGTTTCGTTTGTGAAATACGAGTGTCTTCTTCGCCAAGAAAAATATCGAAAGAATAACGAGAAATAATCATAACGAAAATATCTTGAAAGAAAATAATAGGAAATAAGATAAATATAAACGAGAGGACTCGTGAAAGTAAGCTTAGTTATAGACTAGGCTAAAAGGCATTCTAATAACCTAATTCCCTATAACCATGGCTCTGATACCAATCTGTAACACCCCAACCGATGGCGGAAACATCGAGGTGTCACGTAATGACGATTGTTCAATAGCTCATGGACTAAAGTGTAAAATTGAATACATTGATTAAATAATTTATTACATTGAAATGAATTACAATGATACTAACTGTCTACTAAATTGAAATACAATAAATCAAAATCTAAATATAAATCCGAAAGCTTAAAGGATGCATCTCAAAACAACCTGAAACATGTACAAAATCATTTGGTCAATACACAAAGTATTGGTGAGCATACCCTGTTTAAATAAATATAGTAGAAAAGTGTTTAGCAATTCATGTGTCGTATACTGTTTGCAATTATGTAATAAGTGGTATCCGGGTCAAATCAACCCTAAGAGAAGAAAGCAGATATATATAGTATGCGCTAGTAGTAATGTAATACATAGCAATGACGAGGACTCTCAACAGAGTCACAAGGGTATAAACCATAGTACTATTCATTGAAATGCCAGGCCGCCCAGCGGTTAATGATTTGACAGGTCATAGATACACAAAATAACACAAGCAAACACACACAAGAATTGCTATTTTAGTAAAAGGAAATATAAACTTGATAGTAAGTACATGAGTCACCCCAAAATAGTAAAACAGTAAAAAAGGGGAAAGATATACTCACCGTTTGCGAAAGCGAGCAAAACCCAACTTAAGCGGTCGTGAGCTAAGTAATGGGAATTCCGAGGAATTCAACCTATAATGTGCAAGCATACTAATAAGGAAATGTCTAAAAAGTCTAGGTAACTAGGGTCTAAGGCATTAGGGTTTGCTAAGTCGATTTGGGGAATTAGAGTTTTAATGATAAGTCGCGTTAATGTAAAAGTTGTATATCACAAATAATATATGAAAGATTGTAAATGTGGTTTAAATAATATAATTATTACCTATTGATTATTTAGATAAAAATATGCTTGGATAATTAAGACAAAATAATTTAGTTAATTACTTTAACTAATTATTATAAATAAATACGATAATCATAAATATTGTAATAAATAATTTTGAGTTACACAATGATCCAAAAATGTTATTTTTATAGAAAATAGATTCTTTATGATGTAAATCAATAAAGGTAATTTTCTCATAATTTCTATAAACTTATTTATATTTAAAACTGATTTAATGGAATTAAATCATGTTTAAATGATTAAAAAATAGGAAATTTAATAAAAATAAGTGTTTTCCCAAACAATAATTTTTATTTAAGTTCATGATGATGAGAAATAATTTATCAAAAATTTTGAGATAAAAATCATTAAAAATGAATTTTTAATCAATTAATTATGATTAAAACAATTTAAATTAATAAAATCATGAAAATAGATATTTTTCAGAAAACTAAAAATATGACAATTTTCTATGAGGTATCAAGAAGCTACACCTAAATTTTCATAATTTTTGGAGCAAAAATGAATTTATTATGAATATTTTAAGTTAAATATAATATATATATATATATAATTAAGAAGAAAATGAATTTTATAAAGGAAACCAAAAAAATTAGATCTGACCGTGGCCAGTAGGATTATATTCCTAAAAACTTCATCTTCTTCCCCAAATTACCTATAACCCTAACCCTAACCCTAGGTTTTTCAATAATACAATTTAGACTAGATAAGAACTCTGTGATAGAGGGCTATTAACAAGGGATGTATGACAAACAAAACGGCAACAGAAATTTGAGCTTACAAAGTGAGTTGAGATCGAAAAATGAATGCCCAAGTTCGAGTCTTTAGTCAAAAATTTTGAGGCCTTCCTGATGTGTTTTTGATTGTTTAAAGGTGGGTTTAGGAAGTATAAACGTGCAGAAACAAGATTGTAAGGTTCAATTTATAGTGTATTAAAAAAAACGATTGCTTGAACTCCATAGTTATGGTGCGACGGTTTCACAAAAAAAAATTGTGATTAAAGCATCATTAAACCAGTTTAAACGTATGATTAATCATTGAAACAAACGTATTATGATGGAGACACGCTTGGGAAACGCAAACGGAACAAAAAAAAACGCACCAATCATTAATTCCAGGTTGGCCGGAATTGATTCCGGTCGCCGGAATCCCATCTGCCGGAAAAACGAGTTAGCAGGGGAAGAGAACTGTCTTGTTTTAAAACTTTCACATGTTGGCACAAATGGTCCCTCAACTTTGACTAGGTTAGATATATTAGGTTTTTGTTGAATTTTTCTTATAAAAGGCTAACTAAACTAACCTAACTTAACTTCAAAGCTTTAAACTTCATAAAACATGGAATAATTTTATAAAACTCATTCCAAATATTGTTTCAAGATGCGCGCTTGATTAAAACGTAGGCACAGTTCATAGCAAGTGTGAGTGAAAACGTTGAGTTTGACTTATTATCACATTTGAAAAACGATGAAACTTTCAGAGATTAAAATATAAATGTTTGAATACGCGAGGGACTAAAATTGTCATCTTGCTAAAATACGAGGGTGACGGTTGTCACACTTTGGTTGAAAAACAGGTCTAGGTTTTCTAATATCGTTTGGAATGATTGGATTGTTAATCCGTTGTATATGTTGTAATTTTTTGTAGCGGTCCTCGCTTTGTGGGCACGCTCGTTTGGTTAATGAAGTTTACTTTGCAAAAAAAAATGTGTATAGTTTATGATCCTTACGACGATTCTAAAATGCAAGTGATATCACATCTATCTATTCTATTACATCTAATAAACAAAACTCAATGTGGACACTTGTCCCTCCCACATTGAACCTTCAATTTTCTCTCATCTCATATTGTGCCATGTGTCACAATCTTATAATTTATAAAGTTTTCTCTTTTTTTTTTAAATTAAAAATTCATTTAATACATAATAAATATGGTCAAATATTGGTCACTTATTACTTTCCTAATCTCATTTACCAATTCAATGAATTACCCTAAAAACACACAAAAACCCGATCGTCTCCTTCAAACCTTCATTCGCGATCAAGATTGAAGAACAAAAACTCTGTGATAACTCTATATCGCCGATCATCTGATTGTGTTGTGTCTTCTCCTTCAAGGTAACACACACAGTTATCGCAGTTAATATATATCATGTTTCTTACTGAGAAGCATGAACCCTAAGTCCGATTAATCTTTATCTGTTTCTTTTTTTACTGATTTTAATGATATTTGTTTCTAATATTCAGGTTTGGGCGATTAGGTGTTGTGTGTTGTTCTTTAGGTTATTATGGCGATTAGGGTTCATTGTGTGTTATGTATTGTTTTTTGATTCTAATGTTTTTTTATTCTAATAATTTTTCAGATTTATTCGATTAGGGTTCATGTTTCTCAATTAGTTTGATACTGATTTTATTCCATTAATTTCAATGTTTAGATTTATTCGATTAGGGTTCATGTTTCTCAATAAGAAACATACTGATTTTATGTAACACCCCAACCGATGGCGGAAACATCGAGGTGTCACGTAGTGACGATTGTTCAATAGCTCATGGACTAAAAGTGTAAATATTGATACTTTGATTAAATAGTTTACTAGATAATTGCCCGCGTTACACGCAGTTTACCAACGTACGATTATTTGGAGTAGTATAACGTATAAGAAAAAGTAAAGTAGAAACATTTTATTAAAATTTAAAAGCAACGAATACACAGTTATTCAAATATCGCTAAAAATTTCCTTATAAACAACATTTTTTGTTTTAGTCATCACTTTCCCATCAGCATCCAGTATAAGTAACTTCACGCCTGCCCTGCTTTTAACTCTTGATAATGCGACATAAAGCTGGCCGTGTGAGAATACAGGGTTTCTTAAATATAATCCAACCTTTGATAAAGACTGTCCTTGGCTTTTATTGATGGTCATTGCAAAACATACGCTTATTGGGAATTGACGCCTTTGGAACTTTACTGGAATCTTGATATCAGATGGTATCAAATTTATTCTTGGAATAAGAGTTTTGGTACCAATGTTTCCACCTGATATGATCTCGGCTTCAATAACACGCTTTGCAAGTCTGGTGATTCGTAACCTCGTTCCATTGCACAAACCATTTTGTTGATCTATGTTTCGCAACAACATGACGGGTACACCGACTTTAAGTGCTAAACGATGGTTAGGTAACCCAGAAATTTTTAAACCATTAAGGACATCAGGAGAGTATAAGTCTTCCTGTGAACGGTTATTACCATTCTCAATCTGACATATACTATCAGAGCTCAGATACTCGACTTCATCTCCAGGAAACAATGCAAGAAGCCTTTCATTTATATCATGTACAACTTCATTTGTAGGTGCAAGTATTGCTCGTTCTCCAAAGTAATCCTTATCTTTGTAAAGTTGGATAAGTGAAGGGTAGACGAAGTCAATTAATCTAGAAATCGGATCTGATGTACCCTTAATAAGAAGATCATCTGGAATTTCCACATCAAACTCATCATCATGAATTGACTCACCAACTTTACCCTCACCTAATTCAAGAAGCCAGTTTGCAAATGCCTTTGTTTCATCGGATTCAGACGTGTTGTTACCTAAAGTTAACCTCATGTTTTTTGTTAAAGTGAGGACTTTGCAACTATTCCAAATAGGAGAAGAAGTTATTGATGCATTTAAAATATCTCTTCTACTACCGTTTGGAACAACCGGAAGGATCTGTCTAAAATCACCACCAAAAACCATAACCTTACCACCAAAAGGCAAATCAGAATTAGGTGAAGAATTTGACTGCAGGACGTCTTTCATTGTACGATCAAGTGCCTCAAAAGCATGCTTGTGAATCATTGGAGCTTCATCCCAAATAATTAACTTAGTTTGCTTCAATAAATCAGCAATATCACTATTGGGCTTTATACCGCACAATGATTGTTCAGTAACATTCAAAGGTATACGAAACCTAGAATGCGCTGTCCTTCCACCAGATAACAGCAGAGAAGCAATACCACTGGATGCAACGTTCAAAACAATTTGTCCTTTAGATCTTATGGCAGCAGACAACGTTTTCCATAAAAAGGTTTTACCAGTTCCTCCAAAACCATAAACAAAGAATAGCCCACCTTTGTTACCATCAACCGCATGTATGATTTGATTAAAAATTGAACGTTGCTCATCAGTTAAAGAACGTGAATAGGTATGAAATTCCTCAGCCAACGTACTTACTTGATAATTCAGCTCATCAAGAATCAAACGGTTATTTGCAGATGATATGGAATCATTATCAGGATAAGGCATAGAAGGAAACCTACGCAGGCTTGAATTATTCCGAAGCAATTGTTTCTCAATTTCAAGCAACGTAAGGTTCTTTATTTGTTCATCAGGAAGAGACAAACCTAAAAACGAAAAAGTTTGGAACATTCAATTTAAAATAAAAGGGACATTAAAAAAAATAATTTCATTAAATTTCGAAATTAAAATTTGTTACCTTCAATTTGGAATACGTCTTCGTGTCTACGCATAATACCATCTGACAGATACTTCCATGATTTTTCCCAAACATGCTCAGGTCTAGATAAGGTATTAGAAAGCAACATCATCGCAAACAAATTACGAAGACAATATCCAGAACCTGTATAATGAGCCTCTTCAATAGCTTCTACATATTCTTTGTCATCGTCTAAGAGGCCAAGAGCATAACATGCATCACGAAATGTTGGTAAGATTTCTCCATTGACCGTTCTTATCTCCTCAAATGATCTAGGGCCTTTTACTTTATTTAGAAGCACTCTCAAAAAATACGCCTCGCCCATAGATGGATTAACCATGTGAACACGACCAATTGCCTTACCCATCTTTCGAAAGTCCCATTTTTTTTCTTCCTCTTTCCAGACAAATTTACTTGGGATTTCAATGTAACTTAGTTCACGTGCCACAGCTTCGTTTCGGTTCAGTTCCATCCATTTTAGAAACATTGTGGCAGCCACCGTTGGTTTGTCGAGCACATTTTGAATATTTTCTTTTGGACCATATACAACACTTTGCTCACCGGGCAGATGAAATGGAAGCCTTATAACTGGAGGGTATCTATAATGCACTTCATTTTTAAATATTCTCCACGAAGCTTCACATGCTGAAAGGAACCTACAATCAAAATGTTTTTTGATTTCATCTCTTTGCATCACTTCTTCACCTTCTCCATTATCTTCTACAAAAGCAACTTTAGCCATATCAGGTCCTTTATTAATGTATTTAAATAAATACTTAATTGAAGCGGCCTGGTTACACCATTCAACATTGATATGAGCTTGGTAACGCCTTAAAAGTTTTGCATTATAAGGGACCACATGTCTATTGTCTAACGTAGCAGTTCCTTTTTCAACAAATATCCATGACTCTCTTCTTCTATAAACCGGATATCCATTTGAATCTAAAGTTGAAGCAGGAGAAAACTTCTTTGGAAATTTCTTGGAGCACTTACCGTCAAGCATGCACGGACAGTTCGGATATTCACGCCCACATGGTCCATGCATCATAAAGTCACTCACAAGACTAAACAACTCCGGATCAAGATTCTTATCAGGGATTTCAGCCGAAACAAAACGATCAATGTGTTCAATTGTGGGTAGCTTACTGGCTTCTTTAAGAAACAAACAGATATGAGCATGGGGCAGTCCACGTTTTTGGAACTCTATAGTATAGACAGCTGAAACATAAAGTAAAACAATATAATAAAACACGTTACTATTTAGAAACAACAAATAAGAATTGTATTAGTATAAATGAATAAAGATGCTAATATATGAATATATATTGGAGGTTTTTTTTTGGTAATCAATTTTACCTGCTGAAGTTTTGCCCAATAGTGCTTTTTCACGTAAATCTTTCATGATTGAGTCTAGCTTAACTTTGAATAGTCTAGCTAAAATATCTGGCCTGTCTTCTGGATTTGTCTTCTTGTCTTTAAGAAACCGTCTAATTTCAGGCCATTTTGGATTGCATGTGATTGTAATAAAAAAATCAGGGTATCCATGCCTTTTACAAATAGCCATTGCATCAAGATAATTTTCCCTCATGTAGCGTGCACCACCAGTAAAAGAAGAGGGTAAAATCACAGGTGTCCCTACTTTTGCCAAGTCAGTAGGTCCATTTTGGTTCAACGTTTGAAGATTAGTATAAGTTTCACACCTAAGTTTACTTTGCTGGAAACGGACATAAAATAAGCGCTCACTCTCAATCATTGTATAAACGTCAACCAAAAACTGTTGAAGAAGCCGCCTAGCATTCAAAATCATTGAGAACTTACCAACTCTGTCCTGAATATGATATGCAAAATACTCTCTCATTGAACACTTTGAATCCACCTTCTTTTTAGATTTCCTCTCTTCCCTATGTGGTATATCAACCCTATAACAATCTTCTCCAAAGGGAATAAGCAATGGATACTGCAAGGCTAGATACGACGGATGAAGTTCAGATATACGCTGAAGTCCCTCTGATCTTGATTCGACGACAATATCTCTATTGTCAAGCTGCTCATCATTGTCTGAAAAAATAAGAGCAGCGATTTCTGACGAAGTTGGTAGGTTGTATGTTCGGCCATCTTTAGTTCTCCTACCAATAAGACGCAACTTAAGGGTAACTTCTGGATTTTCATGAAATCGATCCCGTACACTCCTATAACTTTTCACAAGCGCATTATTTGAGTCTAACATCGACTTCAGGTACTGAATGATTTCAATGTCAAGGAGGTCAGAAATATCCTTACACTTTTCCTTTTCCTTACTGAAAAGAATGAAAAAAAAAAATTTAATACATTAAAATTTATATACAGGGCTAAAAAAAAGTAGAATAAAATTTGTAGAATATTACCTATAAATGTTTTTTCGGTTTGAAACTTCATTTTCAGTGTCATATATATATAACTGCGAAAACTTCGGTTTCGAACCATCATAAGGAAGAAGACCACCCATCGTGTGATAATTCTCACCACTTATTCTGTATATGAAGGGAGCCTTTCCACTATTGATATTTGAATCAACCTTCCCTCCCATTGAAGTAAAACAAAACATAGAATTGAAGCGGCGAATGTGCTTTAAGAAATATTTGCTCTTTAATTCTATGTTCTTGAAAAGGTTCTGATAATCTGAATTGCTCTCTTTGAAATCTGGAAGTTGTACCTTTCCATAACCACAACATAGCAAATAGGTTGTTTTTCCACAAACATTTACGCTTCTAATAGCTTCTGACCTCCACAACTTTGCATTACACATTTGACATACAACCGTTTGATCACCATGATCCAGATAATCTTGCAAACAGAATAAATAAAATAAAATTAACTTATAAAAGAAAAAAAAGGCTTTTAAATGTTTTGTAAATTTAATATTTACCTTTAGAGACACCCTTAAATTGCAAGCCTTCAATTGTTTGAGGTTCCACATTTTCTTCGTCAGACAAACTAACCATTCGGACAGGTGAGATGCAACGTCGATTATTCCTTGATGTATTAATCGGTTCTCTTTGAGCAGAAGATGATGCAAGTGAGACCGTATTAACATCAGTAAGTCCACCGGTAATTAATAATAACATTTAAAAGTTAGTATTAATAAGATTCAGAAATTCATTACATTAATCGACACAAAGCAAATTGTACCAGATGGGGTTGGATAAGTAGGAGTTCTTAGCGTGTCATCATTTGAACACTCATGTGCAACAGTGGGTTGTTTTCGAGGTCTACTAACAGAACCAACTTTACGTCTTTTTGAATCTAGTTGTGCTTTTCTAACGTTTCGTAACTCTGCAGATTTTTGTCTTTGGACTTCAGGCACGGAAACTATGGATAAAAATAATATCAGGTTGTATATTCAATAAACGTTTAATGTTAAAATAAAGGACTAATGTAAAAATAAAACGTGTATAACATAGTATTATGATACCGTTTGTAATATTGGACAAAGGAGTTCTTTGTGTGGAACCTGATAATACATAATGAAATAACAAAGAGAAAGTGTTAGAGTAAAAAATTTGTCATCAATTTAAAAAGTAAAGCTATCGAATATTTAAATGGCATACAAATTTATTACCAGAGAAGGATGCGTTAAATGGGTTGTTGAAGGTTGATCTAAAGGATGGCATATCGATTGAAACTAAAGTACTTCTGGATGTTGATGAGTTTGAATTTTGACATTGATTAGCATTGAGTCTCTTAGAATCCATTTGTAGTTTTCTGGATTTTGGACACTCCGTTGCAATATTTTTATTGACTTCAATCGTAGAAACAACGTATGAAATAGTATTAGTTTTTATAATGAAATCAATAAGAAAATAGGATATTCGTATACAGTGAAACATGTAGTTTAAATAAATAAAAATAACATTTGATAAATTAAACAAATGATTTTGTTGCAATTGTCCTATAAAAAAAGACGAACAAATAAAATTGACTTAAATTATAAATGTGGAATGGTAGTTAAGACTGTATAGAAAGACTTAAAAGTAGAAAGTGTTATTCGTTGATTTACCGGGTGTAGAAACATTCAATGTACTTTGGAAAGATGAGCTTTGATGAATATAATGGTTGGAAGTTTCAACGGAGTAACGATTAAATATTGTAGTTGGCGGCACATTTTGAATTCCATTATTATGATTGTTCACCTTGCATCTCTTTGCATCCAGTTGTAATTTTCTATATCTACGACACTCGGCCGCGTGCCTAACTTTTTCTTCATGGGAGATAACTATGAAGAATTACGTATTAGTTACATAAGTAAACGATAATATAAATAAAGACATATATAACTACGAAATAAGTGTACCGTTTGAGATATTAGATAATGGCGTTCGTTTGTCATCACCTTATAAAAAATCGAAAAATTAGATGACAAATTAAAAATAATAAAATTATAAATACATTGTATATTTATGCCAAAAAAATTACCATTCGAACTGTTAGAGAGTCTTTTACGTCCCATTTCAACTAAAAGGATGCAATTCTACATAAAATGCATTATAAGAGTTTAACAAAATATAAACAAACTTAAAATTATGGATGATAGGTTTATATATATATAAACATTCAACGATACATAATACTTAACTAACAATATATTATAAATCAACATAAAGTACGAATCATCATGTTATGCGAAAATATGTAATATTGAAATTAAAGAATTACATACCTTCATCTTCTTTGATGGAACAGTAGAGAAAAAACATGTAGATAATCATGTTCTGCGAAAACATGTAATATTGAAATAAAAGAATTACTTACCTTCAACTTGTTTGGTAGAAAGTAGAGAAAACATAAAAAAGCAAAGATGAACTCTTGAATATTTGAGTCTTCTGATTTGTCTGTAAGACTGAATGGATTCGTTTATATGAAAGGTGTTGGTTTGATTTATAGTAGTAGGGTTTTATAGATTTTTAAAAATTAAAATTCTAGTCAAAACTGTTTTAATATGGTTAATTACTTACCATATTTAAATGAATTTCAAGATTTGAATTTTTTGGTGTAATTACGTTCAAATTTTTCGAAAATTTGAATTTATGGACATGTATAGGTTTTTATTTTTAGCAAGTGTGTAATTACAAAGATTTTGTAATTAAAAATGTTTATTAATAAGCTTAAATACTTACCATTATTAAAGAAATAGTATTTGAATTTTAAAGAAAACGAAAAAGTCAACTTAATTATTTTTAGTATTTATTATGTTTTTTTTATTAAGTATGTAATTAGAATACAATTGTTTAAATTAACTGTACTATAGCAACTTTGTAATTTTAACATAGTCTTTAGTTATAATACTTAGAATTTTATATTAAACTAACTTAAAAAAACGTTTTTAAAAACGTAATATAATTAAATATTACTCATATTTTGTTGAATAATGTTATGGAATGTATTAGAACTTTATGTTTGATAAATTGTTTGAAAAAAATATAAATATGATAAAAAAATGTTAATTATATATAGGTGGACCTATGAATAATGTTATGATTCTTATAGATAATTCAACATAACGTATAAATAATTAAAATTTATTCAACAACGAACAATTATTTGCCAAAGGTAAGGAAAAAAACATAAATGTTCAAACCAACAACTAATTCAAATGAAAAATAGTAGCAAACATCAAACAAACCATAATAAAAACCAAATTGTTTCAAACCATAAACAAACATTCAGAAAAAATCCCCAAAAAAATAGCAAACAAACGGATAAATGTTCTTATTTTTCAAGCTTTGGGATCAACAGGGGGATCTCAACTGATTTGTCGGTGCAAACTTTCTTATCACCCTTACGCACTTTGGTAGTAGACTCACTTGCATCATCTTCTAGACCGTAAACTTTGTCGAGGCTACGCTTCACTTCCTGCTCGTCATGGACCAGACTAACTCTGCAAGATGATTCTGGAGTGTTGTTATCTCCAACAGAATCCTACAAAAGTAAATGAAAGGTTTAATGTTTGATAATAGTAGCAATTTAAATTAAATTGCGGGAGTGATTTAATAGGTGAAAAGAACCTTAAGAGAGACTGCATTTTGTGTAGACGATTCAACTCCATCCAAGCTTTCAAATCCAGGTTGATCCACCTAAAAACATTAAAGGATTTGTATGTGTCACATTATATAGTAAAACAAAAATAAATTTTTATAAAAGCAACCTATAAAGGAATATAGGATGGGAATAAAAAACCTGAATATCGGAGAACTTTTGTTCTAGTGAAGAAAGTATCGATGACTCATTCGTAAACTTGCGTATACTATATCCGTCTAGGTGCTTGTCAATATTGAATTGACCCACTTTAATTTTGAACGCAAACTTTTTGTCTTCAAGATCATGAAACTCAGTTGGAGTTATTTTTTCTTCACCAGAAACCTTAATAACAAATGACATAAATAATATAAAGCAAAATAACTAATTTGTTTTGGACTGAGTGTAAACAACTTACTTGCTTAGATTTTTCTAAAAGTTGCATTGCTGACATTCCCAGCAATTTCTTTGCTTCACGATCAAATAAAGTAAGGGATGTAATACCAGTAAAATCCTGAACCCTTAAAGGTACTCTGAACCTACATTTACAAATTACAAAATATTATTAAACAAATTTAATACTGTTTTACTTTAAGATGTACATATTTAAGATAAAGCATACACTGGATCAGCAGAGACGATGTGCTTTGGACATTCTCTATTGGGGCAAACTAACACCTGTTTAAACGAAGTAACATCTGTTTCTTCATTATCATCAGGTAAACTTAAGGTCGGCTCCACCTTGTGATTACAGTGCTCACATCCCAAATAATACCACTCATCTTTATCATCGACACCCTTAATGGTTCCAAGAACAATGACCTGTTTGTTCACCTACAAAAGAAACAGGAATCGGTTAAAAAATGAATTTTAAAAAAAACTTGTATATAATGATATGATAAATCAATTGAATCTTACCTCTGTTATCAAAGGAAGATCACGAATAGTGCTGAAATGGGTTTTATTCAAGAATTCATCATTAATATTCATACTACCAGACGATCCAAGAGATCGTTGCACAGACGATGATTCCGTAGATAAAAACTTTTCAATATAACTGTAAGAATAAAAAAATTAATATAACATATATATAATAAGTCAAATATTTAGATATATGTAAATAATTACAGGATAATTTAAACATATCACCTTTTCTTAAAAGCACGAATATCGTCAATATCTTCGTTGATAAACAGGCGAGTTATATTGAACCCATTTTGCAAACTTACATTACCTAAAAAAAATAAAAAAGCAAGCGTTATTTTTTTAAAAAAAGTAAAAAAAATGTCAAACGTAATACAAATTGGAAGAAATGACAAACCTTTATAATTGGTAAAGCTACCAAACTGAACAATAAGAACTACATGGACTTCAGCTTCGTTCTGCTTGATGTACTCAAACATCTGCTCACTATATTCATCCCACAAAGAACATGACATTTTTACCCCACTACATACAATACATTTTTTATTAGAGCATGCATAAATTTCAAACATTTCTTCCTAAGTATTAATCGTACAAATGAGAAATGAATATATCATGAAAGATTATGAGATAATAAATTATGAATAGGAAAAATGAAACACATACTCTAGATCAATCAAGAGTAGGTTCATTTTCATTTTCAATCCAGCTTTTGTTTCGATAGGCTCGGGTGGACTCCATTCTTCAACAAACCCAATGAAATCTAAAATATTTAAAATGTTATCTCAACTAATAAATAAGAAGACAAATTAAAAGAATAAAAATATATAAAAGATTAAGGCTTCGAAAACTACCAATCCTTTGTTCTTGAGAAAGGTTACCAGACTTAATAGACTCAAAAGAAGAGAAATTAAAACCATACTGGCTACCATCAAATCTGTTACACTTTGTAAGATTTGTTTCAAAAGTAAAAGATAATATGTCATTTTTAGAAAAGTGTTTAACAGATTTGTTATCCGCTAGTTGTGGTCTATAGATATAATATGATTCATTTTCACGTAGAAATTTTTCATGCTTCTTCATGTATCTATTCCACACAATCGCTTGCATTTTAGAACCCTGCGTAAAAATATGTAATTAGAAGACATTATTTGACCAGAAAATATTAAATCGAGTTTTGGTAACATATATGTGACAAAGGAATTGATGATATAAAATCTAACCTGTTCATCCATAACAACCATATCAATGGCAAGAGTTTCACCTGGTGTCTTTCGATTTGCTCTCTTCCAAAGCCTAAGTACCTTAACTTTGATTGTGTAATTACTCAGCCGCCATGTTATGTCATTCAAAAATGTTACATTATTTGGATCCATCTGCCTGCACGTGTGTAATAGTTATCACAAATAACTGCGAACAAAAATATGTTAGTACTCGTGTGATATATAAATAAAAATGTAAGAACCTAAAGTAGTATATACTACCTGCGAAATGTAGAAGAAAAAAACTGAATTATATTCGAAAAATTTCTACATGTATATATAATTTCGTATACCAATTATAAATAAGGAAGAAATGTTGTATTTTTGGTATTGATTATATAAATAGAAACAAAATATGAAATGCCAATCTAATTGATTAAGTTTAAAGGTTTCCATAATACATTTTCAATCAAATTAAGTGGTCAAACTTTCCGAAATTATGAAAATAAAAGTTATTTATTAAATCTTATTGTAAAAAAGTCAAAGACTAATTTTTTGTCTATCCAAAAATCTTGTTTGTCAAATTAAAACTTTTTTAATTTGTAAATTATTAATTACTTGTGAGTTTAAAATAAAGAGAAAACGTTTTCTTTTGTTTTAAAATGGTACTGGATAAATTTAACATTTTCAAATAAAACAGTTGACTTTGTTAATAAGCATTCAACAGGTAAAAACACACCAATGTATGTAACCACTAACAGTTAATCACAATACCAAAAACAACCAAACCAAGGTGGTAACAGTTACACAGCAACACAATTTTAAGAGGAAAAAGTCAACGGCATAAATTTGGATGTAAAAAAAGATAAATTATAGGTTGATTGAAAGCATAAAAAGTAGTCAAATTATACATTGTTAATTGATTGTCTTTCCAAAAATCTTGTTTCTCAACATAAAACGGTTTGAATTTGAAAATTATTAATTACTTGTGAGTTTAAAATATTAAAAAACGTTTTAATTTTTTTTTTAAAATGTTATTCGAAAAATTTAATATTTTCAAATAAAACGTTTGACTTTGTTAATAAGCATTCATATGTATTAAAAAAAAAGAATATCATAAATCTATTTCTCAAAAGACATATCAACAGGTATAACAAACCAATGTATGTAACCAATAACAGTTAATCACAATCCCAAAAACAACCATACTCTAGTGCTAACAGTTACACAGCAACACTATTTGACCAGAAAAAAGTCAACGCCATAAATTAGGATGTTTAAAGACAAATCGAATATAGGTTGATTGAAACCATAAAAAGTAGTCAATTACACATCGTTAATTGATTGGCTTTCCAAAAATCTTGTTTGTCAACATAAAACGGTTTGACTTTGAAAATTATTAATTAATTATGACTTTAAAATATTAAAAAACATGTATATGTCTATAAAAATGGAAACTATTAAAACTTGGGACTTTTTCAAAAAAAAAAGTCAAAGTTACGAAATTTTAGTATGTTAATAATGAGAATGACAAAACTTAATGTAATGTAATTTACCAAATTTAAGTTTTAATAAACAATTTTTAAAAAGTCAATTTGTAAAATCTATAGTTGTCTAAATTTTAATTCTCATTATGGCAAATAAATCATATTAACCATATTTACCTATTGCTAAAAAAAACATATTTCCCAAATTATTGCTAACTATTAAAACATAGAAGATCATATGTCGTAAATACAAACCATAAGACTGATATATTTTTCAAAACACATATCAACACAAAAAACAAATCAATGTATGTGACCACTAACATTAATCATCATCCAAAAAACGACCATAACCATCGTGTTAAGAGTTACCCACAACCACTGTATTGTTTCAAAAACCACCACGACTTAGGACCAAAAGTATGTGATTTATATCCAAAAAACTACCCACTGAATCCCGTCCTAATTACCATCAACCCTAACTACTTTAGAGAGCTTGAACAGACCTCGTTTTTCAAACCAACGGAAATGCACCTGATCACCAGCCTGCAAATCATTGTCAGCAACAAACACAGACATACCTTTGATGTAAAAACGCTTACTCGATCCCCTGTCTTCAATACCTACAGAGACACCCCAGCTATTTTGCTCAGCATCCTTAATTGTCAATGAGCGCGGCCTGTTCAAGCCATTGGCCTTCGCCCATTGTGTCTTCATCCGCTAAAACAAATAACCATACATGAAATTTGTTATAAAAAGGTTTATTTAGCATCAAAATGATTATAACATATTGCTTTAACATATAATACTTACAAAATGCCTGTCAACAACAAAAACAACTGGAACGGCCCAATCTTCTATATCGGATACATCTTCATCCGATCCAGATCCATCATCATCAGTTTCCATATCATCTTCATCTGAATACTCTTCTCCATCATCATCAGAAACCACAGCTATTTCCTCCTGATTAATTTGGTCATCCTCGGGCTGTTCAACGTCCTCCCACAACTCCGGAGGCAGGGTCAGCTTGTTTTTCTCAAAGATGGACAACTCCAATGTTTTCTGTTAATTTTACAATGAAACACATGAAAGGTGTACAAATTAATGATATAAATCTCAAACAAAATTAATGATATATTTTGAAATTTCGAATCGACAAACAAACCTCGTTGTAAATTTCAAACACCATCAGATGATCCGCTGTTATGTTAAACCTCTGTTTCATGTACGGCCATCCCTGGGTAATGAAAATCTCATGACCATCGTATTCAAGTTGGATCTGGAAAACATGCCCTGCAAAGAAGATGAATTTCCAGCATACTGTTATCATTATGAACATCAAAATTTTAAAAAGTCTTATTATCTAACAATATATTATATACATGAGATTACCTGGAAATGAGCTAACCATAATCGGCTCCATAGGAGGGTTTCGATTGTACAAACCATGATGAACGAAGGCACTTATATGCTGGAAAGTTGAAAAACAATGTTGAAACATTACTACATATTAATGTATTTAAGGCGTTATGTAATGTTTATACACATCATTTAAAAAACATACCAGGCGATTCAGATCACTGAGTGGGTCATCAAGTTTGCAGTAGAAATACTTGCCCGGTGCAGCTATGGCATCCTGATGAAAAGTATACATATTAAAACAGTTGAGCATTTCTTCGTACTCAAACACAAAGTGACAACCACTTGGGTAGTTTAGCGTTGTAATCATGTGCTTCCACCCATTGTAAAAAAACCACTTCCCAGCGATATTCATCACTTTAACTTCGAATGATCTCTGATCCAACGTATGAATTCTGGTCATGCCAGTAGGGAATCCATACTTAGTAATCCATTCCTTATAATCTCCGGGCAACGCCTACAAATCAATACCAAAAACAGTTGATTATAAACTAATCTATTGGATTTTCAGTTAATAAACATTATCCATCCGAATACTGTACAGTGATCAATGAAAATATTCTAACAACCAACAGAGTTTTAACGCATAAGAAAGGTCGCTTACCATACACACACGTTCTCTGCCCTCTGATTTAATCCAAAATCCATAAACCATTCTGAGACGACCTTTTAGAGCAACTGTATTATCAGTAAAAACAAATTAAAACATGATATCATATAACCAAAATTGCATCATTAGATGAATACATAAATGCAAAATCTGAAAAATCTTAAAACCTATTAAATTTTTAAAACAGATTAATTTTTGAAAAATCCCAAATTGAAAACTTTATATAATCGAGTCATATTCACAATGTTCATACAAACTTGATTAAAAAAAACAACAATCTAATCTTCTGAAAACCCAAGTTTGACCTAACATCATCTATTTACATCAAAAAGAAAACACTGTCTTAGTCCATCAAAATCCATTAAAGAACCCTAATCAAACAATCAAGAAACGTAATCAAACAATTGAAAACTTTATATAATCCAGTCATATTCACAATGTTCATACAAAGTTGATTAAAAAAAATAACAATCTAATCTTCTGAAAACCAAAGTTTTTCATAACATCATCAGTGTAAAATCAAAATAGAAAACACTGTTTGAGTACATCAAAATCCATTCAATAACCCTTATCAAAAAATCAACAAACCTAATCAAACAATCAAGAACCCTAATTAAGGGCAAACGAAGGTTTTCTTTGTCGTAACATAAACACACCAATGGAAACATAAATAATCAAATCAAAACAGGGAAAAAGAAACATTCAATCGACAAAGACATTACAAAAAAACGAAAAAAAACACCGTGAAATTGAGGGATAAAGATGGATTGAATGAAATAAGAATGAAAGAGAGGTTACCTTAGATTGGAGATGAATGGATGGTTGAATCGCCTAGATTCGTCTGATTAGGGTTTGGAATGTGTTTTGGGAAGGAGGCGAGTACACAGACATAACATATGTCCGCGTCTTTTTTAAGTTATATTTATATTTTCTGTTTTTTTTTTTTTTTAAATCAAAAAGTTTATTAAATCCCACAATGAGACACTTGGCACAATATGATTGGCTCCACAATTGAGGATGAATGTGGGAGTGCCAAGTGTCCTCATGGACTTTTGTTTATTAGGTATATAGATTACATTGAAATGAGATACAACGATTCTAAATGTCAACTAAACTGAAATACAATGAATCCAAAATCTAAATAAAATTCCAAAAGCTTAAAAGTCATCTCATAAATAACCTGAAACATGTACAAAACAATTTTGGTCAATACAAAATGTATTGGTGAGCATACCCTGTTTGAATAAATATAGTAGGAAAAGTGTTTAGCAATTCATGTGCGGTACCATTTGCAATTATGTAATAAGTAATATCCGTTCAAAACCAAACCTGAGAATAATGACTAACACATGACTAACCAACTGAATAATGAATTAACAAGACAATGACCAAGATTCTCTTAACAGAGTCTCAAGGGGGGTATACCATAGTACTATTCATTGAAATGCTAGGCCGCCCAGCGGTTAATGATTTTGACAAGTCATAGACACACAAATTAACATAAAGCAAACACACATGAGAATTGCATTTAGTAAAAGAAATAGAAACTTGATAGTAAGTACATGAGTCACCCCAAAATAGTAAGACAGTAAAAGGGGAAAGATATACTCACAGTTTGCGAAAGCGATCAAAATCCAACTTAAGTGGTCGTGAGCTATGTAATGGGAATTCCGAGGAATTCAACCTATAATGTATATGAATACTAATAAAGAAGTGTCTAAAAAGTCTAAGGTAACTAGGGTCTAAGGCATTAGGGTTTGCTAAGTCGATCTGGGGAATTAGAGTTTTTTTACGATAAGTCGAATTACTATAAAAGTTGTATATAAAAAAAATAATCTACTAAAGTTTGTATTTAGGATTTAGGTAATATAATTATTACCAATTGAGTATTTAGGTCACATATGTTTAAATAATCAATACAAAATAATTTAGTTAATTACTTTAACTAATTATTGTAAATAAATGCAATAATCATAAATGTATAACTAAATAATTATGAGTTTCACAATGATCCAATAAATGATAATTAATATTTTCAAACATAAAACATTTCTATTTTATAAGAAAAAAAATATATATAAAACGGACGTTTAAATAGTGTAAATAAATAGATGTTTAATTATGTCTAATTAAACATAAATTAGGTTAATAATACAAGACATGACCAAAAATGCTATTTCAATAGAAATATAATTATTTTCTGATGTTAAATACTAAAAATAATATTTCCATAATTTCTCTCAATTTATTTTTATTTAAAACATATTTAATGAGTTTATATCATGTTTAAATGATTAAAATAGAAAATTTAATAAAAATAAATGTTTTCTGAACCAATAATTTTTATATAAGTTCATGATGATGAGAAATAATTACCCAAAAAGTTTGAGATTAAAATCATTAAAAATGAATTTTTAATCAATTAAATACGATTAAAACAATTTAAATTAATAAAATAACGAAAATTAAATAATTTTCAAAAGTAAAAGTGTGATAATTTTCTATGAGGTATCAAGAATCTATACCTAAATTTTCATAATTTTTAGAGCAAAAATGAATTTATTATGAATTATTATAGGTTTACATGCATTTATATGTGTATATGAATAAAAAAAAAGAGTTAATAGCCATTTTCGTCCCTGAGGTTTGGGCCAGTTTGCCACTCCAGTACAAAAGTTTTTTTTTTTGCAATTCCTTCCTTGAGGTTTGGATTTTTTTGCCAAATTCGTCCTTTTCACTAACTCAGTTAAAAAAGGTAGTTAGTGTCAGGGGTATTTTTGTCTTTTTACCTATAATATTAATAATTATTATAAGATATTGATCCATGGGCTTTATAGCTTTGGTTGGGCTCCCAAGCATAAACCTAACAGAAAAATGTAGGCAACAAACTTAGCAATCTTTCAATCGAATCAATCGATTAAATACAGTAAAAGCTGAATCAACTGATTAAATACAGTGAAAGGTGCATCATCTTCATGGGAGCCATCGGGCCACCCTACCACCAGCCCGTCACCTACATCCACCGAAACCCACCTGCAACCACACCCAACCCGTCACCATCATTACCACCCTCTACAACCCCACCCGTCACCATCTGACCGGAAACCCACCTCGAGAAAACCACTCGTCTTTCCTTCCTCGTCTTCACACTACTAGAAAACCACTCCACCTGAATCACCCCTGTCACCATCGACCATCACCGCTGTTTAACTAAGCAGGTTCCTGAATCACCCCTGTCACCGTCGACCGTCACCCACATATCAATTTTTTTTTTGTCGGGATCTGAAAGGAATTTATCTGTGTTATGCTGGAGGATTTGGGTACCATGCTTATGGAAGAAAAGTTAAATGGTAGTTGGGGAGGAGTTGAATTCATCAAAACGTATAAACGCCTTGATGATGGAAACCTTACTGTGATTGATATTCAGGTACTTTTGACTAAGACTCCATCTGGGAATGGTAGAAAGAAAGGAAAAAGTGTTGTTTGAATAATTCTAAAAGTTTAATGAATACTTGTACCGACCACAAACCTTACTGTGATTGATATCCGGTTCCTCTCTCTCTCTCTCTCTCTCTCTCTCTCTCTTCCCCTCGTCTGTCTCTCTCTCTAGACTTCTTAAGGTGGGTGATGGGTAAAAGGGGAAAGGGGAAAGGGTGTGAGGATGCGTGTCGGTTGTAGTCGGAGGCCACCGAAGATGGTGGTGGTCTGAGACCCTTCTCCACCAGTCTCAGTCTCTCTCTCTCTCTCTCTCTCTCTCTCGTCTGAGAGGGTGTTTGGTAGGCAGACAAACAGGGAAGATTTTAATTAAAAGCAAGGGTGGGGTGGGTGGGGTAGGGATGGGGTGGGGTAAGATTTTAATTAAAATTTTAAATTATAGGTAAAAAGACAAAAATACCCCTGACACTAACGACCTTTTTTAACTGAGTTAATGAAAAGGACGAATTTGGCAAAAAAATCCAAACCTCAGGGAAGGAATTGCAAAAAAAAAAAAACTTTTGTACTGGAGTGGCAAACTGGCCCAAACCTCAGGGACGAAAATGGCTATTAACTCAAAAAAAAATAATAATTAAATAAACATTAAAATCTGAAAAAAAAAAACACAACTGGGAATCGGTTCTTGCAGGATTCGAACCCAGATGCTTTGTTTGTACATGAACACCCATTACCACTACACTATCCCACCACTTGATGATTTCATTGAAAGAAAAATCTATTTAACATGTATGTAAGGTTCATCTTCTTCCCCAAATGTTCCATGAAACCCTAACCCTAAACTTTAATTCAATCAAACCCAATTCAATATGATAACAATCTGAATTCATGGGGCTTATGATTAGAACGATAACACAAGTAAAACGGCATCAAGGAAAAACGACTTACAATGGTGTATGATAAAAAAACGAGGATGCCGAGTCTGAAACAAGAAATCGACAATTGAGAAGCTTTTCAGGACTAATTACGTGGTTACATGTGTGGTTTGGAACGGTAGAGAGTGCAGAAACGTAATGGCACATCAGTTTATATAGGATTTTAATCAAAACATACGCTTAATGGGTTTAAAAACACTTCCGACCGTTACCCATTAAAACCGCATCATAAAGTCAATTAAAACGCAATAAAATCCCAATTTAATGATGGAAATTCATTCTAGAGTGATGGAGAAACACATTGGGTTCGAAAACGGACGGTTAAAAGTATTAAATGCGGTATTATGGTTTTGCCGGAAAGCTCGCCGGCGGCGACATGGTGGTGGCCGGAAAAACGTAAAGGTAAAAGGAAGGGAAATCTGATTTTTGAAAGTTTGGGTAAGTGGCAAAAAAGGTCCCTGTATTTTTTTTAACTAAGTTAGTTTATTATGAAACTAGGTTAGTATTCCCTTTATAAAATTTAACCAAGTTAAGTTAGATTAACAAAAAAAAAAATTCTAAAACTTTATAAAACTTGAAACTTTTATAAAATCCATTACGTAGACGTTTCAAGATACGTATTTGATAAAAACGTATACCCGATCCATAATAAATATAACAATAATTTTTTAGTTTGCTCTAAATAAGTTTTGGAAACGGCGAAATTTACAGGGACTAATATGGAAATATTTGAAGGACTGTAATTGTCAATTTGACGGAAGACGAGGGTGACGGATGTCACATTTTATTACTTTAATTTCAATGTTTATGGTTATTCGATTAGGTGTTGTGTGTTGTTGTTTAGGTTACTTTGGGGATCGGGGTTCATGTTTCTCTTTTTACTGATTTATTCGATTAGGGCGATTAGTCTTCATGTCCTGTTATGTATTGTTCTTTGATAGTTTTCACTTATTATGTTTTCTGAATTTTTGATTCTTTGCTAATGTTTCAATGTTTTCAGGATTCATTGATACATGATTGAATGTTTCTGTTTCAATATTATGTATGTATATGTATTCAAAACTGTTTCAATGTTTATGTATTGATCCATTCATCCCTGTCTGAATGTTTATATTTCAATATATTAATCCCTGTACTTTTCAATTTTGATTAATTATGTATCATTCTGTTTGTTTATGTCATTAAGCTATTCATTTGGTCATCAAATCGTATTAATATTAATCATATTCTATTTGTGTTTTTTTCTAATACATGTGTTTCAAAGCTGGTGTCATAATGGTGTACGACTTTTGGGTCAAGTCAGAAAGTAACCATCGTGTTTGTTTGGTATTACCTTCAAATTACAAAGTTGCAATAATATCGTCCAATTTAAACACATTTATTGTAATTAAACAGTTTCTAAAATTCGAATTACTACAAATTCGAAAATTTGAATTACTTAAAAAAATTTAAATTTTAAGTTTTAATTACACCAAAAATTCAAATTTTTAGTTTTCTTTAATAATGGTAAGTAATTATACCCCACAGTTACTAAAATTCGAATTACTAAAAATTCAAAAAATTCACATTCGAAAAAATTCAAAAATTTTAAATTTTAAATTCAAATTACACCAAAAATTCAAATTTTTATCTTTCTTTAATAATGGTAAGTAATTAAACATATTAATTATCATTTTTGATTACAAATTTAATTCAAAGGTCTATAAAACTCATACTACTTTCTAATAAATAAAACTCTATTGTAACACATGGCACTCCTATATTGCACAACAATAGAATTTATAAACTTTTTTTTAATCCAAAATTCAATTAAAACATAAATATGGTCAAAATTAAATTAGGTAAGTAATTATGATTATTATTGTCAAAATCGGTCAAGACACATTAACTTTCTTATACACCTAATTTTGGTGAGATTATATTTTAAAAACAATCACCTTTAACACCATCATTGTCCATTCTCCTAAACAACCGATCATTCTCCTAAATACAATTCAAGGTTTGATTTTTGATTTTGAAATCTTTAGTTAGTTTTTATAATCAAACAGTTTGATTGAAATTTTGTTCTTGGTCTCGATTTTTCTTTTGTTTGATGTTCATAAACGTCGACGGAAGCCAGTCCAACCATCACCTTTCATCGTAGCCGGCCTTCACCGGACCCCATGCATCTTAAACCGTTCGGTGACTGTCCGATCATCGGACTAAAGAAGGCGGAACAAGGTTAAGGGTTGGAGATGTTTGATCATGGTTATTCGACCCAGAATCTGTAAACACGTGTTTTATTTATATGAATCAATTATTTGAATAATGTCATTTTATTTAGATTTTCAGGCAAGCACGTATGGCAATGGATCGTATGGGTTAAATTGTTCTTTGACTAAACATGATGACGACTATAAGTTTGAGAGGTAAGTGTTGGATCGATTTTGCACATACGTTTTTGGTTTGATTTTACAGTTTGTGTTCTAATTATTATGTTATATTCATGCTTTCATCATGAATCGTTTATTGATGGATGAATTGTTTAATACACGAGTTTTTTCATCTCGATATACAGGACGGGCGATTATTAGCCTCAATCCCAGAGACTGTTCACCTCAGGTAAGAGTTTCTAATCTTTTTTTATTTAGTTGCTAATCAATATTTCTCATTCTCATGTTATGAATTACATTCAATATACCTCTAAAACGATTATCAGGTTTAGTTATATATAACTAATTTCAATTTATGTCCCCTAAAGTGATTTTTATATTTTATTAATTCAATTTTTGCTAGGCTTGATTTTAAGTTTAATTTTTTAATCAATAATAATGTATTGTTTTTGGATTTATGCGTAAATTTATAAAGAAGAAAATGTTTTGGGAAAACAAAGTCTTCAATTTGGGTCGTTTTTAAAAGGTGTTTTCAAAACGCCGTTAGTGGCAATTTGCTAAATATGTCGTGTTCCAACGTTGTTTTTTATGTTCTTGCTTTGTATGATGGATATATTGGTAAATTGAAGATATGTCGCTTTTTCAAGTTTTATTCTTTTTACTTTTTTTTTAAAAACAAAAAACAATAAATGAGAATGAGAAAGGAAACTGACGTAAATTAGAACTCATTAAATTTCCTTATTACATTCAAATTACTCACTTCCTAAATTTAGTGTAATTTATATTGGTAATAAGTTAAATTTCGAATTTTGAATTTCAAAATTCAAATTAAAATTCAAAATATTTAAATTCGAATTACACAAAATTTCAAATTTTGAGTTTTGGTTATTAATGGTAAGAAATTACACATACTAATTACCATTTTAATTACACATTTAATAAGATTCAAAGTCTCTACATAAGTAGTGTCAAGTCTCCAATTAATACATTAATTGATCATATTAATTGTGCTATATTATTCTAATATTAGTTTAACTTATATTGGTAATCAATTAAATATTGAAATTTGAATTTCAAATTTTCAAATTAAAGTACGAAATGTTTACATTCTAATTTGACAAAATTTAAAATTTTGAATTTTGGTTAATAATTGTAGGAAATTACACATACTAATTATCCTTCTATTTGCACATTTAATATGATTCAAAGTCCTTACATAAGTTGTGTCAACTCTTATTAATACATTAATTGATCCTATTAATTGCCCTATATTATCCTAATATTAGTTTAGCTTATATTGGTAATCAATTAAATGACGAATTATCAATTTCAAATTTCAAATTAAAATTCGAAATATTTAAATACAAATTACTAATTAGATAAAATTTCAAAATTTGAATTTTGTTTAATAATGGTAAAAAATTACACATACTAAGTATTCTTTTAATTACACATTTTGAATGACTTAATCTTTTAAAAAATTAAAATTTTGAATTAAAGTTAATAATGGTAACCATTACAAAACTATTTATTATCTTTAAATTATGATTTACTAATATATTTAAAATATAATAATTAATCATTTTGGTTGTAACTTTCTCAAATTAATTACAAGTAAAAATTAAAATTTTAAATACTAGAATTTGAAATTATAGATTTATGTTAAACTTTAAAAATATTTGAATACTAAATGTTTTATTTAAATATTTAATCTCAAAAAATTGAATTTAAGATTTATGCTAACATTTATATTTAGATTTAATTAACATATATAAAATATTTAATTCAAATTTTTGAAAGATTTCAATCTTTCAAATTTTGATTTATAGAATTTGAATTGATAGATTTCAATTAAACTTTATAAATATTCAAATATAATTGTAACAAACAATCATACTATTACCTTTAAAATAGAGATATACTAATTAGATATTTCTTAATATATTTAAAATTTAACAAATAATAGTTTTAGTTACAAATTTCTCAAATTATTTACAAGTTAAAATTCAAATTTTGAATACAAAAATTTGAATTGATAGATTTCAGTTAAACTTTATATATATTCAAATATTAAATGTTCTATTTACGTATTTCATATTTTAATATGTATAATGGTAACAATTAGACTTAATTATAACATTTAATTCGAATTTTAAATGATCTGACTCAAATGGTGTCTTACTTTTAAAATTTTATCATAAATATTTTTCACTATTATTTATTTTTTACTAGATAATGCTCCTCAAATACCATTTGATAACAAGATTCCAGTGAAGTTCCAAAGGCGTTAATTCCCGATATCCGTATGATTCGCAATGACCATCAATAAAAGCCAAAGACAGTCTCTATCGAAGGTTGGATTGTATTTAAGAGACCTTGTATTCTCACATGGCCAACTTTATGTCGCATTGTCAAGACTTAAAAGCATGGCAAAGGTGAAATTACTTATACTTTATGGTGATGGGAATATCAAAACTAAAACAAAAAATGTGGTGTATAAGGAAATATTTAGTGATATTTGAATAAAATTTGTATTCGTTGGTTTTAAATTTTAATAAAATATTTCTACTGTATTTTTCTTATACATTATACTACTCCAAATAATTGTACGTTGGTGAACCGCGTGTCCACGCGGACAAATATCTAGTGATATAGTCAATGGATTATGATTTATTTATGTTTCAACACGTATTGAAGGGGTTCAAACGTAAGACCTTTAAATTGGATTTACTTTTTTTTAACGGGTAATTTCCTTCCCATTTTTTACACCACTTTTATATTACACCTTTTTTTTGCCTCTGCTTGAACTCCCACCATCCCCTTTGAAATCCCAACATCTTTACCACCACACCATAAGGCCGTCCGTTGTGGAGCCGCGAGTGACCGAGCGCGAGCCACCAACGTGACTTTCAAGTAATCCGATCACTTGACCACGTTGTGGCTGGAGGTGAGCATCGGCGAGACCAAAGGTCAGTTTCTCTCGTTAGCCCACGCGTAATGCCGCTCGCGCTCCCACAACGGATAGTCTAAGCGGTGGGGCTTTAAATTGGATTTACTGTTATTTAGTTTTAGTTATAAAGGTTCATTTAATTTTAATTTTTGTTATTGTGTATTTGACTCATAGACTAAGGATCAAATACAAACAAAATTAATGTACGAACAGTACGAATCAAAGAAATTTTGCAAATCCCACGGTGGCATTCTTGTAAATATCCAAAATCAGAATAATAGGACAAATTCAATTAAAACACTTTATTCAATTGAAGTTACAGATATGGAAACCCAGAAATCACCTAAATTTCAAGTTCTTTCACCTAAACATCAAGTTCTTTTAATTGATTTGTACAGGATACAAAGATCGATAAATTCAAGCTTTTAATTGAGGAATTGCAGCCTGCGAATCATATTTGGCTAATTGAACCTCGTGAATATGACTTTCAAATCAGTTTATAGTTACAGAGCTTTGTGAATCTAACTGATCATCAATGGGAGTTAAAGAGCTCGATTAATACTTTTTGTCAGCGATTTTTATTTGTGATCAATGGTTTGACATAGAAAATTGATTTCTTTTAAGTGTTTGATTGATTGTTCGTTTACACTTTTTCTCCTTCTTGCTTGAATTTAACAGCAAAAACATCCAACTAGATGCATGTTTATAATTACTCTAAATATGTATTATAATTACTCTAGTTGTGAAACAACTCTGATAAGAATGATAATTACTCTACTTATATATGATAATTAGCGTAATTGCTTTTGTATAACTATAGTAATTAAAATTATGACTAGCGTAATAATGGGTGACGACTCATTACATTAAAGCAATAATTAATCTACATTTCACAAAATTACTCTAGTGCATATAACTATTACAGTAATTATAACTAGTAGAGTAATTATAGTTGTAGAGTAAGTATCTTAATCAGTTAGATAATTTGTTTGTAGAACTAGTAGAGTGATTATTGTTACAACTTTTATTAAGACATGCAACTGTGAATGTGCATGTTGCCTGCTAAAACTATATGAATGTTCATGTTTAATCGACTTTGAAGCAAATCAACATAACAATGTGAATATGCCTTTGAAACAAACCAATATCACAAGGTGTTAAGGTATGCATATGTGAATATGCCTGCTGGGACAAATTACATGCATCTTGCCTCCTCAAATTCATAACGTCCCGATTTAATTGACTTTGAAACAAACCAACATCATAATGTACAATTCAAAATGTAATTTCAAAAGGTTTACACATAAGATAAACCATTCTATTTTAATAATTTAAAGCATGTTCCACTTTGTAATATTTCCATAGAAAATTCAAATTACAATTATTCATAAACTAAAACATTGTGTCTTGTTCCGTAAAAACTTAACTATTCCAAAATAATCCTATTCAAACTGACTTAAATATAGGTGCTTTCGCTATTTGATCTTCATTAGGATGTCTTTCTTTAATGCATCCTTTTCTTTTCTTTTTCATCCATTGCTTAAAATTCCATTGCCTTGTCTACTAGTTCCGGTCTCGCTTGGTTGAGATCCGAAAAAATAGTATTTTTGATAAAAACTTGTGCCTGAGTTCATTGAGTCATTGTTGCTGAACATCTTCTTTTGCTGATAAGCCACATGTCCATGGCTCTTCACCCATATAAGTTTCCATATTCGCATCATATGAACTTCACAATCGATATCTTTTAAGGTTTTCAGTTTATACTTTTGTAGTATTCTGCCTATCTTTCTAACAAAGACTTCCTTTCTTGGTTGATATGTTACTATGTCTTCATAGTGATCATTAGACTGCAATTGGATAGTAGCAAAAGTAGAGTTATTATTCTATTAGTAGAGTAATTATATTCTGTAACTAGAGTAATTATTCTATAAGTAGAGTAATTATGCACAATTTCACAAAGTACTCTACAAAACCAACCATACCTTGTTTCACAAATTACACTGCAAAACCAACCGTACCTACTAGTTCTACTTAATACACTACTAGACTGTTACACTAGTTAAGAAAAAAAATTCACAAATTACTCGACCTACAAATGATATACCAAGTTTAACAAACATTACACTACATAGAACATACTATACCAAGTTTCACAAAAAACTACTCTACGAACATCACCAGAAATGGATTTCGTTTGTATTTCATTTTTTTTTTACCAAGAACAATAGAAATCGACAAATGAAAATGGAAGAAAGTCGAATGCAAATCGTATATGATACTTACAAGCCATAGTTTCTTATAATGTTGTTCATATAATAAAAATTACTCTAATATAGAATCACATATTACCTCTGGTTTGATGTTTTTGGATGATTTTGAACTTCATCTTTCCTCATCGCCTTCGATTATGTTGTCAATTGGGGGTTTTTGTCAGTCTTTTTTAGTATGAAATGTGATTTGTGTGTTAGGTAGCCACCGTCCTTTTTCATTATATGTTTTAAGTAACTTTTTCCTATAATTACAAAAATGCCACCGTCCATTTGTTTTGATTCGTACAGTTCGTACGAATATTGTATTTGTACGAGATCTTATGGAGATCTCCATATATATGGAAAAAGTATAGGCGGGATATGACATATAGCTCATTTGTCTAAAACCTTCCATTTTTTTATCATTATCCGGAGAATTTCGGCAGTCCAAAACAATCTGAAACATTCCATGATTTGTGAATTACGTCATGTTATTAGGCGGGATATGAGGGGGGGGGTATGGGGCATAACCAGAAATACTCACGGATACCTCACTACTAGCACGGTAACACCGCTGCCAGTGGTGCTGGCAGTGGATCTGTGGAGGGTTTTTGTGAGATTGTTAACGGATGGGTACCCATAAGTTTGTCTCTCCCCCTTTTGTCTTTTTCTCTATTTTATTTCCAGTAGAGTGTTGCCTTAAAAAAAACTGTTTCAGTGAAGTGATGTGATAGTGCAAGATTTGTAGAAATAAGTGGAGTTGAAAAAAACTAAGTGGAGCACCCCGTCCCCCTGACGTATTAGCTCATTTATCTTTTTTTTTGGAAGGTGAAGGTCTCATTCGGAGGTGGCAGAGTACTTCACATCCGCTCTTGCAAGTCCTGCCCCCACTCACACGCCCAGACTATGTTGTCTGAACTGGTTCCACGCTGGGTGGTGATAGGCATAAGCCCCCCCCCCCCCCTCGCGCTGCCAGTGGTGCTGGCAGTGGATCTATGGAGGGTTTTTGTGAGATTGTTAACGGATGGGTACCGATAAGTTTGTCTCTCCCCCCTTTGTCTTTTTCTCTATTTTATTTCCAGTAGAGTGTTGCCTTAAAAAAACTGTTTCAGTGAAGTGATGTGACAGTGCAAGATTTGTAGAAATAAGTGAAGTTGAAAAAAACTAAGTGGAGCACCCCGTCCCCCTGACGTATTAGCTCATTTATCTTTTTTTTTTTTTTTGGAAGGTGAATGTCTCATTCGGAGGTGGCAGAGTACTTCACATCCGCTCTTGCAAGTCCTGCCCCCACTCACACGCCCAGACTATGTTGTCTGAACTGGTTCCACGCTGGGGTGGTGATAGGCATAAGCCCCCCCCCCCCCCCCCCCGCGCTGCCAGTGGTGCTGGCAGTGGATCTATGGAGGGTTTTTGTGAGATTGTTAACGGATGGGTACCGATAAGTTTGTCTCTCCCCCCTTTGTCTTTTTCTCTATTTTATTTCCAGTAGAGTGTTGCCTTAAAAAAACTGTTTCAGTGAAGTGATGTGACAGTGCAAGATTTGTAGAAATAAGTGAAGTTGAAAAAAACTAAGTGGAGCACCCCGTCCCCCTGACGTATTAGCTCATTTATCTTTTTTTTTTTTTTTGGAAGGTGAATGTCTCATTCGGAGGTGGCAGAGTACTTCACACCCGCTCTTGCAGGTCCTGCCCCCACTCACACGCCTAGACTATGTTGTCTGAACTGGTTCCACGCTGGGGTGGTGATAGGCATAAGCCCCCCCCCCCCCCCCCCCCCTCCGGGAAAATTTCCCACCACCTGTCACTTGACAGATGTTGTACCCTCCACAAGAGGCAAGACTCTCTGAAGTAAATGCACAGTAAAAGAAAACCGGGGTTGCCATCAAGATTCGAACCTGTCCCTTCATTTATCTAACTGATCATGTTTAAATACCTATTTATCTAAGAAGATCAAACAAGTTGAATAGTCAAGTTGAAAGGTTGTAAACGACCTTAATCGTTATCAATAAGTTAAGAGGGATCGGTTAGGTATCTGTACAATACCAATCCTGAAAATCACAAAATATGGGTACTTGTATCGAAAATGATCAATATGGTATGGTACAAACTTCGAAGGTAAATCAATAAAAAAATACTGGTTTTATGCCGAATCGATAGTACCAATCATAAAAAATGCAAAGAGTGGGTGCCGATAATGATTCGGTACGGTATGTTTAATACCGATACCGGTTCGTTTTCATTACTCAGTATCAGTATCATTTGGATAATCTATTTGAACACCCTTCTTGATTGATTGGACCATTTTGTACCTCAAGTTCCCAATTTTATTTCTGGTCACAATTTATTTTCATAAATTATTTGTTTCCCCCCATACACCTTCTCTTGCCCACCAAAACACAATCACCTTCCACCTTCTTCTGCTCATCAAAATCTTTTTTTTTTTTCATACCCATCAAATATTTTATTCATATTTCATCTGGGTATCTAGTGTTTTTCTGTTTGATTCTAAATTTAACAAAAAAAAAAAAAAAACAGAATTCACAAAAAAACAAAAAAAAAGTTTTCAGGGTTGTGTGTTTTGAACTTGGAAGCATGGTGGGGGGTATAAGTGTTCTGAATTCACCCATAGTGGATTCACATACATCCTCATGTGTGTGTCTTGTTTCACTTGCATCAACTCGTATCGATCAGACGAATAATGGCGATTTGAATTTGCGACGAAAACGAGTCACTAAAAGGCTGAGTTCTTCTTTCATGGGCTGCAGGTTTCCAGCAAAAGCGATTATTGCTTCCAAGAAGCAGAAACGGATGAAAGGTCTTGTGATTGCTAATAATCTTGGTGGACAGTATGAAGATGACGCTTTTGATGATGTTAAAGGAGTAAGAATATGTTATTAGCTTCCTGTTTTTCTTTTCAACAACTTATTATGCTGTGCTTTCTATGAATTATTATTATTGACTGTTGAGCCTCTAAATACTTCACTTGGACACTTGGTTGAGGGTTTTAGAATGGATTTGTTAGTGAGCTGCTGGTTTAGTATTGATTTGATTCTATAGGGGGCTTGGTTTAAAAAAGCGCGTCTGGGGCGCGCTTTAAGCGTTTGAGGCGCGAGGCTCCAAGAAAAACGTTTTTTTTTTTTTGCCAAAAAGCGCTGAACTACATGAAGCGCCGCCTCGGGCGCTTGAGGCGCGCGCTACAGTAGCGCCTCAGCCCAAAAAACCCTTTTAAACTACTTTATTTGGCCCGCTACAGTAGTGTCTCGTCGTTTTTATGCTTTGAATATGCTTTTTAAGTGTTCAAGGGTGTTTTATAATCATGTTTTTGTGCTTATGATTGATTAACACGTAGAAAATGTCATATTGACATATATAAATATTTTTTTATAATTTTTTTAATACTATACGTGAAGCTCTCGCCTCGCGCTTTAAGCCCCGCGCTTCGGATTTTGGATCCAAAACGCCTCGGAGCGCCTCACGCTTTTTTAAACCAAGATAGGGGGTGTAAACATGTCGGTTTTGTTCGTGGGCTACTAAGATCGGCTCAGTAAAAGCACAAATTGTACCGATCTTAAATGAGCTCCAACCCGAATTAGAGCTTATTCAATAGACGACTTTCACCAATTATCTCTAGCCCAACTGGTTTGAGATAGGGTGGGTGGGTTTTTTCTTAGCGGTTCCCATCTTGGTGGTAGGTCATAGGTTCGATCCATGTGCATCACAAAAAAAAATTCCCCGTGACGGTTTGAGCTTAGGCAAGGAGGACACCGGTGTGTGGGTAGGGATTCGAATTTGGGACCGCTAGGTTAGGGTTGTACAAAGATTTCCACTGAACTAAGCATTTCAAAAAAAAAAAAAAAAAAAAAAAAATACAGTAATAAATAAATAAAATAGACGACTTTCATATACCTAGTTTGATAAGGCTCGGCGGCACGGATTAAACATTTTTTCATGCAACATAATAGTTTACTGTATATATTGATAAAAATATTAAATATTATGTAATGTATATATGATAAAACTAAAGTGTATATAATATATTTGTATTATTAAAACAGTTAAATAATAAATAAATAAGTAATAAGTAATAAACGAGCCTAACTCCAGTTTAAAAAAGAAAACTACTCATGAGCTAATGTCAAGCTTTAGACAGAGAGCTAGCAATGAGCAAATCTTGAGCTTAGGCAAGATAGTTCTAGGTTCATTTACACCACTAATTTTGATTTTTTGTTCTTTTTTAATACTTTGAATGATCAAATGTATGTTTGATGCAGCAAATCTTTAACCTTTTCACACTCATGGCAGTAACGAATGTTATGAACCAACTTTATGAGACAGATCCAACACAACATCAATGGTTCACCGAGTATGCATACCATGTTTTTTTGGGGCTCCTATCCTTTGTAACGCGTTGTGGTTATTCCAATTCTAGTTTTGACACCATTTTTATGTTCGTTTTAACAGTTTCGTAAGAACAAACAAGCCCACCAATAGAAAACGTTTCCTTCACCTTCTTCAAAAGGTACATAAAGCTCAGGAAATATAAGTTTGAACCCATTACTTATAATAATGGGTTGATTTGAGTTATGTTTAGCTCTTAATGGCAAAATAATAAAAGCTTGTCGACAATAAAACATGTCAAATGGTTTGAGCATTTCTTAGAGGGTGTTTGGGATTGAGTTTCAAAACAACTTATTGACTTATTGGCTTTTCCAAGAAGCCAATAAGTCAATAAGCTGTTTGTGTAGCTTTCTGTTTTGACTTTTGGCTTCTGGCTTTTAAGGGTGGAAAAACTGTTTTTGAGAAGTTAGAAATCCTGGCTTTTGGCTTTTGACTTTTGGAAAAAAATTACAAATCTACCACCCATAAAACCAATACTCACAATAAGTTAAGCGAAACACTTAAAAAAAAGAATTTATTGACTTTTTGACGTTTGTCATCACAAAAGCTAATCCAAACATTTTTTTTAAACTTCTTTTCAAAAAGTCATAAGCCAATAAGCACTTCTGACTAAAAGCACTTTTGCATTTCCAAACTCAATCCCAAACACCCTCTTAATTCTTCAAATTATTTTGTAATAATACATTGTTTGGTACAAAAAGTTAAAACATGGCAAACAAGTGTTTGTAGGCTAACTCAACCTAACCTTTAATCTCGTTTTTTGTTTTGACAGGAGAAACATAAACTTGCAGAAACAGTAATGGTGACACGCCTTCAACTCTTTGCAAAATGGATAAAGGTATGAAATCCACACATTCTTCCATGTTTTTCTTTGGATTTTACAGTTTTGACTTACAAATGTGAAAATATGCAAAGTTTGATTTGTGGCTATTGTTTTATTGGTTAGCAAGTGGATCATGATGAAATGTACAAAGATCTATCGGAACAAAACTTGGAGTTGATGCGCGAACGACTCTTGGAGATGGTGAAGTGGCCGTCCGATGGTACATCGGATACAAATACAGAGGAAGTTGGATGAAAAGCTATTTGGTTAATGATTTTGATGTTGAAATTGATTCGTACCAACAACCTGTAACATTGAGCAAATCAGAAAGAATAATGCACCAATAATATTTAGGAGTGCAAAAGAAGGCTTCTTACTAGTATTTAATCTAGCACCTTGTCTACAATCTCAAACATTCCGTAATAATTAAACCACTCGTAATGTACGAAGTTTCTCTCTCTCTTCCTGCCAAACTTTATGTTTCTTATAGATGTAAAAATAAAATATAAATATTGGATGCGTTATTTTACACTTACGTTTTTTTGGTTTTATGTAAGTGTAATTTTGACAATGATTTATTTACATAACCTTTTTTACACTTATGCAAACCAAAAAACACTAATGTAAAAGAAGCACAAAATATTTATTTTAAGTTTTTTACATCTCTTACTTGATTAAAAAAAAATAAGTTTTGGCAAAAAAAAATGAAAAAAGTTCGGGAAGTAGCCTTGACAACGACTTGGTTGAACGTGACCTTGGGTTTTAAACATACCATTTCCCAACTCTCTCACAGAAGCTTAATTTACAGTCTTTATGGCAAGAAGAGCTTGGAGCGAAGATTAAGACATAGCCTTGGCAACGACTTGGTTGACCGTGACATAGGGTTTAATGGCCTGCTCATCTCCATTTTGGAGGGCTAACCTTTTGGTGAAACTAATCGGACGGTAGACCATATGACACCAAGGTGGATGGATTTGAGAGCTAATCTTGCCAGATTTAATCGAATCTTTAACCTCTTATTGCTACTCGGTGACGAGGGGAACGAGGTGTAATCTATTGACGAGGGAAACATGGAAGAACCAATTGATGAGGTCCTTTCCGAGTACCAAAGGGTTCATGGAACAATATGTAGGCACATGACGTGCTGGCAACTAATAAGAAACCATCCACATTGGCAGCAACCAGTTTCACATCCATGGAATAATATTTAGGCACGTGGGGTTGTGTGAATACCACCACCGAATATAAAAGGCACCTTGTTCCTGGTACACGCCACATGCTTTCTTCTTTTCAAAATCACCACCGTAATAATCAAGGGTGCATGTAACACTCAATCCAGGCTAGGGTTAAAGTGTCACTCTTACAGATATCAAAACCAATCCATAACATTAAAGCGTAAATATTCTAAATACAATTTATTACGTTGCAGAAACAAATTAATTTATCATGATTCTTCAACTTCTTTTTACGCTCCTCAATGATTCCTCAATTTCCCATATTAGTTGTCAAACAAATAAGACAACACAACGAAGAAACTACGGCTAAGCAAAAAATTGCTCAGTAATGGAGAAATTAATAGTACAGGTAAAGACCAATTGTAGAAGCAAAACATGATAAAACTAAGACCGAAGTGAATTTTTTTTTTTGAAAGGTTAATTTCTTTTAAATCCTATGGTCTGTGGGACTTGAACCCAATACTTTCCACAACCTAGGTGTTTTAAAGACCGAAGTGAATTGACAATGAACATAAACTAATACTGAAACAAATACAAATATTTATTCGAAATTAATATGGAATTGGTATGGAAACACATGTAATACACACGCATAATGGCCCCGTATGAAAAGACACATCGTTGACCATGGAGACTAAAACAAATTTTCTATGGTAAACCCTTCACTCTAAACATCGTTTGCTAACTCTAGGATTTTAAAAACAACGATTTATAAAAATCCTAAAAGTATCATCTTTTAGTAAAACATATAGGTTTAGACAAAAACTAAGATTATATTGAATCTTATGACAAATTATTATTTAACAAAAAAATTATTTTACTAAGTTTGGAATTTACATTCAGTATATAATTAATTTAGAAATAATCCAGAGTTTACAAAAAAAGCAAACAAATCAAATTCTTATAAATTTCGTGAACCGATATGAAAGACCGACACGAAAACAAATACAGATTTAGAAGCAATTACTGAGATAATCACCGAAGCATATGAGTCAAAACAGATATCAGAACATAACGATACCCAAATCTATAATGAGAAACATAGACATAGTAAAAAACTCAACATAACCATAATTGAACATAATCAGATGCATAATCATAATTAATTCAGATTAGAACGTATACATATACTAACTACATGACAAATGTATATCAACAAAATAAGTCGTGTAATAGAGAATGACAAATGTATATCAACAAAGTAAGTCATGTAATAGAGAATGACCCAATGCAAAAAACAGAGAGCTAACTAGTCCATGTAGACTTGGGCTGGGGATAATTCAGTGTTGACTTATGATTGGGTGACTTATCCGACTTTGGCTCAGGATGTAGAAGCGCTGATTCAGTGTCAAAGATTGGTACAAAGGACGCGATTAACTGACAAAGATGATCATTGGTGGTGGAAGGCAGCTTCAGATGGTTCATTCTCAGTTGCTATATTCAAAAAATGGTTGATAGACGAGACGATTAGTGAAGATTCAAATAAGTATGTTTGGAGTAAATGGTTGCCTAAGAAATGTAATATTTTTATGATGCGAGCTATTTCGGATCGTATACCTACCAAGATGGCTCTTTTATGTAGAAACATTGATGTGGGGAATTCTTTGTGTGTTTTGTGTGTTTTATGCGAAGATCAGAAGGAGACTTCGGATCATCTTTTCTCGGCTTGTGGTTTTTCAATGGGTGTTTGGCAAGGTATTGCGAAGTGGTGTGGCCTTCCTCCGATTTTCTTGTTTGAGGTAAAAGATATTATGGAGATCCACAAGTTTTATAAGCACTCGAGGATAAAGAAAAAAAACGATGCAAGGCATTACAAGTTTAACTTGTTGGAGGATTTGGAAATCTAGAAACGACATGGTTTTCTCAAACAAGAAGCGAAATGTGGTCGAGATAGTGGCGGATATAAAAACTTTGGGTTTTCTTTGGTTTAGAAATAGATGTAAAATGGTATCGATTGATTGGTTTACTTGGTGTAATTTCGAGTTGATGTAATAGAGGCCGTTTTTTGACGTTTCTATCTCTATCTTGGAGATAGAGCGTTGGCCGTTTTTAATGAAGTTTGCTTAAAAAAAAGCTAGTCCATGTAGACAGACACATTTTTAGATTATTAACCATATTATTATTATCTAGGGGTGTTTGGGATTGCGTTTGAAATAGATTTTTAGATTTCAATGTTTGAGTTTTGAAATAAATTTTTAGCCTACCAAAATACAAATAATCTAAAAACGATTTCACCTCTCCTTTTCCAAAACGCATAATCTATTTTACAAAATCAATCCCAAACACCCTCTTGAAATTTTTGGATATTACAGTGCAAATCGTTTTACTTCCGTTACTATCCTTGGCTGTTTACTTAGGCAGCAAGACCATCACATCCTTCTTTTCATATGATCTCTCAGCCGTCGTTGGGGGTTGCAAAATCAAGCAACTGATTTCTTCCACAAGGTCATTCATTTATTTGCTTTATCCAATCAAATAGCCATTTCAATTAATTTTTATTTTTAAATTGTTACATTCGATGGTATGTATGTATGTATGATTAGGGTTTTAAATGCTCATTTACATCTGTAAATATTGACCTTAGAATGTGTAATCAGAATATTGTGAATTCCGTTTATTCGCCTTTCAACCGAAATCCCTGTATTAATAAGTTTGTTTGCTTAATTCAAACTTAGATTTTCGCCCTTTCGTTATAAGATGGTATTAATAATAATAATGATGATTCCTATAGGAAGGTGTAATTTGTTGTTACATTGATAAATACCGACTCAACGATAGTTTTTGTCGCTCTTCGTTAACATGAGCCATCATACAGTATGAAAGCTCCCTCACCAAATGCTAATAGAATGATTGCTTATGTTTCCTGCTTTGAAGCTTACGTATTTCGGTTTAGATTTTAGAATACTACTAATTGGAATTATTGCTCTTATGTAGTAGCTTCGGTTAATTATATAAAGTTTTACATTTATATTCTAATAGAGTAATAGTTTTTTGTAGTCTGGGAGAACATGATCACTATGCCAGGTGTAATTCGTAAAAAGTTATTACTTCGTATTGTGATTTTTGTTATGATTGTGACCCCTTAGCGTAAGCCGCATATGCCTTTGTTCTCTTGCTTGCTGCTACACATATGTAGTCTGTGTAGCATATACCACAACAGGGGGCACTGATCCCGTTATTGTTATTGTTATGTTTTAACAGTTTAATATCGAGACTAGCTCGGTACACCTGAATGAGTATATCAATAGTCAGGTAACAAACATAAGTGAGTCAAATTGCAGCGTATCAAAACGAGTCAAACTGTCAAAATGAGTATGTGTATACCAAAATGAGTCAAAACCGTCAAAATGAGTTTGTTTACAAATTGCAGCCCATGAAAATCAATATGTTTACACATGAGTCAATGCATGATGTTTTTTACACATTAACTGTTTTGTTGAGTTATTGGATCCAGAATTAAGAATATTTCTTTGGTCATTAATGGAGATGGCCTTATGGTCGTATGAAATAGAAGCAGTATAGTGAGATTACTATAATATTTTCCAAATATTTGTTAAATCCATTCACATATCAACGCACAAACTTTATGTGGGATTTCGCAAGCAAGATGCACATACAGTATATGGTTTCGGTTGTGTGTATTTAGTTTACATAGTCGAGAATAGTGCATGCGTAGGGTTAGTTTTTGTAAAAAAAGTTGACACTAAATAACTGATGATTTGATTCATAATCTTATCTTTGATGTTTGATGCACATTTTACAGAGTAGATAAAGATCTTCCAAATTCAGTCGTATAGAGGCAGCTAGCTACATAGATGCTACTACCCTCACGTTAGAACAGTTTTTTCACTCCACCAGCCGCCCTCACCGCTACCTCCATATCAACCACAACACTACCTCCTGACGCTGTACAAATGAGTCTGCACCCAATGAGCTAATTCAGAGCCCGCCAATGAGTCGCAATCTACTAACAAAACATGTAGCCACTGTTCTGAATCACCAAAAAGACCCAATCAAAGCCCTACAAATCTTCAATTCTGTTAAAGTCAAAGATGGCTTCACCCACAATCTCACGACCTACAACTCTATAATCCAAAACCTCGCCAACCACGGCGAGTTTGCAGCAATGGAAGACATGTTCACGCAAATGAGATCCCAAATTAATAACCAATCATTAGAAGGAGCTTACATATTCGCCATGAAAAGCTACGGCAGAAATGGAAAGATTCAAGAAGCTGTTAATGTTTTTGAACGAATGGATTTCTATAACTGTGATCCAGGAGTTTGTTCGTATAATGCGATTATGAACATATTGGTTGAGTTTGGGTACTTTGACCAAGCGCATAAGGTTTATATGCGGATGAAAGATAGAGGAATTGTTCCTGATGTTTATACTTTTACAATCCGGATTAAGTCGTTTTGTAAGCAGAAACGTTCGGTTGCTGCGGTTAGGCTTTTGAATAATATGTATGCGTTCGGGTGTGAGTTTAATTCGGTCGCGTATTGTACGGTGATTAGTGGGTTGTACGAAGAAGGTAACCGGGCGGATGCATGTAAGTTGTTTGATGAAATGCTTGAGAGAAGTATTTTTCTGAATATTGTTACTTTTAATAAACTTTTGCATACCCTTTGCAAGAAGGGAGATGTTGGAGAAAGTGAGAGGCTGTTTGGCAAGGTGTTGAAGAGGGGGTTGTCGCCGAACGTTTATACGATTAATATCTTTGTTCAAGGTTTGTGTAAAACGAAACGGGTCACTGAGGCTGTACGGATGTTTGACTTTGCGCGTAGAGATAATTTAATGCCTGACGTTGTGACTTTTAACACAGTTATACGCGGTTTATGCAAGAACTCGAAGGTTGTGGAGGCCGAACAGTGGTTGAAAAACATGATCAATCAGGGGCTCGAGCCTGATGATTTCACGTATAACACGATTATTGATGGGTTTTGTAAACTTGGCATGATGGAAAACGCCTGCAAGATTTTAAACGATGCGGTTTTCAAGGGTTTCAAGCCGGATAAGTTTACTTATTGCTCGCTGATCTATGGATCTTGCGAAGACGGTGATATAGATAGGGCCATGGGTGCTTTTAGAGATGGTTTGAGTAAAGGTGTGCAGCCCACTACTTTCATGTACAACACTTTGATCAAAGGTCTGTCCAAACAGGGGCTTATTCTGCAAGCAATGGAGCTTATGGAAGAAATGCCGAACAACGGATGTTATCCTGATATATGGACTTATAATCTACTGATCGACGGGCTATGCAAGATGGGCTGCGTGTCGGATGCTAGTATCCTTATGGATAATGCTTTGGCTAAAGGTTTCATCCCTGACATTTACACGTTTAATACCATGATTGATGGTTACTGTAAGCAGTTAAAGATGAACAATGCAATTGAAGTTATGAACAACATGTGGGATTATAATGTGCCCCCTGACGCGATCACGTATAACACAGTGTTGAATGGGCTTTGCAAGACAGCAAAATTTGAAGATGTGATTGGAACTTTTAGGGAAATGGTGGACAAGGGTTTTGTTCCAAATGTAATTACTTACAACTCATTGATTGAAAGCCTGTGTAAAGGTCGAAAATTAGAAAACGCGGTTGAAATCTTTAGAGAAATGGAGAAAAGCGGTGTAACTCCGGATGAAGTTAGCTATGGCACATTGATTAATGGATTTTGCGAGAATGGAGATCTTGAACGCGCTTATGAGCTGTTTCGAGAACAGAACCAACATCATATTTCGCATACAACTCCCACTTTCAATATTATGATCAAAGGTTTCTGTGAGAAGCAAAAGATGGATATCGCACACAAACTGTTCAATGAAATGGCTGACCATGGCTGCACACCAGATGACTACACATTCCGCTGCATGATTGATGGGTTTTGCAAAACCGGAGATGTTGATGCCGGCTACAAGTTTCTTCTTGAGACAATTAGACATGGGTTCATACCGACACTTGCCACATTCGGGCAGGTGATAAATTGTCTGTGTGTGAAGCACAGAGTGGCTGAAGCAGTCGGTATTGTTCGCATCATGGTGCGTGAAGATGTAGTCCCAGATGCTGTAAAGACCATATTTGAAGCAGATAAAAGGATGGTGGCAGCTCCAAAGATTGTTGTGGAAGACTTGCTAAGGAAGAGTCATATTACTTATTATGCATATGAACTTTTGTATGATGGTGTAAGAGATAAGAAACTTCTAAAGAAAAAGGTTCGAATGTCATAAATTAATAATCCAAAAGAGTCCTTCAAACTTTGTGCCACTTGAGATCTCATTCAACAATTGAAATAGTGAGTACCATTTTTGTTATAAGACAGACAAACAAAGAGAGGTTTATGGCTTTATGCTTGACCTGAGATCGCACCTACTTCTCTGATCTTCAGCTGTAATCAATCAAAACTAGGGATGCAACAATTTCCGATGGTTAGTGTAGAGGTATGGTGCTTGACCCGACAAACCGTCGTTATTATTTGTTACTTCTAATATTATTTACTAATATTGGGGTGTGGAGGTAACCCCCTAACTGGGCTTGGTGCCAATGGGCTATGTGCCCATATAGTTAGGGGTCCATAATGTCTGGCCCATTAAGGCCCATGAGAAACCCTATATAAGAGGTCTTCACCTCTTATTAGGGCAGAAGTTATCACATACACATTACCCCCTGATAACACATGGCTGCCGCCGCTGCCGACATCACTTTTTGTGTCTGTACGTTGGACTCCATTCGTGGTTTCCTAGCAGTCACCTCCACACCCCACCTTCCATTTCTCTTCGCAGGTCTGGATCTCACCGGAGAAGACGAAGGCCGAGCTGTGGTTCCCCTATTCAACACCGTCGAGGCATACACCGGAAAGCCGTTCCGGTTATTGTTTCTTCATTGGCGCCATCCGTGGGACCGGCAACGAACTACACTCGGTCTTCTCTTCTCCAAACCTCCAGATCTGTTCCTCTCGGAGGGGCTGACAGGTGATTCCAAACAAAAACAAAAAAACAAAAGTTATTTACAGTGGAACACTTTCTACTCAGAACCTTCAGATCTGTCTTTAATCTGCTTCAACTTCTTCTCTACTTCAACTTCAAGATCTGCCTCAGTGGAGATTTTACACTTGATGTTCGGATAAAAGTTTTCAGATCTGGGTTCTCTTAAACTCTATGGAGTTTCTTACCAGACATGGTGAGGTACAATGCATTGTGCGTTGGGTACAAGTAGCATAAGCATATGATTCTTTCACCTCAAAGGTACTGCTATTAAGATATTACATATGTGTCGTTCATGATCTACAAAAGAAACGACAAAACACAAAAGAAAGTAAAGAAAAACAAAACAAATGTGGTGCCATGTGCAGTTGTTTCATCACAGGGGACACATTCTGACATTATGAGTACAAACTCACTTTTGAAATTGCCGCATGAGCTGTCGTTATATTCAAATATTGTGATTTAAAGCAACACCCAAAGCTCCTTCATCGTTATCATTGAACGATCCCGTATCTGCCTTGGCCAAGCTTCTCACGCTTCTCGCGCGTCCGCATAATGAAGAATCCGCTGACGTAAAACTTAAAAAAGACGTCACCGTCTTCATCCGCCAAGCAGAGTGTTCAGCACGACACGCGCATCGCTAATTAAGCTTCGCGGCCCGAGCACGCTGAGCAAACTCTTCGTCCATCCCGCGGAGCATTACTTCCGCCGACGTAAAGCATAAAAAGACGTTACCGCGGATCATTGCATTCATCCGCTTGCCCAAACTCTTCGTGCATCCGGCGGGGCATAGGTTTCGCCCGCCAACGCAGTGCACCCCTTCGCCACGCTTCCGCGCTCGCCGCGGAGCATGCTCTCCGCCAAGATTTTAACGTACAAGGACGTCACTCAAGGAGTAGGCTATCATCAGCCAACGCCAAGATTTTAACGTATCTGTTGAGAGTTGCTTCGCCTGACGTAGAATCCAAAAAGACGTCATCCGCCGGCACCAAACTTTGCACGCACCCGCCACCCGCGGAAGATGATCTTCATTTGCCAGCAATACAAAGATATCCGCGTCGGACTTACCCGCTCCACGACACGCATTCAGGATATACTCTGTTCATGTTTCCTGAAGACATCCATATTCGGGTGATCATGACTTATCGGTACGCTCTGCCGTGCCCCCACCGGTCATCTCTGGCGTTCACTTTGCAATTGCCATGGTCCAGTAAGGATTTTGTTTCTCAACCTTCATTTTATTTATATATATATATGGCGGGAAGGCATCATGATTGCCAGATGCAAGGTACATTCAATTAGTAATGCACTAGCCACGTGCAGCCCGCTCGATATATTATGAATGCATATACTTAGTAATAATATGTTTGCCCTTGAGAATCATAAGTCTGCTTCGGTTGCTGCCCGGATTACAGGTTGGGATTGGAGGAGGGCTCCTGTTTCTGTTCAGGAGTTGGCTGAACTTCAAGTCTGCAGCGGGCTGATTTCGTCAACTGTTTTACTTCCTACAGCAGATAGGTGGAGCTGGCCGAGTAGTCCGGACGGGTCGTTCTCAGTGGGTCATTGTAGGAAATTGCTCGCTCAATACGCGGTCCCGTTCTACCCTTTTTCTTGGTTCAAGTGGGTCCCGAGGAAGGTTAGTATCTTCGCGTGGAGGGCTGAACAAGAGCGTCTACCAACATACACGGGTCTCAAACGAAGGAGGATTCTTAATGGTTCGCCACTATGCAGATTATGTGGCGAAGGGGAGGAGGATGCGGCTCACTTGTTTACGTCTTGCTTGGCTGCTGCAACATTATGGCAACAGGTCAGTTCGTGGTGTCGGATTCCCCAGGTTTACGCCTTCACGACTCGTGACCTGTTTAACGTTCACAATTATATCAACTGCCCGGGGTACAAAGCGAAGATGGTGAGGCTGATCATTCTTGCCGGGGCGTGGATCATTTGGAAGACGAGAAACGAAGTGATTTTCAAAGGAAAGCGAGCGAATTTACAAGGCTTGTTCGGGGAGGTGCAAGCAACTTCTTTTACATGGGTGAAACACAAAGCGAAGCAAGAGGCGTGGACATGGGAAGAATGGCGTACGTTTGACATTCCAACAAATTGATGTTTGTAACTAATGTGTACGGTCTTTAGGGTGAGGTTTGGGTGAGAAGTGTTTTGACTAGAACCTTTCTAGTCCTTTCGTTGTACATATTATTGGATGGAATGAAATGTTGTTTGCCGATCAAAAAAAAAAAAAGTAATAATATGCATAAAAAAGGTGACATGAAAAATCTCAAAATTATGAGAACACGTGGTTGTGAGAAATACAAAAAAAAAAAAAGAAAAAAGGATGTGACATTGAGTCAAAAGGAAAGGAACGATTTTTGTCATATATAGCATCACATCCTTTTAACCATTATTATATTGGTGAACTTTCAATCAAGATGTCACCTAAATTCGTGCGCCCATGAACTATGGGCTCATCCTTATTTATTTTTATGTGTGACCCCTTCGAGGCTTTTAGCATACATTTATGTTTTGGTAAACACACATGCCAACATGTGTAAAGCTACAAACATAATATATTAGCAAATGTCCACATAAATCTTATGGCAAAACTGTGTAGATTTAAATGCAATTGTTTGCCAATAAATCACATTTTGATATAATTTTTATCATATTTAGTGTTATTTATCATCTAGCAACTTATTTTTAAAAGTCCAAGACATACTGATAAAAGGTTGGGCACCTCACAATACACCCATATTAGATGACTGATTCTTGTAGGTTCAGCCACGCTACGGGTAACCCCGCTTGTCGGTAACTCCCTACGCAACGGTAAGGCCGCGCAGAGCCGGTAACTCCACGCTACGGGTAACCCCGCTTGTCAGTAACTCCCTATGCAACGGTAACCCCGCGCAGAGCCGGTAACTCCACGCTACGGGTAACCCCGCTTGTCGGTAACTCCCTACGCAACGGTAAGCCCGCGCAGAGCCGGTAACTCCACGCTACGGGTAACCCCGCTTGTCGGTAACTCCCTACGCAACGGTAAGCCCTATGCAACGGTAACTCCACGCTACGGGTAACCCCGCTTGTCGGTAACTCCCTACGCAACGGTAAGCCCGCGCAGAGTCGGTAACTCCACGCTACGGGTAACCCCGCTTGTCGGTAACTCCCTACGCAACGGCAACCCTGCGCAGAGCCGGTAACTCCACGCTACGGGTAACCCCGCTTGTCGGTAACTCCCTACGCAACGGTAACCCCGTGCAAGCCGGTAACTCCACGCTACGGGTAACCCCGTGCAAGCCGGTAACTCCACGCTACGGGTAACCCCGCTTGTCGGTAACTCCCTACGCAACGGTAACCCCGCGCAGAGCCGGTAACTCCACGCTACGGGTAACCCCGCTTGTCGGTAACTCCTTACGCAACGGTAAGCCCGCGCAGAGCCGGTAACTCCACGCTACGGGTAACCCCGCTTGTCGGTAACTCCCTACGCAACGGCAACGTCTCCTTTTCAGGAACACGCCGCCACGTCTCCTTTTCAGGAACGTCCTTCAACTTCGCGCGCGTCTCCTTTTCAGGAACGCGCCGCCACGTCTCCTTTTTAGGAACATGCTTCAACTTCGCGCGCGTCTCCTTTTCAGGAACGCGCCGCCACGTCTCCTTTTCAGGAACGTGCTTCAACTTCGCGCGCATCTCCTATTCAGGAACGCGCCGCCACATCTCCTTTTCAGGAACACGCCGCCACGTCTCCTTTTCAGGAACGTCCTTCAACTTCGCGCGCGTCTCCTTTTCAGGAACGCGCCGCCACGTCTCCTTTTCAGGAACGTGCTTCAACTTCGCGTGCATCTCCTATTCAGGAACGCGTCGCCACATCTCCTTTTCAGGAACGTGTTACAATGCTGCGCGACTCATTTTCAGGAACGCGCCACCACTGCGTTGAGTTGACGTAATACTTAAAAAGACGTTCTCCGCAGATTGCTTCCATCCGTCAACAGCAAGCACTTCGCGCAGTCAATGGCTATCATACGCCACCGCAAAGCACTTCACGAATATCGTGGAGCATTGCTTTTGACTGGCATACGCCCTAAAAAGGCGTCCTTCGCGGTGCATGCCCTTGCCTACTTAAAGCAATCTGCGGACGATAACTTTGGCGCGTCATACGATCCATTGGCGAAGGATAATCTTATTATGAGTTCAATGCTCCTAAGCATTACACTTAGCAGCACTGAACTGGGGGAATGGCATGGTATAACACCACTTTAGAGGGTTCTCATACCATGATGCGCCGTATAAACCCACCCCCCGAGAGAGGTGTTGTTACCTCACCGCGTGCTATAACATCCACACGCTATAACATCCGCACGCGCGCCATAGCATTGGCCGCTCAAGGCTTTGGTACAACCTTTTTATATTTAGCATTATTTACTAACTTATTACAAGTTTAGATATACTAATACAAGGCTGGGCGCCTCATAATACACCCATATTATATGATGGAGATACTTGCAGGTTTGGCAATGAGCCACAATAACACCTGCAATAAATCGTTACTGAACGCTCGCGCGCCGGCGACAGCTAGCCTAGAAGGTGACGCTTAGTCGATAACAAGCGTAACGAGCAGCCCTCACACGCGTCGGCAACAGTTAACCTAGAAGGTGACACTTAGTTTGTAACGAGCTCAACGGGCAACCTCCTACACACATCAAAACAAGAAGATGAAACGTTCGAGTCATTGGTCCACCGAGAAGATAAAGCTCTTAATCTTCATTCCCGAGCACTCCTAATTAGTCCAGCGCTCCACCCAACGCTTGCACTTGGGAGCAACACTAGACTAGGGGGACTTGTAGAGGTATGGTGCTTGACCCGACAAACCGTCGTTATTATTTGTTACTTCTAATATTATTTACTAATATTGGGGTGTGGAGGTAACCCCCTAACTGGGCTTGGTGCCAATGGGCTATGTGCCCATATAGTTAGGGGTCCATAATGTCTGGCCCATTAAGGCCCATGAGAAACCCTATATAAGAGGTCTTCACCTCTTATTAGGGCAGAAGTTATCACATACACATTACCCCCTGATAACACATGGCTGCCGCCGCTGCCGACATCACTTTTTGTGTCTGTACGTTGGACTCCATTCGTGGTTTCCTAGCAGTCACCTCCACACCCCACCTTCCATTTCTCTTCGCAGGTCTGGATCTCACCGGAGAAGACGAAGGCCGAGCTGTGGTTCCCCTATTCAACACCGTCGAGGCATACACCGGAAAGCCGTTCCGGTTATTGTTTCTTCAGTTAGGTTACTCGATTTCTTCAAACTTGATGTTTAAATTTATCATGTCTGATGCATTTGCCATTCGTTTTGCACATCTAGACCCTAATGTCGATGCAGTTGACCCATCATTATTCGTTTTATTTAACGTTTTAGCTGTGTAAGTTTATAAATGCTTACAATTGAACTTCAGCTTCGATATCATTATAATTCTTGAATTTGATGTTATCTGCAGGGCTTCAGTTAACCAAAGATTGATTTTCCAAGCTATTGTTTGGTCATTGGTGCTGGCAGCTATATGGAGTATGTACTGCCTTTTCCAAATCACCTTTCTATTTTCATCTTAACTAGATATCTTTTTAGTAAACGTTATTCTTTTGGAGATTTACACCGCATTTCTTCATTTTCTTGTAATTGATGTTGTGTTCTGCCTTTGCCGCTCTTCCATTATGGATGTATTGTGTCACTTAGCGACTACTTGCTGGATGATTTTGGTGGGATTGCATGTGTAGAATGCTCAAAGACCATGGTAAGATCGGAATTTCTTCATAATTGACTGTTATTTAGGTCGTGGTTCTAGATTACTTTGTATACTTGAAATGTACGATTTTCTTTTCATGAAATGCCTTTTTAATCGTATTTTGTTATGTATATTCACATCATGATACTATTACTCTCTGTGACAGCTGCGTTCAATGTTCATTGTCATTTTCGCTGGATTTGCTTTTGGGGTATGATGATAATGAATTAATGATATTGAAGAATCAACATGTGAGGTATGTTATTTACACATTTGTTGACTACTGTATCAAATCTTTTATTAAACTTAAATAGTTTGTTTCATTACATGGTTTAACTTGCATTTTCTTTCTTCAATTTATTTACCATGACAGTTGTCATTATTTGCTGAAACTTGTTATGAAATGTACGGGTCTATAAGATTCAAATTATTTAGAGATTTGTGAATTGTAATTGTAAGTTCATTTTTTTTGTTATGGTAGATGTAATGTAATTTGTAATTTCACTTGTAAAATAATTAACATGAATTTTATTATTTATTTCATTTTCTATGATGGTGGATTTGGATCCTAGCGGTAGAAGTGATGGTTAAAAATGAATCAGAGGTGGCGAAGTAGGGCTTCAAGTAGGAGGGATTGATGGTGTGTTAGGGTACAGGCCACCAAAGGTGTCTCGTCCAAGCAATTGGTGATTCCGGTGGCATCAGGTTAGTTCCGATGAGTGTTACAGCCACCTTTCTTTTGATGCATGCATGTTCCCATTTTTCATTGAATCGGTTCTTGTAGTGATCTTTGGGATTGTTATGGTTATTCGTACTCTTTCGGCAACTTAGATAAGCGTTTTCTGGTGGCCAATGCAGGAACACGGCATAAATAATGATGGTGTCAGTTTGCGGTGAGGTGGGTGGTGATAAGAGTTGAGGGGTGGTGGCCGACGGTGACCACCATCATCAGCTACGGGTGAACAGTGGTTATGAAGGTGCTAGTGGATTAGGGTTTTACGTTTTGACATAATAATTTGCGTATTATATGAATGACCCCTGTGTGACTTGAAATCACATGTCACACAAATCTAATACAAAAGGTAACAAGAGTTGGTGTGAATACCCAAACATGTTACAGAGTAGAAAGTTAGTACTCAAACTCTATTACCTTTGAAAAACCATCGGGAAACTCAAAAAGAAAATAAAAGGCTAAGTAGTTACATGGTTTCTTTCCTTACAAGATTAGGATATAACTAACTTTTCTCAAAGATTGGAAAAACATTTTTTTTCGATACAAAAAAAGTAAAAATAATAAAATATATAGATAATCCCCTACCATTTCAGTCATCACCAATGACCATTTGACTTGTTTCTTCCTTTGTTTTTATAAGGATGACTTATGATTCTAAAATATACTCTCTATACTTTCATATTATATGATTTGAAGCATTCACCTCTTAGATAGAGAAGAGACACACCATACCATCAAAATCTCCCGTTAGGGGCAACTTACTCCCTTTTGATACAACAAGTTTATATACCACCGACGGGTCCCTCAATTCTTCTTCCTATGATTCAACCACAACAAATCAATTGAACGTTTATCCTTCTCGACCTCCTGGTTGTTGAGTGTACAATTGTAGGCGATTACAGCTTTGCGGCGAAAAATTGGGTCAAATGTCTAAAATCTCTTGTAGGTGACTAGGTGGGCTTCAAATCTACATTTTTTTGGTGATTAAGTTAACTATTGAAACAATTAGGATTATGGCATAAATCAAGGGTTGGTATAGGTGAAATTAGACCCTCTCTATTTTAACTTTTAGGATCTATTTGGTATGGGGTAATGGAATGGACGAGAGAATGGAATGGATGAAGGAATGGAATGGAGAAGGTAATTGAATGGATGATTACCATTCATTGTTTGGTATGAAGGAAAAGACAAAGGAATAAAATCGGCGGTGGTGAGTGGTGGCGATAGTTGTTGGCAGTGGGTACCGACGGCGATGATTGGTGGCGGCAGAGGTAGTGGTGGTCGGTGGGTGGCAAAAGCGCCAACGACGGTGGTGGTGGTGGTTGTCGGTGGCGGCGGTGGCGGTCGGTGGGTGGCAATGGTCGGTGACGGAGAGTGTCGGTGGTGGCGATCGGTGCTTGGTGGTAGGTGGTGGAGGTTGGTGGTGGGTGGCGGTGGGTGGTGATGGTGGTAGTCGGTGGTTGGTGACGGAGAGTGGCGACGGTGGTCGGTGGGTGGCGGCGGTCGGCGGTGGGTGGCGATAGCGGTGGTCGGTGGTGGTGGCAACGTTGGGTGGTAGTGGTAGAGGTGGGTGGTGGTGGTGGTCAGTGGTGATAAAGGGTGACATGGGGAATGGAATGGAAAAAAACAGGGGGGTTGGATAGAATGAATATGAGGGTTTTTAGAGGTAATGGAATGGAGGAGGTAATGGATGATTCCATTACCTTGACCAACCAAACACCTTGTTTTTTCATTCCATCGTAATGCTCCATTCCATTCCACCTCCCATTCCGTCTCCCATTCCTGCGTACCAAACGCTACCTTATTGAATTATGATTCCAACTAATTTTCATGACTACGTAAATGGCATGTGTATAGCTAACTACTTAAATGACATATGTAATAAGTAAAACTGTCAAAAGGTAAAAGGTAAAATAATCATTATATATAAACTTAACATATTTTACCCACACATATTACATGATCAAGTATGTATGAAACATATGATGTTCTTGTTGTCAAGTAGTATGCTAGGTTATTCGCGTGTTCATCTATTATGATCAAGTATGTATGAAACATGTGATGTTCTTGTTGCCATATAAAAATACATATTTTATGGAAAACATGCATGTAATTGATCAAGAATATAATATATATTTATATTAAAAGTGATAATCAAGGCAGAATATATATTTGAGAATCAGAATACGAAAATAATTCCTTTAATTCTTTTAGATGCTATAAGCAAGTCTATTGAAAACAATTAAGGGAGTGAGAATACGAATACATATATCTGAGAATAAGAATACGAAACAAACTTCTTTTGAAAAGTTTTAGGTCCCATATGTGAATCTGCTGAAATTAATGTAAGGGAGTAAGGGTTTTAAGTCCTAAAAAATGTGGGGGACTGATAGGATGTCGCGGTCCAGTCAAAACTAGTATTTATATGTGTTCATTAGTACCCTTATAAGTGTATATAGTTAGTGGTAAGAAGGGTGCTGAACCACAAAGAGTTTGTGGTCGGTAAATCGGATTTTAGTTGATGGAAAACTGTCACTTGAGAAGATTTAGCTTAATTATGAAGTTTGTTCATTTGTATCATTTAAGAAATTGTAGGGAAAGGTTTTGAACCAAAAGATTATTCGATGTTGTAATTAAATATGCAAAAGTAATTATTTGATGATTGCTAAAAGAAACTTGATTTAAACTCTTGTTATATTCTTATTAGAATTCCTTTGTCGATAGCATTTATTTCTAGATCAACGTTTTGGAATATTTGCCCTGTTTATTTTCGAATTTGTCACTATTCTTTTGTATGGAAAGCATGTGAATATATTCATATAATTTCTTTTCTTGATTAGACTCATAACTCAGAGAAAAAGGAATAAAAAAAAAAAACAAATTTGTTTTTGACATGAATTGTTTATGTATGTTTATAATGGTTTTACCTTAATTGTTTATAGAGTATCTAACTCTAAATCTAGACAATTATTTTCAGCAAATTCAATGTTGGGTATATGGATATTACGGCTGTCTTGATTTAGTAATTGTCCCCCTCCCTATCTACAGGAATGATAGAATACTTGAATCTAAAGAATTCGGGTCGGATAACATAACAAATATTTAACTATATTTACCTATGAGATCATAGATAAGATTAATTGTGATAATTTAGTTCGTCATTTTAGTCCCACTAGTGGGGTGCCCGCGCGTTGCGGTGGAGACCATAACACTTCAATTAGTGATTTTAAGGGTGTGTACAAGCTGTTGTTCAGTTCACTTCCATATCGAGCCAAAACCAAAACCAAAACTTTCGATTAAGATATTTCAAAAAAAACTGATTGATTTCAGTTCTTTATTTGTTCCAGTTTAGTTAATCGATTATGAACATCGGTCCAACTGGTTTTCGATAGTTAACCAAAAAAATTTCTTGAGTTGGAAATGTGGACTTGAGTTGAAGTACTCAAGAAGAAGAACCCATTATTATTAATTAATTTATTCGTCTATTATTGTCCACTCCTTTTTTATGAATATTTCTTAATATCCTTGTTCGAAATTCATTATAAATAAAAGCTTTCTTCTCAGATCATAGAACCCGGTGACCGTATAGTTTAGATTAGATTAGCCATAAGTAGTAATTTCAGAGTTCAAATCGTTATCTCATAATTAAAAACACGGATTTCTCGATTTCTATATAGTATTATTAGGTTTATAAAACTTTAACTTTTATAAAGATTATAATAAAACATGTAGCATTATGAATTATTTTTTTATATGTGTTCTATTTAGCGTGTTTAAAATAATTGTAGAATTGAATGTTATGAGTCTCATAAACATCTCATGACTCTTGATTACCTTTTGATTAAATATGGTGTTTAAAAGACAATTTTATCCTCAAAAGATAGTTATTATATGCATTGTGAGTTGTATCATAAGAAATCAAACTTGTACCTCTTAAATTTTAAGAAGTCCCTCAAAAATACTTTATAATATAGTATAGATATAGATATAGATATGTTCACATACAAAAAAGTTTTTACGGTAAGAAGTGTATGAAGTGAAGGAAAATGCCCGTGATGACATTTTTGTAATTACTTTAAATAGAAAATGTGTGTTGTAACATAATTGTTGTGTTATAGTAATAATAATTACGTTACTTGTAAACTTTAGTTATTCTAACTCTAAGTTTATTTTGCCGTAGATAACTCTTTTGCTGAAAAGTGTGATTATCATAATTACAAACTGTTACCACATCCTTTTTGTTTCACTTTGCACGCTATATATGTTATATGTATCGGATCCCACCCCACGTTTTTATGCCTGATCATTTAGTTTACCAGTCATCTTTAAAAAAAAGTAGTTTTGTTGTTGATATCAAATATCTTTTTAATTTTTTTTTTTAAAAGAGGCAGTGTACCCAGATTGTCAACTTTTGAATGGTTGAAAGCCAATAATAAATTTTGAAAATAATTATATAATTCTCAATCATAAGTGTGTAAATAATATGTAAAGACAAATGAAAATAAGTTTAAGATTTATTTTACATTTTGATTATCTAACAAGCTTATCGGATTAAGTTTCAAATTTGTTTAGGTTTTCTATTCAATAGTTTCTTTATGTATAAGTTATTTTATTACTTCATCACTTTAATTATTATTTTGGTATCGAGAGTTTTTAAATCATGAATCATCAAATAGATATTACGGTATGTCATTCTAATATTATATTTTTGTTATGTTTATTGCTATAACGTTAATCGTCGTTTAAAAAAATTTCTTTCATATATTTTGTTAGTGCCTAAGGGCTTTTTTTCCGACTCGGCCGAGGCATTTAAATCCTCGGGACTGGCTCTGATAACTGACTTGATCCAAAACATTAATTTGGCCCATTAACTTATACTCCCGTGTGTATAAAACACAGTAAATTATATTTATGATCTTCATAAATTGACCAAATATTTTTTTTTAATTCAGATTAAGATTATCCAATTTTACCAAATATTAGATGTGTACAAAACCATATATATATATTTTTTTTGAAAAAAAAAAAAATCAAACTGGGTTGGCGAAAAAAATTAAAAATCTCTTTGTAAAAAAAGCGGTTGGGGTTATAAACCAGATTAGAGGGAAATGTTCAAACCTATCAAATCAATCGAGTGCCTTCCAAAAAAAAAAAGCGTTCCAAAAAAATCAAATCAACCGGGTTCAAGGGCAAACAAGTTTGGGACAATAAAAACGTTTTTTTGACATATTTTTTCAAATCAGGTTGCGGTCCAAACTGGTTCTAGAGAATGAGACTACAAAGTACAAACAAATGTACAAATTAGCGGGTTGGGTTCAGACCAAATACATTGATACTGTTTTGGGCTTCTACCATTAAATGGGCCGAAATACATTAAACGAAAGTAAGAAACCGTGGGCCCATATTTATAGGGCAAAAGGTAAATAGAGATATCGGCAAACGGCGTTTTATAGAGAGATCTTCAAACCGTTTATGTATTTGGTTTTTACTTTCATATCCCAAACCCCAATTGCCTTTGTCGTCATCTGTATATGTAAGCATTCGATTAATTCCTTTAATGTATATGTACAGGTAACTTTATCTAATTATTACTATTATTATATAATAAAATACTAATTTACATAAGGTTGCTTCAAAATTTTATTACTCTTGTATCATTCTTTTTGGTAATATGATTTATATAACAAGGTTGCTTCAAAATTTCGGGTCGGGTCGAGTCAAGTCGTATAATAAAATACATGTTCTATGTTCTGATATTTGTTTCTTTGTTTGTTTAACACTATCAGGAAGCGAAAATGAGTCCCACAAGTGAGAATGTAGACGACAGGCTTAGCGCGTTGCCCGAAGAGATTCATTCGCACATACTCTCTCTAATGCCTACAAAATTTGCTGTGCGAACTAGCATTTTATCCAAAAGATGGAGGTACACTTGGATGTTTGTCACAAACCTTGACTTTGATGATATTCATCCCATCCATGGTTTAGATACATTGTCAACATTTGTGGATCGCGTACTAGAGTCTCGCGAAACATCCCAACTTCAATTATTTAAATTACACTTTTCCAAAATTCGGGTACCCAAATCAATGGTATTAAACTGGATTGATAAGGCGGTTAGGTTAAATGTACGCGAGCTTGACATACATGTTATCCGGCTTGCATTGCCTTTAAGCCTTTTCACTTGCAAGACACTCACAAAATTGAGTATAGGTCTTGGTGGCCGTAGGCATGATGTTTGGGGTTCTCGGCCTCCTATCAATCTTCCTTGCCTAAAAACTCTTGACATTGTTTTGTGGAGGGCTCCTTTTCTCACCGCATTTAAACTTATCTATGGTTGCCCGGTCATTGAAAGTTTATCAATGGAAGTAAAACAATGCGGTGATGAAGACTTCATAGTCATTATCCCTACTTTGAAACGGCTTAAACTAACATATGCATATGTTACCAACAAGGCTATAAACAAAGTTGTGTTAAATGTCCCTAATCTTGAATACCTATTTGTTGGTGGAGTATTGCGCTCGTCTTTTGTTGTGGAAGACTTGTCGTCTTTGATTGGGGCATCTGTTTCAGTTCGTGAAACAACATTTTATTTCCTGGTGGCTGATCTTCTAAAAAGAATCAGTGGAGTTCAATCACTTTCACTTCATGTATGTTTCTTTCCTATCGATTTCGGTTTGTTCAAACTTTGAAATGCTGTTTGTTTTATATTGTTTAACTCTTAAAGGCTTTTCATTTTCATGCACTAACTGTAACTTATTCCTTGTTAAAGTTTCTAGGTGTTCAATCTCTGCCCATCTTTCCGAATACGAAGAACTTGGAGTTGAAGGATTTTTGGAAGCCTATACTAATTCATAAATTACTCGATTGTTCTCCCCTGTTGGAACATTTATGTATTGAAAAGGTACTAGATTGAGCTTTATTAATATCTTTGACAAGTTTTCCTAAATTACACTTTTGTTTGTCTTATAATTGTTATAAACTTTCAAAAGCCGAAAGATTGTCTTTGGCGTGAGTGGAGGTGGGTACCTGCTTGTGTGCGGACAAGCCTTACAACCTTGAAAATTTTAAATTGCGACGGGAGGATGTATGATATGGAGCTTCTGAAATACTTATTGGGGAATGCAGAGGTTTTGAAGACGGTAACAATCACTTGGGGAAGCTTCTGCAGAGAAGGACAAATGCGGTTGGCTGCACAGGTGCTTAATTTTCCAAGAGCTTCCGTGTGTTGTGAGATCCATTTTATTGTTAATTAGTATGATTATCATATTCATATGTATTATGTTATGGGCCTCTTCTCTTTTGGAGCCATAAACCATCAATGGTTGAATTTGATGTTAGTAAAATTTATAATATATGGGTACTGTAACGGAAATGAGATTGTGAGCTTGATCTCGAGCTATAAATCGTATTCATTTATATCTATTCCTTTTGTTTTTTTATGAATGTGTATGGGTTGGATCCAATAATCTTTAGTTTAGTATAATTTTATGATAAAAGGTTAATGTGTAGCCAATGCCAACAATTTTGGTTACTAACCAAAAAAGTAAACCGACCTAACCGATAATTGAACCATGTAACCAAAACCGTGAAGTCCAAGCTGAGATTGGAAAATCCTAACGTGTCAAGCTTGGAAATTATGACAGGCCGAACTTGAACTTAGATGAATTCAAGCTCGGCTTGACTTTTCTATGTTTGTTTAATTGAAGGAGTGATAGTTTCTCTTGGTGAGGTAATACTATGGTGATGGTTAATGAGTATAAGTTTTAAATAACATTGCATAACTAGATCGTTTCAACAAGCGAGCTGAGCTGGGAGATGGAGATCAAGCTCACTATCCCATTTCCGTTATATGTACACAAACGACTTTAATTGAAATTATGGAATTTGTTAAATTAACTTTAAAGTGAAGTTCATTACTTAATCTGTATTACTATATTAAAGAAACTCGATGGATATAAAGGTATTTTTACACATATTTTAAGATGGCAGGTGAAGAGTTTCTTGCTTCACACCCAAAATGTCATGAAAATCTTACCACTCCTTGCAAAATCCACTTGTACATTATTATCATAACTCCAATTCTGTGGATTCAATGCTTTCAACTTGAATGACAACTTTTCATGACCCAATGTAAAAAATCGGTAAATACCGGTACAGAATTCCCGGTACCAAATCAATTTCGGTACCACTACCGGTACCCACATTTTTGGTTTCTCGGTACCGGTAGTACATGTATCGGTACCGGTTCGGTATGGTATGGTACCGGTATTTACCGATTTTTACATTCAAATACCGGTACCGTACCGTACCGTACGGGTTGTTTTCGGTACCGGTACCCATTTTTGAGGAATTTCAGTACCGGTATTTTCGGTACCGGGCCGGTACCATACTCATCTCTAATTATAACCAACGAACAATTAACTTCCAAAATCATGAATTTCAATCGGCCCACCTTAGATTCATTTCAGTTTCAAATCCTATCTCTCCTACAATATATATTTTGAATTATAAAATCTTTGTTGTTCATTTGCGCAAATGGTGAACCGAAAGAAGTTCTTGGGAGTTGTATCACAGGTTAATGTTTTCACCCTTTTATGCGGATACGAAGATCGTGTAGATGTTCTAATACTTTCGTGATTGTGATGATATCAAGTGTTTGCATTTGTAGTTGTGGTTGAAACAATTGTGAGTTTAATCACTTTGATTTAGTTTATGTTTGTGCTATAGGTTTTATCATTGAGTTTTTTGTGTTTGTTTCTCAACTTTGTGCAGTGTTGCAATGTATTTTGGGTCAAGTAACTTTCAAATAAAAAACTACAATGAAAGATACTTAAGGTTTTAAAAGATTACGGACTCCAACTAAATAAGGTTCTTCGAACCAGAAACAGATTATCGAAAGTGAAATGTACAGAGAAATGTATTCAATATATTGATTTTAGTACACATGACACACATATATTAAATTTTGAAGATAAATGTATGTCTTTTAAAAATTATGTTCTGAATTGAAAATCAAGATTTCATTTCATTTCATTTTGACATCCAATTTTTAATGTTAGTATTCTTATTTCCATATGTCATAATGTTATATCATAACTGTGTTGAATGATTGAGACAACGTTGACTAAATGCATGCATTGTGACAACTCGGGTAAATCTCTCTCTTGGTTTCTATCTTTTGTCTGTTTCTTTTGTTATTCCTTTTGGTACTTGTGCAATTTTCGGGACGAAAATTCTTTTAACGTGGGGATGATGTGACACCCGGCAAATTCTGGTTAACAACGTTGTCTAGATTAAAGTCTACCTTAGCGAGTCACGCGTATATTATACTTAACTAGGGTTAGCTAGATAGCTAGATAGGACATACGTGCATTGTTGTGAGTTAATATGTGATTACATGATTAGTGAACCTCGGACGTTGGTGAATAATAAACTTATGTGTCTCGGTGATATCTAACAAACTTATGTGAAAACCATACGTGATTATGTGAACCTAAACCGAACACGTTAATAAAAATCATTAAAAGTGGAGCATGAGGTTGATTAGGGTCTTAACGCATGGGGTTACACTTGTTACGGTCCGAAATAACGAAAACGTCGATGGATAACGCGTCGGGAGGCGAAACAAAGCAAAAGCGCGTGCCTCGGACCTGTGAGCGGCCGCTCACAGGCTCCGAGCGGCCGCTCGAATCTCCCTGACGGGTCTAAACCGCCTCAAACTCATATTTAAGCATCCTTAACCCCCATGCAACCCCCATACTCAACCCTAATCGCCCCCTTACTGCCCCACACGAATATTTCACTCCAAAAACTCCTGCTAAGGCTCAAGATCATCAATTGGGAGGCTCCAAGGCGCGCGATTGATTGATTTGAAGAGCTAAGGGTATAACTTATGATTTCTTACGCTTTTACCTTATGTTTTTACTATAAAAATCATATAACAAGTTTGTCCAGGTCTGAATGGGTTTAAGAAACATTAAAACATGAGTCTTTTTGAAGATTAAACGGATTAAACATATTAATAAACGCTTAGTAACATCATAGGATACTTGTTGCGCAAGTTATTGGTGTTTTGATCCTTAAAGCTTTGATCTTGACATGTTTAATAATAGAATCTGATGGGAATAGGTATTAGGAATGTTGTGTGTTGATGATTGATGGTTGTTAATTGTTTTTATGCACACGATAGGCGAGTAAAGTATGATTTAGGCGAAACTAAAATCTGGACAGAATGATTAGTTGAACTTGTAGGAGCTGTAACACGGACCTAACACAATGATTTTAGTATTTTCCTTGCATGATTAGGTCACACCTGGTCTTAGCTTTTCATAATGGGTAAGATCATGTGTTTTGGACGTCGGATGAGTCGTTTTTGGAATTTTCATTGAAAATAGGTCAGATCAGAATTTCGGGTGTCAAACTGAGTCAACTTTGAAACATCATAACTCAAGTTTTATAAAGAGTTGGGTTTTGAAATTTTTACAGAAGGTTAATATTGGAGTTTTGCAAGTTTTCCAAGTAGATTCATCCGGTTTGGATGAATACACAATTTTTGGGAAATTATTTACCAAACTGACCTGTTAGGAGGGTTTTCTGAACATAGCTGAGTTAGACGAATTTTAATTATTTTTGTGTTTGGATTTAAGACTAAAAAAAAATAGGTATTGTCAAGTGAATCCCAAAGAAAATTCAGTAAAAATTTGGGAGGATAACTTACTGATTTACTATTTTAAATGAATTCGTTTTGATGGCGCACAATCTGTCCTGAAAACACAGATTGTGTATTATGTGCTTATGTGATTAATTGAGGTCTTAGGTGATCTGGAATTGACATATAACTGAAGTACACTTGTTTGTGACACATACGGGATGTAGAAACTAATGGTAACCAACTCATTAACCAACGAGTCCGTAGGGTTTACTATTGCATGTAGAATCACTAGGCGTGGCATACACACTTTTGAACATTTAAAACGCCTTGGACAAACGAGTTATATGGTGTAATGATATTACGCCTATACTCACTTAATGACACTGTTATTAGGGTGTCGGTAGCATATATTACTTGCTGTTCGGATTCTTTGCTTGCACGTTAAGGTGAGTTTACGGCCCCTCTTTTAACTGGTTTCACTTTTTGGGGGAGAAAACATGTGTTAAACTTATGTTTTGGTAACAACTGTCATACTATGGGTTTCTATGGTTTACTATACGATCTTTGGAAGTCCCGGGGGAAACCATGAATGTGCGGGTTAGCACAACGGGGAAATGTGAATAGATCTATTGGGAGTGACTAACCCCGCTCGTCGGCTTGGAGGGTCGGCGAGTGCATATTGTCTCAAACAGGAACAGGTTTACTATTCGGGCACGACATCTGGTTTGCGAGTTAGTAATGGTTTTCCAATCGTAGAAGTAACAAAACATACGCCTAGCTAGCGTACTTTGGTTTGCAAATTGATATAGTATGGACAGGTTGAACTTGGTACTTTAATTACAAACCTGTGAACTCACCAGCATTTTTGTGCTGACGTAACTCTTACATGTTTTCTCAGGTCGCTAAGGTAGCACAACGGAACTAGGGCGCACGCGTCTGCACGGCGTCTAGTTAGGATTGCATGGTTTTCGAACATTGAATAATTTGGTTTACTTTTGGATTATGTTTTGAGAATAAGCTTCCGCTGTATTTGGGGATTTTAAACTATGTTTTTGAAATTGCATATGTTCATTTAGATTTGTTTATTGTGATCGTTGACTTGGATCCTGGTTTGTCATGCGCCTCGCGGTAAAACTCCGCAAGTGGATTTTGAGGGTGTGACAGATTGGTATAAGAGCCAATGGTTATAGTGAACTAGGACTGCATGTAGAGTCTAGTCTATAGCCGAGTCGCACACACTAGACGATCACATAGTACTAAACATTATGGTGGATTACGTATGGCCTTGTCGGAGTGTCTCTAAATCATCTGACCTTCCTATGTTACATCATCCGTTCTATCTTAGGTCGGGTTACTTGCTCTCTAGGCAGTGTGGTATATTGGGGTAAATCGTGTACTCTTGAGATTTGTCCAAGGCTCGGACATCTCCCTTTCATACTCCAATAGAAACACTTGCCATAAACTACCGTAGCATTACGATGTATAGCTAAGAGTCTATGTTCGGTGATTTGAACTTTGAACTAGGAGAACACTTGGAGGACCATGTAGATCGGTTTATCATTTTGGGTGCACACAAAATCATAAACCGAAATGCATGAAAGCCCTAGTGAGCTCTGGGTTTGAATGGATAGTCCTGGGTTGGATCTAGCTTTGATCTTGTGAACGCTAGTGGTTACCATTAGCTGTGAAACTAAATTTTCTCGTCCTTTTTGTCAGAATCATGTCTGGAGTACGAGGAGGATGTGGAGGTGGCCGCGCTGGTGGGCGTGGTGGTGGTCGTGGTGGTGGTGGTCGTGGAGGTGTAAACCTAACACAAGAAGATCTGAACAACTTGCTGCAAGCTGCCTTTCAGTTAGGGCACAATGGTGGTGGTAAGTTGACTTATCCACTTTTGCCTCATTGGTGAACTTTGTTACATCCTTCGTGGTTTCTCATAAGTTTCATTTCAGGTGGTCCTGTTAACCCACCCCCACCTATGTGTACCTACAAGATGTTTCGGGACTGTAAGCCCCAGGAATTCTCTGGCACTGAGGGTGCGGTGAGCTTGCTCAGGTGGCTGGAAAAGGTGGAGTCAGTGTTTCTGATGTGCAACTGTCGCCCAGAGGATCGAGTCAAGTATGCTGCTGCGTTATTCCAGGATGTTGCTTTGACCTGGTGGAACAATATCACCCAAAATATGGGTATAGGGGAGGTTTATGCTATGCCTTGGGAAAATTTTGTTCAACTACTGAGGCGAGAGTACTGTCCAAGGGAAGAAATTCAGAAGCTAGAGCATGAGGTGTGGAACCTCAAGATGACCGGGTCAGAGATTGAAAAGTATACGGTAAGGCGTAATGAGTTGGCAGTGCTGTGTCCTGATCTGCATGTGCCAGAATACAGGAGGATTGAACACTATATCTCGGGGCTAGTACCAGAGATCGCAGGGTTGGTGGCTGCGGGGAATCTTCCTACATACTCAGAGGTGGTCCGATCGGCTCACAGGATGACAAACTTGAAGGTGAATGAGGGTATCTTGCCTGCTAAGGGTTCGACTGTCAAGGCCCCGGAGAATAGCAAGCGTAAATGGGATAATGAGGGGAAAGGATCTGTGCCAGCACCAGCACAACAGGGTAAGAGATTCGATAGCGGGGGTTCTTCTTCTTCTGGGACCAAACCGGGTGGTTATGCGGGGAAATTACCTAAGTGCAACAAATGTGGGCGTCATCATCAGGGGGACTGCGACCGTAATCGTTGCCATCGCTGCCAGCGACTTGGGCATTTTGCTAAAGATTGTCGGGCGACACTTCCATCGACCCAGGCCCCAAGTACTACCCCGGCTCCTACTGCTCAAGGAACTATGGGAAAACAGGGTTGTTACAACTGTGGAGAGACTGGGCATTACAAGAAGGAGTGCCCGAAACTGAAGCAGGGCGGGGATGTGAGGGATAGAAACGGTAACGGGAACAATGGGGGCAGTGGTAGGAATGCACGTGCCTTCGTCATTGGAGCCGCAGAGGCTAGACAGGATCCTGACACAGTTACCGGTACATTCCTTCTCAATAATCGCTCTGTTAGTGTTTTATTTGATTCCGGTGCCGATAAAAGTTTTATATCTATGGAAGTTAGTCGACTGCTAGATGTAGTACCCGGGCCATTAGAGGCTAAGTATGTAATTGAGTTGGCTGACAGTAAAAAGATTGAAGCTACTTGTATCCTTCGGGAGTGTCAACTAGAGTTGTCGGGTTTGTCTTTCCCCATCGACCTTATGCCGGTACCTTTGGGTAGTTTTGACGTTGTTGTAGGCATGGATTGGTTGTCTTTGTATCACGCTGAGATCGTTTGTTACGACAAGATTATTCGGATTCCCCTCCCTGATGGAGAATTCCTTTCTGTGTACGGTATCAAGGGCGGTGCTCCGCTAAATCTCATCTCCAGCATGAAAGCCCTTAAGTATCTTCGAAAGGGTTATTCGGCCGTTTTGGCACTTTTATCTGTTTCCTCTACCGATGAGAAGAAGATCGACGATATTCCTGTTGTACGCGAGTTTCCTGATGTATTTCCCGATGATTTATCTGGTCTTCCTCCCCATCGTCAGGTTGAGTTCAGTATTGATCTTGTACCGGGAGCTGCTCCTATTGCTCGGGCCCCCTACCGTCTTGCACCTCCCGAGATGCAGAAATTGTCCAGTCAGTTACAGGAACTCTTGGACAAGGGTTTCATTAGACCAAGTTCTTCCCCTTGGGGAGCCCCGATTCTGTTCGTTAAGAAGAAGGATGGAAGTTTTCGATTGTGTGTGGATTACAGAGAATTGAACAAAGTGACCATCAAGAACCGTTATCCTCTTCCACGTATTGATTATCTATTCGACCAACTCCAGGGTTCTAGCTACTACTCTAAGATTGATTTGAGGTCCGGTTATCACCAGTTGCGCGTAAGGGAAGCTGACGTTGCAAAGACTGCCTTTCGTACACGTTATGGCCATTTTGAGTTCTTGGTCATGCCTTTCGGTCTCACAAATGCACCGGCGGTTTTCATGGATTTGATGAACCGCGTTTGCAAACCGTATCTTGACAAGTTCGTCATCGTGTTTATTGATGACATCCTGATTTACTCCAAGAACAAGACCGAACACGAGGAACACCTGCGCTTGGTTTTGGAACTTTTGCGACGGGAACAACTTTACGCTAAGTTCTCAAAGTGTGACTTTTGGTTACGCGAAGTTCAGTTCCTAGGACATGTGGTTAATGAACTAGGAATTCATGTCGATCCAGCTAAGATCGAAGCGATCAAGGACTGGGAAGCACCAAAGACGCCAACTGAGGTGCGGCAATTCCTAGGCCTTGCGGGCTATTATCGTCGTTTCATTAAGGGGTTCTCGAAGATCGCTCAACCCCTCACCACTCTTACTCAGAAGGATAGAAAATTCGCCTGGGGTGAATCACAAGAGTCAGCATTTCAAAAACTGAAGTCTAAACTTTGTTCTGCTCCTATTTTGTCCTTGCCTGAAGGCCCTGATGATTTCGTTGTTTACTGTGATGCTTCTATTCATGGTCTCGGTTGCGTGTTGATGCAACGCGAGAAAGTGATTGCGTATGCTTCTCGGCAACTCAAGGTGCACGAGAGGAACTACACCACCCATGACTTGGAATTGGGTGCAGTGGTTTTCGCGTTGAAAATTTGGAGACATTACATGTACGGTACCAAATGCACCATCTACACCGATCACAAGAGTCTTCAACATATTTTCGACCAACAACATTTGAACATACGACAGCGTCGTTGGATTGAACTCCTGAACGACTATGATTGCGCCATTAAGTACCATCCTGGCAAGGCGAATGTAGTAGCAGACGCCTTGAGCAGGAAGGAATCAATTAATCCTCGTCGCGTTCGGGCGTTGCAGCTCACCATCCATTCCTCTCTACCTGACCAACTCCGTTCTGCTCAGTTAGAAGCTTTGAAGGAGGAAAACATTAAAGCTGAGACTATGCACGGTGCCGACAAGCACCTCGAGCGAAGGCCTGATGGCCTGCACTACTTCGCAGAACGCATATGGGTTCCTTTATTTGGGGGACTTCGGGAGCTTGTTTTAGATGAGGCTCACAAGTCCCGGTATTCTATTCATCCTGGTTCGGATAAGATGTACCAAGATCTAAAGGTGCTTTACTGGTGGCCAAACATGAGGTCGGATATAGCCTCATACGTGAGCAAATGCTTGACCTGTGCTAAAGTCAAGGTGGAATACCAGAAACCGTCGGGTCTCTTGCAACAACCTGAAATTCCGGAGTGGAAATGGGAACGGATTACAATGGATTTTGTCACGCAACTACCTAAGTCACCGAGCGGGAATGATAAGATATGGGTGATTGTTGATCGGTTGACGAAATCAGCCCATTTTCTCGCTATTAAGGAGACCGGCACCATGGATCGTTTGGCTCGTCTTTATCTGAAGGAAGTTGTTTCTAAGCACGGGGTGCCGGTTTCTATTATTTCGGATCGTGACTCCCACTTTACTTCTCACTTCTGGAAGTCTTTGCACAAGGCTTTGGGTATCCAGCTAGACATGAGTACCGCTTATCACCCACAGACTGACGGTCAGAGTGAACGCACGATTCAAACCTTAGAAGACATGCTGCGGGCATGTGCGATCGATTTTGGCAAAAGTTGGGAAGCCCACCTACCGTTAGTAGAATTCTCTTACAACAAAAGTTACCACACGAGCATCAAGGCAGCTCCGTTCGAGGCACTGTACGGGCGAAAATGCCGGTCTCCTCTTTGTTGGGCTGAGGTGGGTGAGAGTCAACTCACTGGGCCTGAGCTAGTGTACGAAACTTCGGAAAAGATCGTACAGATTCGTAACCGGTTGGCAGCGGCACGGGATCGGCAGAAGAGTTATGCCGATCAGCGTCGCAAGCCATTGGAATTCCAAGTTGATGACAAAGTACTTCTGAAAGTTTCACCGTGGAAGGGCGTCATACGCTTTGGGAAGCATGGCAAACTCAACCCTCGGTATGTCGGCCCATTTACAATCCTGGAACGGATTGGACCGGTGGCATATCGTCTTGATTTACCGACGGAGCTCGGCAACGTACATAACGTCTTCCATGTATCCAACTTAAAGAAGTGTCTGGCTGACGAGTCTCTTATTGTTCCACTGGAAGAGATCAAGGTTGATGATCGTCTTCGGATTGTGGAGGAACCTGTTGAGATTCTTGATTACAAGATTCGTAGCCTACGTCATAGCAAGATTCGCATTGTTAAGGTTCGCTGGAACTCGAACCGGGGACCAGAGTACACTTGGGAACGGGAGGATCAGATGAAGTCTAAGTATCCTCATCTCTTTCCTAAGGAAGCGTTCGAATCGAGATATGTTACCACTGCAGCTGAATGAATCTCGGGGCGAGATTCCTTTTTAACGTGGGGATGATGTGACAACTCGGGTAAATCTCTCTCTTGGTTTCTATCTTTTGTCTGTTTCTTTTGTTATTCCTTTTGGTACTTGTGCAATTTTCGGGACGAAAATTCTTTTAACGTGGGGATGATGTGACACCCGGCAAATTCTGGTTAACAACGTTGTCTAGATTAAAGTCTACCTTAGCGAGTCACGCGTATATTATACTTAACTAGGGTTAGCTAGATAGCTAGATAGGACATACGTGCATTGTTGTGAGTTAATATGTGATTACATGATTAGTGAACCTCGGACGTTGGTGAATAATAAACTTATGTGTCTCGGTGATATCTAACAAACTTATGTGAAAACCATACGTGATTATGTGAACCTAAACCGAACACGTTAATAAAAATCATTAAAAGTGGAGCATGAGGTTGATTAGGGTCTTAACGCATGGGGTTACACTTGTTACGGTCCGAAATAACGAAAACGTCGATGGATAACGCGTCGGGAGGCGAAACAAAGCAAAAGCGCGCGCCTCGGACCTGTGAGCGGCCGCTCACAGGCTCCGAGCGGCCGCTCGAATCTCCCTGACGGGTCTAAACCGCCTCAAACTCATATTTAAGCATCCTTAACCCCCATGCAACCCCCATACTCAACCCTAATCGCCCCCTTACTGCCCCACACGAATATTTCACTCCAAAAACTCCTGCTAAGGCTCAAGATCATCAATTGGGAGGCTCCAAGGCGCGCAATTGATTGATTTGAAGAGCTAAGGGTATAACTTATGATTTCTTACGCTTTTACCTTATGTTTTTACTATAAAAATCATATAACAAGTTTGTCCAGGTCTGAATGGGTTTAAGAAACATTAAAACATGAGTCTTTTTGAAGATTAAACGGATTAAACATATTAATAAACGCTTAGTAACATCATAGGATACTTGTTGCGCAAGTTATTGGTGTTTTGATCCTTAAAGCTTTGATCTTGACATGTTTAATAATAGAATCTGATGGGAATAGGTATTAGGAATGTTGTGTGTTGATGATTGATGGTTGTTAATTGTTTTTATGCACACGATAGGCGAGTAAAGTATGATTTAGGCGAAACTAAAATCTGGACAGAATAATTAGTTGAACTTGTAGGAGCTGTAACACGGCCCTAACACAATGATTTTAGTATTTTCCTTGCATGATTAGGTCACACCTGGTCTTAGCTTTTCATAATGGGTAAGATCATGTGTTTTGGACGTCGGATGAGTCGTTTTTGGAATTTTCATTGAAAATAGGTCAGATCAGAATTTCGGGTGTCAAACTGAGTCAACTTTGAAACATCATAACTCAAGTTTTATAAAGAGTTGGGTTTTGAAATTTTTACAGAAGGTTAATATTGGCGTTTTGCAAGTTTTCCAAGTAGATTCATCCCGTTTGGATGAATACACAATTTTTGGGAAATTATTTACCAAACTAACCTGTTAGGAGGGTTTTCTGAACATAGCTGAGTTAGACGAATTTTAATTATTTTTGTGTTTGGATTTAAGACTAAACAAAAATTGGTATTGTCAAGTGAATCCCAAAGAAAATTCAGTAAAAATTTGGGAGGATAACTTACTGATTTACTATTTTAAATGAATTCGTTTTGATGGCGCACAATCTGTCCTGAAAACACAGATTGTGTATTATGTGCTTATGTGATTAATTGAGGTCTTAGGTGATCTGGAATTGACATATAACTGAAGTACACTTGTTTGTGACACATACGGGATGTAGAAACTAATGGTAACCAACTCATTAACCAACGAGTCCGTAGGGTTTACTATTGCATGTAGAATCACTAGGCGTCGCATACACACTTTTGAACATTTAAAACGCCTTGGACAAACGAGTTATATGGTGTAATGATATTACGCCTATACTCACTTAATGACACTGTTATTAGGGTGTCGGTAGCATATATTACTTGCTGTTCGGATTCTTTGCTTGCACGTTAAGGTGAGTTTACGGCCCCTCTTTTAACTGGTTTCACTTTTTGGGGGAGAAAACATGTGTTAAACTTATGTTTTGGTAACAACTGTCATACTATGGGTTTCTATGGTTTACTATACGATCTTTGGAAGTCCCGGGGGAAACCATGAATGTGCGGGTTAGCACAACGGGGAAATGTGAATAGATCTATTGGGAGTGACCAACCCCGCTCGTCGGCTTGGAGGGTCGGCGAGTGCATATTGTCTCAAACAGGAACAGGTTTACTATTCGGGCACGACATCTGGTTTGCGAGTTAGTAATGGTTTTCCAATCGTAGAAGTAACAAAACATACGCCTAGCTAGCGTACTTTGGTTTGCAAATTGATATAGTATGGACAGGTTGAACTTGGTACTTTAATTACAAACCTGTGAACTCACCAGCATTTTTGTGCTGACGTAACTCTTACATGTTTTCTCAGGTCGCTAAGGTAGCACAACGGAACTAGGGCGCACGCGTCTGCACGACGTCTAGTTAGGATTGCATGGTTTTCGAACATTGAATAATTTGGTTTACTCTTGGATTATGTTTTGAGAATAAGCTTCCGCTGTATTTGGGGATTTTAAACTATGTTTTTGAAATTGCATATGTTTATTTAGATTTGTTTATTGTGATCGTTGACTTGGATCCTGGTTTGTCATGCGCCTCGCGGTAAAACTCCGCAAGTGGATTTTGAGGGTGTGACATGCATTTAGATGACTGAAAAAATAAATAAATTAGTCAAGATTTTTTGAAAAATTTTATATATTCATGTGCATGAATACAGATAAATAACGGTTTGGTGGTGACAAGAGCTTCGCGTGTACATAACAGTTGCGGCTTCATTTGCACGGGTACTATCTTTTATTTGTTGTTGATTGTTTGTTTATTTATTTATTTATTGTTATTTTCTAATAGTTATACATTGAAGTTGGCTTTTAGCTTCACAGGAAAAGTTTCTACTAAACGTTGTTCTAATAGCAGCTAACATCTGTTTTGGTTGATAACTTGATATAACTAAACGGGTCAAAATATGTTGGCAATAATAACAGGTCGAAAAGAATCACGTCATATTGTTCAACAGTCTAATGGGTAACAAATGTTTTGGCACAACTCAATTGTCACATGACACTGCAAGCACGCGGGTATCTGCTTGTGTGCGGACGAGCCTCACAACCTTGAAATTTAATAAATGCGACGGGAGGATGTATGATATGGAGCTTCTGAAATACTTACTGGGGAATGCAGAGGTTTTGAAGACGGTAACAATCACTTGGGAAACTTCTGCAGAGAAGGACAAATGTGGTTGGCTGCACAGGTGCTTAATTTTCCAAGGGCTTCCGTGTGTTGTGAGCAAGGGCGAAACTTTTTGAGGGCCCGAGGGGGCCCCGACCCCACCGTTTTTTGGCGCAGTGGTTGAATTTTGTGATTTTCGTAGGTAAATTAAGTCCGGGTTAAGTTTGGCCTCCATCAATTTGATTTTCTGGCCACTACCGATCGAAAAAAATTGAGTCCGGCCTCCACCGATTCAAGAACCAAGTTTCGCCACTGGTTGTGAGATCCATTTTATTGGTAATTAGTTGATTATCATATTCCGTTCGTTAGCTAACTGTGTGAAATGATTATCATATTCATATGTATTATGGAATGGGCCTCTTCTCTTTTGGAGCTATAAACTATCTATGGTTGAATTTGATGTCAAAATTTTATAATATAAAATGGGTACTGCAACGGAAATGAGACTGTGAGCTTGATCTTGAGTTCTCAGCTCGGCTCGCTTGTTGAAAGGATCTAGTTATACAATGCTATTTAAAACTTATACTCAATAACTATCACCATAGTGCCAATTTTTTTTTAATCAAAGTTTATATAATAAAAAAATGAAGGAGGTTGGGGGAATTAGGGGAATACTATTTCCAAACTTTAGGGGTGAAAATGAGGGAAATGATGTGGCACTTGGGGAAGTTAGGGAAATTATGCACCACACCAAATAGTCTTACACACACGTTTGACTAGTTATTATTTCGAAGCTTGACTTGTGATTTTCCAGTCTCAGCTCTAACTCATTATGTTAAATTATCATGACTATTTGTACAAATTTTATTTTACTCATTTTGACTTGACCAAGTTCAGCCCTCATAACAATTGGTTTATTTTCCTCACTAAATTTGTGTAAGAGACTTTTTTTTTTATACTTGCTCCATTGTTTAATACTTGAGTTGCTATTGGTAAGCCCAAATGTATGGTGAGATTTCACTCAAGGGGCGGGTGTTCTTAGGTAGTCGGGCATTAGTTTTGTTGGCCGTTAAAAAAATACTTGAGTTGCTATTCATCACTGGTTGAGCCTATTTTACTATCCGTCAATCCATTTAACACGTTGACAACTCATTTAACTACACAAATAATGTATTTTCACTTTACGTGGCACCGCTTCTCATGTGTCTGCCCTAATTAAATATCCCAAACTTATTTAAATTAAATTTTAATCTTCATCACTAGTGGCATCAGAGACGGACTCAATTTTTTTCGATTGTTAGTTGAAAATCGGTGAGGGCCAGACTCAACTCGGACTCAATTTACCTATGAAAATCGCAAATTTATACCACTGTGCCAAAAAACCGAGGGAAGCAATCCTTCCCCTGAGTGGCACCACACAAACCCTGCAACATATTTCGATTCAAGATTTACAACACAGTTGACTTGATTGAAATATTAATTTGGTTCAGTAACTCATTATCCCATACTAGTGGGTTTACCCGCGCGTTGCTGTGGGGTTTAAATAAGACACAACGACAAAGAATACACACTGGCTAATTTTCTTAATAATATGCCTATAACTCCTTTGTAGTGAAAAGAATGCGCATCATGGTAAATTTACATATAACTCCTTTTGTTTACAAAATTGAACAAAAAAAATCCATATTTTTTCTGTTAACAAACTATAAGCAAATGTTGTAGAAGCATAGCAAAATACAACAATAAGAACAAAAATAGTAGACACAACATGTTGTAGAAGCATGGCAAAAAAACAACAATAAGCATAAAAAACTGTAGACACAACTAAAATAGTTCCTTGTAAAACATCAATACCTGATAGAAATATTTGAACCTACATCAACATTAAATCACAAAGACTTTGTTACCTGTTAAGTAAACATGAGGCATGAGGAAGAAAACAGGCACATAAAAGAGGAATGGAAGCCATTGAGTAACAAATTCATCTTCAAATGCACTGAAAAATTAAAAGACATGAATGAAAATTAGTGTTTAGGAAAAAGAACAATCGTAATTTGATCAAAGAACATTATGCTTTTAGTTGAGAGTCTATGAAGAGAAGGCACAATAAATAGGTAGGGCAATTGAAGGAGAATGACATTCAATAGTAGTGAATGCGATTGAATTGAGAAACCATTTAATTGAAAGACGATGAAGGGCCTTGAGAAGAAAATGAAGAGAACAATTTTAGTGACATAATGGCAAGTATGGAAGAAGTTTTTATGTTTTAACTATAAAACCATGATCAAATTACTATCATGCCCTTAAAAGCATCTTAATTGTGACAAATGTTCTTATTATACCCTTATGAATTAAGGTTGATTCAATTGTACATGTTGCTTTGGTACTTAATAAGATAGTATAATAGATAAGAGAATGATATTTCAAGTTATCCATTCATGTGCAAATCATAACTTATTGATTAGTTGGTGGGTAATAATGGAGGACTATGAAGTGGTTTATACTAATGAGGGGTTTCACAAAGTTAATGTGGTCATCTAATTCTCTATAAATGGGGGGTTACATGTTGGAAATGATATTAAGTGTGTATTACACACATATACAATAAGCATGATATGTTGTACACAAAGGGCAAAAAGGGAAGGAAACAACAAAAAAAATAGACATTTGTGAAGAGTCTATTCAACTCCCATCTTAAAATTATGTTGAAATTACCTGGTACTTAATAATAATATAATAATAAGGTAATAATAAAATAATAATATTAAATAAATAATAGAGAAGAGATATATGTATATCCATATGTAGAAAAAAGTTTTAAAAAATCTATGTAACTAAAAATTAATTAATATTAATATACATTTCAAGAGATAGCAAATTGTTGAAGCTTTTTTAGCTTCTCTGACTCATGATGCTATATATTTTGTTATAACCTTTAATATAGAGTTAGGTACTTCAATTGGTGATTTTAAGGGTGTGTACAAGTTGTTGTTCGGTTCACTTCGGTTTTGAGCCATAACTAAAACCAAAACTTTTGATTAAAATATTTCAAAAACCGATTGGTTTCAATTATTCATTTGTTCCCGTTTGGTTAATCGGTTATGAACATCGGTCTAATTGGTTTTCAATAAATAACCAAAAATATTTACTTGATCGGGAAATGTGGACTTGAGTTGAAGTACTCAATAAGAAGAACCCATTATTAATTAATTAATTAATTTTTTTTTTATTATTGCCTACTCCTTTATATGAATATTTCTTAATATCTTTGTTCAAATTCATATAAACATGATCTTTTTTCTCCGATCATAGAATCCGATGACAGTATAGTTTAGATCAGATTAGCCATACGTAGTAATTTTAGAATTCAAATCGTTATCTCATGATTAAAAACACAACTTTCGTTGTTGATCGATTTCTCAATTTCAATATAGTATTATCCGGTTTATAAAAACTTTAACTTTTTTAAAGTACTTAATTGTATGTAAAAAAGATTATAACAAAACATGTAGTATTATGAATTATTTTTTATATGTGTTCTACTTAATGTGTTTAAAATAATTGTAGAATTGAATGTCATGAGGTCTAATAAACATCTCATGACTCTTGATTACCTTTTGATTAAATATGATGTTTAAAAGACAATTTTACCCTCAAAAGGTAGTTATTATATGCATTGTGTGTTGTATCATAAGCAATTAAACTTGTACCTCTTAAAATTTAAGAAGACCTTGTCAAATGCTTTATAATATAGTATAGATATAGATATAGATATAGATATAGATATAGATATAGATATAGATATAGATATAGATAATAATAAGGTAATAATAAAATAATAATAATAAATAAATAATAGAGAAGAGATATATGTATATCCATATGTAGAAAAAAGTTTTAAAAAATCTATGTAACTAAAAATTAATTAATATTAATATACATTTCAAGAGATAGCAAATTGTTGAAGCTTTTTTAGCTTCTCTGACCTAGTAAGTGTAAGACGACGTCGTAGCGGAGTTTTGTGTTTTGTTTCTCTGGTGACACTATACCACCTCCTTCCATCTTCAAATTGAATTGGGAAGTTGGGGAGAATGAATGTTGTTTAATAAGAAAGAGAAAAAGTTTTAAGGTGAGATATATGTTAACTTAAGAATGATGCTTAATGAATACTCAATGGAAATAAAATTTGATAAATTTTATTTTAAAAATTAAAAACCACTTAATAAAATAATGAAGCATTCTGTATTTGAGTGACAATACTATGAAGATCTTTCAAAGAATCAAACCTACCAAAAAGATAAAATCTTAGCCACCTCAAAATTTTATATATACATAAACATGGAAAAAATAGCTATAAAAAAAAAAAAAAGGAACTTAACATTAAGTAATTATATTTAGATGAATAAAGGGTATATAAAAATAGTTAAAATCATTAATATTGGACTATATGTTTAAGAGTTAAAGGATTAAACTGGAGGATTAATATCATACATTGAATCTGGCAGCTGGCTATAGCTTCAAAAAGCACCATAAGATCAACAAAGAGTCTTGATCATATTTGTAACAACTGAAACTGTCTTTATTGCACTCATTTTAAACAACTAAACTCTACAAAAATAACAAAATTATTAAAGGTATACATTAAAAATAAACTTGGAGTGGTTTTCAACCAATTCGAATCGACAAGTAACACAATATAATAATCAACATGTAGTTTATAGATTAACAATTGTTATATAGAATTAGAACTGAGAGAAGAAACCTGGACTACTGGGGTCCCTCCGGTGCGCGCTGATCATCATAAACTGCTAGAACCATTAGCGTCTCAACTAAACGAAGATGCAACAATCAACACTAAGTAACATTGAAACAAAAATCGATAACAATACCTTATCTACAAAGGTAGAATGTGAATAGAAAAGAGATAAGTAAAGAGATAACAATGAACAGAACATGTGCATTGAGCTTGATAGAAACTGATTAGAGAAAGATAAAAGGTGAATAGTAAAGAGATAAGGGAAAGAACTTACATACATCCATCTCATTACTATCAATGGAAGTTTCTTCATGGAATGGAATAGAATTTGTTATGAATGATTAATAAAAATAAAACACAATCAATGAATAATTGAATAGGAGAGCTCTTCATATGGCCTAAGAGGGAAGGTGAAGGGAGTTAGGGGTACTATAGGAATGATAGTTTAGCTTTTAACTAAAAACAAAAGATAAAATTACTCTACTAACCCTCTAAGTGTCTTAATTGTCCCCCAATATCCCTATAATACTCTTATGAAATAAGCTTTATTCTCTTATACTTGTTGCTTTAAAAATTGTACCCATGCCAAAATTCCAATATGGTACATCACTCCTCCTTTATAATGTATTATAGATACATATAAATATATATATATATATATATATATATATATATATATATATATATATATAGGGGATGGATTAAATAAAAACCCACTCAAATTGAAGAAACTCAGGAAACTCTGACTTCCCGAGCTTTTTATCATCTAAAAAAATTCGGGTATGTAATATACATGTTTTAAGAGTTTTGAGCCAAAAAAAAACAAAAAAGCGTCGAGTGGATATTTAAAAAAAATAAATAAGTTTTTTGTGTTACATATGTTACATGTCTGTAAAGTGTGTAACATACGTTACACAAAAAAACTTATTTATTTTTTTTTTAAAATATCCACTCGGCGCTTTTTTAATTTTTTTTGGCTCAAAACTCTTAAAAACATGTATATTACATACCCTAATTTTTTCAGATGATAAAAAGCTTGGGAAGTTAGAGTTTCCCGAGTTTCTTCAAAATTTTGGGTTTTTTGTGAATACTTAGCCAATATATATATATATATATATATATATATATATATATATATATATATATATATATAGTACTAGTGGGAATGCCCGCGTGTTGCAGCGGGTGTCCCGACTAATATCAGATTCAATTATGATACTTATTACGAATCACAACCCATTTCGTGTTTCTAACATGTTATTCCATTTGACAGGAAATAGTCATAGATCCTCTAAGGTCTCAAACATGCAAAGAAAGTCTAGAATTTTGACAAACCATGAGAAATTTTTATCAAGAGAGATACAGCGAGGCTTCTTTTTGCACTATGGATCAGTCAAACAGAAGTCAAAATAGTTTCCTGTTGAAAAACTCTAAGCCAACTTCAGCCCTGAAAACTCTTATTTGACCATTTTTTTAAAACTCGAAAAAACTACAATATAAAATGTAATTAGAAAAACAAAAAACACAATTTAGGATATTGAATGTGTTGAAAATACATATCAGGTTGTCTTCAACTCCTTTGCCACATTTGACTCGTTCTTTGCCACATTTGACTCGTTCTTTCAGTTAAATTTTTAGATTTAAGATTTAAAAAACATGAAGCTCCGAACTAATTTTCTAACTTTTTACTTATATTTTGAGTTATATATATATATATATATATATATATTTTTTGCATTTAGTTAGAAGTTTTCTAGTTCTCAATGAAATAAGTTTTTCACGGAACCATCTGTGACACCCGGCAAATTCTGGTTAACAATGCTGTCTAGATGAAAGTCTACCTTAGCGAGTCACGCGTATATTATACTTAACTGGGTTAGTCGAGTCGTGTTACGGTTCGGGAACTGTTAATTTAGTATAGAGGATCATTGGATGTCAGTCTAGAGGCTCATTAGATGTCAGTCCTTAACCAAGTGTACAAGGGGTGACGATTCATAGAATCGTCAGAACATAGGGAACATACAAGTCTCGAGTCCCGGGAATTGGTGATCGAGTGTGAATGTATTTGTTTGCAAGTATTATGTGTTTACAATGGAATTGGTGATCGAGTGTGAATGTGTTTGTTTGCAAGTATTATGTGTTTACAATCATTATGTGACTTTTCGGTATGTGAAAAGGTGTTAACATATGTTAAAACGGAGTTTAACGCGCCAAATGTGCTGAACCAGACCCTATAGGCGAATAGGATCTGTATTCGCCTATAGGGAGGGGCGAGTAGGGTTCCATAGGGGCGAATAGGCCCTAATCGCTTATATTAGGGGCGATTAGGAGCCCTATTCGCCTGATGCTGCTGCGTAATCGCCTATAACGTGCTGGACGACTAAAAACGCCTATAAATACAATACTTGACCTCCTAAACTTCATTATAACAACCCTAGTCGTCCCACAACTCGTCCCAACACACACACAACCTCTGGAACACGATTTTGGATCAAAACACAAGATTTCAAGCCTATTACATCAATCTATCATAAATCTAAGGTGTGGTTTTCATTCATGCAATCTTTAATAACGTTTTTATTAAATCCCTAATGGTCCAGACCTGTTTATAAACGTATGTGTCTTCTGAAATTCGTTGATAATCGTTGTTAATTGGATTCTAACTATTATGCATGTTGTATGTGTGTTTATGATTAAAAGATAGGGTTTTTATGATTCAAGAAGGATTGTTAGCATGATATTAAGGTAGTTACAGATTGATAATGATAGCATGTTGATGAAATCTGAGTAATTGTTCATTAGGGTTACGGTTATGCATGTTAATGTGATGTTTCATGCTATGTGTATTGTGTTTGGGTTACATGGTTGCATGCAGGGCTGATAGAACGAGGTTAAACGAAGGATTTTGATTGAAATATGTTTGGTATGGTTGTTTGATTGATGTTTGATGTTTACACACGTTCTGGATCTGATTTGGAGTGTTAAACGCGCGAAAAACTGGAACAGCTGGGCTAAAGGCGAATAGGGATCCTATTCGCCTATGCTATAGGCGAATAGGAGGCTATTCGCCTGAAATGGAGTCCTATTCGCCTATAGTATAGGCGAGTAGGGGCCTATTTGCCTTTACTTGATGCATTTACGATCCTAAATGCTAGTTAAGCCCTGAATTGCATGCCTTACAACGTAATCGCCTATAAACTCCTAATTTGTATACCATATAACCCTAATCGCCTATAGTATAGGCGATTAGCATTCCTAAATGCCTGTTGACCCACGTAATCACTAGTTGACTTTTCCTAATCGCCTGTACTGCTGCTGTAAGTATATTTTGACATTCCGAGACCCGATTTGACACCTAGGAACATGCTAGGAACCCCGTAACATACCTAATAACTTGGTAACATGTGTTCGGACTTATTTATGTGATACTTGAACTACGTGCTATAACTTGTTGGACTTTAACGTATGTTAAGTGTGAATTGCATGATTGTATGTTTGTGAGTGCAAGTATAACACGGGGAGTCTCGGGTCACCAATGGGATGTCGAGTCTTGTACATTGGGTTAATTTAACAGTCACGGTGTTTTCAAACGAACTTGGTTATGGTCTGGACATCTAGGGACTAACTAACCTACGGGTTATTAGTCTAAGTAGTTGTAACTGTCATATGTTAGGTCGCCGCTTTACGGGGCTAGCATAGCTTGCTGATATTATTCGTATATCGAAGTAACGCAACCTAAGGTGAGTTTACGGCCCCTCTTTTAACTGGTTTCACTTTTTGGGGGAGAAAACATGTGTTAAACTTATGTTTTGGTAACAACTGTCATACTATGGGTTTCTATGGTTTACTATACGATCTTTGGAAGTCCCGGGGGAAACCATGAATGTGCGGGTTAGCACAACGGGGAAATGTGAATAGATCTATTGGGAATGACCAACCCCGCTCGTCGGCTTGGAGGGCCGGGCGAGTGCATATTGTCTCAAACAGGAACAGGTTTACTATTCGGGCACAACATCTGGTTTGCGAGTTAGTAATGGTTTTCCTATCGTAGATGTAACAAAACATACGCCTAGCTAGCGTACTTTGGTTTGCAAATTGATATAGTATGGACAGGTTGAACTTGATACTTTGATTACAAAACCTGTAAACTCACCAGCATTTTTGTGCTGACGTAAACTCTTACATGTTTTCTCAGGTCGCTAAGGTATCACTATGGAACTAGGGCGCACGCGTCTGCATGGCGTCTAGTTAGGATTGCATGGTTTTCAAACATTGAATAATTTGGTTTACTTTTGGATTATATTTTGAGAATAAGCTTCCGCTGTAATTGGAGATTTAAACTATGTTTTTGAAATTGCATATGTTCATTTAGACTTGTTTATTGTGATCGTTGACTTGGATCCTGGTTTGTCATGCGCCTCGCGGTAAAACTCCGCAAGTGGATTTTGAGGGTGTGACACCATCCCCTACTTATCTATTAGTTAAGATAGTGGAAATGCCCGCGCGTTGATGCGGGGTTTTTTCCCGCTTGTTGCGTTACAGGTTTCACTTATGTTTTTTTTATAAAATTTATTTGATAATACCCCTAATATATTAATTCCCGAGGGGCAATCGATTATGAATCAAAAAATAACGTAAAGAACAACAATGTCGACCCATGTTAAGTAATGCCATAACTAATATTATGTAAAGATACAAAAAAAAAAAAGAACTCCTTACATTCATCTCTCCATCCATATACCCTCATTAAGTGCTTGCCACTCAACCAAAGTAAAAGAATTTTTGTTCCACTTTCATATTTAAACGTTCATAAAATGCTTGAATGTCATAATATGATGGTTGACACTCGCTTGTATAAACAACTGACGAGCCAAGACACTCTAATCATAGTTTCCAACCATTATTAAGAAATGCGTAGCTTGTTTCATGTGGCTGAAAATTGTTGGTGATCATGAAAAAATAGTTAAATGACTTCTGTAAGGGGGAAATTTGAAGTCAAAGCCATACGTGCATCATTCATGAGCTAAAATGGAGCAAGTCAACAACCTACATACAAAATGCTATTTAGTTGAATAACTATTGGTTTGAAAAGCATTTACTGTTCAAGAACCTTTTTCTTTTTTGTATATAAATAAATATTGTCAGGTATGATTATAAAAAGCTATATTGTTTCAGTAAAAAAAATCAGCCATGAATAAAATGATTTTGGAGGTTATATGTTGTAGAAGCAACTTTGAGTGCCTTCAAATCTGATTTACCCATTTGAACCATTTCCTTCGAATCTAACATTTTAATTTGACTCGTTACGTAGAAAGCATTACCCGTCTACTTGAATCAACCCATTAAAAGCTGGGTCAAAACTGCGACCATGTTATGTGCTAACTGCTACATGCATTGCGACATGCTAAACAATAATAGAAAATATATCTCATGAGAAAGAAAAGGTTAAACAATACCTCGGAAGTCCATATAAAAGTGAATCAATGTGACCTCACAGCGACGTGTTAGCCTATGTGGTTCGGATCTCATATCCGGAACCTAATTTTCCATCCCAATTCTTGGTCTTCTCAAACCTACCAACACATAAGATTTCAACAAATCTAAGATTATCATTCCATGGATTGTTAATGCGTGTGCGCGTGTGTGTATATTATGTAATAGTAATAATAATTATCTTGGAATATGTACTGTGCTGCTGACAGTTGGTTCCTTAGAAAGGCAAAGTCCACGTGCCGCGGGCATGTGATAATTGACCCTGACAAAAAAAAAAAAACCTAAAAGAAAAGAAAAAACCTCAAACTTTCCTTTCAAAATGCATATACAAACCTAAGGGTCGCAAGATGGATAGGTTGGATAACGGGTTTGGTGGGAGTTGATTTTGGTTGAGTTAAGCAGGTAACCACCTTTTGTCCACACTTCAAATGCATAAATAAAATTATTATAACAGGACAATATTATTATTACTAAAACAATCCACATATCTGAAGAGATGATTTGGGAAATTATATGCACTAATGGTGGATTTTAGGCTAATTTGAAATGTTCCCCTTTCAGCTCAAAATTTGTAGTTGACTTGTTTGAGACCAAACACAACCCATATCGACCCTATTTAAGTAATAAGCTTGTAAAGTTTTGATGATATATTCTAAAATCACATGTAGTTGTTCAATGCATTTGTCAAAAGTGATATTGATAAACAATTAAAAAATAACAACATAAACATGTGTTGGAGATACCAAGCTTATACCAATTTGAACTTTTGTTGAAAGAAAGACTTGAATTCAACAAAACAACACAACAATATAGCAAGCATAGCAAACATGCTAAGTGAATAATATAAACCTGTTAAAAGCAGGCTAGTAATCAGTAGGAACTCCACCCTTATAACCGCAAAATTCACCCATGCCCTTCGGACCACTGCGATAACCATCACAATCACCAAACCTCAGCCTATCTCCTTCAAATCTAGGTAGGAGTGCTTATTCAAACTTTTAGCTAAAACTATTTAATTGACTTGTTTGAGACAATACACAACCCGTATCAACCCACTGCAAATTCAACCGCAAATATAACACAAATTGACACCACCCAGAGTCAAAAAAACCAAACAAATTCAATTACCAAGGATGGTCACCTGGAGGTCCACCGGTAGGATGTCCGAGATGCTTAACTAATTTCTTAACACGCTTTGTTTTATTTGATGTATATTTCTTAACTCACCGATTCTTCAATTGCAGGTATCACCCCTATCTGAACATGAATGAAATCAAAATAAGAAAATTAGGGCTTCAATACGTATCAGTGAACATATCTATGGTTAATCAGTGCTATTCAAGAGGGTGTGAGTAATATCTGCAATTATAGAAATTGAATGGAAATTGAAGAGGTAGATTGGTTTTAAGATGGTTACAGAATTCCATTGAAGGGGAGACTCTTCATCTACACTATTGAGGGGTGAGGGGCAAGGATGGAAGGAGGAGGGTATAATTGTAAAAGTTATTTGATATTGTAAAGGAATTGGTGGGTGAAATGTCTATATTACCCTTTAAGGTGTCTTAATTGTCCCCAATATCCCTATAATACCCTTATGAAATAAGCTTTATTCTCTTATACTTGTTGCTTTAAAAATTGTACCCATGTCAAAATTCCAATATGGTACATCACTCCTCCTTTATAATGTACTAGTGGAATGCCCGCGCGTTGCCGCGGGGATGTATTTTTATTCACATTTTAAATTGCCAAAACTTTATACACCATACTGTCATTTATCCAATCCGATCCGTGCTTGATTTTTATTTGCAACATTTAGTTACACACATGAACTAAAGAGCCTTTAGTCTACTGGTTACAAAGTGTTAAATAAGGCTTAGCCTTTTCTTGTGGTGATAATTCAAATTCCATTGGTAACAAAAAGTTAATCCATTAAAAAAAAAGTTACATGAATTAATCTATTACTTGGTAATGGTTCTAGGTAACAAAAAGTTAATACATGAATTAAATGTATTTAATGGTGCAATTGATTTGTATTAGTGACTTGTACATAAGGGCATAGATGGAAGAAAATGGTAAAAATTAGAGATTTATGCATGAGACCTTTTGTATGCCATCTTAAAATGATGGTGAAATTACCTTCTTACCCATCTCTCCTCCTTAATAAGGTAGTAGAGATTATAGATTATAGATATATAAAACAAGGTAAACCAATATATGATTTTAATAAATTGGCCTAATAAAATCTTTTGGATTTAGATTAGGATTACCAAATACTAGAGGTGTACAAAACTGGTTATTCTTTTAACTGGGTTATAAACCAAACCAGGTTGGCGAACAAAAGATAAAAAATTGCTTGGGGTCGTAAACCGCTTTAGGAACAAAACTGTTCGAACCTATCAAATCGATTGGGCCGAGTTCAGACCAGTGTGGGACAAAACACAGTTTTTTGACATGCTTTTCAAATCGGTTCGGGTACAAACTAGTTTCAGGAAACGAGAATATGAATGTGTACATGTACATGTCCGAACTAGCGAGTTGGGTCGGGTTCAGACCAGATTTTGGTGAAGTGGGTTATAAACCGGTTTAATAATCCAAACCGGTTTCTTTACACCTCTACGAAATACATTCATAAAGTAGATGATTTTACAATCTAAAATAGAAGACTCACTGACTCAGTACAGGGCATTCACCATTTCATCATACATATATGATCTTTACTTCACAAAAGCTAACTAGGTACTAGTGGGATGGATGAAACAGGTTACCAATAAAACGAATCTCACAATACCCGGAGGCCCTTGGAAATTCAAGCAGCTCTGCACACTCGATAGATTGTCCAAGTGATTGTTACCGTCTTCAAAATCTTTGCATTCCCCAAAATGTATTTCAAAAACTCTATTTCATGCTCTAGTCCTTTGCAAACTGAAATCTTGATAGTTGTAAGGTTTGATAGCATACAAGCAGGAACCTACTTCGGTTCAATCCAATGTTGAGCTGTCAGCTTTTGTTGTGTTTAACACAAATGACAAAACGCAAATGTTAGCATAGAAATAAACAGGACAGCAGAAAAGTTGTCAAAGTTGTAAAACAGCTGCAGTACCTTTCCAATACACAAATGTTTCAACTCGGGACAACTTTCAAGGTATTGGAGAACTAGTTCAGAATAGCAAAAGCTTTTAAACTCCAAATGCTTCATATTGGGAAAGATAGGCAGAGCCGAAGTGAATAGGAACTTCAACAAAGTATAAAGTTACAGCTAAAACATGATAACCAAAATCAAAGAGAAAAAACTAACTAACAAGTCAATAAGTATTAGATGTATTATCAGACTATGGTTTATTATTGTTAGCCCACAGGCCCACTAGGTTAGTTAGGGTTTTGTTATGATGTATATATATTGTAACGCAATCCTTCAATAATAAGCAATCAAGTATTTCATTATCTTACAATAAGAAGTTAGAAACTTACTTTATCAATTGAAAGGGATTTAACTCCACTTAATTCCTTCAGAAACTCCAAGTACATATCATCGGATTGTATACAATGAAATGAAGCTGATGCCTCAACCAATGACGACAAATCGTCCAAGACAAAAAGCGAGCCCAACATACGGCCAACAAAGAGGTATTCAAGATTAGGGACGTTTAACACAACGTTTTTGGTAACACATGAAGAAAATCTTTGCAATGTTAGTTTCAGTCTTTTCAAAGTAGGGATATTGAATATGTAATCTTCTTTTTCTTCTTCCTTGTAAATGATTAGTTCTAAAGATAAACTCTCAAGGATTGGACAGCCACGGATGAGTTCAAATGCATTGACAAAAGGATTGTCGATGTCAAGAGTTTTCAGAGAAGGAAGATTGACCGGACACGGACACTCCCAAACAAGTGTAGGAAGTACATGAGCTATTCTTAACTTTGTGAGCGTCTTGCAAGTGAAAAGGCTTAAAGGCAACTCAATATAGAGAGCAAATATGTCAAGTTCACAAACGTTTAACTGAACTGCCTTATCAATCCAACTTGATACGCTTGCCTTTTTAAGCCATTCACTAGAAAAGCGTAATTGTAATAACCCGAGTTGGGACGATTTGCAATTCTCCATCACTCGGTGGACAAATTTTGACAAGATTATCATACTATTGAAGGGGTGAATATCATCAAAGTAAAGTTTGGTGACCAACATCCAAGTATACCTCCATTTTTTTTTTTTGGATAAAATGCTAGTTCGAACAGCATATTTCGTAGGCATTAGAGAGAGTATGTGTGAAAGTGTATCTTCAGGTAAATTACTCAACCTGTCTTCTATATTTTCACCTATGGAACTCATATTTACTTCCTAATAATAGTTTTTAATAAACAAACAAAGAAACATGAATTTTAACATCAGAAAGTAAGCAATGTAGTTGTAATCTATACATTTACAATAATAATAATATATTAAAACTGTTGGTTTAATCCTAGGTTTGAGAGAAAAGTGAAAGGAGTCAAAAGTTGAAGGGTCGTTATGATAATTCTTAGTGAATTAAATTAGAGATAAATGTTAGTTTAATTAAATAGATATAGTTTATGAGATAGATAAGTATTTGAGTTTTAGTATTGGTTTAGAAAACTTGTTTAGGTTTAGTATAAATAGATTGGCAGGGATAATGTCTCGTTCTTTTGTTCTTGAGCGTGTTTGTGTGAGTGATCGATCCAATTGGCTCCAACAATTGGTATCAGAGCTTGGTAAAGCTCAAGGGCGTTTTGTAGATCTGTGTGAATCAACCGGTGAGGCCGAGACTGAGATCAAGATCAAGAGACAAAGATCGAGACGAGTTGAGAAGAAGTAATCGAAGCCACCGAGTCCGTTTCTGTGTGAACCCGTGATTTGAGCGAAGGTTTGGTTGTATGTGCAAAACGTGATTAGGGTTCAGTGTGAAACCGTGTTGCTTAGAAGTAGGCGATCAGGGTCTGGTCTGTGTGACGGAAAAAGAAAAGAGAAGCGCTGTGAATCTGTTTAGCGAATTAAACAAAAATCTAAGTTAATAACTTTTGGTAGGAGAACCCTACTTATTAAAGTCGTAAAGGAAGAACAGTATAGGGTTATCCTACTTGTTTTGTGAGACACGCTAAACGAAGCAAAATAAGAGAAGTAGACATTGTTTGCTTGCTTTACGAGGCAAGTGAAAATACATAAACAAAAGGTCACACAGGAGGATTAAACAAAAGGGTAGTATATCAAAAGAAAAAGGTGAACAAAGTCTACTATGTGAAGCCGAGAAGTGGAGTTAATCGGATTGCTTCGTGAAGCCGAAGTAGTGATCGTTTTTTTTCTGTGTGAAACCATAGTGTGTTTGGAATTTCTTAGTGAAGCCGTTGGTGGTCGAAACTGCGTGAAATTGATCAGATTTTTTTTTCTATGTGAATTTGGGGTTGAACGGTGTCTTTAGTGTGAAGTCAATCAGACTGTCTGTGTGAAGTCTAAGTGATCGTTTTTCTGTGTGAAAGCGTAGGGAGCTGTGTGCAAACGAAAGAGGACGGTTCTACGTGTGACCGTGTTTGTGATCGGGGTTCTTAGTGAAACCGATAAGAGTGAGTGGTTCTGTGTGTGACGAGAGATAATTGGACATTCTGTCTGTAGCCAGGAGTTGACCGGAGTTCTTAGTGAAACCGGAAAGGAGTTCTAGGTGAACCGAAATCTGTGTGATTGAAGAAGAAGAAGACCACAATCTGTGTGGAAGGTGGTTAAGAAAAGAATTGCATGTTCGCTGAAGTTCTGGGTGAACTAAGAAGAAAGAAAAGTCGATCGAAATCCTTAGTGGAACTGTGTGATATCGATCAAGAGAAGTCTTCGAGACTAGTTGAATCTAAGTGATTTAAAATAGAGAATCTGTGTGATTCAAGAGGGTGATTGAGTCCGTTTGACAAATTTGTTAGTACCAAGGCGTGTTCGTGTTAATGCTAGAAGAAAAGATAATATGAAGATCATGATCGCTATGATGATGATGAGCGTGATAAAATTGCCAAGAGTATGGTCACTATGTGTGAGAGTTCCCTAAGCAAGAACCAGAAGATGAAGTAGCTCAATTTGCTCGAGTTGATGAGCCGGTACCGTTGATGTGAGGAACAAGTGGGCACAAACTAGGATTAAGGGGGTGAATGTTGGTTTAATCCTAGGTTTGGGAGAAAAGTGAAAGGAGTCAAAAGTTGAAGGGTCGTTATGATAATTCTTATTGAATTAAATTAGAGATAAATGTTAGTTTAATTAAATAGATATAGTTTATGAGATAGATAAGTATTTGAGTTTTAGTATTGGTTTAGGAAAACTTGTTTAGGTTTAGTATAAATAGATTGGTAGGGATAATGTTTTATGTGTGGTTTTTGATTTCTTAGTAAAAGACTTTGTGTCTAATATTCTCGTTCTTTTGTTCTTGAGCGTGTTTGTGTGAGTGATCGATCCAATTGGCTCCAACAAAAACAACGTTTGGGCACTGATCCTGCATGTCACTGGTTTCTCTAATTTCTTTTTGTTGGGCCGACACCACAATGTTTATTAATATATTTCGGCTCATGGTATTAGAGATGCATGAACCGGGTAGGAACGAGTTTTGTTAACAAAGTCAATAACCGGGTAGGGTAGGATAGGATAGGAACTGATTCGGGTTTTGACCTGTTTGGTTGGGTTTTTTTCTGGGTTTTAATTGGGTAGAGGTGCAACCGTGTCTGGCGGTTCTAGGTCTGTTCTGGTTCGATTTCTTTTCCTAACCCCGGGTCTGGAACTAGTATGTACCCGCGGGTCAGGTATGATAGACACCGGTTTCGGGTTAGGTCTAGTACCGTGTTTCTAGATATCTCTACATGTTATGGTTAGTCTACAAAGAACGTTTTTTTAAACAAAACATAAGTAGTCTATGTAGGCATTATGTTTTAGATTAAGAAATAATGTTTTAAGTTGTTTTGCGTATTATAACACTAAAAACAATAATTAAAACACAATACAATGTAAGATAGACATGAAATTTAAAACACAACTAAAATACAATGCTTAACGCTAGAAAGTGACCAATGTATTTGTAATTTAAACATTTAATAATAATAATAAAAACAAGTGGGTCCGACTTAAAGATAAATTAGGGTTGGATTATGCAAAGTAAAAGGGGGTTAAAAGGTTTTAGCAAGTAAAAAGGATGCAAGAGTTACACTGGAAGTGAGTGCCGGTGCCGGAGAGTATGGCTGTTCAAATCGCTCGTCGCTCGTGGATCGCTCGTCGCTCGTTCGGAAAATGCTCGAAAAATGCTCGTTCAATCTTTCGCTCGGTTGTATATGAGCCGATTGGCTCGGTTCGGTTTGTAAATGAGCCAAGCACGAGCAAAGGTACGCTCGGCTCGGTTCGGCTCGAATAAATTTTTATTTATTTAATAATAGATATGCACACAATTTACAGATAAATTTATGGATTTTTATATAAGATTCTATTGGATTTAACTCAGTATATGCAAACAAAATATAACCAGCCCACTTAACTCAATAAAAAAATTAACACTATATTTAATAGTAAAACAATAAGTCATGAGGTGACAATCTTGACTTCTTTATGTTATTAATCGTCCATCGCTAATTGTCGCTTGATATCACACCTACATCACAATGCAACAACTGTTCTCTGACGTATGCTCATCGCCTCACCAGCCTCAATCTAACCCTCATCTTTGGACATTAGGATCTCAATATTAGTGTTATCATCGGACATTTCAACCTTAGTTGTCAAAAGAAGTTGTCACCCGACAATGAAAACATCGAAGGAAACATCCCAATTTTATAATCGTCCATATTATTCTCTGCTCGATTCTCGCTCGGCGCTCGCTCGGAAAATTTGCGCTCGAAGAATGCTCGTTCGGTTTTCGGCTCGATTGTAAACGAGCCGCTCCGCTCGGTTCGGTTTGTAAACGAGCCAAGCACGAGCAAAGCTCCGCTCGGATCGTCTCGGCTCGTGAACACCCCTACCGGAGAGTAGGAGCAGTAGTACGATCACATGATTTTCAGTCGGAAATTAAAACAACATCGATGCCCAAAATCTGAAATTTCTTTGTATATATCCTAGCTGGAATGCCTGCGCGTAGGGTTGTAAACGAGCTGAGCTGAGTCCGAGCTTGACTAGGCTCGACTCGTCATGCTCTTTTGAGGCTCGAGCTCGGCTCGGTTCGAGCCTACCATTCTAAGCTCGAGCTTGGCTCGAAAGTAAAACCTAAGAGCTCGAGCTCAGCTCGAGGTAATTTTTAAAAAATTAAAATTAAACGACCTAAAAGCTTGGCTCAGCTCTAGGTAATTTAAAAAAATTAAACAACCTAAAAGCTCGGCACACCAACATTATTAATTAAAATTGAACATGTTCAAAGGAAATCACATACATTTTATCGAAATATATATATATATATATATATATATATATATATATATAACATTTGTTTGGGCTCGTTTAAGCTCGCGAGCCTAAATGAGTTGTGTATATACGGCTTGGGCTCGATAAATAAACGAATCATATTTGAGGCTCGAAATCGGGCTTGGGCTCATTAAGGCTTGGCTCGTTCGAGCTTTTTACCGAGCCGATCCCGAGTAGCTCTCGAGCCGCTCCGTGTCATTTACACCCCTACCTGCACGTTGCCGCATGTGTTTATTATATAATTTTTTTCACAATTCAAATTGCCTAAACTTTTATGCACCATAATATCATTTATCCAATCCGACCTATGAAGCATAAAATGCAAACTTTTCATGCAAGATGCACATCAAGCCAATATGTAATTGTTGAAGCAATGAAGATACATGTGTTAGCAATTGTCCCTTGCCAGCTAGCTATTCATATAAAAATCTAATAGCATTTTAAAAGGGTCTCTATTAGTAGCATCACAATCACAATAAACACAACGGAAATTGTCAAAAATGATCGAAAGTACCAAACAATAATATTTTTATATCATTATACTTAATTTCTTAACCGATAAATAAAGGGCAAATTACATAAAGATAATGGATAGACAGGCAATAAGATGCGTCGCCGCCCCTTTTTGAATAGAGAACCCTAATCTATTGATAACAAATCCTCGTCCCGAAGGGGTCGAAAAGTTGCTGTGGATTAAATCTCACTTGAGGAAGTCACAGCTTAACCAAATCTCAACAAAACCTAATGCCAATATAAAAGGCAGTCAAAGTTTAACCAAATCTCACTTGAGGTACTTGTCAAATATAAGTGGATTGAGAGTCCAGCGAATTAAGCAGATAATAAAATATTTACAATATACTACTTAAGCTTACTATCGCACTTCCATGTTCCTATGCGTGTGCTACATACGCAAAGATTTTTCAAGCAAAATGAGAAAGTGAGATAACCTTTACAGGTTCATAGACTTCACCAACATTTTTTCCATCCTTCTTTTGTGCAACTATGACCGTCTTTACAAAAAAACAAAGAATCATCTTCTCTTCCAAAATGTTATGTACGGTTCTCAACACCCTTCATGCTTTTTATTCCCTGTGGACTCGAAATCTTTGGCTTTGCCAGAACCCAAGTGAAGGGATAGGGTACCTAATCCCAGCGCCTAATTGCAGCACGGATAGGTAACCCTATCCCATAAAATGAATCACAAGCAGACCGCGGAACTCTAATCCGCGGAGCCAAACCTTGGAGCAGCAAATGTCTCCTTCAGCGCGAGTGACCTGATCCGCGTATGATAACAACCTCATGCACATGGTCACATCAGCAAGGTAACATCACCTTCACAGAAGGAATCTCCCATGATTCGACCAACCACCAGCTTTTGGTACGAGGTACTGTTGGATCAGTATTGCTCTTTTGTATGAACTTGCTAGTGAACACTTAGGTGTTTAGCAAGTTCTTAATCAGTGATAGCACAGCGGAATGATATGAGTTTAAAGCTACACTTATCAACAGGAGTTATTACTCCCCCTGGATGTTTGAGAAACTAATAAATGATAAGTATTTATTGAGAATCTAAGTATTGAATGAGAATGAAACACTTAGACAGATTCTCAATAAATATGAAATGGAAATAACAATAATATGCTTTGAAGGATTTCTGTATTAAAAATCAATGTCTAAAACAGAGGGATGAACCCTCCTATTTATAGACTTTACAAATACATGAACCTTGCCAAAAAGCAAGTTCAGAGACAAGTTGCAATCTTGGAACTTGTACATAAAGTAAAAGTAATACTAAACTAATAAACTACTGATACAAAAGGCGGTGGAAAAGATCTATTCATAAGTACTGATGAATGACAAACTACTGATGAGTAGTTTGTCTTCAGTAGTTCTTCAGTAGAAATGTCTGGTTTGGACTTCAGAACTTCTGATGACTTTTCTTCTTCAGTACTTGTGTAATCTCTTCTTCAGCTGTTTGATCTTCCTTCTTCAGCAGTTCTATACTTAGAATATTTTGACAGAAGTGAATTAGACTAAGGTTTGCAAAAGTGGTTTCACCAATCCTCTTTGTCCTAACAATCTCCCCCTGGATTGATGAAGCCAAAACCTTTCTAATTCCTTATTGTTTTCTTCTGTCATTCATGATCTTCCATATTCCTTTGAACATGGAATTCTTTAGCTGGTTCAGCTGTTCATCAGTGAGAGATCCTTTTTGTGGTTCTAGATGCTGGATTGTAAGCAGGTCTTGAGTTGATAGCTTCTTCAGATCATTCATCGACTTATAGGCTCTACTTGTCTGATCTCTTCTTGTCACTAGTACTGAGTTGTTATCAGTAAAGGACCATCTGATGATAGGTACTTTAGACTTGTCAAAGTCTAAAGTGTAGGGAACCATAGTGATACCCTGGGATACTCCTGAGTGTTGGATGTTTTCAACTTCAGTGACTCTCAGGTGGGATTCTCTTCCTTGTTCTTGTTGCATCACATTAGGTATTTGAAAAGTTGGCAAATGATGCTCAGTAACTACCTTAGTGTGCAGTTTGTCTTTGATGGTTTTCTGGATTTGATAGGCAAAGGTGGAAGGATCCCTGAATTGTGTGATCAGAGGTTTTTCTTCAATGTCAAAGTCAGAATGGACTAATGTACTTCCTTCTAGTAGTACCATTCTGAAATCAGTCTTCACATTCTCCTCTGATTTCTTCTTTTGAGTAGCTGGTCTTCTTTGAACACCAGAAGTTCTAACTACTGAAGTTGATATTTCAGCAGTTTCAAACTTCTCTGGATTTGCAGCCCTTGCAGCCTTGTATTTTCTGTAAGTGTCCATTAATCTTTCTTCTTTCCATTTGGACACAGAGGCTTTTGAACCATAACCATTAGCTACTAGTTCTTCTATCATTTGGGCTCTCTTGGCTTTTGCATCTTTACTTGTTGCAAGTTTGTCTGCAATAAGTTGAGCTCTTCTAGTCAGTTCTTCCATGGAGAGTCTCTTTAATGTATGGGCTTTGATCTTGCTGTTCTTAGTAATATAAGACTTCAGTTGTTGTCTTTTATCTTCCTCATCAATTCTGTCTAGGCTAGCCTGCCTTTGAAGTTCAGCTTCATAAGCCTGTAGCTTTTCATCCAGGCTTAAGTCCAAGTCATCCCTTTCTTCCAGAAGTTTCCAAATCTGATCTTTCTTGGCTTTCTTCTGAACTGCCACTAAACTCTTCTCAAGAAGTTCTGCTGATTGAGAGATTGGAGAAGGGTTTAGTACAGTCATAGTGGTAATTGTTGTAATAGGCCTAGGAGGAACAGGAGTTGGTTGAGTAGGTTCAGTTGATCTGGAAGGCTCTTGTTCAGCAGTTTGAGTGTTGGAAGTGTTAACATCTGATGGGTTGACAACTACTGAAGGTTTGTCAACTACTGAAGGATTGTCTTCAGTACTTTCTAATTCTTCATCAGAACTTTCACCATCAGATGTTTCTTCATTATGCCCTTGGGATTCATCAGACTTTTCAGCATCTTCTATTTCTTGAATGGAGACACCAAATTGTTGGGCCAGTTTTTCTTTTCTGGCTTGGTTTCTTTGTTCTCTTTCTTGGATAGCCACTCTTGCCTTTTTCCTGGCTTCAAGTGACTCCATAGGTTCCTTAGTCTTCTCCCCCTTTTTGGCTTCATCAGGTTTTGAGGTTGAAGGTTGGGAGAAATGACCTGTAAGAGTAGCAATCTGTCTGCTGTTGAATTCAATCTTGTTGGACAGATCGTTCATCTTTGTCTGTATCACTCCAAATTGGTTTTTGATTGACAGCTCCAAGTTAGCTGTGTAGGTTTGGAAGTGATTTTTGATGAGTGTGTTCATCATATGATATAAGGGACCATCTGGGCTGCATAGCTGGTTCATGTCTATGCTGGATTGCCCAGGGAATTGGGTAGGCATTTGTAGTGAGGGGTGTGTTTTTGGTTGATCTTCTTGTTGTACAGAAGATGCCACTATAGGGGAATCAGGGATTAAGTGGACTTTAACCTGATCTGGTGTGACTAGCTTCTTGAGCATAGATACACCAGGTGCAGGACCTTCACTTGTAGCCGTCAATTCAGTAGTTTGGTGTTTTGAAACATCATCCAAGTCAATGGAATCATCTGAATCCCTGATTACATCCTCAATGAGGACTGTATCAGTTACATCATGAGTTGAGCCCAACTCAGTTGTCTCATGTACCTCTTTTTCTTGGTTCAGAGGATTTCCTACCTCAGGCATTAAGCCTTCATCAGTAGTTGCCACAGTTGAGGTCTTAGCTATGTTGCTTCTTTCCTCATATCCACCACTGGGTGGTAAATGAGTAGTAGCAGCCTCAAAAGTACCAAGAGTTTCTAAGTTTGGGCTTAGAGACCCTGGTTCATCCTCATCTCTTTGGTTAGGGCTTTGAGTGTCCACATCCATGTCAAATTCTGAGGCTATGTCCCTTGTTTGATGTGGTTGTTGGGGACTGACATGTTTAGATGGGACTTTCTCTTTTAGCCCAGAGAGAAGTTTGGCTATTTCAAAATCAGGTTCAGAAAGTTGGGGTGCTGGTTCAGTAGTTTGGGCAGTGGGTTCAGCAGAATCAAAAGAAGCATCAATAGGAATGGTTTTCTTAAGTCTTTTTCTTTTGAAGAGAATTGTGATTGGTGCTCTTGGTGGGGTTTGAGATGGATGAGACTGAGAGGATGTTTCAGTCACATCTTTAGGAAGTGCAGATTGCACAATAGGTTGTTCAGGCATCTCAACCTCCTGAACAGCTTTTCTTTTTGGTTTGGTGGGTTTTTGTTTTTGTTGTTCGGGTTTCTTGGCCTTTGGGGGTGTAGGTTTGGAAGATGAGGGTTCCATGGGGACTGGTTCTTGTTCCCCTTGGTCATCTTCTGGACAGGCAGCCGGTTTGTTGTGCCTAGAGTATGCTTGTGAGGTTAAGGGGTTCAAAATTGTAGTTTTACCCATAAGCACCTCATCACCCAGTTCTTTGATTATGTATTGCATAATGAACCTTGGGTATAACAAAAACTTCTTTTTAGTGTTATTATGATGCAACACCAACTCATTAAAGAAAAGTTTTGATGCCCTGTATTTTGTTTCATTCACTATGGAATGAAAAATTGGTTGAAAGGTTGAGGGCATCTGGTCATAAGACCCTGTTTTAGGACTCAAACACATAATGATATAATGAAACAAAAGTTTGTATTTTGGTTCAAAATATTTTTTAAAGATTGTAACTTGTGACAGAGTACCTTGATAACCACATTCTGTCATGGTTAGGTGGATTACAGAGTTTTCAAACTTTTCAGGGGCATTCACATCATTCAACCCCAGTCTGATTGCAAGTGTGGCCGGTGAGATGGCCATTCGTCTCCCTTTGATTGCTGAGTTGAGAGAGATAACCTCATTATCCACCATCACTGTCCCAGCGTTAGCCCAGAACTCATTGAGAGTTTTAGGATGTATTGGTGGGTCTATTGTGAGAGCGGTGACATATTGGGATTTGACGACGAGATCAATGATCTCATCGTATTGGGACCAGCCTTCTTGTTTTTCTAAGTAGGCTCTAAGATTGTGTCCCTGTTTTAGAACTAAAGCCATGTGGTTTGTGTGTGTTTGAATCGAACAGTGTTTTTGCAGGTTCAGGGTTTGAGAGCTTTTTGAGAGAGAAGGAGGGAATTTTTGCTTTTTGAATGGATAAGTGTTGGAAAAGGTATTTATCAGAAGTTTTAAACCGCCTAGGTCAAAACTTCTTTATCAGAAGTTTTTAAACCGCCTAGGTCAAACTTCTGATGTGGGAAAAGTCTGATTTGCCCTTTTAGACTAAACTGCTGATGAAGAATTATTTTCATCAGTAGCTCCCACTTTCTCTTCAGTAGTTTTGAACAACTGATGAGAATACTTTATAAATACTTTATTCATAACTTCTGAAGGTTGTTTTATCAGAAGTTAATCACTTTTCAGAAAATATCCCCATACTGATGTTTTGTTCATCAGTAGTTTCTCTCTTGTTTGTTTTTCAGAAGTTTTCAATTTTGAAAACAGATGTAAGTGAAAAATGAAAAATATGTGCAGAAAAGTAAAGAGAAACACTTACAAATTTAGCATCCCAAGCATGGATACTAACTTCTGAAATGTTGATGTGTCAAGGGGTTTAGTGAATATGTCAGCTATTTGATTAGCTGTTGCTACATGTTTCACTTCAATCTTGCCTTTTTCATAGCAATCTCTTATGAAATGATACCTGATTTCAATATGTTTGGTTTTTGAAAACTGAACAGGATTTTGAATGATGCTAATGGCAGATTTGCTGTCTACAAGCAATGGTGTCTTGGTTTCTTTGATTCCATAATCAAGAAGTTGATATTGGAGCCATTGTATCTGTGATGTACAACTTGCAGCTGCAATGTATTCAGCTTCAGCAGTTGAAGTTGCAACAGATGTTTGTTTCTTTGATTGCCAGGACACTAGACAGTTTCTTAAGAATTGACAACCACCAGATGTTGATTTTCTTGACATTTTACACCCTGCATAGTCACTATCTGAAAAAGCTGATAACTTGGTATTGCTTGAAGCAGGATACCAAATTCCAAGTGTTGGAGTTCCTTTTAGATATCTAAAGATTCTTTTGACTGCAATGAGGTGTGATTCCCTAGGAGCTGATTGATATCTAGCACAGACACATGTTGAAAACATAATATCTGGTCTAGAAGCAGTTAGATATAAAAGGGAACCTATCATACATCTATACATGGTTTGATCAACCTGTTTTCCTTGATCATCTAGTTCAACTTGTGTGGTTGGTGTCATGGGAGTGGAACATGATTTACAGTCTTGTAAAGAAAATTTGTTTAATAATTCTTTAACATATTTTGATTGATGTATAAAAGTTCCATTTGTTTGTTGTTTGATCTGCAGTCCCAGAAAGTACTGCAGTTCTCCCATTGTACTCATCTCAAATTTTGATTGCATGAGTTTCTTAAATTCATCACACAGTTTTGTGTTTGTTGAACCAAATATGATATCATCAACATATATTTGAACAAGTAAGATATGATTTCCAACATGTTTTATGAAAAGAGTTTTATCAATGGATCCTCTTGTGAAGTTATTTTTGAGTAGAAAGTTGGAAAGTGTTTCATACCAAGCCCTTGGAGCCTGTTTGAGCCCATAAAGAGCTTTGTCTAGTTTGTACACCCACTCAGGATGAGAAGGATCCTCAAACCCAGGTGGCTGACAAACATACACTTCCTCTTTTATTTTTCCATACAAAAATGCATTCTTAACATCCATTTGATAAACTTTTATTTTGTTGGAAATGGCATAGGCCAGAAATAACCTGATGGCTTCAAGCTGTGAGCGTTGGATTTTAGCTAAAACAGGATTATACGATCATACAAGTCACAAAACTAGGTGCGGAAACCCTAGTTCTGAACAAATTGATAAAACACAAATCACGACACAATCAAGATCATTTTCAATATCATTTCATAGATTAACTTCATTCAAATAATCGTTTACAATCAGTTTATGTTAATCTAGAACACACACACTATTTCTCAAAAACACCTCTGAACCTGATCTGAACCTGGACACAAATGACAACTCTCTTACATTATCAAAATCACAAAAACTATATATAGGCACTGCACATTCGCCCATTGCAACTGGTCGAATGTGAGTGATTTCCACATTCGCCCATTCTAAATGGTCGAATGTGTCTTCATGATCACGTCCAGTCTTCCTTCGTCCCTTTATCATCTACCTTCGCCCAGTCTTTTCTACATTCGCCCATACTTATTTTCCTTCGGCCATCACTAACATGTGTTAATTATATATATCCAATCCTTAGTCGCAAAACGCATCAACAAACTCCCCCTCGACTATTGATTGGATAGTTTTCTCTGTTGGTCCATTGTCTTGTTCATCAACTTGATTCTGAGCTGTTTCTTCTGCTCAGTAGTCATTGGCGGCTCAAATGTTTTCTTCACAGGATTAGACACATTGGCTATCTTCACAGTCTTGCCAAGTTTACCCTCCAAGTTGCTTCCTGCATTGACATCATACGCAAAACAAACTCCAACCACTTGCGTATACTTTCTCGCTTGAGCAAAGTCATTAGGTTCATAGTAGATCGGATTGTAGAACAACATGATGATGTCTTCAAATGTGCAATTAATCAACCACATAGGATCAAATACATGAACATGCTTGTATTTATCCTTTCCATCTCTCAACACGATCACCGCTTCTGCCTTTCTCCAATCATAGTACCAAAAGATGAAATCAGCACTGAAATGCTGTGGCATCGGCATCAACGGTATCTTCCTCATCACATTAGGTGCTTTATAAATCAAAGTAACACGCTTCATATTGGTTTGAGGATCAATATCCCTATGCCCTTTTCTTCTGGGATATTGAGGCTTGAACCTGTTCCATCTCGTACGACTTTCCCAAACCAATTTATCTGCGCACCAACCGACATGTGATCCATTTACTTCGGCACCTGACATTGGGAATCTGCATAAGTCTCTAACCGCCCAGTACGGTAGAGTAAGCAAGTCACAGAATCTGTTGAAATACAGAATTCCGGTTTCCCATTTTGCAGCAATACATTTCAGTCTGCCTAAGTAAGTCCACCCGAGAGCTCTGCCTTTGAACTTGGCATTATGAAATCGATAAAAGTTACCTTGAGCTTCAGGCTTTGGTCGGTTCTCATCCATTTCCTTCAATTTCTTCATATAATTCTTCAACTCATCAGACTGGTTAGAAGAATCTTTCTTTTCAGTACCAAATACCTTCTCAACAAACTCTTCACTCCTTTTCTTAGCTTTCTGTTTCGCTGACTTATTTGGTATCTCAGTGAAGTCAGGAAATACTTCATTTTCATCATCTTGTCTGAAATATTGGGGAAACTCTTCATGAGTTATATCTTCTACCTCCACTTCATTGTTCTCTGGAGTCTGCACATCATCTGAATGACTTCCCATATCCTTTTCAGGAATATCAGGAATCAATTCATCCATCATAAACTCCTCAAACGTTTTCCCTACCCTCTGTGCAAGACCATCTAGTATTTCTTTCGCCACAGATGCAGGTAATTCCCCTTCTTCAAGATCTGGATCTTCATATTCCAACTCATATCTTAAGTCATCAGTCTGGAATATTTCAGCGAAGCATCCTGTGAACTCAATGGTCCACTCTCTCTTTTCCAACATATTCTTATACAGCTGTTTAGCATCATCAGACAAAGATCTCACCTTCTCGTTCCAGAAAATACTTTCATCCGAATCAACGTTCTCACCTTTCTTCTTGGAACTTGATTCTCCAGTATCCTTCTTCTTTGGTGTTCTCTTCTCATAACTAAATCTAGAAGTATCATCTCCTCCATCATGATCACTTCCACTGCTAAACTCATCACCTTGCTTTTTCCCAGCACCTTCAGCACCATCATCATCATCATTATTGTCATCATCATCATCATTATCATCATCACTTTTCTCCGATTCATCATTATCCTCATCATCATCTTCTTCTTTCTCAGATTCAGAATACTCATAATCGACTTTTTGTTCATCTTCTTCTTCATCTTCTTCACCCTCTTTCAACTGGGGTGCCCTGCTATAAAGCTCTTCAATCAAATTACCAAGGCGTTTGTTTTCATTCCTTAGTTCTTTGTTATCAGCCTTAATCAGTTTGATTTTGCTCTTGTTTCTTGCACACTTTTTCTCAAGCTTCTCATTCTTAGCTTCCAACATTCTTAATCTTATCATTTATATCATCCTGATTAGATTTTGAAGCAACCACTATCTGAAGCATTTTCTCCTCATTCTGCTTAAACTTAGCAATCTCAGCTTGTTGAGCAACCAACATCTTCATCATGTCTTCCATCTTCTTATTCACTTGCTTCATAACATCGTCATCCACAGTCACTTTCTTCGACTTTGATCTAGATGGCTCAACTTCAGTTACTTTCTCCTTCTGAGGCTTTCTAAACATATCGAGCACTTTATCCATATCAATATTGAATTGATCAATTGGTAAAGTCTCTGCCTCTTTCGTTTTCTTCTGCTTCTTGGCAACAGGTGAAGATAGCTTAGATGGTGTACCAGCATCAGGTAATCTTTTTCCCTTCAACAACTGAGCTAACTCTTTCTCCCTCAGTTCTTTTACACTTGATTTCTTGGCCATAGTCTTTTGCTTCTTTGTCTTTCTGGGCAAATTCACCACTACAGTATCTCCAACACTCAGCTCTGCCAGGTCAACACCTAGGCCCTCATCTTCAACCGATTTCTTTCTTCTCTCAGCTTCTTCTATCGACTGGTTCAAGGATTCAGACTCACCAACCATAGTGGCCTTACGTTTGGTTGTCCTCACATTCTCATCATCAGAATCCCACTGCTCATCAACCTCAGTCTCTTCTGAATCTACCGACTCTTCATCCACCAAACCCGATCCTTTCTTCGCCGTCGATTTCTTTCTAGCCACTTGTTGCTTAGTGCTTTCCTGATCCACAACCTTTCCCTTGCCCTTCCCTTTGGCTCCAGGATTGACTACTTGCCGTTTCCGCTTAGTGCTTGAATCAACATACACTAAGGGATCATCGTTGTCCGAGTCACTATCATCATGTCTTGCTTTGTTCTTGCCAGGATCAGTATAATCCGGACGAGCCAAAGCACCAAATAATCTCCTGTTAGGTGGCTTCTCACTATCAGGCACACCTTTGTAACCCTTCATCCTCATCAAAGTTCTAATGTTCATATGATCTTGACCTAGGATCATAGTCGGATCCTTTTTCAACATAGGATACTTGTAGTCAAAGATCATCATCAGAAACCTCGGATATAACATGAACTTCTTATTCTTCATTCCCTTCAGCATCTCCAGCATATGATCAAGAATCATCCCAGAAACATTAAATGGTTTGTTGAGTGTCAACGCAACCATTAATGAACTCAAACTCCTTCTCATGACATCATAACCACCGCTCACACACCCAAATACATGGATAAGAACGTGTGCAAAATACTTATACTGCACTCCCAGTTTCCCCTTATACATAGATCCGTCAGTGATTGGACCTTTGTATTTCATTCGTAAGAAACACGCCTTCTGTTCTGTCCATGATAACTCCCTGGGATCTTCACTATCTTCAAACTTAATCTGTAAAGCTTCCCGAATATCAGCTTCAGTCAAGAACATATCCATATCCTGAATCTTGCTCTTGATGATCGTCTGATTCTCCCAGTAGTCATACTTCGCATTCTGATAAAAATCTTCAATGATATCTTTGTATATGATGGTTGGTGTGGCTAAAGCATGAACAATCCTGCTCCTCTTCAGAAACTCTATATTCCCGGTAAATTCTGTATTTTTCTCAACATCTCCGAGATAAGCGCAACAGTTGTGCGATCTTTCAAACGGCCAACTGCTTGGAACAGACGTTTCAGCTTCTGGCACTGGATCTGGAACTGTAATCTCAGCTGGAGTTTCAACATTGACTGCTGGTGTTTCAACGTTCTCGGGTTGATCAGCCATCTGCACATAAAAATCAATGAAACACGTTAAAATACAAAAACGACAAAATTATAAAAATTCTGGTCAAACTAATCTGCACATTCGCCCGTTTTGAAATGGCCGAATGTGAGAATATTTGGTCGAATGTGAAATTATATGGTCGAATATGAAAAAGTTCTGATTAAAAATCACATTCGTCCATTTTGTTGTACATTCGCCCAAACCAGTTCCACTTTCGCCCGTTTATAACAACCGAATGTGAAACAGTTTTCCCCCAAAATTTAAATTTTTGCCATTGTTGGTTTTAACTTGTAATTTTGATCCTAATATGTGCTAACAAGTCCGACTAACACTCGTTCATTAACAATTTTGACAATTAATCAGTTTTCATTGGTTTTAAAGTGGAATTAGGGTTCAAACGTGTTCAAACGATCAAAACTAACATCTAAATGTGTTATTATCCTAATTCCTTCTACATTCTCCCCCTAAAACCTATGAGAACTGATCGGTAATCAATAACAAGTATCAATAATCAACATAAACCCAGAAAATTGAAACCCTAGGTCCTGCTCGTAAAATTATCAAATCTGATCTGATATGAAGTCCATTACCTGCAAGTTTAGTCTTAAAATGATCAGGAATAATCAGGGATTGAATCAGTGAATCAATAGAATCACGAGCAACAAGGTCTGGTATTGAAGAAAGTTTGAAAAATTTTTGAATGTGAAGACTCGAATGTGAAAGGCTTATATATAGAAAGCCACGTTCGCTCGTTTGTTGTGGACGAATGTGGGTTAAGTCCACATTCGCCCCAAGTGAATGGCACGAGTGTAAAAAAAATTCCACCTTCGCCCCTAATTAAAGACCCGAAGGTGAAAAATGTACCCGGAAGTGGAATTTACACCCGGAAGTGAAAAAGTCCACATTCGCCCAAAATCAAAACGGTCGAATATGATGATTTTTCTACATTCGACCCATTTAAGGGGCGAATGTGAAATGGAAAAATCTGAAAATTTCGCCAAATCACGAATTCGAATCCCGTTCAACATTTTGCAATCCGTTAAACTTCCAAAACTCAAATTTTCACATTTTGAATGTTACAAAGTCCAGATGGTGTTATCAAATCTCAGAAATTGACAATCAAGCATCCCCGGTTATCAAAAATAAAGCAGAAATGCAAATCTTTTGAATTTTCTGAAATTTTTATCAAAACACACCTAAAATCTTTTTGGATTTTGTATCTTTTTGACAATAAAAGTAAAATGCGACAAAGTAAAATGCATCAAAGTAAATGAAAGCAATAAACATTTTGTGATTTCCGGTAAGAGGATCATATCAGTTTTCTGAGAAATCTGAACACAGCGTTGATCTGTTTCAATATTATCATTAGAAACAATATGTGATACGGCAATTGCTGATATTGTGGTCCACATAAGCTCACATGCAGACAATTACGCAATGCTTTAAAATGATACGAATTAGATGTATTAGACTAACACATTGTGGTTCCCACACACACGACATACTCCCGTATCAAGAAGTAATTTGCACAAAGACTCATTGTAAAGCGTGATTATGCTTTCGTCGTCTGTAATTGTACAAGATATAATGCATAGAGGTATACAGGTCAGCAAATTAATGCAGCAAAGTAACATATGCACCATACCAGGTTGAGGACTGATATTAATCATGATTTGCATCAATGATCAATATGATATTATAGATAATCTTTGATCATCATATAACATGGAAAGTTCCTCAATTCGGTAACTTTAGGATTTGGCATAAAGCTCTTTTATAAAGACATCCTGTCTGATCTAGGTCCATAATGACTTACAGCAGAAGATCAGATAGGCTATCCCCAGACAACTAATAACATAACGACCCTAAACCTCCGAGTTTTGTACAAACACCCTGTCAAACGAAATTACGGTACTAAGACCATATGCCCATGAGGTGTTCAGCCACAAACGCGTAGTTTATTATGTTTGTATCACTAATGCACGCAATATATAGTCTACGAAGCCTATCAGCATATCACACGCAATCAACATACGTCACATAAAACTATACAATTCTTTAGCCTGTGTCAAATCCCCACTGATGTACTATCATTTCCTCTTTTTATCCAGGAAATCATTTTGGGTTTTTCTAATTTTTAGGTATTTTGAAAATTTTTCAATGTTTTTGGTTTTTCTGATAAAATGACTCCCCCTAAAATAAAGAACATATTTTTGGGTTTTTAATTTTCTGAAAAACAAAACAAAAATTTGAAAGAAACAATCCACTTGAAAGCATCAACTTCTTTGAGGATTAAACAACCCCTTCGAAAGCATCAACTTCTTTGAGGATTATGATAGTAAAGAGAAATTCCCAATTAGCAAAGAGAAATTCCCAATTAGCAAAAATTTAGAACTAAAACTAAAAATTAAAAAGCGATAGACCGAGGAGCCGATTAGTCCTGTTTTTCCTTTATATTGTTTACTTTCAAAAGATATTCAAAGCGGGATCTGTCAAAAGCTTTTGTAAACAAATCTGCACGTTGGTAGTCAGTATGGATTTTGACCATGTCAATCAATTCCTTAGCATAACAATCACGGATAAAATGATATTTAATCCGGATATGCTTCGCTTTAGAATGATTTTCAGTATTTTTAGTTAATGCAATTGCGGCTTCGTTGTCACAGTGTATAGGGGTTTTAAGAAACTGCAAACCGTAATCGACCATCTGTTGTTGGATCCAGAGCACTTGCGAACAGCAACTCGAGGCTGAAATGTACTCGGCTTCACATGTAGACAGTGCGACGGAAGTCTGTTTCTTGCATTGCCAGGTAATTAACCTGCTCCCTAAGAACTGGCAACCGGCTGTGGTTGATTTGCTGTCTTTGTCACAGCCGCCCCAATCTGCATCACTAAAAGCAATAAAATCAAAATCATCATCATTAGGATACCAAAGTCCTTTTGATGGACAACCCTTCAGATATCGAAGGATACGCTTGACCGCCATCAGATGACTTTGTTTCGGCTTCGATTGATAGCGAGCACAGAGACACGTTGCATACATAATATCTGGTCGAGACGCTGTCAAATACATCAGAGATCCGATGATTGCTCTGTATGTAAATGGGTCTGTCAGCTCCCCCTTAGTGTCCACTCCAATCCCGTGATTGGGTTGAATCGGGGTATCCATCGGCTTAGAGTCCTCCATCTGGAATCGGCTCAAGATGTCGGCTACGTATTTCGTCTGGTGAATGAAGATCCCGTCGGGTCTTTGATCCACCTGTAAGCCGAGGAAAAACTGCATTTCCCCCATAGCGCTCATTTCGAACTTCTCCTGCATAACAGTTTCAAATTCCCTGCACAAAAGTTCGTTAGTTGAACCAAATATAATATCATCAACGTAAATCTGTACTAGAAGCAAGTCATCTCCCGTCTTCTTCGTGAAGAGGGTGCAATCGACGAGGCCGCGCTTGAATCCTTTGGAGATGAGGTATGTACTTAGCTCCTCGTACCACTGTCTTGGAGCCTGGTGCAAACCATATAAAGCTTTGTTCAGCACGTAGACCTTGTCCCGGTGGATTGGGTCCTCAAACCCTGGTGGCTGCCCGACATAAACCTCCTCCTTGACTTTCCCGTACAAAAATGCGCTCTTGACGTCCATTTGATAGACTTTGAATTTCTTATATGAAGCAAACGCAAGGAACATCCGAATAGCTTCAATTCGTGCTACTGGTGCATAGATTTCGTTGTAATCAATTCCTTCGATTTGATGGAAACCCTGCACGACTAATCTGGCTTTGTTGCGAACAATAACTCCACGATCATCCTTTTTGCACTTAAACACCCACTTAGTGCCTATTTTCTTTCTTCCCGGCGGCAAATCTGTGAGCGTCCAGACTCCCAATTTCTGAAATTGCAATAACTCCTCCTGCATTGCCTCAACCCAGGCATCTTCATTCAAAGCGTCTTTGTATGTCCTTGTCTCTACCTGCGACACATAACATGCAAACGACCAATCATTTTGACTACCAGATTTCTGAATTTTGGCATACAATGCTAAAGCACCAAAACTCTCTGGTGAATTAACGCTTTTAAGCTGCCCTCTGGTCATCACTCCACTTCCAGGATCACCGATAACTTGCTCCAGCGGGTGAATACGATGAATCCGAGATTCCGGATTAACAGGTACAATCACTCCCGTCTGAGCAGTCAAGTTCTCTACAGCATCCTGATCATGACCCGTGTTAGACGATGAAGCAACATCTGAATTTGGAGTTGGGTTCACAGTTTGCTCTTCTAAGTCTTCTGCATGTTCAAGAACTGCTTCTTCAAATTGTTCATCTTCAGATTCTGAAGTGTCTAATGAAGTTGAAGCTTCTTGAAACATCTCTTCTTCTTGTATAGGAGCACTGGTATCATTAGAAGCTGGTGGGGGGTTTACGGTGATTGGACGCATCAACGGTGAAGTCGCCGCGTTTTCACACTCGTAAAGTAATCTGATAACAGCTTCTTCAACCAGGCTATCTAGGTTGAATGATTCAAAGAAATCTTTGTAATCAAACATCCAATCAGGGCCTGTGCCTTGCAAATTTTGTGTGTATCGTTGAACTTCCACGTTAGCCCAATCCTCCACTTGACGAGTTCGCTTGTTGAATACCCGTTTGAGCGGGGTTGCATATCCAACAAAATATCCCTCCTCGGCTTTAGGACTAAACTTCTCGCTTGGATTCAACATCGTGCATGGCGCCCCAAATGGTTCTAGATACTCTAAATTGGGCTTTCTTCGGTGTAACAGCTCATAAGATGTTTTTCCAAAATTCTTCACTGTTATAACCCGATTTAATGTATAATTTGCTGCATAAATCGCCTCATTCCAGAACATTACCGGAAGATTTGAATCAGCGAGCATTGTTCGAGCCGCCTCAATTAGAGTCCTATTCTTTCTTTCAGCAACACCGTTCTGTTGCGGGGTATACGGAGCCGAATATTCATGATGTATCCCTTTGCTTTCACAAAGTTCATCCATCTTTGCATTTTTGAACTCCGTCCCGTTGTCACTCCTGATCCTTTTTATCTTCAAATTGTAGATATTCTCTAGTCGAGTGAACAGAACTTGTAAGTTGGTAAAGGTGTCGCTTTTGTTCTTCAAACACATGACCCACGAAAATCTTGAATAGTCATCAGTGACAACTAAACAATAAAGCTCTCCAAGATGACTTTTGCGCTTGACCGGTCCAAAAAGGTCCATGTGCAATCGCTCAAGTGGCATCTCAACAGAGTTAACTTTCTTCACTTTATGGGACTGTTTGTGTTGTTTTCCTTTCATACAGCTCACACACTTGTCGTTCAGATGGAAATGTTTCACGTTTACTCCATCGACAAGTCCATTTCTCACTAACTGATTCATTTTCCTCAGATGAATGTGCCCCATTCTGCGGTGCCACATTATCGATTCTTTTTCGGTCGCCTTGGATAGAAAGCATGTTATCTGCCCTTGTGATGTCATCGCCTTGGACATACCAAGAATATAAAGATTGTTGACTCGATGTGCCATCAACATAACCCACTCCTTTGGAATTTTGAAGCCCGGTTTGAGAATATAGCAGGATTTGTCATCAAAATGCACAGAAAATTGTTTATCGCATATTTGACTGACGCTCAACAGATTATAGTCTATCTGCTTGACATAAGAAATCCGCTCGAAAGTCACAATCCCATTACTCACGCTTCCTTCCATCGTGATATAACCTCCTTTATTACCCGCGAACGCGACATATCCTCCATTAATATTCTTCACATCAAACAACAACGCCAAATCCCCCGTCATGTGGCCTGAAGCTCCACTATCAACAATCCAGAGACTGCTAATAGGGCCAACTGAAGCTCCCTGCACACAAAAAGTAAACATTTAGTTCTTTCGGGGGACCCAAGCCTGAGTCTTGGGCCTTTGAACATTGGATTTCAAAGAAACATCCTCAACAACTTTTTCAACAATTTTCTGTTTTGGATCAATCTTTTTCTGATTGTTCAAAACAGTTTCATTTTTCTCACTTACCTTCGAAGTAGAAGCTCCTGGAGTACCATTAGGTGTCCAAGATTGTTCAGACCTTTTGAGAATACGAATTTGAGATTTTGGTTTCTCAATTGGTTTCTGAACATTGTTACTAAAAGTAACTTTCTTAGCAACCTTATCTGAATTAACAGACTTAGGTCCAACATTTGATTTGACAATTGGTTTTTGTGGAACCTTTTGTCTATCAGCTGTTGTGTTCACCACAGGTTTTCTCCAAGATTGTTCCATAGCTATCCGATTTCTGTGATCATATTGAAATGGACGGTTATTCCTCATATGAAAATTGTTTTGATTATAAAATTGTTGTTGTTGAGGAACAACTCGTCTATGTGGTGGGACGTAATGATCAATCGGCTTTCTCATGGAATTCCTAACTTCAACCTCATGTCTTTTATGCCTTACATATGGACACTGAGCAAGTAAATGCCCGCGTTCTCCACATTTAAAGCATTTTCTATATTCCTCAAACACATAATGAGCATTTGGTGAAGCAAATGATCTAACAGGAAATTGATCATTATACTGTTGATTTCTTAAACTCTCAGGAAGTGGTCCTTTCGAGTAAGAGGGCTCATGAAAACCATTTGCTTTATCATTTGGTCTAATGAACTCAGTGACATGGATTTTTGGTTCTTGAGGAACTTCTGAAAACAATTTCTTTAAGATTTCTGGTGGAATTTCATTGGTTCTCTCATGTTTTGGAAACCATATTGTGCTTTCTTGCCAGATTTTATCAAGTTTAGAATAGTTAACGTTTTTGATCGGAAATTCCTCATCAGAAATGATCTTATCGGATCCTTCCATCCGATAAAACACCTTAACAGGTTTATCACTTGGTTCATTCAGCTCATTCTTTTCAACAACATTCTTAACACCATTATCTTTCTTAACATCAATCTTTTCAGACTTTTTATCACGATTAGCATTTGCCATCGGATGAACATGATCAGATGGTGACACTGGTTCAGTAGTAATGATGTGATTTTCTTTTGGAATCTCACATTCATTAACAGTTTGATCACTACCAGTATCATCATTCTCTGAGTCTGAATTATCACTCTCAGCATAAACACCCTCATTGTTCAAGCCCAAAATCGGTCTCACATCGGAATAAGGATCACCAATACTCGAAGTATTAGATTCCATTTCCGACGATGAGTCTGATTTTACCGAACTCTCCGGTATAACTTGGTGATAGTTATGGTTTTCAAAAAGAACCGGAGATGGTACAGACTTGTAATTGGTGGTGTTATCATCAATGATATGATCTACCACATAAGCAACATTCTTATAACTTTCCAACTTCTTGTTAACCTTTTCAGCAAAGCATTTTATGGCTGCCATTTCCAACTTGGTGTTTTCAATTTCATTGATATAGTTGTTTATGGCCAATTGTTTCAATGACAAAGTATTTTTCAAGTCAGAAATGTCCTTTTTATAGCCATCTAATACTTTGTTGAAAGCATTCAACTCTTTGCGAGTAGATTGACAATTCAGGATAGCACTATCACGCGAAATTCGGAGTTGTTTATTCTCCTCAGTCAATCTATCACATGTTCCACAATATTTATCACTCATAACATCAGTGCTAGATTCAGAACTTACAGGTTTTGGCGGTTCAGTCATGGCCATCAACGCAAAATGAGCTTCCTTTCCAGTGAAAAACTTGGAGTAGTCAATCTTAGTGAAAGCATCATCAGTGATACACGACTTCCTTGTCATCAAAAAGTCAGCTTCTGCCAGCAACTGATCAATATCATCATCTAAAGAATCAACACTTGCCTCTGTGTCTGATTCGCTCTCAGAATCTGAATAAACTGATCTACACTCTTCGGGAACATCAGAAACTGAATCAATCACCATTCCAGAACTCTTTTCCTCAGCCTTAACCTCAACAGGTTCACTCTCCACTTCCATCTCAGTCTCAGAATCATCACTTTCACACTCCTCAGTTTCTTTCTTCTCATCAACCGCCACCGACTCTTCCATATCAACCTGATAAGCAACACACGCCACATTCCCACCAGTAGTCACTTCCTCAACTCCTATTTGCATACCCGACCAGTCAAACCTCTCATCCTGTTGAGTCACCAAAGCTTGGTTCTGACTCGCATTCTGTTGAGTCTCATTAGGTGTAGTGATAGGTACAACTGTTCGGTTTGGGTTGTTAGGAGATTGGTTTTGAATCTGGTTTTGAGTGTTTGGTTGTCTGTTTTGGTTGTTAAAGTTTCGGTTTTGGTAGTTGTTGTTATTTTGGTAAGAAACTTGGTTTTGTTGACGGTTCTGGTAATTTGCATTGAAAGGGTTTCGATTACCTTGTTTAGGTGGCTGGGTGCATTCCCTTTTGAAGTGTCCTTTTTCTCCACAATTAAAACACGTAACCTTCTCCTTGTTGAATCCATAGGTTGTGTTGGGAGAAGTTGCCAGATCAGTCCTTCCTGTTTTCTCGATGAACTCTGTTGCTCTTCTCATTATACTCGCAAAAGCCCATTGAATGTCAATGAGTTCCATCTCTTCCTTATCTATCTGTGCGTAGTCTTCGTTGGTTAAGTTGTTGTTCCTAATCTGACTAGCAACCAACCCATTGTAGGATGAAACCATTGCTGAGACTAATGCAATGTGTTGCTGAGCAACCTCCACAGTCACATTTCCCAAGTTAGATGTATCCAAAACCACCGGTTGTTGTTTATGTTGAGTAACTTGGTTTACTGGTTGTTGTGATTGGTTAGCGGTGTAAAAACTTGCTTGTTGCATTGGAGAGATTGGTGAAATGTAGGAATTATATTGTGGTGGTGTATATGATGGTTGTGAGTAGGAATTGTATTGTGGTGGTGTGTAGTTGGTGGTTGGTTTTGATGATTCCATGACATTAGAAATACATGCAACATGTGGTGCAACGCTTCCTGAGCTCGAGTTTCCAGCTGGAACTGAAGTCCCTCCAAAATACAAACTGGGATTCTGAGGAATCTGTGACCTTCTAGCTTTCCTCCTATCCTCCAACTCTTTGTTCTCCAGCTTTTCGATAAACTCTGAAATGGTCCAGAATTGATAAGCATCCTTCTCTCTGAGTACCTCCACATGCTGATCCCATTGTGGTGGTAAAGCATCTGCAAACTTATCCACCTGCTTAGTCATTGGAATCTGTACACCATAACTAGACAATTCAGACAACAAATGCATATATCTCGGAGTTAGTTCTTTTAGAGTTTCATTATTAATAAAAGAAAAATTCTCAAACTCTTTGACCAATTCCTCCATTCTCAGACTCCTGGTCTTCTCGTTACCATCATGCTTCCTCTTAAGCTTATCCCAAAGCTGCTTTGATGTAGTACATGTCCCAAACTGATGCAACAGGTCACTTGTGATTGCCTGTGTCAGTTGGGAAAACGCCTTCTTCTCTACCACATATTTCTTCTTTTCGTCCTCAGTTAAGCTTTCCAAAGGAATCATCTCACCTGTATTCTCCAGAATCGGTGCTGTGTATCCTTTAACAATCATGCTCCAAGCCTCTGCTCCTTCTACTCCCATGCCTTCCAAATGGATCTTGAACATGGTATGCCACTGATTATACTCTTGCATATCCATGAGCTTTGGTGGCCGAGTTCCACTACCTGTAGACAAATCCTTAATCAAGGTAGAAATAGCATTAGTGGTTTGAGTATTTACCGCCGCAGCTGCTACTCCCCAGTAATCAGATTGTAGTGCCGGATGTGCTACACTTTGAGGCATCGTGCTCGTCGTTGTCATGTAGTTAAGTGGTTGTGAAGACTGTGTGTTCGTCTTTTGCGCTGCCACTGTCCATGGGTCCATCGTCTGCTGTTGTGGTTGTGTTGTTGCTGATCCCGGAGTAGTTTGAAAACGCCACATGATCACAATCTGAAAATCTCAACACTTAGAAAAAAAAAATTTCAGCAACAAATCCTAGGTTCGCCCGAAAAATAGTAGATTCGTCCAAACAATCCTATGTTCATCCAAACTTTCTCACTTTCGACCCTTTTGGTTCTACTTTCGTCCAAACAGGAACAACCGAATGTAGACTTGACCAGAATGTAAACACAGACTAACACTATTCCACTTTCGCCCAAAACAGAAACGGTCGAATGTGGAAATTCCTACCCGAAAGTGAAAAGTTCAACAAGAAAATTCCAGGTTCGCCCAAAAACTACTCAGGTTCGCCCACTTTTTAACACTTTCGACCACTCAACTCAGATCTCATTTTTGAAAAACGGTTATTGTTTGAAAAACGGTTATTCTGATCTCAGATTTTCAAAAGTTCATGGATTTGAATGATCTCAATCAGGTTATGTTTCGGAATAGATTTGGAACAACTTTAAGTCTTGGAAAACTTGAATTCGACCACAAATTCACCTTTAAATCGATCAAAAACACTCAAAAACAATGTTTATGTAAAAACAGATGTATTTAGGTCAAAAACATGTCCAAATCAGCTCTGATTTTATCAAATTTGTTGTTGTATGATCCTCTATGCTCTGATACCACTTTGTGAGCGTTGGATTTTAGCTAAAACAGGATTATACGATCATACAAGTCACAAAACCAGGTGCGGAAACCCTAGTTCTGAACAAATTGATAAAACACAAATCACGACACAATCAAGATCATTTTCAATATCATTTCATAGATTAACTTCATTCAAATAAGCATTTACAAACTGTTTATGTTAATCTAGAACACACACATAATCTCTCAAAAACACCTCTGAACCTGATCTGAACCTGGACACAAATGACAACTCTCTTATCATCACAAATACTCAAAATCTATTTATAGGCTCTGCAGGTTCGCCCCTTTTCATGGTGCGAATGTGGACAGATTCCACATTCGCCCAGTGTGAATGGTCGAATGTGGAAACTTTCCACATTCGCCCCTTTTCATGCTACATTCGCCCATTATGTCCAATATATATCCACCTTCGCCCACTTTTTCCACTTTCAGGTCATCAGCACCTTTTAACACATGTAATCAGCACTTTTTAACACATGTTAACTTTGTAGATCCAATCACTAGTCGCAATACGTGCATCTACAAACTCCCCCTCGACTATTGATTGGATTGTCTTCGTGTTTAAGTCTTGGTCGTTCTCTGATTATCTGAACCTTCGACATTCTGTACCGGATCACTAGCTAGGGACATACACGAATAGTGCACTAACAATCTCCCCCTTGGACCTAGCTAGTGATGTACCAAAGCAGAAAGTTATCAATTCTTCAAGTCTTGATTGAAAACTTTCCATCTTTCATGCACATTTGTGTCGAAGTTCCTATCTATCTCTCCAGTAAGCTTTGAAATCTCAGACAGACTCAAGAAATCTTGGCTTTGTCATTTGTTAATTCAGAGATGAAAATAGACGATAATCTTGATTTCTTCAATCTTCATCATTTCTTTAATCTCTTACTAACTTCTGTTGTTCTGGAAATTTTGATGTTCAGGATTGGGTCTTGTTCAGTTACACAATTTGTCGATGAGTCATGAGTAGAGCACCTGTTGTATTTGATTTTGCAGAAAAATTTACTAAAAACTGCACAAACTACAACCGGCGTTAGACACGACAAAAATCTCGGAAGTACTCTTCACATTCCTTTTGACCCTCAATAGTTCTCCCCCTGAACGATACAACATTTTCAATATGTACAAGAAACTTGAAAATTTCAAATCTTTTTCAACTTTTAAGTATCTGAGCATTCTCATTCAGTATCCCAACATCGGTTATCGAAAATAAAGTTGAAACAAAACTTTTTGATTTTTTTTTTTCAAACTTTAAGCTAAAACACACCAAAAATCTTTTTGAATTTTCCAATGTAATTGCATAAAAGTAAATTCAACATATTTTTGTGAATTTTTCCGGTTAAGAGGATCATATCAGTATTGCAACTGGAGCAAAGGTTTCATCATAGTCAATTCCTTCTTCTTGAGAGTAACCTTGTACTACCAGTCTTGCCTTGTTCTTTATTATTATACCAGCTTCATCTTGTTTGTTCCTGAAAACCCATCTTGTGCCAATTGGTTGCTTGTTTGGTGGTAAGGGACAGATTTCCCAAACCTGTTGCTTGTTGAATTGAAGCAATTCATCTTTGTAACACCCCAACCGATGGCGGAAACATCGAGGTGTCACGTAGTGACGATTGTTCAATAGCACATGGACTAAATTGTAAATATTAATAGCAAATAACTTCCATTGTTCAAAACGAAATACAAAGAGTCTTAATATAAATCTCAAACATAATAATAAATGTTCAACTTTTATTTAAGCACTAGGTCCAGCCTAAGCGTGAAAGCATATAAGATCAAACGTCACCTGAAACATGTACAAAACAATTTTGTCAACACATATAATGTATTGGTGAGTACACCCGTTTGATATATATAGTATAAAAATAAAAATGTTTCGCAATTCATGTGTTGTATACCGTTTGCAAATATGTAATAAGTAGTATCAGTCAAAACCAAACCTGAGAATAATGACTAACACATGACTAACAAACTGAATAATGAATTAACAAGACAATGACCAAGATCCTCTCAAGAGAGTCTCAAGGGGGTATACCATAGTACTATTCATTGAAATGCTAGGCCGCCCAGCGGTTAATGATTTTGACAAGTCATAGACACACCAATTATCATAAAGCAAACACACATGAGAATTGCATTTAGTAAAAGAAATAAAACTTGATTAATAGGTACATGAATCATCCCGAAATAGTAAAACAGTAAGAAAAGGGAAAGATATACTCACCTCCAACAAGTAGGAATAATTTCACTAGCGTATTGAGCAAATGAACAAGGGTACTCCAAGGAATTCAACCTAAATAATTATTTATAAATCTATGAATAAAAGACCTTAAATGTTCAAGGTTTCTAGTATTAGACACTAGTTCGTTTTGTAATACGATTTCTATGGTGAGATCATAGAAATTGTACATTTCTCTAAATATTTTCAATATAAAGCACCATGTTATTAAAAAGTGCTAAAAAATAATGTTCCATTTAATTCAAATAAATATGTAGTACTACAATCTTCAAACAGAAAACACATTAATCTTTTTATCATTATTCAAATTCTCTTATATTATATTCAATAATAAATGAAAAAAAATTAAGTTTACAGATTAGAAACATTATCCCTTTACTAACCAAACAATTATTGGATTATAAGTTTTATATAATCTAACTTGAAGCCATCGATAGAAACGTATATATACATATATTAGGTAAATATAAGGGTTAATTACAAATGATAATGTTTTTTTTAGTATGAACTAGAAGAAATAAAATAAAAAGAAGTTAGCGTGTAAGCTTCCTTGTTCAATATCTAGAGACCTTTATAAAAACAATGGCTTCTTTTCGGTAGAGTTATAAAACGAAAAAAATGTAAATATAGATTATTACCTTAATCATGATGAAATAACTAATCCAAAAGCGTGCACTCAAATGGTTTTGTAATGGAGTTTGCTCGACTACGTACGGAGCTTCAAACATGCTTGGTGATAACCGAACGTGAAGATAATCGGAAAACTATTTTGGTTATTTAGGACAATATAGGTAGTGATGAAGTCGAGGGAATATTATCGGAGTTAGAACATAAAATGTTTTCATTCCTCTTTGGTTGTATTGATCAAATAGATTTATAGGGAATTAAAATTGCTCCATAAATGTGTTATTAATTTATTTGGAATGGAAAAGCCTTTTGTGAACGTTTCTTCAAAATTGGTTTTAATACCATAAATTCAATTTTTACATTTCACACACACACATTTACTAATTTAAATACATATTAAATTCTCTTTATTTAAAACAATAAACCATTTTAAGTTTACACTCTATAAATTAAGACATTTAAATTAATTGTTTCTAAATGTAAATCACTTTAAGTCACTAATTTCATAATTAAATTATTGGAAATATCGTGAATGTTACAATCTTGCATTGCTTGCACCCAATTGTTGTCTTTGAGGGCTTCCTGGTATTTCTTTGGTTCCAACTGTGAAATAAATGTTGAGAAGAGACAAAAGTTGGAAAGCTGGTTTCTTGTAAGAACACCTGATGCAATATCACCCATGATTTGATCAAGTGGATGATCTTTGTGTTCGATCAGTGGTTGTAAACCACTAACAGGTGTTGGTGGCTCATGTACTTCAAACAAACTACTGAGGTCTATTATATCTGGTTCAGCAGTTTCAATGTCTTCAGTAGTTGCAGGTGCTGAAGCAGATGTTTGAGTTTGTTCCTCAGTATTTGTTGAGTCAGAAGTTTGTGAAACTTCTGATGGTTTTGAAGTTGACTTAATGACTGTTTGAGGGGTCCATGGTGTGGGATCCTCATCATCAAACCTTTGATCACCATAATAAGTAGGTTTTGATGAAGTAACAGTCTTTTCAGGTCCAAAATGAAAGCTGTCAAGATCAAAAAGTTCAGCAGGATGTGCTGGAATGAGAGTGTGTTTTGACTCATTGAACTTGACATTCAGTGTTTCTTCTACTATCCTGGTTCTTGAATTAAAAACCTTGTAGGCTTTTCTAGTGGAAGAGTAACCAAGAAAGTAACCTGAATCAACTTTGGCATAAGGGGCTTCATGCCATGAAGAACTTCATATGCAGTCTTGGAATGCCTCTTGACAACAAGGACTCTATTTTGAACATAACATGATGTGTTAACTGCTTCTGCCCAAAAGTATAATGGTAGGCCAGAATCAGTTAACATTGTTCTTGCTCCTTCAATTAAAGTTCTGTTCTTCCTTTCTACTACACCATTTTGTTCAGGAGTTCTGGGAACACTGAATTGTCTAATAATCCCTTTATACAAACAGAATTCATCCAGAGTTTTGTTCATGAACTCTGTCCCATTATCACTTCTAATGGTTTTGACAGGTAGAGAATATTGTTTCTCTGCTTGTAGAATGAAGAACTTGATGATTTCAGCAGCCTCATCCTTGGAAAATAAGAAGAATACCCATGTAAATCTTGAGTAGTCATCAATGATGACTAAGCAGTACTTCTTCTTACCAAGGCTCATGATTTTTACAGGCCCAAATAAGTCCATATGGAGTAGTTGAAGACATGCAGTTGTTTTTGATTCTTCAATAGACTTATAGGAGGACTTATGCTGTTTTCCCTTTAAACAGGATACACAGTGTTCTTGACACTGGTATACTTTTAAGGGTAGACCTCTGACCAAGCCCATTTTTGTGACTTTATTTATGGTTTTAAAGTTCACATGGCCAAGTCTCCTGTGCCAGAGATCAGTCTCTGAAGTTGATGCCTTTGAGAAGAAACAGGCAGTGTTGTTCAGTACTTTGTCTTTTTCAATGTCCACTACATAGACATTGCCACATCTTTTGGCTATTAACAAAGTGTGATCTTCAATGATCTTCTCTATAAACTTCTGGCCTTCTGGTGATATGATCTTGCATGCTGTCTTTGTGAAAAAGGAAGAATATCCTTTATCACACATTTGTGACACACTCAGCAAGTTGTACTCAAGGTTTTCAACCAGATTGACCTTGTCAAACTGTATTTTGCCAGAGGAGACATTGCCATGTCCTAGCACATATCCCTTAGCATTGTTCCCAAAGGATACAGATCCTTCTCTTTGACTGATAAAATTGTTTATCAGGTATCTGCATCCTGTCATATGCATTGAGCCTTCACTGTCTACATACCAAATGCTATTTAAGCCTCTGGAAACTCTCTGCACAAGATAGCAAATTAGTTAGATTTAGGAACCCAAGCCAGTTTGGCTTTGGGTTTGCTCTTGAGAACATTTACAGTTTGTTCTTGACCAAGTTGAGAAATCCATGTCTTTTTGGCAATGGATTTTTAATTAAGAGCAATGGTGGTATCCTTTTGAGGACCACCATCAACTTTGGTCATCAGTAGTTGTACCATGTGTATGAGATCTTTAATCTCAGCAGTTTGTGAAACTGCTGATGATTTAGGTCTAACTACTGAAAGAGAATTTTGAGAAAAAGATCTTTGTTGAGATTTTGTCTTTTTCTGAGAAAAGGTGTTTCTGGTTGTTGTTTCCTGGGAGAAAAAGTTTTTACAAAATCATTTTTGATTTGCTTTCCCACAACCAGTTGTTGAGTTTTCTTGTTATACCGAATACCCTTTCTGTATCTGCAAAATTATGTCTTGTGGTTGAACAGACCACAGATTTCACATTCTTTTGTCTTTTCTTTCAAAGACAAATTTCTGACTGTATTGATTGGTTTTAGGTCATCAGTAGTTTTCAGGTTCTCAACTCCTGATTTAGTTGAAACTACTGATGGCTTAAAGTCAGAATTAATCAGTACTTCTGAAGATCTTTCTTTGTGTGTTTTTAGAAAGTTTTCATGAAAAGATGTGCATTCTTTCTCTTCAGAAGTTTCACCTGAAACAATTTTTCTCCCATCTTCAGTAGTTTTGGGGGAAAAATCTGTTGGTGTTTCAGTGTGATTGTACCCTATGCCAAACCTAACATTTGAAGCACTTTGTTTGTTTAACAATAGTTGTGTAACACCCCAACCGATGGTGGAATCATCGAGGTGTCACGTAGTGACGATTGTTCAAAAGCACATGGTACTAAAATGTAAATATTATTGAATAATCCAAAATTGTCTTACATGGAAATGGAAAATACATTGTCTAAATGAAATGTAAATATTGAAATAACTGAATTAAAATAAAGCACTAAATGTTCCTTGCTAAAGCACTAGATCAAACTGCACCTGAAACATGTACAAAAATAGGTTTGGTCAACATAAGAAATGTTGGTGAGCATTCCTAGTTTTGATATATATAGTAAGTTAAAAAGATATACAATTCAAGTGCAAGCTACAGTGCAAATATGTAAACTATGTATCATACAAATGAGCGAAATCAACCCTGTGACTGTATAATGTACTAATGAACGGCGGTGTACTTATCCAATAAATGGATAAAAACTTAACAATGGCCACGGATTCTCCGATGAAAAAGGGGGAGAATCAATCTAGGCGGGTTGTCAATCCAAATAGCGCTATCCAATGTTAAGGTCGGCTTGTACCATGTTAATGATTTCACTAAGTACAAATGTAATCCACATGTATTGTCTAAGCATAAAGCACGTTGTAAGCAATGCACATAGTACTAGAATTGTATTGTAAAAATGTAAACTTGTATTTGAAATTGTAATAGTGTACATGTAACACCCCAAAAATGTATAAAAACAAAAAGGGGATAGGAATACTCACTGTTCACGTAATAGCTTGAGATTTAACTGGACAACGAGATTTGAATTGAGATTACCCCAAATGATCAACCTAAAGAATTTGATAACGTGTAAGGGAATTAACTCTAGGATACATGTATTTCTAGGGTTTCGAATTGGGGATAAGTATTTATTTGATTAATAAACAAATTGTTTATTAAATATAAGAAATTTAATAAATAAATAAATAAAAGTCTTTTAGCAAATTTTTAAGTTGAATATAGTCACATCATAAGGTTTTAAGTATGAAAATAATTTTTATAAAATTATTTTCTTGAAAATAGAATATATAATCTATTTATTTCAAATTGTCTAAATATAACTTTAATATCTAAAAATATTAAAATTAAAGAATTTCTGAATTAAAAATTGTATTTCAGTTCTATATAGTTAGAAATAATTTATATAAAATTTTGGTGCAAAAATATTGAAAAATGAATTTATTATGATTTAATTATGATTAAAACTAACAAAAATTAATTAAAAATATAAAATAAATGGTTTTTCTGAAATAAAAATATTTTCTGAAATGTTTAAGAATATACAAGTTTAGGATAATTTTTGTGAGATTTAATAAAATTGTTTAGATATTTTTATTGAATTTTATAAATAAAAATGAATAAACTTGTATTATTAATAATATATATTAAATAATTTATTTTTGAAAAACTAAAAATTGGATGATGAACTTTATCATTTGGAGATCATATAATAATTTTTGTAGAATTTATAAACCACTTTTAGTATTTAAAAACTATTTTAAAAGATTTAATATATTAAGTATATATATATAAATGTAAAAAAAAAAGTTTGTTGGTTATGGGAATCGAACCCGGGCCTCTGGCCGGTTCGGGTTTTATCACAAGCGTGGCCACCAACTGAGCCACACCCTGAGAACGAGTTATATTGGATTCAAAATAATTATATATGTTAAATGTGTTAGTTTTGATAATAGGTTTAATTAAGAAAAATAAAACAATGTTTGTGGGATTCGAACCCTGGCCAATGGCCGAGTCAAGTTTTACAAACAGATGGGTAAACCAACTGATCTAGATCAGTTGGTTGTTTGATTTCTGTTCCAAAATAATTATATACACCTACAGCGATTAATGTTCTTCCCCAAATCCATCCAATTCGTGCCCTAATTATCAATCTCATACAATTCGTGTTCAGTAGCCCCTGATTCTTTGGGGCTATTGTTCACAATGTGCCGATGGTTAAAACCCACTAAAGAAAACGAACTTACCTAACCGTAATCGGGATCGAGGCTTGGTCAAGGAAAAAGGTAAAACGCGACTTGATGCTTGTTTTGCAGGTTGTTTAAACAGAAATAGAGATTGAAGAGAGGATGTTCGGCGAGTAGGGACTGTCTAGGCACGTCCAATTTATAGGGCAAGGGTCGGATTGTAGATTTGGTATGTTTTGACTCGTGGGTGAAGATGACGCGGCTAATTGGTCGAGATTTGGAAGGTTTTGACTGAAATTATGGGCATAAAGGGGTGCGACTCAGTCAACTAAATCAATTCCATTCCTTATTCGGATCGATTAACGCGTTTAGCTGAATTGATGATGATGATTGACGCGTCAGTTGACTTTTGTTAGTCAAACTGTTCGATTAGTTATGTTATATAATTATTTGTTGTGGGTTTCTAAACAAAAGATTGGTGTAGCTCAATTGGTTTGTGGTGTGCATTGACCCGGCTTGGGACGCGGGTTCGAATCCCGTCCCAAGCGTTTATTTTTTTTACAATTATTCGACAAGTTTGGAGTTGTTCTAAACTTATAGTATGATTATATAAGCCCGAATATGTAATAGGATATTTTTAAATGTTCGAAAATGATGAAAATGTAACGTCTCATTTATTGTGGTTTAGCATACATAGGATTATTAAGAATAATACAAAGAAAAGTGACGGATGTCACAAGTTGGTACCCCTTACAAGATTCAACCCATTTTTCACATGTGACCTTGGTGTCAGCAAGCTCTTGTCTGACATTTCCTAGGTCATTTATCATGATTTTAATTTGTGCTTGGGTTTCAATAGCAGTGTTAGTTAATTTAGAAACTTCTTTTGTTTTTGCAGAAAGTTTTCTTTCTAAATCACATTTCATCTGAGTGAATTTTCTCTCAGAGTCATTTGCTTTCCCTTGTAAGTGCACATTAGTCTCTCTTATGAGAGCAAAAGATTCTTTGCAAGAAGTTGAACAAAGTTTTGTCAAAGATTCTTTAGATACCTGTGACAAGGCAGATTTTGAGGTGCATCCCTCAAATGCCATTAAGGCAAAGTTCTTCCTGCCATTGTCAGGCTCTCCCCAGTTGATGTCAAACATCTTGTTGTCTGCATCAGGATTACACTCTGTGGTGTCAAAAGGAAGACTGCTCCAGTCAGCATACCCTGAAGTAAATAAACTTTGTTGTGAGGGTTGCTGAGTTTGTGAAGGAGGTTGAGCAGCTGGAAAGGGAGGGATTGATTGTTGGCTCTGCATCTGTTGAGCATGCATCTGTACATATTGTACTTGTGGCACATATTGGTGTTGTGGAGCTTGTGCCTGTACAAAATGTGCACTCCCTTGTGTTCCATTATTCCTATTATAATTGGGGTTAAAATTATTTCCAGACCGAGATTGGTTAAAGCTAGAGCTTCTACACTCTCTAGCAAAGTGTCCCAACTTTTGACACTTGTGACATCTAAGTTTAGATTTGTCAAAACCAATTTTTGTTGAACTGTTGAGTCCTAGAAAATTCCTTCCGGACCTTTTGTAAAATTTATTTGTTTTTAAACTTAACATTGCCAATTGGTGTAAAATATCTATTTCTTCTAAGTCATCACTGCTGAAATTTTTCAAATCATCCATGATAAAACACATGTTATCAGCAGTTTAACCAAAATCATTATTGTCATAACCTGGGAATGATCTTTCAGATGAGATCCCAGCAGTTATGTCAATATGGTCAAAAGATCCAAAACTATTTGCACAAGTTGGTGAGTCTTGTCCCAATAGTGCTGTACTACCTGGTAGATAGTCATCAGCAGTTTTGCCAGAACTTTGTAACTTTTTCTTTTGATCAATTTCTCTTTCAAAAGTAAGTAATCTCCCATGAAGTTTTGTAAGAGTGAGGGAGCTAAAGTCTGGTGAAGATCTTAAGACTATAGAGTATGTTTCCCATTTTTCAGGTAAAGACCTTAAAAATCTATGAAGCATAGATACAGTTGTGTAGGTCTGACCATTTAATTTTAGCTCAGATATTAATGAGGAGAATCTTTCAAATTGTTGTGTTAAAGTTTCCCCATTAATGTGAGCAAAAGTTTCATATTGTTGAGCCAGGATTTCTCTGGTGTTGGCAATCACCTCTTCAGTTCCTCCAAACTGTTCTTTGAGGCAGTCCCAAAGCTCTTTGGCACTATCACAATGTAATAGGCCAGAGTAGATTTCATTTGGGAGTGCCATTGCCAACATAGAGAAAGCTTTAGCATCAAGCTCAAGTTTTAGGAAATCATCATCTGTATAGTCTTTTGGGTCTTTTGGAATTTCTTCTTTAGTTTCAAGATTGATATTTACTGGTTTATGAGGACCATATATCACAGATTTCCAGCAACCTGTGTTGGTCTGTGATAAGGTATGTGCCATTCTCCTTTGCAAGATGTTATATTCATTTCTTACTAGCATAGCAGGTTTATTGGCAGAACCAGTATTATGAGGATTCATTTTAAAGAGTATTGATTTGTCAGATAACTCTTAAAGTGATGGATGTTGATAAAAGTGAGCTTATAATCCTTTATTGAATATCAATAAGAGCCTGTGTCTGATTCTCAATGTGTTAGATTGATATGTGATCAGATAAACCAGTGCTCTGATACCAATTGTTGGATCAGTATTGCTCTTTTGTATGAACTTGCTAGTGAACACTTAGGTGTTTAGCAAGTTCTTAATCAGTGATAGCACAGCGGAATGATATGAGTTTAAAGCTACACTTATCAACAGGAGTTATTACTCCCCCTGGATGTTTGAGAAACTAATAAATGATAAGTATTTATTGAGAATCTAAGTATTGAATGAGAATGAAACACTTAGACAGATTCTCAATAAATATGAAATGGAAATAACAATAATATGCTTTGAAGGATTTCTGTATTAAAAATCAATGTCTAAAACAGAGGGACGAACCCTTCTATTTATAGACTTTACAAATACATGAACCTTGCCAAAAAGCAAGTTCAGAGACAAGTTGCAACAAGTTGCAATCTTGGAACTTGTACATAAAGTAAAAGTAATACTAAACTAATAAACTACTGATACAAAAGGCGGTGGAAAAGATCTATTCATAAGTACTGATGAATGACAAACTACTGATGAGTAGTTTGTCTTCAGTAGTTCTTCAGTAGAAATGTCTGGTTTGGACTTTAGAACTTCTGATGACTTTTCTTCTTCAGTACTTGTGTGATCTCTTCTTCAGCAGTTTGATCTTCCTTCTTCAGCAGTTCTATACTTAGAATATTTTGACAGAAGTGAATTAGACTAAGGTTTGCAAAAGTGGTTTCACCAATCCTCTTTGTCCTAACAGGTACGGACGATCAAGAATTAAGAAGATTTGGTCCGATCTGGGCAGATCCTGCGCCAACCAAATGTCAACACGTGTCAGGGGTGGTCCAATAACCACTGACAGGGAATAGCGACGTGACTGATCACATGCTTCCACCATGCTACTGTGAACAGTACATGTCAGAGTACTGTACAAGCATGTCTGCTATCTGCAAGACGTCACATCAGACGCCAACAGGTGGTCAACCATGTTGTGTCAGAAGGAAGCGCCGTCTGCGCCCAATCAGACGGCGCCACGTGATCTTCCATCAGGCCATGTCATACTCTCTCACATCAGAATTAATTACCACCTGATTCTCGTCTTTTTTTTTTGGACTGCAGACATCTGGGCCCGGACGAAGGCCCAGATTATTTACACCTTTCATGGGTCACATCATTCGGCCCATGCTTTTTCCTATAAAAAGGAGGCTTCACCTCCTTCACAAGGATCGATCACTCCATGGAAGAAATAGCATAGAGAGAATATTTGTAATCTTTTTGTAACATTTTCGAGCAATAACACACATATCTCTCTTCATAGTGGACGTAGGCCATTATCGGCCGAACCACTTACATTCTTGTATTCTTACTTTCACCACACACGTTACACTCGTTATTATCTCATATGTTCGGTTTCGTCATTAGTGTGAGCGAAGGATTAAACCTTGAGCAAACACGAATATGTAACCAAATCTATCCTTTTAGGAAGAATTATACTTGTTGTTTCTTCATTGGCACCATCTGTGGGACTCGAAACCATGAGTATCAAACCAAATTTATCCTTTTAGGAAGGATTATACTCGTTGTTTCTTCATTGGCGCCATCCATGGCTACTGGAGAGGGTTCGATTAAAGAAAACTAAAGATGACCGGTGTAAAGGGGGAGTCGGTGTTCTACCACCTAAGGGGTGATGATGCGATTAGGTCTATGGAACCAACATTGAAAATTATAAATACAAGGGATTTGAAACTGACATCCATAGAATTCAACATTAAAATGTGAATTGAAGAAATCAGTCGATTGATTTCTTCACAAGGGTAGGTTGTACTCAAGAGGGTATAAAGAGGGAATCAAGGACGAAGCATTTTGAGGGCCAGGGGTGGCCCTGGCCCCATGTTTTTTGGCGCAGTAGTGGAAATTTGCGATTTTCGTAGGTAAATTGTGTCCGGGTTAAGTCCGGCCCCCGTCGATTTGCCACTACCAATCGAAAAAAATTGATTACGGCCCCCCTGATTGGTGAACAAAGCTTCGCCCCTTACAATTGAACTTCAGTTTCGATATCATTATAATTCTTGAATTTTGATGTTATTTGCAGAGCTTCTAGTTAACCAAGGATTGATTTTCCAAGCTATTGCTTGGTGCTGGAAGCTATATGGAGTATGTACTGCCTTTTCCAAATCACCTTTCTATTTTCATCTTAACTAGATATCTTTTTAGTAAACGTTATTCTTTTGGAGATTTACACCGCCATTTCTTCATTTTCTTGTGATTGATGTTGTGTTCTGCCTTTGCCGCTCTTCCATTATGGATGTATTGTGTCACTTAGCGACTACTTGCTGGATGATTTTGGTGGGATTGCATGTGTAGAATGCTCAAAGACCATGGTAAGATCGGATTTTCATCATAATTGACTGTTATTTAGGTCGTGGTTCTAGATTACTTTGTATACTTGAAATGTACGATTTTCTTTTAATGAAATGCTTTTTTAGTCGTATTGTGTTATGTATATTCACATCATGATACTATTACTCTCTGTGACAGCTGTGTTCAATGTTCATTGTCACTTTCACTGGATTCGCTTTTGGGTTACGATGATAATAATATTGAAGAATCATCATATGAGGTATGTTATTTACACATTTGTTGACTACTGTATCAAATCTTTTATTAAACATAAATAGTTTGTTTCATTACATGGTTTAACTTGCATTTTCTTTCTTCAATTTGTTTACCATGGCAGTTTTCATTATTTGCTGAAACTTGTTATCAAATGTTTTAGTATCAAATGGGTTCTCGGATCTTAACATTTCTCCTGGTTGGCTTGAATCAACATTACCACTTCATGTTTTATGCAGATACTATTCTCAATTATATTATTTTTGGTGTCATTTCATGTACTGTTGAAATTACAGATCAAATTTGTGGCTAAAAGAAACCTAAAGAAGAACTGGAAGAAGATGAAGATATGCTTGCCGAAATTGAGAATCTAAAATGAACAAGAGGCGAAGCTAAAGAAGAAAGTGTGATCAAACCACACTTCTACTTACAATATATAGTCTAAAACACCACAGGTTCATGGTTGTATTCAACCTGTGTACGCGTCTATAAGATTCAACTTATTTAGAGATTTGTGAATTGTAATTGTAAGTTCATTTTTTGTTATGGTAGATGTAATGTAATTTGTAACTTCACTTGTAAAAAAATTAACATGAATCTTATTATTTATGTCATTTTTTATGATGGTGGATTTGGATCCTGGCGGTGGAAGTGATGGTTGAAAATGAATCAGAGGTGGCGAAGTAGGGCTTCAAGTAGGAGTGATTGATGGTGTGTTAGGGTACAGTCCACCAAAGGTGTCCCTACCAAGCAATTGGTGATTCAGGTGGCATCAGGTTAGTTCCGATGAGTGTTACATCCACCTTTCTTTTGATGCATGTTCCCATTTTTCATTGAATCGGTTCTTGTAGTGATCTTTGGGATTGTTTTGGTTATTCGTACTTTTTTGGCAACTCAGATAAGCGTTTTCTGGTAGCCAATGCAGGAACACGACATAAATAATGATGGTGTCATTTTGGGTGAGGTGGGTGGCGATAAGAGTAGAGGGGTGGTGGCCGACAGTGACCACCATCATCAGCTATGGGTGAACAATGGTTATGAAGGTGCTAATGGATTAGGGTTTTTAAGTTTTGACATAATAATTTGCGTATTTATATGAACGACCTCTGTGTGACTTGAAATCACATGTCTCACACAAATCTAATACAAAAGCTAACAAGAGTTGGTGTAAATACCCAAACATATTACAGAGTTGAACGTTAGTACTCAAAACTCTGTTACCTCTGAAAAACTACTGGGACTAACTGTGTAATTAACTCAAAAAGAAAATAAAAGGTTAAATAGTTACATGGTTTATTTCCTTACAAGATTAGGATATAACTAACTATTCTCAAAGATTTGGAAAAATAATTTTTCAACTCAAAAAAAAGTAAAAATATACGGATAATCCCTTACCATTTCAGCCATCACCAATGACCCTTTGACTTGTTCCTTTCTTTATTTTTATAAGGCCACGCGGGGCGGTCCGTGATGGGCTAGTCGTGATGACGTGGTGACCGCGAAACACCGTCCCCTTAAAACTTTCATGGCCGCGATAAGATTAAGCGTGATGGCCATCACGTTGGTTTGGCCAACGGTCATTTGACCGTTTTTGGGCTTAAAAAATATATTTCAACTCAAATCTCTTTATATATATATATATATATATATATATATATATATATATATATATATATTTCATTTTCAACCAAAATCAATACCAACCAAAATAATATATATATATATATATATATATCAAATGGAAGGCCCCTCGTGTCCATTCGACTCGTCTAGTTCTTCCGACTCGTCGGGTTCTTCGATGGAGTTTTTTGCAATGGTTTGCGAAGCGGCGCAACGTGAAAATACGGAACGCCCAAAGAAAAGAATGGTGCAGCGTGATCGGTGGGGGGCACGTGACATTTTGATGAACGATTACTTTGTAGAAAACCCAAAGTACAACGACGAGGTGTTTAAAAATCGATTTAGTTTATCAAAGGAATTATTTTTAAAGATTGTCGGGGACATCGAAGCTAAGTTCCAATGGTTTTAAGTAGGGTATGATGCTAGGGGGGAAAGGAGCTTTACGGCGATACAAAAATGCACATCCGCGATACGCCAACTTGCTACCAGTAACGTTCCTGACGAATATGATGAATATTTCAATATGTGTAGTAGAATTTCAAGCGAGTCTCTTCACTATTTTGCAATGCTATTATTGATTTATATGGTAAAGAGAATCTCCGAAGACCGACTAGACACGACATTACACATTTGTTCACCGCACATGAAGCTAGATGGCATTTTCCCGGTATGATTGGTAGCATCGACTGTACCCACATCGTGTGGAGAAGTTGCCCGAAGCAATTGAGAGGTCAGTTTATGAGAGGTGACCATAAAAAACCGACGATAATGCTCGAAGCCGTTGCGTCGAACAATTTATGGATTTGGCATGCGTACTTTGGTCCCCCCGGCTCAAACAACGACATCAATGTTCTACATCAATCACCGCTTTTCGATACATAGTTACAAGGAACCGCCCTGACGTGTCCGTTTACGGTGAACGAACGACAACATAGACGTGGCTTCTATCTTCTTGATGGCATATACCCCACTTGGTCAGTTTTTGTGAAAGCTTACTCGTTTCCGACAATCGAAAAAGAAATATTGTTTAAGAAGCTACAGGAATCTGCGAGAAAAGACGTTGAACGGGAGTTTGGTGTATTGAAAGGTAAATGGCACATAATAGACCGCCCGGTGCGTTTGGTTGATCAAGCAAAAATAAGTAGTGTTGTGTACGCGTGTGTCATATTGCACAACATGATCATAAAGGAAGAGGGGCGCGCAATATATCCGGATTGCGTTATGGATACGGATATACCAGCAAATGTTCCAAATGATGTTCTTTTGGAGTTGCGGGATGAACAAGTCCACTATCAGCTTCGATTTGATCTAACGGAACACGTGGGTGGTTTACATATCGAATACGAGGACCCTTACCCACCGCTCACATAATTTTTTTTATTTAATGTAATTTTTTTTATTTAATATAATGTTTTTTTATTTAATATATTTTTTTTATTTTATATAATGTTTTTTTATTTAATATAATGTTTTGATATATTTAAAAATAAAGTTCAGTGATGAAATGTGATAGAATGTGAACACCGCCGCATGGGTTTAGTGATGGAATGTGATTGATGTGCTGCGAGCGTACATATAAATATGCACACGCACGCTCGCGGCTTTGCGTTTTAAATTTATAAAAAAATGATTTTAATCTTAACATTAGAGCACACATTAAAAGGCAAGCGCACCCTGTCACATATGTAGTAAAGCATAGATAAGAACCAAGTATCGATCCATGGACGCGCGTGGAGCGATTGTACTGAACCATTGTCACTGATTTACCGGTAAGAAAAAGATAGGTGAATGTTTGTTTTAACTAATTTAATCTAATTTAAACTAGGACATAACAAATATATATAAGACTCCAAATAGAAAAATAGATATATAAAGACTTGCTTTCATACAACTTAAGCATGTTACTAAGTTTGAATAGAACCAAACACTTAAATCAATATTCCTATTTTCGGACAATTAGTATCCCTTTCGGGAATCTTAAAATGACAACTATTCGGAAGGCTACCACGATAACACATGCTAACCACCTAAACTTGTTCATTAGCGAGCAATTGATATGCACTCGTGTAAATCCTTAAATATAAGTTAGTATCACCTTTCGGGAGTCCTCAACCTCACTCAATTGAGAAAGCTGCACATGTAAACACAATATAGCCACAACAACGAGCATAAACTAGATTCATACACAATCAATCTCATCATGCACGCTTTGAACATAAATCTACTAAGAAAGCGATTTCAACCAAAATCTCTAAACAAAGATCATTAATCATGTCAAAGACGCGCAATAACACCATTTAGCCGATTAAAGCTATTTTACATGCAAGTCAATACTTTCGGTTATTATTGAAACTACCTTTTACTAAACCAATACCCGGTTACGGTTTCATGGCACAAAGTTACTAACAAGTTGTTAACTTTGTTAACAAAGCATAAACTAGGAGTTTTTAACCATATCTAACCTATACTTTGTTAATCCTCCAAGGCACAACAATATCAAACGAGACTACAACAACAACAGGAGAGTTTACATACAAATCATGAAGATTCAACATGAACATAAAGCTTAATGATTCGTTCAAACAAAACAACATACAAACGATAAATAAGAACAAGCTAAGTATTGTTTTTACCCATAGGTTTACAAATACTAATCATAACAACATAACAAAGCTTCAAAATTAGATTTGATATAATATTAGGTCAAGAATCAAACCATAAACAAGCAAGGTTATGATGGATTGGATGATGTTAATGGAATTGGATTGCTTTCCAAGCTTGTTAATCGGCTTTGCAGCAGCTTACATACCCAGGAAATCGCCCAAAATCGCCCCAAAATCGACCCAAGTTCTCCCAATATCTTATCAGTAAGTTTTGCTCTGTTTTTATACAAGTTTTGATTTTGTGCACGGTCATGCACTTTAACTTTTGATAGTGTGATGAATGTGATGAAAAGTAAACCACCCCTTGTGACCTAAGGATGACTTATGATTCTAAAATATACTCTCTATACTTTCATATTATATGATTTGAAGCATTCACCTCTTAGATAGAAAAGAGACACCATGTAACATTTCGTATTTTTTTTTTTTTGTAAATCATGTACGTTTAATAATCAATCAATAAAACATCGCATTTTTATCATTCTTGAACGTTTTAAAATATTTGTGACATTTTTTTTGGGCTTACATAGTCATACTATACACTTATAATAACTAAATAATTGTTATTTTAGCTAAAAAAAAATAAAATAAAATAAAATAAAACGCATGGACCGGGACTCGAACCCGCATCCATGGCCGGCTCAATGTGCACACAAGCCTTAACCAACTGGGCTGCACCATGATTTGTGATAATTATCTGATGCAAGCATGTAAATACCTTCTTTAAACACACAATTGACTTTGGGAGAGTCAACTGTGAATCGATCTTGTCCAATTAACATTCAATCCGTGTTTTTAATCACAATTCGTTTATGGTAATGATCCCACCGACACCCTAGAGTATTCCCCATGCCAATCCTCATCAAAACTTACCAAAAAAATTGAGCAATCACGCGTTTACTATTCAATGCGGGTCAAAAATTACCAAACTTAGGAGGAGGGACGCTTTGTATAAATTGATACCTCTCATTCGAGCTCAATGCACCGATAATCAAATCCCCACAACCAAATTATCCTCTAACTCCTCCGATCGGCGTTTTATGTGCTCGGTTTGACGTTTTTGTTGACCACTCGTTCATCATCATTTACGCATTATAGGTAACAATTCGTACCTTGGTTTTGTTTATCGGCTATAAATAGATAATAGCCCCAACAAATCAGAGGCTATTATCTGTTATTAGCAATTATTAGATAGTTAGGGTTCTTAGGAATTGATTTGGGGATTTTTACACCTCGCTGACATTACTCAAAACCAAAACAGATTGAAGTTTATCACCAACTGATCTGTAGATCAGTTGGTATAACCTGATGTGCTGAAACATGAGAGATGGCCGGATCAAGGGTTCGATCCCCGTCCCCTTGTTTTCTTTTTCTAAAACTCTGATTAAAACAAACAAAGAAACATTTATAATTATTAGAAATCAATAATTATCGTTCTTAGGGTCCAGACCAGTTGGTCTGGGCTTGTGATTAAAACACACGAACCGGCCAGAGGCCTGGGTTCGACTCCCTTAAGCTGCAATTTTTTTTTTCTTTATTTCTTTGGTATATTAATGTATATTACATTTAAAAAAGCTATTGTGATATATAAATTCTACAAAATTTATTTTATACTATATGACTAATAAACTTTATTATACAACTTTTTACTTTCATAAAATTTAATTATTTAATATATATATAATAAATATTACAAGTTTATTCAATTATAATTATAAAATTCTATAAAAATATCAAAACGACTTTATAAAATCCCACAAAAAATTATTTTAAACTTATAAATCAATAAAGATTTCAGAAATAAATTTTATTTCAGAAAAATCATTTATTTAATATTTTTAATCGATTTTGTTATTTTTATCATAAATAAATCATAATAAATTCATTTTTCATTATTTGTACATCAAAATTTCACATAAATTATTATTAATCATTTAGATCAGAAATATAAATTTTTGGTTTGAAATTTATAATTTTTAATATTTTTAAATATTAAGTTTATATTTTGTCAAATAAGTATTAATATATAAATATTCATTAATTAAGAAAATAATTTTATAAAAATTATTTTCACATTTATTACATTATAATTCAACTACCTTAAGTTAATATTGGTCAGAAATATTTTTTTATTATTTCTTTATTTAATTATGTAATTAACGATTATTCTAAATTAATCACCAATCAATTGTCAATCCCTAAATTAGGAACCCTAGAAATACTTGTAGACTAGAAATACTTAAACTTATTTATTACCTTAAACATAGGGTGATACTTGGTAACGTTGGATCACACTTATTCTATTCCACAAGACTTAACACTTTGCTAAGGTGAGTACTACTTATCCCCTTTTCGTTTTTACACTTTTGGGGTGATTCATGCACAAGTATACAAAACTTGCACATTCAGTTACACATACATTTTCTTCATTTACAATTCATATACGTGTCTAGTTTATCTTTGTGCTTTATGTTTGAACATGAATGTAGCTTACATACAAAATCGTACATCTAGACATGACTTATGTTATGGTGCTCTTTACATATAGACGTAACTTATGTTACGGTGCTCATTTAGACATAACGTATGTTATGGTGCTCTTTTAGACTTGACACGTGTTAGGGTGCTCATTATCAGTTTTTACCTTACCAACTTTACATTTGATCTTGTCTTGTTTGGTTACTTATGTGTTTACATAATGCCTTGGTGATGCTAGACACATGAATTGTACCGCTTTTCAACTTATACTATATGTACAAAGCTAGGTAATATTCACCAACATCGTATGTTGACAAAATTTATTTCCGTGCATGTTTCAGGATAAGCTGCTTGACGCTTCACCTAGGACTTTAGACTTAGATTACATAAATCAACTATCTCTATTTTTTTGTTGTCGTGTATTTATTTTCACATGTTGTAAAACAATATTCAATAATCAAATATTTACATTTTAGTACCATGAGCTTTTGAACAATCGTCACTACGTGACACCTCGATGATTCCGCCATCGGTTGGGGTGTTACACACCATACCATCAAAATCTCCCGTTAGGGGCAACTTACTCCTTTTTGATACAACGAGTTTATATACCACCAACGGGTCCCTCAATTCTTCTTCCTATGATTCAACTACAACAAATCAATTGAACGTTTATCCTTCTCGACCTCCTGGTTGTTGTGTGTACAATTGTAGCGATTACAACTTTGCGGCGAAAATTTGGGTCAAATGTCCAAAATCTCTTGTAGGTGGGCTTCAAATCCACACTTTTTGGTGATTGAGGTAACTATTGAAACAATTAGGATTATGGCATAAATCAAGGGTTGGTATAGGTGAAATTAGACCCTCTCTATTTTAGCTTATTGAACTATGATTCCAACTCATTTTCATGACTACGTAAATGGTTCATGTGTATAGTGAGTTTTTTTCTATAATGGTGTTGGTGGAAAAAGTATTTACCAAACTAGTGTTGTTAGAAAAATATTTATCAAACTAGTGTTTTTGAAATCTATTTGTTTTTTGCTCCTAACCTTATTGGATAAGTCCAATTTATTAAATAATTATTGATTAAATTATGGTATTTAGTCTCAAACCTAATTTTTTTTAAGAATGTGAAAAAAAAATTATTTTTATATCTGACTGCATTACCCAAAACCATCATTACACCATATAAAGTTCAAAAACACCACTTTAATAAAAACACTAATATATATATATATATATATATATATATAAACTGAGTGCATTACTTAAAGAAATGAAAAAACAATATAGTGAAATAAACAATAATTCAAAAAATACGTGCATTACGTTAGGATATTTTTTCAAAAAAATGTTTTTGTTAAAAAAAAATAAACAATATACTCCTAGTACGTCAAATATTTACATGTTTTGTTAATATATTATGTTTTGAATCAATATTGCAAGTTATCAAATTTTGCAAGGTCATTTCTCAATAGAGATGAGCCAATGGTTATGGGTATCGAAACTGAGCCGCTAGTGTATGGGTACTAAACGTATTGTACCGGACAATTTTTTTTTTTAAACCAATTAAATAGTTAACGAGTTTTTTCCTATAATGGTGTTGATGGAAAAAGTATTTACCAAGCCAATGGTTAAGGGTCCAATACATATATCTGAGAATAAGAATATGAAACAAACTTCTTTTGAGAAGTTTTAGGTCCCATTTCCCATATGCGAATCTGCTGAAATTAATCTAAGGGGGTAAGGGTTTAAGTCCTAAAAAATGTAGGGGACTCAAAGGCTTTAAAGTTTAATAATAATAATTGGTGTCTTTGTTATTAAATAAAAAAAGCATTATGCGTTGATGTGCGTAATGATAAAACTCAAAAATGTGTATTAAAGCCCATACACTTTTTACAAACAATGAAATATGAGTTAGCTTTAAAGTCAGATCTAGATTAAACAAAAATGTGTATTCCACATCATCGTTGGCTTTAAAGTCACTTGTATACGGATCTAGATTAAAATTTCAAGGGTAACATTCACAAATATTTTTACAATACCTTCAAACAATGGAAAACTCACAAGGTTTGTCAAGCATTAGTGTAATATGAGTTTTATTAGTATTTAATAATATTTAGCCCTCATTTAAAGTTGTTTAATAAACGAGCCGAGTTGAACTTATTTAAACTTGTTTTATGAGCCGAGCCGGAACATAAAAATAAGCTTATTTAGTAAGCGAGCCTGAGCTTCACTTATCGAGCTTGCGAGCCAAAACGAACATACCATTTATGAGATTTGTATTTAACATATTAACTAGTAGATAATAAACAAGCCAAGCTAGCTTTGAAAACAAAGTTCGAACCGAGTCGAGCTCGAGTTGTCATAAGTTAATCGAGTTTGAGCTCGAACCTGGGCTTTTGAGTTATCAAGTGGAGTAAGATATGGGCCTTTAAGTGTTGATTGGTGTTAGATTTTTTAAGTTATCAGGTAGACTTTTACGTGGTGATATGATATTGGGCTAAAATATTTTCAAAGTTAAGTAGGTAACCGTAATAGAATTTCAGGTGTAGGGTAATACGTACTAAAAAAAACGTTAAAAGAAAAAAAAAATCCCATTTCGTCGAGCTGAGGGATAGCGGGTGTTACCCTTCATATTCAAGTATGTCCGCCACTAGTTATATACCGAGACTAGTTTATAGAGGCTAACAAATGTGTATTAAGTTTCATTTATAATATATTAATCCGAAAAAATATAATATTATAAAACGATTAAAAAATCCATGTTTTTTGTTAGAATGAGAGCATTCACATCCCAGGCATCAAATATATGTGAGTGTGTCCATCAAATTATATGGGGTGAGTGTAAGTGGTTGTGAGTGGAGGATATAGAGAATATTTGGTGGAAGCACTTTTACCACTAAATATGAAAAGTTACTGTTCGCCCTTAAACATATTTTAATATTTTTAGAAGTAGTTGTGAGTGAGAAGAGAGAAAATATAATGATAAAAGTATGAAAAAGTATTATTATTTTAATTAGGAGAGAGAAGATTTATGGGTGAAGTAGTGATTTTTAGTGTAATTTGATGGATGAGATTTGGTGGATGGGATAAGAATGCTCTGATACATGAATACATCATTAAGGCTGAGCATTCCCGTAGCAGCCTCAGTTCCTTCTTTGCCCAACGGCTATGCAGTACACGGCTCACCTGTAGCTAGTGGCGGAGCTTGAACCTTTAGATAGTAGGGGTCGAAAGTCACGAGATCCAAATTGTATTTCAAATCGGTGGGGACCGGACTCAATATATACAAAATTTTTGGATAAAAATGAGGAAATTTACACTACTAGGTCAAAAAACGGTGAAGGTCGAGACACCCTCTGGCCCTTCTTATGCTTCGCCCATGCCTTAGCATGCGCAAGAGCCAAGAGGTATAACGGATGGCATAACAAGTGAGTTAGAAGGTGCATAAGAATCATTTATTCACTACCCAAGAAAGAATCGTAAAAGTGAACACGGCATGTATGTTATATTCTTATCTTAGAATAATTCCTTTGTCGATAACATTTATTTCTAGATCAACTTTTTGGAATATTTGCCTTGTTTATTTTCGAATTTGTCACTATTCTTATGTATGGAAAGCATGTGAATATATTCATATAATTTCTTTTCTTGATTAGACTCATAACTCAGAGAAAAAGAAAAAAAAATAACAAATTTGTTTTTGACATGAATTGTTTGTGTGTTTATACTTGTTTTTACCTTAATTGTTTATAGAGTATCTAACTCCAAATCTAGACAATTATTTTCAACAAATTCAATGTTGGGTTACTTGGGTATATGGATATTATGGCTGTCTTGATTTAGTAATTGTCCCCCTCCCTATCTACTAGTGTTTGCTAATTAGTGTATAACAGGAATGATAGAAAACTTGAATCTAAAGAATTCGGGTAGGAATGTAGGATAACATAACAAATATTTAACTATATTTACCTATGAGATCATAGATAGGTTAATTGTGATAATTTAGTTCGTCATTTTAGTCACATATGTTCACATGCACTAATCACATACAAAAATGTATTATGGGTAAGAGGTGTATGAAGTGAAGGAAAATGCGTGTGATGACATTTTTGTAATTACTTTAAATAGAAAATGTGCGCTGTAACATAATTGTGTTATAGTAATAATAATTACGTTACTTGTAAACTTTAGTTATTCTAACTTTAAGGCCAGCCGGGCTGTCGGGGTGGTCCGTGATGGCCGCCCCGTGATGTCGTGACCACCGCGAAACATCACCCCCAATGAATATATCACGGCTGCGATGCATTAAATCGTGATATACATCACGATATTAAGCAGCTAGCCGTTGGCTAGCCAACGGTCATTTTGATCAAAAAAAAAAAAAAAAAAAAAAAAAAAAAAAAAAAAAAAAAACCTTTTTTTACCTATATATATATACACACATACTCACAAATTTACCCATTAAAACCCACAATCACCAATCTATCTTCTTCTATACACTTAAAAAATTCACCAAATTCAACTCATCATCCTCATTATGGTTACTTGGACTCAAGAGGAGGAAATCGCGTTAATGATCGTGTACGATACCGTACACCCCAATGACGCCTCAACTAGCACGGGTTGTGGTCGTGTTCATGGACGAAGCAATCCGAACTGGAAAAAAGTTTTATCCGAGTTTAGTCAACTTGTCGGGGGAACTAACCGTTCGTGTGGTTCAATCTCTCATAAACACTCGAGAGTATCGCCGGAGATCGGAAGGTCCGGCAGCTTTGTGATAACCGCCACCCATATCTTTCATTGGTTTGAGGGATAATTGTGACTGAGAATGAGGTGTTGGTGTTGTATTTATAGAGTCGGAAATTTGAAACGTTTGAATTGGCGATTGAAATTCAAACGTTTGAATTGGCGGTTGAAATTCAAACGTTTGAATTTCAAACGTTTGAAAACTGACGGTTGAAATAATTTAAATATTTAAATAAATTTTTTTAAATATTTAAATATTTAAATAATTTTTTAAATATTTAAATTATGTTTTTATTAATAAAAATGTAATGTTTTTAGTTTATTTAAAAAAAAAGTTTAGCGATGAAATGTGATAGAATGTGAACACCGCGCATGGGTTTAGTGATAGAATTTGATAGAATGTGATAAAATGAGGTGACAGAATCTGATTGGGTGTGATAGTGTGATGAATTTAAAACCACCCCTTGTGGCCTAAGTTTATTTTGCCGTAGATAACTCTTTGCTGAAAAGTGTGATTATCATAATTACAAAATGTTAATTACCACGTATTTTTTACACTTTACACGCTATATGTTATATGTATCGGATCCCACCTCACGTTTTTTTTTTCTTGAAAGGCTTAGTTCAGTGGAAATTCTTGTACAATTCTAACCTAACGGTCCTAAGTTCGAATCCCTACCCACACACCGATGTCCTCTTTGCCTAAGCTCAAACCGTCACGGGGGATTTTTTTTTTGTGGTGTGCATGAATCGAACATGTGACCTACCCCTAGGATGAGAACTCTTAAAGAAAAACTCACCCTACCTCAAACCAGCTGGGCTGAAGATCATTGGCACCCCACGTTTTTATGCCTGATCATTTAGTTTACCGGTTATCTTTAAATTTTTTTTTGAAAGGCAAATTTTATTAAAACACACACAACGGGAAAGCTCCCAAGACGGGAACCCCACAACCAATTACATTACATCAAAATAAAAAGACTTCCAACTCTTCCAGGCCACCCCACCCTCTTTATCCCTACTACAGAACCATAAATAAGTCAAAGCCTTAATATCCGCCACAATCTCTCCCACATTGGACTTTTTTTGAGCAAACAGTCTCTCGTTCCTAGCTTTCCATAACCTCCAACACGCCACCATGAAAATACCAACCAATATCTCTTTTTTAGTAACACTCCAACCCGAAGAATCGACCACTACCATCAAATCTTGGACGGAGAAGAGGAATATAGGCGGAAGATGTAACCAACTAGCAATACCTTGCCAAACCCCTAACGCCATACCACAAGACGTAAAAATATGATCAACATTTTCTTCATCACCAAGACAAACATCGCATAACACATCACCATGGAGGATATTTCTTCTAGCCAAAGCCGTTTTCGTCGGAATACTATCTAGCATCATACGCCACATGAACACATTACACTTTAGAGGAGTCCACTTGCACCATCGAAACCCCGCAACACTAGAATGACCAACCACCCGATCCGAAGATAGCCATCTTTTGGCCTCCGATACAGAAAAAGACACTGGGCCGGTCTCAAACCAGGCCCAAGAGTCCGACACGGGCTGAAGGGAAAGGCCCTGTAACATACGATGAACCTGGATCAACTCATCCACCTGATGGGCCGCAACCGGATACTCTTTCCACTCCCACGCAATAGGGCCTGAGCCATCGAACTCCACTAGTCTGTCGGCAACTTTACACCACTTATTCTTCTCAAGACGAAATAGATTCGGAAAGACATTTTTTAACGGCATCTCATTAACCCAAGGATCCAACCAAAACCTTATTTGTTGCCCATTGCCTAACCGGCCCCGGATCATATTAAGCCCACTAACGTCACCAACTTTAATTTTTTGACAACCTTTCACAATCTTAGCCCACGTAGCAGAAAACGCAGACTTAATCGGGTAAGACTCCCAACAACGCACCGAGCCATGAATACCATCTATCACCCGTCTCCACAGAGAACCAACATCCACCCGATACCTCCAAAGCCACTTAAGAAGAAAAGCATAATTGCTCTCCCCAAGGCGACTCAGACCCAAACCACCTAACCTTCTAGGAAGCGTGACTTTATCCCACGCCACCCAATGGACCTTTCTAACATCCGAGTTACCACCCCACAAGAACTTCTTTATTAACGATTCAAGATAATCAATAACCGCCACCGGAGCCTTGTATAAAGCAAAATAATAAGAAGGCAAACTCTCCAAAACCGACTTAATAAGAATCAATCTCCCTCCAATGGAAAGAACCTTCGCCTTCCATTTAGACAACCTATTCTTGAAAACTTTTACCACCGGGTCCCAATTCCTGATCCTGCTCATATTTGCACCCACACTAATCCCCAAATACGTAAACGGGAGATCCCCCGCACAACACCCAAGCGTCCTCGCCATACCCACTATCGCCTCCATATTCATTCCAACTCCAAACAATGTGGACTTTTGAATATTGATACAGAGCCCCGAGCACAAATGAAAAACTCTCAAAACCCGACGAAGCGTATCAAAATTATTACTCGACCACTCACCCATAATCATAGCATCATCCGCGTATAATAAATGCGAAAGAGTAACACTATTATCTGAAATATTAATCCCTTTAAAACAACCAACCGCACACGCCTTTCGCATCATACCTGCCAAAGCTTCCATGACAATAATAAATAAGAATGGGGAAATCGGATCACCTTGACGAAGACCTTTTTCACAGGAGAACTCGAACGTAGGGGACCCGTTCACCAAAACAGACGATCTAGCCGACACCAGAACACCCTTAATCCATCTACACCACAACTCAGGAAAACCCATCTGTCTCATAATCGACAACAAAAACTCCCAGTTGACATTATCATAAGCCTTCGCAAAGTCAATTTTAAACATAAACACCTCCTTTTTCCGTTTTCTAGCCCACGAAATAACTTCATTAATAATAAGAGGACCATCAAGAATATTTCTCCCAGCTATAAACGCTGTCTGAGTTTCAGATATTAAACCATCAATAACCTTCCTTAGCCGATTAGCTAACACCTTAGAAATCACCTTACTCACCACACCAATAAGATTAATAGGGCGATAATCTCCCAAACCCACCGGATCGTTGACCTTAGGCACCAACGTGATAAATGAAGACCCCACACCTCTGCTAATAACACCTGTCTCAGCAAAATGTTTAAATATCTCCACAAAGTCACCTGAAAACAAATGCCAAAACTTTTTAATAAAACAAAAATTAAACCCATCCGGGCCTGGCGCCTTATCACTCCCACAATCCCAGACCGCCTGTTTAATTTCTGACTCAGAAAACGGGGCAATAATCTCAACAGCAAAGATCGAGTCCAACACTTTAATATCTTCAACAAAAATAACCGGCCGAATTTTAATTTCTTCAACGAACTTATCTTTGAAAAATCTCAACACCTCCCGCTTGACAATCTTTGGTTTCGTCACCCATTCATTATTAATCATCAAACCCGGGATCGTGTTAGACACCCGGCGCGAGTTTATCACACCATGAAAAAAAGACGAGTTAGCATCCCCCTCCTTCGCCCACCGAACCCTCGCTTTCTGTTTCAGATCCCGAACCCGGAACACTTCTAACTCCTTTAACTTTTTCGCCGACTCATCAAGAACCCATAACTCATCTTCATTTAAATCTCGCAGCTCTAACTCGGACTCCAGTTGCGCCATCTCAGCGCGAACCAAATTTTCCTCTTCTTTTTCCAGCAAGTTTTGTTTCACACTCCATTCTTTAATGCTATTTCTCAATAATCTGAATTTACGAAGCAAAATGAGATCCGGGGCAGCCGTCATTTGAACCGTACCGACGGCATTTTCTACCACCTCTTGAAACCCATCTCTACCAAGCCACGAATTATAGAACCTGAACGGTTTGGCCCCATAATTACGCGACTCAATCTTCAACAGGACCGGACAATGATCCGACTCAACCCGCTCTAACACCCGATACTCTGCCTCGTTCCAATAGTTCATAACCGGCCAAGAAACAAAAACCCGATCAAGGCGACTCAATTTATTTCCAGCAATATACGTGAACCTTCTACCCCGTAACAAGAATTCACACAACCCAATCTCTTCCAACATGTCATTAAACTCATGCGCCTCGCTATCATTAAACCTAGAATTCCTCCGTTCCGTACGATCCCGAACACAATTGAAATCCCCGGCAACAATCCACATGTCTTCTTCATTTGAAATAAGCCGTTTCAACTCATCCCAAACCGCCCTCTTATCCACAAGCTTTTGCGGACAATAAACGTTAACGAATGAAACTTTCTTACCATCATTCTTCAAATGACCCGAGACCCCAAGCACATATCTATGTTTAAAAACCGACTCCTTCACAAACAATTTTTTATCCCATATCGATAAGAGACCCCCAGAACGGCCCACCGCATTCACATAATCAAACTCGAAATCCCCTTTACCCCATAGCTTACCCACCTCAACACCCTCCATCGACTGAAACTGTGTCTCCTGAATCATCACGCACCCTACCTCATTACTAACTTTGAGATTCCTTACCCACGAGCATTTACCCGCGGAGCCCATCCCTCTAACATTCCAAGACAAACAATTCATGAGGAAACCGGTTGAAAACCTTCGTCACCAATCATCTTCCTAATCGGGTCTTCAAAGCCTGTCAAGTCCGAGGCCCCCAATACATGCCCCAACCCAACTGTGTGATTAACTTCTTTCTCCATTTCCACATCTAACTGTTGAGAGTCACTATCAAGTTGCGGCCGATCCCCTTTCAAACCTTCCATATCACAAGTCGGTGAATTACGTGCCATGTCTTCTAACCTTGTTTGCCCCTCTTGAACATTAAAAATGAAACGGTCTATATCATACGGATCATCACCGTCCCTAGCACGCTTTTTAGGTCTCTCAACACCCGTAGGCGAAGGCGACTTATCAAACTTAGATTTTTTCCGAAAAACAACCCCGCTTCTTCTTCTTATTACCCAAGAGATTACCCACCTCCGCCATTCCAAAATCCAAGCCATTCACCTCCTTCAAAACCCCTTCTACATTATCCTCGGAAACAGTATGTGACACGTCCCCATCACTAGTTGCATTCCCATGCACCCCATGCACTTCACCCCTACCCGATGAACAACCCACGTGCTCCGCAGCCTCATTCACCGGGGACAAAACGCTAACATTAGGACTCTTATCCATCCGCTGTACCTCCCCTTCCTCCTGTTCTTCCACCTCAATACACCCCGGTACCCACTCCCCATCCTCTTCCTCCACCAAAACAGTGCACGGCACATTCCTCCAAACTATCTTACATAACTGGTTAATACGATGCACCTTATTAACTAAGACACCAATATTAACGTGAGTATAATCCTCCGTAGATTCGTCTATCTTAACAGATTGAACCACTCTCCCAAACTTAGAGCCAATCAAATCAAAAACCTTTTCATCAAACAAACATAACGGAACGCCATAGATACTCAACCAAGCAATGCGATCTCCAGCACACTGCTGACCCTCCCAAGGAACCAACGACGTAAACCTATGGCTCCATGCATCTCTGGTAGACAGAAAGTCCATCATCTTTACCTTATCATCGAAAACCAAGACCACAGACAACCCTCCAATATAACGTAACCTCACCTTGTCCAACCGCACTTCTCCCAGCCAAGTCTTCAAAGACGATAAAGCTTCCAAATTCATAGTGACTCCGATCAACGCCCACCCCTTCCATAGCGCTTTACCCACAAACGTATCCTCAACCACAATGTCATCAACAACATCCACCTTATTAACACCAAGAACAGTGTCTCGGAAAGATCTCCCTACCACTTGAGGAGACGCATTCTCGCCCCCCACATCCCCTTGATTAACAGTACCCTCCGGAACCTTACCATCACCAGACTTCTCCTCCACCGGAACCCATCGTTTATCATCCTTCCGTACAACCCGCTCCCCATCAACAAACCTGGCCAGCACAATGAACAACTTAAAGGAACCGAGCCACACATCCTTCATACACTTCTCCAACTCCAACGGATCTTTGACGTTAGCGAACGAAGCAAAACCGAACCTTTTGCCAAGCTTATCGTACTTCCTAGCAATATAAATCCCATGTATTTTCCCAAACCCCTTGAGCACACCAAACAGATCTGATGACGCACAGCCATCAGGAAGGTTAGAGACAAAAAACTTAGTTACCGCAATTCCATTATCCTTCGATCCCGTATCCTTGTTACTGTTGCTTCGTTTCCTTGTTGGTGCATCATACCACGTGTCTTCCTTGTAGCGATCCCTGCCCGTCATCGTGTTTCAAATCCAATTCGCCGCTGCTGCCGCCTCCGGAATTCTCGGAGGAATTACCGGTTATCTTTAAATGATTAAGTAATTTTGTTGTTGATATCAAATATCTTTTTAAATTTTTTTTAAAAAAGTAGTATACCCAGATTGTCAACTTTTGTATTTTATGTTATCTAATGATATTATTTATGGACTAACATAATTTCTGAAAGTTTTTACATTCATAATAACTATGCCTAAGTTCTTAGTTCTGGTTAAAAAAAAAAAAAAAAAAAAAAAAAAAAAAAAAAAAAACCTATGAGATTTATACAAAACAACAATAAGCTTTTATTTGTTTGTAATTTTTTCAAAAATACTTTTAAACAAGCTTAAATTTGGTACTAAAAATAATTATTTAAATAATAAAACTAACCTTGTAAACATTTTCTTTATTATCCTTATTTTTTAACAGCAAAAGCCTTAGACATCTAGAATCACCATTCCACCCAAAGAACATAACGTGATGACCCGATCCACCCCGCCCAAAAAGAAACCCACAAATAGGGAAACCTCTTGGCTCAATCCAGAGCAAATTGGCAGGGCCGTTTCTGAAAATCTCTAAAAATTCATGTACCCTATCCGAATCGTTAAAAAATAGGTGTAACACCCCAACCGATGGCGGAAACATCGAGGTGTCACGTAGTGACGATTGTTCAATAGCACATGGACTAAATTGTAAATAATAATAGCAAGTAACTTCCATTATTCAAAACGAAATACAAAGAGTCTTAATAGAAATCTCAAACATAAATAGTAAATGTTCAACTTTTATTTAAGCACTAGGTCCAGCCTAAGCGTGAAAAGCATGCAAGATCAAACTTCACCTGAAACATGTACAAAATAATTTGTCAACACATATAATGCATTGGTGAGTATATCCATTTTCGTTCAAACAGTAATTTGCAATTTATGTGCCTTGATGTTTGTAATATGTAAAAGGGTCAAAATCAAGCCTCACATCGTTCAATAATCGTTCACACATCGTTCAAGAAAACCATAACAAAATTCGTAGTACTACTCATTGTTAGGTGCGGCCCAAAGGTTAATGACTTTGACAAATCGTTCATACAATTCACACCAAACATATCAAGAGCACATTGCTTTGTAAATAACATACGTAAGTTTAATAATAATGGTACATGAATCACCCCAAAAGAGTAAAACAATATAAAAGGGGAAAGATATACTCACAGTTTCGCTAAATATAAACTCCACGAAAGTTCGTCGTAAAGGATTTAGAATTCCGAAGAACTCAACCTATACATGATAGAATACTAATGAGGAAATAACTTAAAAGTCTAAGGCAACCAAAATCTAAGGCATTAGGGTTTACTAGACTTGGAAGATGAAGTTTTTGATAATAATTTGAACAATAGTTTTGAACTAAATATATAACGATTAATTAAATAAGCGACTAAAACACTTATGTATTCCACACTTAGAAACATTTTCTATTTTATAGAAAAATATCCACGAAAAAGATTTTATGATTTATATTTGATTATACAATTTATTATATTTAATTTAAATATAAATAGAATAAATAATATGAGATATGATCCAAAAATGATATTTTTATGAAAACTAATTATTTTATGAGGTGAAATACTGAAAAAAATATTTCCGTAATTTCTTTCAATTTATTTGCATTTAAAACTTATTTAATGAGTTTAAATATTGTTTTAATGATTTAAAAATAGTAAAAATACCAAAAATAATCATTTTCTGAGAAATTACATTTTATTTCAGTTTATTATATATAAAAATAAATCTCCAGAAAATTTGAGGTTAAAATCACTTAAAATGAATTTTTAATCATTTAATTATGATTAAAACAAATTAAATCAAGAAAAATAGGAAAATAATATATTTTTCATAAAATAAAAATATGTTAATTTTCTTTAAGGTGTCAAGATGTTTCTCCTAAATTTTCATAATTTTTGAAGTAAAAATGAATTTTCTAATAATATTATAAGATTTTAACTAATATATATATATAATATAAACAAATAAATATAAGAAGAAAAGGAAACAAAAGAAAAGAAAGAAAAAAAACGCTGCCCATGGGACTCGAACCCGAGCAGATGGGGTACCCACACACATACACAACCACTAAACCAAACCACATCTTGTTAAAAGCTTCAACAAAAAAAATACTTAAACAATTCCTATACTTCATCTTCTTCCCCAAACCATAAACCCTAACCCTAGATTTTTAGGAACCTTCAATTCGTAAAGATTAGAACCCGATTCAAGAGGGCTTTTAAAGAGCATGATTAAAGGAGTAAAATGGCACCAAAAACAAGAGCTTACAATACGTATTTTGGCCGGAAAATGAGCTTCAAAGTCGCGACAAAGAGACACGAATTGGAGCCCTTCTAGACGTTTTTACTTGGTGTTTTTTAGTGGGTTTTGAAGAGCAAGAGTGCAGAAAACTAAAGCTACGATCGGTATTTATAATGGTCTTGTAAAAGTGGCGTTTTGTAAAGCTTAAATATTCCGGCGGTTACAACATTAAACCCGGTTATAAAATGCTTAAAAACGCATGTTTTTGACTTAATTATGAAAGGATTTAGATGAAGAAACGTAAACCCCCTAAAAATTTTGAGTTAAAACGCCTCTAAACGCTAAATTAAACCTCGCCGGAGAGGAATCCAGTCGCCGGAATCGCGCTGCTACAGTACCTTTGTTTTTTTTTTTTTCTTTGAAACATGATAATTTTGATCCCTCTAGTTAGTTTGGTTAGTTTAGTCCCTTAACTTCTTATAAAACTTAACCAAAATTAAATATTTCTAACCAAAAACTTTTTAACACTTTAAAAATATTTTTTTTTCTTTCATAAATTTTACCAACATTTTAAGTTTTTATATATTTTTTTTATCGTAAAACTTGACGTTTTCCGACGTAAAACTTGACGTTTTCCGACGTAAAACTTGACGTTTTCCGACGTAAAACGTGTATAAATAAGAGCTAGCGAAATAATACAACATAAGTTTTATTTGAAATTCCAAAAGATCGTAACACGAGGACTGAAATGAAATTTCGATAAAGTTAGAAAACACGCAAATGTTACAATAGGTCCCTTAGGCCCAAGTTTAAGTGTTAAATGAGTTATATAAAAAATATATACATATATATAGGATTTTTTTTAAAAAAAAAATTAGGCCCTCAAAATTTATGTACCCTGTCCGGTTGGCTTCCTCGGACCACCCCAAAGACGGCCCTACAAATTGGTTCGGACGACAATCAAACCCACAACTTCTCGTGAATAATTTCGTATTTTTTAACAAATAAAATTACACCAAATCCGTTTCCGGTAGGACACGAACCCCTGACCTCAAGGCAAGTAACACCACACGGTCCACACTAATACTAACTTCAGTGGCTTTGCCAATTTGTTCTAACTCCAACCCAAATAATTTCGTAATCGGTTTGTTATAGTTGGTGTGAGAAGCTAATGAATGATGACATATCGGATATCCACCATGGACGTTGTCGACGTGTGATGCTGTTTGTGGAGAGCCATTCATTGAACCATTCAATCAACATTGTTCACAGATCGGGCGATCAAGGAAAAACAATTATTTGTGTTGTATTATTTGATTATGTTTAGAACCACTAAAACAAAAACAAAAATAATACTACGAAAAAGGAACCTTCTAAACAAAACTTTGAAATGATAAAATTAATTATGAACGATTCGCCTTTGCGTTTCTCATGTTCTTAAACAATGTGATAAATCCATGCTATCATGCCCTAATGTGATTATTATGCCTTGCAATTAGATTATGCGATTATTACCTGATTTGATAATATGTTGTTATTATTATTATTAATTCTTTGCGATTTTTTTTGAACAGCCAATTGGAATCACTCACGGACCACTGGAGTATCATCGTGCCACCAGTGATACCACGCGATCATATTCCACCACCAAGTCAGCAATTCAGGAGGAAACTCATAATTATGAGAAAACCCCCTTTTTGTGAGATTCGAACCCAGGACCTTATAGTCCCTAAGGGGCTGTTTGGTAGCCTCTTAATCAGCCTCTTAATCATTCAGGTCTGAATCATTCAGCATTCAGACTGTTTGTTTCAGCATCTTAATGGAATGATTAAGTGCTGAATCATTAAGCTAATAAGAGATGCTGAATGATTCAACTCTTAACCATTCAGAGCCTCTTAACCATTCAGACCATCTTAATGATTCAGCACTTAATCAACCAAACAGCCCCTAAGTCTTATCCCGCCACCAAGATGCCGCTAGGCTATAATGCCTTTGGCAATTCTTTGCGATTAAACATACGATTCTCTATCACCTAGTTATACTTTGCCACTCGTATCACTTGTGAACCCATATCACTTGCGACGGTGTTCTAGCTTCATCTTGTGATTTTTTTACGCTTCCCAAGAAATTCAGTAACCTCTTTTCTTTCCTTTCACCGTCTTGTACCAGATAGTGGTCCCATGATTGATCTTGCAAGCCCAACTTGAGGCACTTGCGACGATGTTCTAGCGTGAATTAATCATCCCGCAAGCCCATCTAGCGGATGCCACATCCACCCGAAGTACATCACCACATTTGTCCATGTGATAAGACTACACGATGTGGGGGCATAGAAGGGGGATGTGTAGCCCCTTCACGCCACCAACACAACCCCGTATATGGCGTGGAAGCTAGCGTGGGGAAGGTGGGGTGGAGTTTTCCATCGGTGTGGGGCAAAAGGGGGGACGGATGATTGTGGTTGGTGTTGGATTATTGATTATTATGATTGGTTGTTTGATTAAAAAAAACCGCTACGCTACTCTCCCACGCCATCACCACCCTGTGGTTTTGAGAGTAGGAGGAAAATTGACGTGACTGCCACATATCACTCCATGCCTCCCTTCACCTCATGACCACAATGTGTAGTCTAATTTCCTCTCAACCTTGAAACTTTCCATGCAAATAAAGCTATTGGGTATGGAGACGGAGGGACGACCCTCCACGTAAGAAGGAACACACCCTAATGGGGCAGTGTGCTCCATCCAAAACTACCCAAAGAGCCTTCCTATTGGTCCATGTATTTAAAAAACAATTAGACCGTCCCATCCCCCATGTTCTCTTCGAGACATTTGAGACGGAGGACTACCCAAGGGGGCAGTGTGCTCCGTCCAAGCAGTGGCGCAACTTTTTGATGGCTCGACTCGGCCCCTCCGTTTTTTGGCACAATGGTGGAATTTTACGATTTTCGTAGGTAAATTAAGTCCGGGTGTGAGTCCGGTCCCCACTGATTTAATCTTCCGGACACTACCGATTGAAAAAAATTGAGTCCAGCCTCCACCGATTCGAGAAACAAGCTTCGCCACTGCGTCCAAGTCAACCCAAAACAGCCCGGGGACGAGCCCTGTCACACCCTCAAAATCCACTTGCGGAGTTTTACCGCGAGGCGCATGACAAACCAGGATCCAAACCAACGATCACAATAAACAAGTCTAAATGAATATAAATGCAATTTCAAAACATAGTTTAAAATCCCGTTTACAGCGGAAGCTTATTCAAAAACAGTATCTCAACAATGAAATAATAGTTCAACGTTCAAAAGACCATGCAACCCTAGTTAGACGCCGTGCAGACGCGTGCGCTCTAGTCCAGTCGTGCTACCTTAGCGACCTGAGAAAACATGTAAAAGTTTACGTCAGCACAAAAATGCTGGTGAGTTTACAGGTTTTGTATCCAAGTACCAAGTCCACCTGTCCATACTATAATAAATCGAAAACCAGTATACGCTAGCTAGGCGTACGTTTTGTTACTACCACGATTGGAAAACCATTACTAACTCGAATACCAGATGTTGTGCCCGAAAAGTACCAAATGTTCCTGTTGTTCCTGTTTGAGACAATATGCACCCGCCGACCCTCCAAGTCGACGAGCGGGGTTGGTCACTCCCAATAGCGCTATTCACATTTCCCCGTTGTGCAAACCCGCACATTCATGGTTCCCCCCGGGACTTCCAAAGATCATGTAGTACACAATAGAAACCCATAGTATGACAGTAGTTACCAAATAATCGTTTTAACACATGTTTTCTCCCCCGAAAATATGAAACCAGTTTAAAAGAGGGGCCGTAAACTCACCTTAAGTTGCGTTACTCCTTAACCCGAGTAAACTCAGCTGCTATGCTAGTCCCGTAAAGCGGCGACCTAACATATGACAGTTACAAGTACTTAGACTAATAACCCGTAGGTTAATTAGTCCCTAGATGTCCAGACCATAACCAAGTTCGTTTAAAAACACCGTGACTGTTTAACTGACCCGAAGTACAAGACTCGACATCCCATTGGTGACCCGAGACTCCCCGTGTTATGTTTAAGCTCCAAAACATACAATAACGCAATTACACTTAACATACGTTAACGCACAACAAGTTATAGCACATAGTTCACGTATCACCGAATTACATCCAAATATATGTTACCAAGTTATTAGACATGTTACGGGGTTCCTAGCATGTTACTACATGTTAAATCGGGTCTCGGAATGCTAATTTACACTTACAGCAGCAGTACACGTGATTAGGAAAAGTCAACTAGCATTTAGGTTGGTCAACTAGCAATTAGAAACCCTACTCGCCTCTATTATAGGCGATTAGGAGCTACTCACATGAACTTACTAGCAATTAGGGCTAATCACATGAACTGTCACACGAGTAGGCCTCTACTCGCCTGAGTTATAGGCGATTAGCACCCTACTCGCCTATAACATAGGCGATTAGGAATGCTACTCGCCTGTAACCTTGCTGTTCCGGTTTTTCGCGCGTTTAACGCTCCAAATCAGATCCAGAACGTGTGTAACCACCCAATATCATCCCAAACACTATCCTAAACATGTTTAACCCAAAATCCTTCGTTTAACCTCGTATAATCAGTCCTGCATGCAACCAAGTAATCCAAACACCATTCACATAGCATGCAACATCATACTAACACGCGTAATCATAACCCTAATATCCAATTACTGAGATTTCTATCATCATACTATCAATATCAATACTGATCTAACATAATAACATATCAAATCATCATCATGAATCATAAAAATCCTAGCTTTCTAATCATACACACCCATAATGCATGCATATTAGTTATAATCTGATTAACAACCCTTATTGACGATTTTCAGAAAGCTTTTTCGTTTAAAAACAGGTCTGGACCATTAGGGATTGATTAAAAACGTTTATAAAGAGTTATGGATGAAAATCAAACCTTAGGATTATGAAAGTATGATGATTCAAGCTTGAAACCTTGTGTTTTGATCAAAAATCGCCTTCCAGAGGTTGTTTATGTGTTGGGGCGGGTTATGGGACGACTAGGGTTTGTATAATGAAGTTTAGGAGGTTAAGTATGGTATTTATAGTCGTTTTTAGTCGTCCAGCCCGTTACTAGCGAGTATGCAGCAGTTTCATGCGATTAGGGCTGCTAATCGCATGAATGTTCATGTGATTGGGCCTAATCGCCCCTACATACACACGATTAGGGCCCTACTCGCCCTTAAAGTTCCCTACTCGCCTCCCCTATAGGTGATTAGGCTTCCTAATCGCCTATAGGGGTTGGTTTTGTGCGTTTTGCGCGTTAAACCCCGTTTTAACATATGTTAATACATTTTCACGTACCGACAAGTCACATAATGATTGTAAACACATAACACAAGTAAATACACATATTTACACTCGTTCACCAATTCCCGGGACTCGAGACTCGTACGTTCCGTATGCCCTGACGATCCTACAAATCGTCACCGTTTGTACACTTGGTTAAGGACTGACATCTAACGAACCTCTAGACCAACATCCAATGATCTTCTAGACTAACCAATAGTTCCCGAACCATAACCCGACTTAACTAACCCAGTTAAGTACAACATACGCGTGACTCGCTAAGGTAGACTTTCATCTAGACAACGTTGTTAACCAGAATTTGCCGGGTGTCACATCATCCCCACGTTAAAAGAATTTTCGTCCCGAAAATTGCACAAGTATCAAAAGAACAAAAGAAATAACGAAAGAAACAAGCAAAAGATAGAAACCAAAAGAGAGATTTACCCGAGTTGTCACATCATCCCCACGTTAAAAGGAATCTCGCCCCAAGATTCATTCAGCTGCCGAAGAGACATGTCTCGAATCGAACGCTTCCTTAGGAAAAAGATGAGGATACTTAGACTTCATCTGATCCTCCCGTTCCCACGTATACTCCGGTCCCCGGTTCGAGTTCCACCGAACCTTAACGATACGAATCTTGCTGTGACGTAGGCTACGAATCTTGTAATCAAGGATCTCCACAGGTTCTTCCACAATCCGAAGACGATCATCAACCTTGATCTCTTCTAGTGGAACGATGAGAGACTCGTCAGCCAGACACTTCTTCAAGTTTGACACGTGAAAGACGTTATGTACGTTACCGAGCTCCGTCGGTAGATCAAGTCGATATGCCACCGGCCCAATCCGTTCCAGGATCGTAAATGGGCCGACATACCGCGGATTGAGTTTGCCACGCTTCCCAAAGCGTATGACGCCCTTCCACGGTGAGACTTTTAGAAGTACCTTGTCATTGACTTGGAATTCCAGTGGTTTGCGACGCTGATCAGCATAACTCTTTTGCCGGTCCCGTGCCGCCGCCAACCGATTTCGAATCTGTACGATCTTTTCCGAAGTTTCGTACACTAGTTCAGGCCCAGTGAGTTGACTCTCACCCACTTCGGCCCAACAAAGAGGAGAACGGCATTTCCGTCCGTACAGTGCTTCGAACGGAGCAGCCTTGATGCTCGTGTGATAACTGTTATTATACGAGAATTCTACTAACGGCAGATGAGCTTCCCAACCCTTTCCAAAATCGATCACACATGCCCGCAGCATGTCTTCTAAAGTTTGAATCGTGCGCTCACTCTGACCGTCAGTCTGTGGATGATAAGCCGTACTCATGTCTAGTTGGGTACCCAAAGCCTTGTGCAAAGACTTCCAGAAGTGAGAAGTAAAATGGGAGTCACGATCCGAGATAATAGAAACTGGTACCCCGTGCTTAGAAACAACTTCTTTCAAGTAAAGACGAGCCAAACGATCCATGGTGTCGGTCTCCTTAATGGCAAGGAAATGAGCTGATTTCGTCAACCGATCGACAATCACCCATATCTTGTCATTCCCGCTTGGTGATTTAGGAAGTTGTGTGACAAAATCCATAGTAATCCGTTCCCATTTCCATTCCGGAATTTCAGGTTGTTGCAAGAGACCCGACGGTTTCTGGTATTCCACCTTGACCTTAGCACAGGTCAAGCATTTGCTCACGTATGAGGCTATGTCCGACCTCATGTTTGGCCACCAGTAAAGCACCTTCAGATCTTGGTACATCTTATCCGACCCAGGATGAATAGAATACCGGGACTTATGAGCCTCATCAAGGACAAGCTCCCGTAGTCCCCCGAATAAAGGAACCCATATACATTCTGCGAAATAGTGCAGGCCATCAGGCCTTCGCTCTAGGTGCTTGTCGGCACCGTGCATAGTTTCAGCTTTAAGGTTTTCCTCCTTCAAAGCTTCTAACTGGGCAGAACGGAGTTGATCAGGTAAGGATGAATGAATGGTGAGCTGCAATGCCCGAACGCGACGAGGTTTAGTAGATTCCTTCCTGCTCAAGGCGTCTGCTACAACATTCGCCTTGCCAGGATGATACTTAATAGCACAATCATAGTCGTTCAGAAGTTCAATCCAACGACGCTGCCGTATGTTCAAATGTTGTTGGTCGAAAATATGTTGGAGACTCTTGTGATCGGTGTAGATGGTGCATTTGGTACCGTACAAGTAATGTCTCCAAATTTTTAATGCGAAAACCACTGCACCCAACTCTAAATACGCAATCACTTTCTCGCGTTGCATCAACACGCAACCGAGACCATGAATAGAAGCATCACAGTAAACAACAAAATCATCAGGGCCCTCAGGTAAAGACAAAATAGGAGCAGAACACAGTTTAGACTTCAGTTCTTCAAATGCTGACTCTTGTGGCTCACCCCAGTCGAACTTCCTATCCTTCTGAGTGAGAGTGGTGAGGGGTTGAGCAATCTTCGAGAACCCCTGAATGAAACGACGATAGTAGCCCGCAAGGCCTAGGAATTGCCGCACCTCAGTTGGCGTCTTTGGTACTCCCCAGTCCTTGATCGCTTCGATTTTAGCTGGATCGACATGAATCCCTAGTTCATTAACCACATGTCCTAGGAATTGAACTTCGCGTAACCAAAAGTCACACTTTGAGAACTTGGCGTAAAGTTGTTCCCGTCGCAAGAGTTCCAAAACTAACCGCAGATGTTCCCCGTGTTCGGTCTCGTTCTTGGAGTAGATCAGAATGTCATCAATAAATACAATGACGAATTTGTCCAGATATGGTTTACAGACGCGGTTCATCAAGTCCATGAAAACCGCCGGTGCGTTCGTGAGACCGAAAGGCATGACCAAGAATTCGAAATGGCCATAACGTGTTCGAAAGGCAGTCTTGGCAACGTCAGCCTCCCTGACGCGCAGCTGGTGATAACCGGACTTCAAGTCGATCTTGGAATAATAACTAGAACCCTGAAGCTGGTCGAATAGATCATCAATACGTGGAAGAGGGTAACGATTCTTGACGGTCAATTTGTTCAGTTCTCTGTAGTCTACACACAATCGGAAACTTCCATCCTTCTTCTTAACAAATAAAATCGGGGCTCCCCAAGGGGAAGAACTTGGCCGGATGAAACCCTTGTCCAAGAGTTCCTGTAACTGACTAGACAACTCCTGCATCTCGGGAGGTGCAAGACGGTAGGGGGCCCGAGCAATAGGAGCAGCCCCTGGTACGAGATCAATACCGAACTCGACTTGACGATGAGGAGGAAGACCAGATAAATCATCGGGAAAAACATCAGGAAACTCGCGTACCACCGGGATGTCGTCAATCTTCTTCTCATCACTAGAGGAAACAGATAAAAGCGCCAAAACGGCTGGATAACCCTTTCGAAGACACTTAAGGGCTTTCATGCTAGAGATGATGTTTAGTGGAACACCACCCTTGATACCGTACACAGAAAGGAATTCTCCATCAGGGAGAGGAATCCGAATAACCTTATCGTAACAGACAATCTCCGCGCGATACAAAGATAACCAATCCATTCCTACCACAACGTCAAAACTACCCAAAGGTACCGGCATAAGGTCGATGGGGAACGATAAACCCGACAACTCTAATTGACACTCCCGAAGGACACTAGTAGCTTCAATCGTTTTACCGTCGGCCAACTCAATAATATACTTGGTCTCTAATGGTACGGGTACTACATCTAGCAGTCGACTAACATCCATGGATACAAAACTCTTGTCGGCACCAGAATCAAATAACACACTAACAGAACGATTATTGAGAAGAAACGTACCGGTGACTGTGTCAGGGTCCTGTCTAGCCTCAGCGGCTCCAATGACGAAGGCACGTGCATTTCTGCCGCCGCCCCCGTTGTTCCCATTACTGTTGTTTCCACCCTGCTTCAGTTTTGGGCAATCCTTCTTGTAATGCCCAGTGTCGCCACAGTTGTAGCACCCTTGTCTTCCTGTAGTCCCTTGAGTAGTCGGAGCTGAGCTGTTAGTTGGAGCCTGAGTCGATGGAAGTGTAACCCGACAATCTTTAGCATAATGCCCAATTCGCTGGCAGCGGTGACAACGGTTACTGTCGCAGTTCCCTTGATGATGGCGTCCACACTTGTTGCATTTGGGCAGTTTTCCCGCATAACCACCCTGCTTGTTACCCGAAGAAGAAGAACCCCCATTGTCGAACTTCTTATTCTGTTGTGCTGACCCAGTTCCTTTCCCGTCATTTTCCCACTTGCGCTTGTTGTTCTCTGGGGCCTTAACAGTCGAACCCTTCGCAGGCAAAATACCCTCATTTACTTTTAAGTTGGTCATCCTATGGGCCGATCGAACTACCTCTGCATACGTAGGATGATTTCCCGCAGCCACTAACCCTGCAATTTCCGGTACTAACCCTGAGACATAGTGTTCAATCCTACGGTATTCTGGCACGTGCAGATCGGGACACAGCACTGCCAACTCATTCCGCCTCACAGTATACTTCTCAATTTCCGACCCAGTCATCTTGAGGTTCCACACCTCATGCTCCAGCTTCTGTACCTCTTCCCTCGGACAATACTCACGCTTCAGCAACTGCACAAAATTCTCCCATGGCATAGCATATGCCTCCCCAATACCCATATTCTGGGTGATGCCATTCCACCAAGTCAATGCCACGTCCTGGAATAACGCAGCTGCATACTTTACCCGATCTTCTGGGAGACAGTTACACATCAGAAATACTGACTCCACTTTCTCCAACCACCTAAGCAAGCTCACCGCACCCTCAGTGCCAGAGAATTCTTGGGGCTTACAGTCCCGGAACATCTTGTAGGTGCACATGGGTGGGGGTGGGTCAACAGGACCACCTGAAATGAAACGTATGAGAAACCACAAGTAACGTAAACAAGGTTCACCAATGAGGCAAAGAAAATGGATAAATCAACTTACCACCACCGTTGTGCCCTAACTGAAAGGCAGCTTGGAGCAAGTTGTTCAGATCAGCCTGCGATAGGTTAATACCTCCACCACGACCACCAGCACCACCGCGACCACCACCACGTCCACCATTGCGACCACCTCCACGTCCTCCACGCACTCCAGACATGATTCTGGCAGAAAGAACGAGAAAATTTAGTTTCGCAGTTAAAGATAACCACTAATGTTCACAAGATCAAAGCTAGATCCAATCCAGGACTATCCCCTCAAACCCAGAGCTCACTAGGACTTCCATGCATTTCGGTTTATGATTTTGTGTGCACCCAAAATGATAAACCGCTCTACATGGTCCTCCCAGTGTTCTCCTAGTTCAAAGTTCAAATCACCGAACATAGACTCTTAGCTACACACCGTAATACTACGGTAGTTCATGACAAGTGTTTCTATTGGAGTGCGAAAGGGGAGATGTCCGAGCCTTGGACAAATCTCAAGAGCATGCGAGTTACTCCAACAGACTACACTGCCTAGAAAACAAGTAACCCAACCTATGATAGAACGGATGATGTAACGTAGAAAGACCAATGATTTAGAGACACCCCGACAAGACCATACGTAAACCACTATAACGTTTAGTACCATGTGAACGTCTAGTGTGTGCGACTCGGCTATAGACTAGACTCTACATGCAGTCCTAGTTCACTATAACCATTGGCTCTGATACCAATCTGTCACACCCTCAAAATCCACTTGCGGAGTTTTACCGCGAGGCGCATGACAAACCAGGATCCAAACCAACGATCACAATAAACAAGTCTAAATGAATATAAATGCAATTTCAAAACATAGTTTAAAATCCCGTTTACAGCGGAAGCTTATTCAAAAACAGTATCTCAACAATGAAATAATAGTTCAACGTTCAAAAGACCATGCAACCCTAGTTAGACGCCGTGCAGACGCGTGCGCTCTAGTCCAGTCGTGCTACCTTAGCGACCTGAGAAAACATGTAAAAGTTTACGTCAGCATAAAAATGCTGGTGAGTTTACAGGTTTTGTATCCAAGTACCAAGTCCACCTGTCCATACTATAATAAATCGAAAACCAGTATACGCTAGCTAGGCGTACGTTTTGTTACTACCACGATTGGAAAACCATTACTAACTCGAATACCAGATGTTGTGCCCGAAAAGTACCAAATGTTCCTGTTGTTCCTGTTTGAGACAATATGCACCCGCCGACCCTCCAAGTCGACGAGCGGGGTTGGTCACTCCCAATAGCGCTATTCACATTTCCCCGTTGTGCAAACCCGCACATTCATGGTTCCCCCCGGGACTTCCAAAGATCGTGTAGTACACAATAGAAACCCATAGTATGACAGTAGTTACCAAATAATCGTTTTAACACATGTTTTCTCCCCCGAAAATATGAAACCAGTTTAAAAGAGGGGCCGTAAACTCACCTTAAGTTGCGTTACTCCTTAACCCGAGTAAACTCAGCTGCTATGCTAGTCCCGTAAAGCGGCGACCTAACATATGACAGTTACAAGTACTTAGACTAATAACCTGTAGGTTAATTAGTCCCTAGATGTCCAGACCATAACCAAGTTCGTTTAAAAACACCGTGACTGTTTAACTGACCCGAAGTACAAGACTCGACATCCCATTGGTGACCCGAGACTCCCCGTGTTATGTTTACGCTCCAAAACATACAATAACGCAATTACACTTAACATACGTTAACGCACAACAAGTTATAGCACATAGTTCACGTATCACCGAATTACATCCAAATATATGTTACCAAGTTATTAGACATGTTACGGGGTTCCTAGCATGTTACTACATGTTAAATCGGGTCTCGGAATGCTAATTTACACTTACAGCAGCAGTACACGTGATTAGGAAAAGTCAACTAGCATTTAGGTTGGTCAACTAGCAATTAGAAACCCTACTCGCCTCTATTATAGGCGATTAGGAGCTACTCACATGAACTTACTAGCAATTAGGGCTAATCACATGAACTTACTAGCAATTAGGGCTAATCACATGAACTTACTAGCAATTAGGGCTAATCACATGAACTGTCACACGAGTAGGCCTCTACTCGCCTGAGTTATAGGCGATTAGCACCCTACTCGCCTATAACATAGGCGATTAGGAATGCTACTCGCCTGTAACCTTGCTGTTCCGGTTTTTCGCGCGTTTAACGCTCCAAATCAGATCCAGAACGTGTGTAACCACCCAATATCATCCCAAACACTATCCTAAACATGTTTAACCCAAAATCCTTCGTTTAACCTCGTATAATCAGTCCTGCATGCAACCAAGTAATCCAAACACCATTCACATAGCATGCAACATCATACTAACACGCGTAATCATAACCCTAATATCCAATTACTGAGATTTCTATCATCATACTATCAATATCAATACTGATCTAACATAATAACATATCAAATCATCATCATGAATCATAAAAATCCTAGCTTTCTAATCATACACACCCATAATGCATGCATATTAGTTATAATCCGATTAACAACCCTTATTGACGATTTTCAGAAAGCTTTTTCGTTTAAAAACAGGTCTGGACCATTAGGGATTGATTAAAAACGTTTATAAAGAGTTATGGATGAAAATCAAACCTTAGGATTATGAAAGTATGATGATTCAAGCTTGAAACCTTGTGTTTTGATCAAAAATCGCCTTCCAGAGGTTGTTTATGTGTTGGGGCGGGTTATGGGACGACTAGGGTTTGTATAATGAAGTTTAGGAGGTTAAGTATGGTATTTATAGTCGTTTTTAGTCGTCCAGCCCGTTACTAGCGAGTATGCAGCAGTTTCATGCGATTAGGGCTGCTAATCGCATGAATGTTCATGTGATTGGGCCTAATCGCCCCTACATACACACGATTAGGGCCCTACTCGCCCTTAAAGTTCCCTACTCGCCTCCCCTATAGGTGATTAGGCTTCCTAATCGCCTATAGGGGTTGGTTTTGTGCGTTTTGCGCGTTAAACCCCGTTTTAACATATGTTAATACATTTTCACGTACCGACAAGTCACATAATGATTGTAAACACATAACACAAGTAAATACACATATTTACACTCGTTCACCAATTCCCGGGACTCGAGACTCGTACGTTCCGTATGCCCTGACGATCCTACAAATCGTCACCGTTTGTACACTTGGTTAAGGACTGACATCTAACGAACCTCTAGACCAACATCCAATGATCTTCTAGACTAACCAATAGTTCCCGAACCATAACCCGACTTAACTAACCCAGTTAAGTACAACATACGCGTGACTCGCTAAGGTAGACTTTCATCTAGACAACGTTGTTAACCAGAATTTGCCGGGTGTCACAAGCCCCAAACCCCATAGTCTAAGCAATAGCTTGACTTTTTCAAGAGCCTTGGGATGATATATTCAAAACGATCGCATCACTATAAACTACTTTCGCATCTAGTTGACATTTGACGACAAGAAATTAATGATTTCAAGAAAATTGAAACATGTCATTGAATTGCTTAATTATGTGGAAAACGAAACAGAGTTTAGAAAGCATGAAAAGTTTTGTCAATAATTATATGGGACTATAATCATTTATGCGAAATGAAATTTGTCATAATGCCATGCACTTAATTAGCGATTACATTGTCTTATTGATAGCTTCTGAATAATATTATCAAGAAATTAATGTCATAATGCCATGCACATACAGGGGAAAAGTTGCACCAATCTCTTCGTGCCACGTCATTTCAATACCAAACTAGCCTAAACAGCAGAAACGCCTAGCCTAAACTAGCCTAACCAATGACACCACCATTTTACCATACCCATCAATCACATACTCTCCATGAGATGGACCCCACCCACCTCTTCGGCGAGATGTTGCTGATCTCCCCCATGTGGCATCGAAGCCGACCGACCCGGGGTGGCGTAGCCGAATCAACTACTTTGCCCATAACCCAAGCCGATACCCCGTCCTCCCTTAGCGTTTACATTGTCATATTGGTAGCTTCTGAATAATATTATCATGAAACTAATTGGAGTCTGCCATTTAGTTATGAAAAAATTTAATCTGAACATCTGAAATTAATTATACAACAACAACAACCATACCCAGTAGATCCCACAAATGATATAGCTATTCGTAGGGTCTGGGAAGGGTGAGATGTAGGCAAACCTTACCTCTACCCGAAAGGGCAGAGAGACTGCTTTCCAGAGAGACCCTCGGCTCAAAACAAACAATAAGAAACAAACTAGACTAGCAATACAACGGCATAGTAACATAACAGGTGGTGGCAGGAAAGCATAGTAAAATGTAGATATGCATCGTGAGACATAGTAATATATACACAAGTGTAGCATCATAAACATTTATCTAGCTGTTAAAGGGTTTTCCTAAGCAAAGTCCCCCTAGAGTGTAGTAAACTACACTTAACACAAAGCAAGGACCCAATTTTGTCCTCCTTAAAAGTCTCTAACCTTAATCCTACGTCTCCACGAACTTCTATCATGGACCATGTCCTCAGAAATGTGTAGATCTAGCATATCCTGCCTAATTCACTCATCCCAGGTCAAATTAGGTCTTCCCCTACCTCTCTTCCCCTCCACACTGAGGGTCTCCACTGCTCTAACTGGCTCCGACGTCAACCTCCTCTTCACGTGACCAAACCATCTCAATCTCCCATCCTTCATTTTACCCGATATACTAACCACCCCTAGTCTTTCCCTAAAAACCTCATTTCTTATCCGATTTAACCTTGTGTGCCCACACATCCACCTCAGCATCCTCATCTCTGCCACCTCCATCTTTCGTGCTTGCGTCTTCTTGATAGCCCAGCAATCCGAACCATATAACATCGCAGGTCTAACTGCAACCCTATAGAATTTACCTTTTAATTTTGCTAGAAACCTCCTATCGCACAAAACCCCAGTGGCTGCTCTCCATCTATTCCAGCCAACCTGGATGCGATGGGATACATCACTATCTATCTCCCCATCCTGCTGTACAAATGATCCTAAATATTTGAACCTAGTCACTTGCGGAACCACTTGGCCGTCAATGATGATCTGAGTGTCCTAATATATATATAATTTGCACGAGGTATAATCATCTTAGAAAAGTTACTTAATTTTAATGGTCGAATTATCTTTATAAATTATGCAACATGGTGATATGTTTTTACTTCTTTTGTTTTTTATATTTAAATAGAAGTTTGTTACCTATCTACCTTCTATCCTTATGTAATTTGTCCTTTTGATGAAATGGAATTTTACAAAAAAATATATATAGAAGTCAATCATGCAACAAGCCGCGTTGCTAATTGGTGTCTCTTTTTTCCAATTAGCTCGTCAAATATGTTTTATATATTCAAATAGAAGTCAAACATGCAACAAGCTGCGCCGTTAATTAGTGTTTCTTTTTCCATTTAGCTCGTCAAATATGATTGTAAATTGTACATTTGGGGTTTTATTATTTCCTTTAAAGAGATTATAGCCAGATTATTTTTTTAATAACTAATTTCATGTCACTAGTTTTTTTTTTTCTCTATCTTAGGCTCTTAGCTTTCAAAATCAAAGAAAAGAAGCCGGCGCGTCATCAATTAGTAACATGCAAAAACTATCAAGTTTTACAACATTTGGAACACATTGTAAAAGTTAACTAATATTTTTGTTGCTTCAAAAGTTTTGAGTGAATCTAACATAAGACTTGAGAAACTTGATTATCATCTTAGGGCACAAGGGGCACTACTAGAATGTATTTTTTTTCTTTATTGATTTTAACCAATCCTGCTCTGTCACATCACTGATTTACTTCACTGATTCACTTTTTTTGTAGGCAGCACTTAACTGATTCACTTCACTGAAATATTTATTTTTTAGTTTTTTAAGAAACATTAATTAACATATTATAATAAACTTACAATATAAAAAGCAAACAAAAATAGAAATACAAATACACATAAATTAAAAATAAACTAAATAAAAGAAAAACTATTCGGAGTCCTCAACGTCGAGATGCGGTAGATCAAGTCCGTCTAGATGTTCCACGAGATCATTTCAAAGTCGGAAATGCGTATCGGACTCTGTCAACTCCGCAAGTGCTTCCTCGTCGAAGAACGGTTGGATTGGGGGGATCGTGTATGTGGACCGGTGATATTGCACGCCCCTCGTCTTTAATTATCAAGTTGTGCAATATCATGCACGTATAGACGATGACGCTACACCTAGTAACGGTTTTGGGCCTCAAGGGTCGTGCGGTAATTCCCCATTTTCCCTTTAATACTCCGAACGCTCGCTCAACATCCTTCCTTGCCGACTCTTGCGCCTTAACGAATTTCTTTTCCTTAGGGTCGGTGGGATATCGAAACGCTTTCACAAACGTTGACCGGGTTGGGTAAATGCCATTGGTAAGATAATATCCACGTTTATATAAGTGGCCATTTAAAGTAAATGGACATTGTGGCGCCGTTCCGTTTCATTGGGTAAGAAAAACCGGGGATTGTTAGAGGACATTTATGTCGTTCAGTGAACGGGGGGGCCAAAAAATCCATGCCAAAACCAAAGATCTTGCGAAGCAACCGCTTCTAGCATGATCGTAGGGTATTGGTGATCGTCTCGCATATATTGTCCTTGTAATTCCCTAGGACATGCTCGCCACACTAAATGAGTGCAGTCAATGCTACCGATCATGTCGGGAAGGTGATGTCTTTCTTCGTGTGCTTCATACAAACATCCAATGTCGTGGCTTGTTGGTCTTCGTAAAAACTCGGCCCTGTATAACTTAATGACGGCATTGCAAAAAAATTGTAAACATTCGTGCGACGTCCTCTCAAACATACATAAATACTCATCGTATTCGTCTGGAGGATTACCGGTTGCGAGTTGTTTCACTGCTGAAGATACTTTTTTCATGGGTGTAAAACTCTTTCTAAACCGACCGTCCATGATCTCTCTGAACCATTCGAAGTTTGCTTCAACATCTGCTACAATACATAGAAATAGACGTCTCGACATACGATACCTTTGTTTAAACTATGCGTCGGTGTATTTTGGTACTTCAGCAAAGTAGTCATTCATTAACCGGGCATGGCCTCCCTCGCGATCACGTGGCGCGTATCGTTTCTTAGATGTTGTTGTGTCTTCCTCTGCCCGCCGTGCAAGGTCCGTGAGAAACTCAAGGCTAATTTCGCCTGAATGTAAAATCGGGTGGACGTAGAGCGGGGGAACGATTACTTGAACATCTTGTACGACAATGTCACTCATTTTTTTAGAAGTATTGATATGATTTCTATGTTTTTGATTCAAAACCGTGGGAATGTATTGTGTTTTTATAAACCTAAAGATTTAAACGGTAACAAAATATGACCGTTTGAAAGTCAAAAACAATTAATAAACATTAAAACGGTCAAAAATGGAATAAAAACACCTAAAAGTTTGCACCGTGCCACACTACCAGCCCGTTAGATGGAACCAGAAATTGGTTCACGAGACCCCTACCAGCAAGTGTGGCGGCGGTGTTACCGTGCTGGTAGTGTGGTACCTGTGGCCAATTATAGTAGCACCCCGTCCCCCCTTATGACTTGTTTTCTTTTTTATTTAGAGACTGAAGAGATTAAGTACACGAATTTGGAAAACACACTAGAAACATGGAAATTCCGCTAATGTTTTGAACTTATTGGCAAAGATAAAAGAGGAGAGGGTGGGAGGTGGCGTTTACAATGGTCGTGGCCGAAAACCTCTATGAAAAATAAGATAGAGAGGACAAAAAAACATCCATCGATTAGAGAGAGGGAGAGAGGTGTAGCTTGAGATACAAATTAGATAGGAGTGGCCAACAATGTGAAGAAAGAAGAGGCGAGAAAGAAAAAAGAAGAGCGTGTTGATGAGAGATATAGAAAAGAAAATTATAAAAGGAACCTTCTACTCTTTTAACTAAATAAAAGTTACTATAACACACATTTAATAAAATGGATAGAATTTTATAAACTTTTAAACAAATTATATTTTATAAGATAGACAATTATATGGAAACATACACAACTTTATGTTAATAGCGAACCTTAAACTTCTAAGTTCTAACACTAAATGGTGTCTGGAGAAAGTACCCAGGTTCAAATCTGGTGAAAGACATTTAATGGGGTGTAATAAAAAAGGATGTAAAACAGAGTGTAAAAACGGAAGAGGAAGACATTAAAGTTAATGTCTTTATATTTTTCATGTCAAATAATTACACAAATCCTCTTGTATTAACTTAAGAATATCAAGAGCACCCACAACAAGTGGCTTGTAGTTCTATGGATGCCGACGTGGAAAGAACCACAATTATCAAAAGCGTTAGGAGCATAGGCCTCGCCTCGAGCCTCAAGCCTAGGCACAAAAATAGTGAGGGCATGAGATAAAATTAGCGAGCAAAGAAAAAAAGTAAACATGTATTATGTATTAGAAAAATAATACTACTTTTCAAATAAAATAAACAAAATCTATCATATGACATTTAATATCATCTAATTAGTATCATAAGACTATATGGTGTGGAGTCGGGGAACAATTCGGTGGGGGTGAGGTGGCATGACCACCGATCGGGAACACCATCCCCCCGAAAAAATTTTGGTGCATTCGGCAGAACTTCCCCTTCTTCACCGAAGCTTGTGATTGGGCCATGTGGAGGAGTGAACGTTGGAGCTTTTTTTCTTTTTTTTTAAATTTAAACATATATATATATAACTCAGTTGCAGATCTGAAGATGGTTGTGGTTGCGTTAATGGTGACGGGGAAAGAAGATGAAGAAGTTGCAGATCTGAAGATGGTTGTGGTTGCGTTAATGGTGACGGGGAAAGAAGATGAAAGAGAAAGAAGATGAAAAAGTTGCAGATATGAAGATGCTTGGGTTGCAGATCTGAAAAATGGTTGTGGGTTGTTGGAGATGATGGTTTGTTGGTGATGAAGATGAATACATACATATATTATATATATATATATATATATATATATTTCTTTAATTTTAATGTATTTTTAAAAAATATAAAATATATATTAAATAGATTAAATAAATAATAAAAAAGGAAGGGGGAAGGAGGAATACCATTTCCAAACTTTGGGGAAGAAAATGGGGGGAATGAGGTGGCGTTGATGTGGCATTGGGGGAGTTGGGGGAAAACCCCAACCACACCATACAGTCTAAGTTTCTAATATTAATTAGTGTATAAAAGTAGTTTTCCTTAGATAAACGTAGGAATTTGGCTAGAAACTCTACGGAATTTGGGAATCTCTCTGGAATCTGCGCCTAAACCATCACCTGGATGATTAAAGCGCAATTCCCTCAACTTAAAGCGCAATTGCCTCGCCTGAAAATGGGCCTAGACGCAAGTGGCAATAGCTTTTAACAACTATGGAAAGAACTAGGGCAAAGGTGGAAGATAAGGGTAAAAAGAGAGATACCATACTCCATAGTTACTAACCATCAATGGAAGAAGTCAGGATTCTCCCATCCATGGAAGAAGTCAGGATTTTGTGAGAAGGGAGAAAGATAGAACAAACAATGTAATGGTAGAGGGAAATGGGTTTTTCACGGGGTGACAATTGTTGAATAATCTAAATAAAACAACTTTTAAATGATTTGAATATTACAATACTTAGAAAAAAAACACCATAAATTTGCTTAAAAATATAATTAAACATTACATAATTTTGAATGTACCAACAGTTTAAATTTATAAGAAGTTCATAAATTTATAATCATTAGAATTTTAATAAATATGTTTTTTACAAATTTTATAAATAAGACTCTCCGTTGTGACCCACGAGCGAGTAGCCGCGAGCCACAAACCAATCCACGTGGCTCGCTTGAACCACAACACACCTGGGTGAACGCTGCCGCGAGCGAGCGAGCTGAAGCAACCCCAGCTCGCGTGTGATGGCGAGGGCTATTTTGGTTGTTTTTTTTTTTCTATATTTGGTATTTGATGAGTGAGATGAAGATGATGACGATGAGAGTGATGAAGATGAGAGTAGTGGAGTGAGTTGCAGAGAGAGAGATGATAAAGAGGGCGAGGAGAATTCTTTTTGTATTTTAATGTGGTTTTTTTACACATTTTCAGGTTTTATTATTATTATTATTATTATTATTATTATTATTATTATTATTATTATTGTTATTATTATTATTATTGTTATTATTATTTAAAAGTTGGATAGTGTATTTTAATGTTTTTAATTTTTTTAATGTAATATTTTTTATTTTGTTATTAATGTTTAAAATAATAAAGTTTAAAAAATAATAATTTATAAAAAAATGGATAAACATCTAGCCACAACAGCAGGGGAGTGACCAGCAACTTTATCAAGCTGCAAACTAGACGCTGACACGGCGCAATATGGCGGCTTTGCACCATTAGCATGCTTTAAAGTCTATTAAAGGCTAGTTATTATGAGGGAGTAAATTCTCAAGTACCCAACAGAGTTATTTACGGCTTGGCCCCATCCCCCCAAACTTATGTTCGATCCTTCGTGTTCTTGTATATTTCTTACTAGGTTAGAGTCTCGTGGGGACCCACGGTTCAACCGAAAGTAAAATGAAAAAAAGTAGGAAAATAAGAATTTTATCATGCAAGTTGTTTTGGTTACTAAATGTTTGATAATGCAATATGTATGAATTTTAATGTTAAATGCAAAATGTCATTTAACAGTTTAATGTAACGTAATGATGGATATATCGACTAAGTAAAGTTTAATTTGACAAAAAAAATAATAAACAAATAATTGAATAAAATGAATACTTTTGTATTTATTCAAAGGATTTATTATCAACATGAACATTCAAAGTGACTAAATAGTTTTCATAACATTGAAAAAAATAATAATAAAAAAAATCCATTATTCGAACTTTTAAAGCAACATTAATAAACCTAAAATAAAAAACATACAAATCAAAATCTTATAAAGTTATTCATAAAGCTTCAAATATTTCTTTACACACAACGTTTGATGTTTTGTTCGTAAGGTTACCATCTTGATCTAGTATTAGTATCTTCAGTCCATCTCGACTTTTGACCCTTGATAGCACAACATACAACGGCCCATGTGATGGATATATCAACTATGTAAAGTTTGATTTGACAAAAATTATAAACAAAGACTGGAATCAATTGTAGTATGTAAGTTGTTTTGCTTACTAAATGTTTGGTGGTTCAATTGGTATGGATTTCGTTGTTAAATGCAAAATATCATATAAGGCTTTTAATGTAACGTAATTAGTGATATATTAGCTAAGTAAAGTTTGATTTGACAAAACTTATAAACAAAGACTGAAATCAAATAAATAATACCGAATTTATTCTAATGCAAGCCAAATAAACATGAATATTCAATGTGACTAAATATATTTTTCCAGAACATACAACATATTAATAAAAACAAATTTCACCGTTAAAACTTTTGAAGCAACATTAAAAACCTTACATAAAAAACAGATAATTTAAAATCTTATAAGGTTATTCATAAAGCTCCAAATACACAACATTAGTTGTTTTGTTCGTAAGGCTTTCATCTTTGTCTAATATTATCTTCAGTCCGTCTCGATTCCACCACTGTTTTCCATATTTGTGTTCTACATAAAATATAGTTGTTGTAAAGATATGGATAAAGTGATAAGTAAATCAAGAAACAATCCTTTACCCATTTACTTGAATGGGTCGCTTAAATTTTACATGTTATCTCTCCAATGGTTCAAACTGATTACATAGCTAAAAAATAACTAATAAGAAAATGGGTCCAATGCCACATGCTGTAATATAAATTTCCTATATTTTATTAAAAAAATAGACACCAAAAGGATCAACCCCCCGACCCATTTCAACATGTAGCCAAAAGGACCTATTGTACACACACTTTAGGCTACTTTTGACATGTTACAAAACGCCGCCAATAAAATGTTACTATTTAAACTGTATAAATATAGTACTTAACAATTAAAAACAGATAAGGTTTTTCTGTTAGGGTCAATGATTGGTTAGATTGTATTATGGTAATAATGTTATTTTTTTTATTTATATAAAGATTGTATAAAGAAAATGTCTTAAATTTTATTAAATATATTTAAATGAAAATAGTAACATTATTATTATTAATTATCTATTTAAATATCTTATATATTGTAGGAAACTGTTAATCAATAGTAAATTATATTTATTATTAATTTAAATATCGGTGTTTATCTTTGTAAATGGTTTACAAAACTTCCATTAAAATGTTTATACTTTTTTAATTTATTGACATTTGATTGATTGATTTTGTTATCATTTATGGCCAATTGAATGATGGTCAATGCTAATAAATATATTAATATATTAAAATTACCATTATGCTTAATTAGTGCATTATTGAATTCGTAAGCATTTATGGACAATTGAATGATGGTCTATTTATTGTAAACATAATATGATAATGTTAATTTTAAAATGAAAACCATTTATGGTTATGATTGGTTTATAGTTCATATTGTTACTTATAATAAACTGCAATAGTATATATTATAATATAATAAGGTATTAACATATAAATAAAAACACATAAAATGATATGTCATTACCAATATACACCAATCCACAAATAACATTAAAAACATATTTAGAATAATTAGGCCATGGGGTGTACCTTCATACCAAGGGTGTTAACAGTGACATGGAATTTTAACTTTCGTTGTACATCACTCCCTTCCCATGTTAAGGGGCATTAACGTGACACTAAGTTAACATGTTAACATGAATCAAAAGAGAGAAAGTTAAGGGGATGAGCTAGAGTTAAAATTTTTAATAAATAACATTAAACTCGGTCAATTATTATTAATGTCAATAAATAATATTAAACTTCTTATTAAATAACATTTAAACTTAATAAATCTTATTAATTGCAATCAAGAATAATCATAATTCGTAAACATGGTCAGATTATAAATCTTATTTATTGCAATAAGAATAATCATAATCTTATTAATAATATAAATCTTAATAAATAACCTCAAAATCGTAATCAATAATTCAAATAAATTACATTAAAAACATAAAAGATCGTAATTTAAATTTTAAAATCAATAACTTCTTGTGGTACAACCTTAGTAACAAATAGCATGTGCTGGATTGAACACTACAGTAAACCTTTACAAAAGCATTATATATAGTAAATTTAAAATGTGTACCTAATTATAAAATAAGAATATTATAAACATAATGTTTAATAATTGAATAACAAACCTAGCGACTTGAGCAGAAATTTCTACACACACTGGCACAGACCACGCGTACCCATCCGTAAATTTAATCTTGATCTTCATTGATTCATTTAAGTTTGCCAATTCAACAATCATATTAGGAATTATCTGCACAGTAATAAGAATTAAATAAGAAAAAAATAAAAATAATGAGAGTTATTATGGTAAACCATAAATTTGATCAATTATACGAAATCAATTTAATCAATTATAATTTAATCAATATTACCATTCGTATAATTTAATCAATTATACGAAATTAGAGATTAAAAATCTCGTATTAATTTAATCAATTCGTATAATTTAATCAATTTAATCAATTTCGTATTATTAGTAATATTAATTAATAAGATTAAAAAATCGTAATAAATAACAATAAATTTGGTCAATTATGGTAATCCTAAATTTCGGGAATGATTGATAATAAATCAATCATTCATATTTTAAAACTTCGACGCCAACCATTTAATAATTATCACAATCAATTTCATTAAAGACCTTCCTATTCAAACTCCACCAAAATCTCCTCATTCAAACATACCAATCAGACCATTAATCACCTTCCAAACTTATTATGCACAAAATAAGGAAGACATTTAATCCATTAACTAAGATCCGATTTTTGAAGGATCAATCCAGATCCGAATGTCTACCGAATTATAAAATAAGAATATTGTAAACATAGTGTTTAATAATTGAATAACAAACCTAGCGACTTGAGCGGAAATTTCTACACGCACTGGCACAGACCACGCGTACCCATTCGGAAATTTAATCTTGATCTTCATTGATTCATTTAAGTTTGCCAATTCAACAATCATATTAGGAATTATCTGCACAGTAATAAGAATTAAATAAGAAAAAAATAAAAATAATGAGAGTTATTATGGTAAACCATAAATTTGATCAATTATACGAAATCAATTTAATCAATTATAATTTAATCAATATTACCATTCGTATAATTTAATCAATTATACGAAATTAGAGATTTAAAATCTCGTATTAATTTAATCAATTCGTATAATTTAATCAATTTAATCAATTTCGTATTATTAGTAATATTAATTAATAAGATTAAAAAATCGTAATAAATAACAATAAATTTGGTCAATTATGGTAATCCTAAATTTCGGGAATGATTGATAATAAATCAATCATTCATATTTTAAAACTTCGACGCCAACCATTTAATAATTATCACAATCAATTTCATTAAAGACCTTCCTATTCAAACTCCACCAAAATCTCCTCATTCAAACATACCAATCAGACCATTAATCACCTTCCAAACTTATTATGCACAAAATAAGGAAGACATTTAATCCATTAACTAAGATCCGATTTTTGAAGGATCAATCCAGATCCGAATGTCTACCTAATTATAAAATAAGAATATTGTAAACATAATGTTTAATAATTGAATAACAAACCTAGCGACTTGAGCGGAAATTTCTACACGCACTGGCACAGACCACGCGTACCCATTCGGAAATTTAATCTTGATCTTCATTGATTCATTTAAGTTTGCCAATTCAACAATCGCGTTTTGAATTATCTGCATAGTAATAGGAATTAAATAAGAAGAAAATAAAAATAATGAGAGTTATTATGGTAAACCATAAATTTGATCAATTATACGAAATCAATTTAATCAATTATAATTTAATCAATATTATCATTCGTATAATTTAATCAATTATACGAAATCAGAGATTAAAAATCTCGTATTAACTTAATCAATTCGTATAATTTAATCAATTTTGTATTAATAGTAATATTAATTAATGAGATTAAAAAATCGTAATAAATAACATTAAATTTGGTCAATTATGGTAATCCTAAATTTCGGGAATGATTGATAATAAATCAATCATTCATATTTTAAAACTGCTGCACCAACCATTTAATAATTATCACAATCAATTTCATTAAAGACCTTCATATTCAAACTCCACCAAAATCTCCTCATTCAAACATACCAATCAGACCATTAATCACCTTCCAAACTTATTATGCACAAAATAAGGAAGGCATTTAATCCATTAACTAAGATTCGATTTTTGAAGAATCAATCCAGATCCGAATGTCTACCTAATTATAAAATAAGAATATTGTAAACATAATGTTTAATAATTGAATAACAAACCTAGCGACTTGAGCAGAAATTTCAACACGCACTGGCGCAGACCACGCGTACCCATCCGTAAATTTAATCTTGATCTTCATTGATTCATTTAAGTTTGCCAATTCAACAATCGTATTAGAAATTATCTGCATAGTAATAAGAATTAAATAAGAAGAAAATAAAAATAATGAGAGTTATTATGGTAAACCATAAATTTGATCAATTATACGTAATCAATTTAATCAATTATAATTTAATCAATATTATCATTCGTATAATTTAATCAATTATACGAAATCAGAGATTAAAAATCTCATATTACTTTAATCAATTCGTATAATTTAATCAATTTAATCAATTTCGTATTAATAGTAATATTAATTAATGAGATTAAAAAATCATAATAAATAACATTAAATATTTAAATTTGGTCAAATATGGTAATCCTAAATTTCGGGATTGATTGATAATAAATCAATCATTCATATTTTAAAACTTCGGCGCCAACCATTTAATAATTATCACAATCAATTTCATTCAATATCTTTCTATTCAAACTCCACCAAAATCTACTCATTCAAACATACCAATCAGACCATTAATCACCTTCCAAACTTATTATGCATAAATAAAGGAAGACATTTAAACCATTAAATAAGATCCGATTTTTGAAGGATCAATCCAGATCCGAATGTCTACTTAATTATAAAATAAGAATATTGTAAACATAATGTTTAATAATTGAATAACAAATCTAGCGACTTGAGTAGATATTTCTACACGCACTGGCACAGACCACGCGTACCCATCTGTAAATTTAATCTTGATCTTCATTGATTGATTTAAGTTTGCCAATTCAACAATCGTATTTGGAATTATCTACATAGTAATAGGAATTAAATAAATAGAAAATAAAAATAATGAGAGTTATTATGGTAAACCATAAATTTGATCAATTATACGAAATCAATTTAATCAATTATAATTTAATCAATATTATCATTCGTATAATTTAATCAATTATACGAAATCAGAGATTAAAAATCTCGTATTAATCTAATCAATTCGTATAATTTAATCAATTTAATAAATTTCGTATTAATGGTAATATTAATTAATGAGATTAAAAAATCGTAATAAATAACATTAAATTTGGTCAATTATGGTAATCCGAAATTTCGGGAATGATTGATAGTAAATCAATCATTCATATTTTAAAACTTCGGCGCCAACCATTTAATAATTATCACAATCAATTTCATTAAAGACCTTCTTATTCAAACTCCACCAAAATCTCCTCATTCAAACATACCTATTAGACCATTAATCACCTTCCAAACTTATTATGCACAAAATACGGAAGGCATTTAATCCATTAACTTATATCCGATTTTTGAAGGATTAATCCAGATCCGAATGTCTACCTAATTATAAAATAAGAATATTGTAAACATAATGTTTAATAATTGAATAACAAACCTAGCGACTTGAGCAAAAATTTCTACACGCACTGGCGCAGACCACGCGTACCCATCCGTAAATTTAATCTTGATCTTCATTGATTCATTTAAGTTTGCCAATTCAACAATCGTATTAGGAATTATTTGCATAGTAATGAGAATTAAATAAGAAGAAAATAAAAATAATGAGAGTTATTATGGTAAACCATAAATTTGATCAATTATACGAAATCAATTTAATCAATTATAATTTAATTAATAATATCATTCGTATAATTTAATCAATTATATGAAATCAGAGATTAAAAATCTCGTATTAATTTAATCAATTCGTATAATTTAATCAATTTCGTATTAATAGTAATATTAATTAATGAGATTAAAAAATCGTAATAAATAACATTAAATTTGGTCAATTATGGTAATCCTAAATTTTGGGAATGATTGATAATAAATCAATCATTCATATTTTAAAACTTCGGCGCCAACCATTTAATAATTATCACAATCAATTTTATTGAAGACCTTCCTATTTAAACTCCACCAAAATCTCCTCATTCAAACATACCAATCGGACCATTAATCACCTTCCAAACTTATTATGCACAAAATAAGGAAAGCATTTAATCCATTAACTAAGATTCGATTTTTGAAGGATCAATCCAGATCCGAAAATCATGACCCATCCGCCATCCATTTGCAATTATGAATCAAACAACCCAAAAACATTACTCCAACTTATGAGGGACCAATTTACTTGTAATCTCTATGAACTTATATGCTAACTCGGCCCCAACATAAACACCAAGAACATCAAACTCAGCCGAAAAACATACGGTTCCTTATGTTAATTAACCGTGAATGAATAAAAAATGACTAGTCATGGACTTTAATCCTTTGCCAATGTGACTAAATGATCTCCAAATAAAACATAATATAATACTCGGCATCAGTAATAATAATCAACAAAGAGAATCCGTAAACACTTGTAACTCTTTCCAGACAACCAAGAATATGTCGAAAACATGAGCATACCTTGGAGTTTGACATGATACCACGAAGGCCGATAGTCTTCAGTCGAAGATCAAAGAAACATGCTGAATTATCTTCGTTGAGCACTTGTTCCACATCCAAATCCATTCAAACTTTGTCAGCTCCCAGAATTAAAAGCATGGAGCATTTTAAAACCTTCGACTAACATTCATCTTTAAACAAACGCACTAACACCATAAAATAAAAGTTAATAAATCAGAAAAGATGATATGGATCCAGTTTATAAATCGAATACATATATAGGGATACGATTTAGCTAGAATACATATACGGATCTATTTATAACGAAAGATTGAATCCATATTTTAGATGCAGTTTATAAATCAGAGAAGATGATAGAGGCCTCGAAGCAAGAATGCAAAAGAAGATTGAGAAATGTTGGTTGGAAGAATTGTTAGGGAAGATTGGGGAGTGATGGAAGAATGGTGAAAATAAAAAATATACAAAAGCTTATTTATAGGAAAGAAGTTGGAGCTCCATTTTCAATATGGATACCTCAAACCCTCTCTAAGACCTTGATTCAACCCAAGTGACCTCAATTATTATATAGATAGATTTCTATTTTTTTTACTTTATGTTTTTTTCGGCTTTCTTTTTGGTAACTTTTTTTATTTGCCTATATAAACACTTTTTTTTTTACAATTCAAGAAAATGACAATGGGTGATTAGCTCGTGTTTTTTAATTGCTTTTTGTCTCGTGTGTCTTAATTTGGATTTTGGCTTGCTCTTCGTTGAGTTTGACAAAGGGTTGATGGCTACAACGACGTTACAAGGTGGTGGTGGTGGACCGGTGGTTACAACGGTGCTATAATGATAATAGATGGTTGGTTTTCTCCTGTTCGAAAATTTTAAACCAGAGGTCCAATGGGTACATCTGAGTTAATTGATACAAGTTTTGACTAATAGTCAAATCTATACTTCTTTGTTCATCAGATACGAGTTTTGACTAATAGCCAAATCTATACATTTTGCGAATTTTTTACTTCAATGCTACACAATATCGTGCTACATTCGTATATATTCTTCATAGAGATTCCATAAACGGACCTTTTAGTGTTCTGCATTCCCTTTGTGCCTACATAACCATTAACCACTATTTCATTTCATTATATTGGTATATGTTAAAAAGAAGCAATTTGGAGTTGAGGAATCATAATTAAATGCGTGTTGTCAACATTTTGAAGTACACAACCAAGTATTCCAACAACACGTACACATAAAATTATGTGTCCCGCCGCGGAGCGCGGGTAGTTATATTATTTTAAACCATAGTTAAAGTATAGCATTTTCAAAGAAAAAAAAAGGAAACATAATTTAAATGCGCTAGATGAATATTTTCGTCCTTCCACATAAACGCATACACACAAACGTTCATGGATATCCGTGAGCTTGTCAGTAGCCTTTTTTTTCTCTGTCAATATATAGGACTTAGAAGCCCTATTTAGCTTAAAGAAAAAAAAGAAAAAGAAAAGCATAAATCTTTTTGGGAAAATGACCAAAATAGCCCGTTGACCGGGCGTTTTGCACAAATAGCTCTCTCCACCCTCTTTGGAGAGAGGGGTCACGGTTTCCAACATGCCTGAACCGTCTTCCGAGAGGCTTCCCGTTTCAGCCAACAGAGGACCGCCACGTGTCGTTGTAGATCCCGAGACAGACCTTTCTCTCTCCTGAACCCCCTTTCTCTCTCCTGAACCCTCTTTCTCTCTCTCCTGATTAAATAGAACATCTCTCCTGAACCCTCTTTCTCTCTCTCCTGGTTAGATCAGGAAATATTCCGGAACATTAATTAAATAGAACATCTTTCCATATAATATATATAATTTATCTTTATGGCACTAAAGGGTGGGGGTTTATAGAAATCATGAGGCCACCGTTTATACCTGGACGGTTCGATGAGGTGTGCACGGATGGAAATAATAATATTATTGACGTAGAGGATTTTGTACATGAGGTGTTTAAGGTGGGTGATGATGTTAGTGGTGACGGCATACAATCGAGTATTAGTCTAATACAGTATTTTCGAATCAACCCTAAACCCCCACCCTTTCTTCCCTAATAAACCAACACATCCACCATCACTTCATCCTCAAGAATCCGAGTTAGAGAGAGATCTGCGAGAGAGATGGTGAGACCAGAGAGTAGAGAGAGAAAGACTGACAGAGAGGGAGGAAGACGGCTTGCTGAGGGTTCGCCGGAAACAGAAGGGCCGGTCACCGGTCCGGTGACCCTGCTGGTGTACTGATTCTTGTTTCTTCGTCTTCTCCGGTGAGTTCTCCGTCTTCTCCGACGAAGTTTACTGTTTTTTTTCTTGTTCTTCATCTTCACCGGAGACGTCTTCCGAGACGTCACCGGAGGCGTCTCTGAGACGTCACCGGAGGCGTCTCTGAGACGTCTCAGGTCTGTCTCACGTCTCAGGTCTGTCTCGGGATCAACAACGACATGTGGCGGTCCTCTGTTGGCTGAAATGGGAAGCCTATCGGAAGACGGTTCAGGCATGTTGGAAACCGTGACCCCTCTCTCCAAAGAGGGTGGAGAGGGCTATTTGTGCAAAACGCCCGGTCAACGGGCTATTTTGGTCATTTTCCCAATCTTTTTTGTTGATGATTTAAAAGAGTACAAGTCTACAAGGAAGACCCACTACTCTCTCATGGCTGAGAAATGTCTAATGTTTGAAAGGTACAAGCTCAATTTTCCACCATGAATTCAAGAACCTACAAACTTCTTTATTCTCTCTTCTTCTTTTTCTATAAAAGTGTCACAATTTTATGTTGTCTTTACAATAAAAACTCTCATCAACTTAAACTCCTTCTAAGTAATCACATGTAGTAACTTCTTTTCATTTTCACTTTTTTATATCTATTTTCATATCTCGGTTCACTCTTATAGTGATCGTATGTACGATTGATATCGTTTTCGCCCTGTATTGAACGACACTCTATATGCAATATGTGTGTTATATATAGAGGACATGGTTTTCAAGTGTTTTTGATGTTTCATAATCTTTAATCTTGTTTGGTTTGTAGGATTGTTGCAGGAAGTTAGGAACTCATCATTAGAGGAAGCATTTGTCTGAATATTTGTTGACGATTTTACCCTCCAATCAAAGGATCATGGCTCAAAAAGATGATGGACATCCATGTGGGATCTCCATTTTCTTTAAAGATGCTAGGTACTTTTCCATTTACCATAAGCAACCTTTATACCAAACTAGTGGGATTTTTTCGCAACTGGAATTCGGTTGGTATGACTAAAGGTATTGTTTTGATTTGTTATGATGATGAAACTTGTTATGACAACCAAAAAAGATAGCCGGAAAATTAAAGTCGTGATATGATCAAAATGATACCAACACAAATTCTACATTGATCGAAAATCATAAAAAAAATATCGGTACCGGTTTTGAGAACACAAATACCTATGTTATTCAGTCAAAACCGTCGGGCCGGTTTGTCACAGTATCAACACTTATATAGCCTTTGATACAAAAAAGGTATTGTATTTTGAGTACAAATCCGTTTTCAACAAAATCACATAGGAATGTCGAAAAAAAAAACTAAAACCACATGCAACTTTTTTAATAAAATTAATGAACAAAGATATTGGAGAATTATCAAGTTAAATAAGAATGAATGAGTTAAAAGTGTATATTATTTACGGTATAAAAGGGTAAAATGAAAAAATAGAGAAACAGAGAAAAACCTTTAGTTTATACCAACCTTTGGTTTTAATATATACACTTCAAATATTTTATAATATTTAAAAAAATCAAATATATAATAGGTTTTATTTGGTAAACTCAATGACTCTTAACACTTGTTATCAGGATGAGTGTATATTATTTATGGTATAAAAGGTTAAAATGAAAAAAAATAAAGAAATAAACTTGTAGATTTATTGGTTGGAGATTAGTTGCGTTACAAAGTGTAAACCATAAGGACCTTCAGTATATATACTTTTGAAAAGTTAAGGACAAAATTCAAAATTGTGTAAACCATAGAGACAGTTGTTCGTGTATTTCTAATTTCTTGTCTTCACCTTTACTAAACGTTAAAATAATTCAATACAATATGAACAAGAATCATATAAACCAAATAAGTGAATAACTACAACAATTTGGCACCAAGAACAACAAGTAAGCTCCTTAAAAATGCCTTTGATGATCAAAACCATATATCTATTCAATAAGACGTTCAACAATGATTAAAACTAGACCTTATGATTGAAACTACAACTTATAGCTTGAGATGAGTAAACGCTATCCTGAAAAGCAATTTTGTCCACACTGTTCAATAGAGCAAAGTGCTTAGATTTTGGGACATGTCCACACTATTTAAATTTTGGGGCGAGCAACGTGCTTAAATTTTGGGACAAAATCGTTTTCCAAGATGCAACAAAATAACGAGTAGTTATAGCTTATAAACATAAACATTGCATGTTCAAAATATAAGAAAGTGGCACAAGATTTCAATGTAAAAAAGCTTTTCCTCACCAGGGTACACTGAGTTATTCATAGTGGTGTCTCAGCACCGGGTGAGCAAGGGTACATTTTTAGTAGATTAGGGTTTGCTATTCAGAAAGGGGTGGCGGCTTGTTGTCCGCCTGCCCGCTATCTTGATGTAATTTTCTCAGTCATGGAATAAATCAATCGGTTATTTGAGATTAAAAAAATAAATAAATTCAAATTTACGAAAGCTCAATGGTGGATGTATGTTGATCGGGACGTAGTCCCGAGACATCAGTCTTTTTTCAGCTGTATATATACATGTATACATAGTTTTTTCAAGTGACATCAATGTTTTTTTTATGGTGACTACATTAGACCCAACCGAATTCTAGTTAAATGAGCTCAACTCTAATTTCTAAGTAGATACAAATATAACTTTTTACAAGCTCACTCCACTATTGAGCCCATTACTAATTAAAAACCCAAAAAAGGTGATAATAACATACATGTGCGGCTGTGATGTTGTGCCTCCAACCGAACTGACTGACGCTTCAATTCCTTCAAACCCTATCATCATGAACGATTATTGCATTTGTTACATTGAAAAAGAGTTCTTCCAACAAGTTTCGGTCGAAGATGTAATGCAACGTTTTCAAAAGATGAAAACTCGTAGGGAACAACTCTAAGTATTGTTTTTTTATAACTCATAAGACCATCGAATTTATATTATGCGTTTTTTTTTTTAAATTTTAATGACGATGTTTTTTTTATTTATTGTATCATATTTTTATTATGTGATCAACCTTACCTGACTCGAACCATCAAATCGACCCACCCGAAATTTTTTATGTCCGGTTCTACAAAATTAGAATGTCTAAAATAGTGACATCATTGAAAAAAAATTATGAACCGCCACTGCGAAGGTTAAACATTCAAAACTATTTTTGAAAGAGAGGAATTGCAGGTTAGCATTAAAAATGGATGACCTTGGTGTGGAAATAGCAAAAATAGCATTACCAGCAGCACTTGCTTTGACAGCTGATCCTATAGCCTCTCTTGTTGACACAGCCTTCATTGGTCAAATCGGTAATTTCATTTTACTTTGTTATTTCAATATTTTCACTCTATGATGTTTAAAATAACCTTTGTATATGTAACACATATATATGTTATGCAGGTGCAATAGAACTTGCTGCAGTAGGAGTTTCCATAGCAGTATTCAACCAAGTATCAAGAATTGCAATATTTCCCTTAGTAAGCATAACAACCTCTTTCGTCGCCGAGGAAGACGCGATCTCAAACTCGAGTAACGAAAATTTAGAAATGCACGAACAAACGGAAAACAAAATGTTGCTACAACATGAACACAAGAGTAGTATGTTACAAACACTCATTACATTGTGACATATAGTTTTGTTTCTCATTAAAATCTTTTCACAAAACACTTACTCCATTTGTTCCGTGTTTTCATATGTTTAGTGACCGCGTCACCTGATTCAGAGTCGCTTGTTACAAGCCACAAGAAGAAGCGGATACCATCCGCTTCTTCTGCTCTGATCATTGGGAGCGTGTTGGGGTTTTTGCAAGCCGCATTTTTAATTATCGGAGCAAAACCTGTGTTGGGTTTCATGGGGATCAAATCTGTAAGTACAAAAATCTATGTTTATTTTTTTTAGTAATATGCATTTGTATTTATTTTAGGATTAATGGATTTAAATAATCCAAACTATTGTACTTTGACCGACTCTAATACTCCAGATCGGTTAATTGGCATGTTGCCTGAATTAACGTTTCTTGTTCCGAAGACGTAAACCTCAATCTACTTGGTACATATAGATGTGTAGGGCCTTTGTAATTCCTTAAGCACCCGGATAAGAATTATATCAACTAGTTGTAATTGTGGACCTAGGTCACACTGACCGAACCACATAAATCTTGTGTTTCACTTCTTCGTTTGAATTCTATTAGGCGCGTGTGATCGTTTGGTTGTGATTTGCGATCCAAAGATACCTAACACTCATATATAGTTACATACATATATATATATATAATGTATTTATACATAGGACTCCCCAATGTTACATCCGGCGCAACAATACTTAAAGTTAAGATCGCTTGGAGCTCCAGCCGTTCTACTTTCATTGGCGATGCAAGGAGTCTTTCGTGGTTTTAAAGACACGAAAACTCCTTTGTATGCGACTGGTAAATGAAATGACCATATTACCCTTTATCAACCATTAAACAATTTATATCTTCTAATCACTTTGATTTTAGTGGCAGGAGATGTGACAAATATTATTTTAGACCCAATATTTATGTTTGTTTTTGGCCTTGGGGTTAGTGGTGCAGCCATTGCTCACGTTATGTCTCAGTAAGTTGCCTTTAAAATTGTGTTTTTTCAAGTTCATGAAATAATTTTGCTAACATGGTCACTCATTGGCTTTAAAATTATATTTATTAATCTTTTGACACTTGTGTTAGGTACTTAATTTCGGTAATACTATTTTGGAAATTAATAGAAAAGATCGATTTCGTATCACCTACTTCTAAACATCTTCAATTTGGTCGATTTCTCAAGAACGGTTAGTCTTGAAATTGTCAAACACGAAGGTAATTCGTATACAAATATTAAAATCAACCCCCTTATATTATATTTTGTTAAAATTTTCAATAGGCTTTCTGCTGTTAATGAGAGTTATGGCTGTAACATTTTGTGTAACATTGTCTGCATCAATGGCTGCAAGACAAGGGTCAACCACAATGGCTGCATTTCAAGTTTGCTTGCAAGTTTGGCTAGCAACTTCACTTTTAGCCGACGGTTTGGCTGTCGCTGGTCAGGTATTCAAATTACCCGTAGGGATGAAAAAAGAACTAAACCCGATAGGAATGCCTGAAACATTTGGGATGGATATGGATTTAGTTTTGATACATGCCCGATTACCCTGACTCGTCTAACCGAACAGTATTAATAGTTATATAATTTTAAAAAATATATAAAATAGTACGTTGAAGTTGTTAGAAATCTGAAAGTTTTAAAATCATAGTATTGTTAGAAATTTAGTTATTAGATATTTCAAGTCGGTTTTTAGTGAGTTAAAGATCGGGTCCAGGTAATGAGCATCTCAACATATAAATTTTAACCACATAAGATCATAGACGGGTATACACGATACCTCTTGTGTATACCCATAGACCCAGTGAGTAATAACTGGGTATAAGAAACAAATTTATAATCGGTTAGACTGAGTGTTATGGGCTCGCGCCCACATCCACCTCAGCAATCATGGGCGTGAAAAATCGCCCCGAGGGGCCTTGCCAGGCTCAATCGTGAGTGTGGCAACGAGAGTTGTGTGGGTAAATGTTGATATGTGTGTGGAGTTAATGTTGATATGGGGCGTTAAACAATACCACTCAGCCTTATAGATAGTTACTCGACCATCTCATATGCTAACTCTCTTAAGTTATGACACCTAATAAACCATTCATCATGTTTATGCTCGAAGGCTATACTCGCAAGTGCCTTTGCGAACACGGATTATGAGAAGGTCACTGCAACTGCTTCAAGAGTTTTGCAGGTACAGTTTCTGGATCGCGCTTCGCAATCTTATATCGCGATATTTTCAAACTGACAGCATCCACTGGCAATGCAGCTAGGCCTGGTTCTTGGGGTCGTATTGGCTATTTTCTTAGGGGTCGGGTTACACTTCGGGGCAAGACTGTTTACAAAAGATGTTGGTGTCCTCCATCTCATTAGCATCGGCATACCGGTATTCACAACTCAACAAAAGCTAATTTTTCACTGATTACAAGCCAATTCTTAACAGTTCAATTATGTTTCCATGTCAGTTTGTAGCAGCAACTCAACCCATCAATGCATTGGCCTTTGTTTTTGATGGTGTGAACTTTGGAGCATCTGATTTTGCATATGCAGCATATTCCATGGTAAACTCATTGTCACATTTGTGTCAAGAACATCAACCCTACTCCGGACACACTTAAAATCATGTAAACTAGACGCATCCTAAACAAGTCATAAACGGATTGGCAAGTTGTAAATAGGTTGCACCATTGGGTTGTAACAAATGGGTTAAACAGATAATAAGGCAGGTTGACCTTATAAAATATTTATTTTTTATATTTATTTTTAAACGGATCAACCCATGAGCATTTTTAATTGAATATGTTAAACATGTTAGCCTAAACATGACCCATTGTATTGAGCGAGATAGGTCAACCAGAGGACAACCTTTTATTAAACTATGACAATCCAAAACCTGATTATTTTTCGACTTTAGTGTTGTGTTTCAAATTTTGCCATGAATTGCCACCCATAGGTAAACTCATTGTCACATTTGGTTTCTATATGTTTGCTCTATTCCCTCTACTTTTCATCTCATTTTGTAGGTCTGAAAAAAAGGACTTCAAAATGAGATAAAAACAGGCTTAAAAGGAATGAAAGTGTTTTAAGTAAAGACTAACAGCTCTTATCGAAATTTGAATGTTAGGTTTTGGTCGCTATGATTAGCATTATATCGCTGTTCATCGCCTCTAGCTATGGATTCGTGGGATTATGGATTGCTCTTACTTTTTACATGAGCTTGAGAGCGTTTGCAGGATTTTGGAGGTAATTGTTCTTTTCGAAAAGACCATGAGCCCAAACACAAGTTTTAGACGATACCAACCTAAAAGGGCGGGCTCATGGTCACGCGCTATGGATTGATGTTGCTCATTTTTGTGTCTATTTCTCTATGCAAGCGGCTTGACGTTCTTTCATCATTGTGTTCTTGCAGAATAGGAACACAAACTGGACCGTGGTGCTTTCTAAAGGGTACATCATAGATTCGCTAGACAAGACAAACATTTCATAGTATTATCCTCCCCTAAACAAGTTTGGACATGTTAGTATTGTGTCCTACATTTTCAAGATACATGTGTATAGTACTTGGGGTTCTTTGGTTCTTGGAGCCCTTTTTGTGAATTCTGTATCTAATTAAGACAATACGATACGAGATTTGAAACTTATGCGACTGTATGTAGATTACAAGCATGAAGTGCAAACCTTAATGCCACAATTTTGATTAAAACAACTAAAAAAGAAACAGCAAGAGGCGTAAAAGAATCTCTTAATGTCATCGAAAATGAATAGAAATTCCACGTTAAGATACATTGGGCATCATGTCATGTATATCGTCTTAACCTACACAATTCTCTAACAAAGTAACAAAAGTATTTGCAGGAAGTAGAAAGAATCCCACAAGAAAATCATGCAACCAGATTTAAGATCGATAGGATTTGGCTAGAAATGCTACTAACCTCACATTTGAAGTCGGAACCTTCTCTATGATTCGAGATTTGAAACTTATGCAAGTGTATGTAGATTACGAGCGTGAACTCATGAAGTGCACACTTTAATGCTACAAAATTTTATTAAAACAACAAAAAATGAATCGACAAGAGGCATAAAAAATCTCTTAATGTCATCGAAAATGAACAGAAATTCCATGTTCAGATACAAACGGGCAACATGCCATGTATATCGACTTAAAACTACACAATTCTCTATTAAAGTCACAAAAGTATTTGCAAGTTGAAAGAACCCCGCGAAAAGATCTTGCAACCAGATTCAAGATCGATAGGATTTGGCCAAAAATGCTACTAACCTCACATTTGAAGTCAGAACTTTTTCTTATTTTTGTGATTGGATTATGCAAGTAGCAAGTTGGTGCCTTTAGTCTACCACAAGCCAATGAACTTCCACCAGACCCCACCAACTCCAAGCCAGATGATGATATTGACCACAGAGATGAGAAACCCATAGCCCCACCATTTGCCAAGAGGGACATAGTTGGCTCCATAAAATACAGGGGCTGACCCGATCCCATAGTGGGTCAGACCACCCATGAGGTTGGACAGGAAGGCTAGGACCATGGCTCCAAACAATGGTGGTGTTCCAAGTGCACTAGCAACCGACAAGAAGGCGGTGAACATGGCACCAATGTGAGCAGCTCCACTTGCGAAAAAGTAGTGCGAATAGAAGTATAGAAGTACAAGGATGCCAAAAGATGCTTGCCATTGAAGACCTAGCCCACCAACAAACTGCACAAAAAATACCATGTTGATTACCATTCGAAAATATAAATTCCGCCAGTTTTAGTACAAACATTTGACGTAAAGAATAACATACCTTGACAACTGTTTGACTAAACCAAGAGATGAGGCCATATTTATTAAGGTACCCAGCCATTGCAATGAGTGCCGCGAACCATGTAAGTGTATCCCATGCAACAGCTTCAGCTAAGCATTCCTTCCATGTTACCACTCCGGTTATAAGGAGGACAGATAGTCCTAGAATGGCAGCTGTAACAGCATCAACATTAAGCATCCCTCCAAATATCCACAAGCCAACCTAATTCAACGATCACAACGACAAGGTTTCATCAATCTTACTTACAAATTCAAGAAACATAGTTCTCAACGCACTATCTTTCAAGATCAACAATATTAAGTCTCAGATTCTTAACAGAACTTGCAGCCGTAAACCTTTAAAAGTTCATCTTGTCAACTATAACACAGAAACATCGGTAGAACATTATCTGAAGCTATAAACAGATCATCTTTTCATCATATTGGTAATGAATTAATATTCACATTCATATATCGAATTCCAAACTTAACCAATGCAACCAATTCTTTAACTAAACTGTTCTACACTTCTACCGTAAAAATAATGTATTAATATTATCAGTATAAGAAACTTCATATGGGTTCAGTAATCATACCGTAAGAAGCAGCGTTCCCGCCATAATAATTTCATTCTTAGTCATAGGCCCCATCTTCTCCAACTTCTCTTTCGCAAGCTTAGGCGCATCAGGGCTACTCTTAATTGTCGGCGGATAAACAATATACAAAATAGCCGGCACAACAATCAACGAAACCAACCCCGGCACAATCGCAGCAACAGCCCAATCCGTCCACCCAATCGTCTGCTTAATTGTATTAAACGTCAAATTCGCACTCAACGGATTCGCCGCCATCGCCGTCAAAAACATCGACGAACTAATCACCGACGTCTGAAAACACGTCAACATTAACCACGCCCCCAACTTATGCTCCGTCCCATCCCCTACATTACTCCCACACGCCACACACAAACTCTTAACCAACGGCAAAAATATCCCCCCTGCCCTAGCCGAAACCGACGGTATCGCAGGCGCTAACAACGCCTCACTAAACACCAAACTATACCCTAACCCTAACGAAGAACTACCAAACAGTTTAACAAACTGGTAAGCAATCCTATTCCCTAATCCAGTTTTAATAAAACCTCTAGCAAAAAAGAATGCTAAGGCAATTAACCAAGGGATCGGGTCACCGAAAGCCGAAAACGCAGCAGCAAAGGTTAATGTTTTGGTTAACACACATGCACCTAACCCTAGTAAGGCTACAGCACCTAAAGGTAAAGGCTGTGTTATTATTCCAACTATGGTAGCTAAAAATATAGATAATAACTGCCATGCGTTTTTAGTAACACCGTTAGGTACGGGAACAAACCATAATATTATTCCGGTGGCTAATGAGGCGATTAATGGCTTAATCGCCGCTCCCTGCCATGGCACCGGCGCCGGAGAAGGGTCTTGTTTGGCCGGAACTGTTGCTGACGTGGCTTTAACGGTGAATCTTAGGGTTTTGTTAAGTGATTTGAGTTTTAACGGCTGTGATTGAGAAGGAGATGATCGGAGATGGAATAGACCGTTGGATCTGTGGAGGTTTAACGGTGGAGATTGCTTGGTGGAGAGACGGTGGTTGACGGTGGTTGGTTGACGGTGGTTTAGGGTGACGGAGGTGGTGAGGGGTAGTGACGCCATCGTTTTAAGGTTAAACGACGGCGTTTTGGGTTATATGACGGGATCAGGGATTTGTTTGTGTGTGGTTGGAGCTTGGAACTTGAAGTTTGAACTAGTGGAGTGAGCATGAGGTTTTTTAAGTGATGAAAAGATTGAATGTGAGCCACTGGATTAGGATTTGGGATCGGACGGTTGAGATTAATGGTTATTAGTTGGCATCGTTTTGTCCGTTGAATGTTTTTGATATATACGTCTCTGTCCTTTGAGTTCATCGAAGAAAGGGTTATGACTAAAGTACGCCGGGATGACAGGGAATTGTTTGTGATATGACACGTGTAAATATGCCTACACAAACCACCACTCCAAATCCAGATCGAGTTCGAGATCGAACACATATAAAATGCCTTTCTTTCAACCATTTTTTTAAAGAAATTATAGGATAGAAAGTATCATTTACGTGAGAAGGGTAGGAAGCTCTGAGAAATTGTCACCTGTCAACTATGATTACTCCAATTAAACTCAATTACAATCAAATCAATAGGCAAATCCGACATTTTACCTATAACTGTTTTACGTAAATCACGTTTCTATCTTCGGTAACGATTCTCGTAATTACGTTTTAAATCCGAATTTGAATTATACAACACCAGTCGATCAAACACATTACGATTCAAACACATTACAATTATCATAATCACAGTCAATTGAAGTATTGCGGGATGTTTGGTACGTATTAGAAGTAGTTTTAAATCATTTTTCAGTAGAATTATGTTTAATTGTTGATTTTGTTTATCAGATTTAAACTTATCGGTTGATGAGCAGAGTGTTTCTGTTGAGAATTCGATTCCAGATGTCGATAATATTGTTTTTCACGGTATAGATCATGATGCTCTGTTTTTGTTTCAATTTTTCCAATTAGTTTTTTAAGGTTGATTTTCGTAAACAAGTTGTTTGTGGATATTCATACCTGATCGATGAGACTAACCAGGATGTGGATATTCATAGTTTGAACATCATCAACAAATACAAAATGATTGAAGGTATTTTAATTATGTTTTTTGAATATTTGATGTGTTTAAATTATAAAGTGCGTTTATAAGTTTTCAAACATAAATACTAAACATATACGAGTGTGTTTGAATATGATCATTCGTACGTTTAAATAGATCAAATTATCAAATGTCAACGTGCGTTTGAAGTTTTATTAAGTGCGTTTATTTTTGCAGGTGTCTCCTCTGATGTTCCTGTAGAAGGCCAAGCTATTAACTCATTCATTCCTAATGTACCTGAATCACTCAAACTTGTAATAGACACGGAGTTTCCTAGTATTAATCATGCACACGAGTTTTATGCCAAATATGCAAAGGTTGTTGGATTTTCTATTCGAAAGGGTACCCAAGATGTGTGCAAAGGTGTTATAAGAATCAAATGCTTTATATGCTATAAGGAGGGTTTTAAGCCAGTCAAAGTAGGTGCAAAGAATTCTAAAAAAGATGTTAGTGTGACACCCGACATGTTCGGCTTAAACATTTTTGTAAAACTTAAGTCTACCCTAGCGAAAAACATTTATAAACGGATTTAACTGGGTTAGTTGAGTCGGGTCATGTTAGGATTGTCCAGGGTTCAATGATCTGGAGGATCATTGAGAGTTGTTTTGGGAATACACTAGTATTGGGTCTCGTTGTTGGTGAAATTACATGAATTGAATTAAGTAGAATACGTAGATTGATACATACGTGTGATACAATGTGCAAATACGTGCTTCAAAAGTGTAAACATGATTGTATATGCTTAACATATGTTAGGATTGCATGTTAATATGTTAGGATGTGCTAAAACGCGTTTAAACGACAAAACTGGAAAACTTGGAAAACACAAACATTGGTTCGACCTGTAGGAGGGTCAAACCAGGAATGAGGAATCAACCAAAAGCTCATTCGACCAAACATATTCTCATTCGACCCATGATGGGGGTCGAATGTAGCCTAGGTATACATACCACACTTTGTCATTTTCATCATTTCACAAATCCTAGTCGCCTCTAAACACTCTCTTTCGATTTTAATCACTGAGGAAAGAGTTTTTTCTCTCGTTTTTCATAATCTAACCTACAAACAACATCTAATCAAGAATCTAAGGTGTGTTCTTAATCCTAAACCCTTTTTAAAGTATTTTGATTCGTTTTCATCTAACCCCAAATGTCCAGATCTGTTCTAAGGGTGTTTTTATGATTAAAAACCTTTCAAACATCTTTCTAAACAAAACCTTATCATTAAACATGGGTTTTCATATCGATACACATATATTAATGATGTCTTATGTGATATTATGAGTTGTTTAATGATTTGCTGCTATACTAATGATAGAAACATGATCTAGGGCTGCTATTGGTGTTGGTTTATGATTGTTTAAGGTTACAATTAGATGGATGATGATATCATGTCTAATTTGGGGATTTTGATAAATCTAGGGCTTGTTGCATGTTAGTATTGTGGATAAAACTATTGGGGGTTTTCATACACACATTGAACTGAGCATTTTGAGATGATTATGAAAGGATTTCGAAAAGTTTCCAAATTGGGTAAAGTTTTCATGCATGATGTGACGTTTCCATAATTTTACCATTTTGGGTAAGTGTTAAAACGAACTGATTTTGGGGTAAAAGTGGTAGGGTTTCATAGGGATATGTTATTCATGTTTGACTATAGTGTTTCGTGGTGTTTTCGGATAGTTTTGATGCGTTTTAGGAAGAATGGAACTGCATGGGTCGAAGGTGGGGACCAGGAGGTCGAACCTGCAGTCTGTCACTCAGTTAGGTCGAACGAACTTGATTTAGGTCGAATTAACACATGTTAAGGTCGAAGGAACATGTGTTAAGGTCGAATGAACTAGTATTAGGTTGCATGAACTTGTGTATGGGTCGAATGTATCCTAAAGGGGTCAAACCAAGGTCAAAAGGGTCGAACCTGGACTTATTAAATGCTGATTCGACCTTACAACTCTGTATGTGCGATTTTTGATGCAAACTAAGTGTTTTATGCTTGAACCTTATGTGTGATCTATGTATGCTTGATTAGTTTGTGTAATGGGTCACCAACAGGATGTCGGGTCGGTATAGTGTGTCAGTTGAACAGTCAAACACGTTTAAAACATACTTGGTCATGATCTGGACAATCGGGGACTAGATAACCTTATGGTTATTAGTCGGAACACTTATGTGAACATTTTGATAAATCTCCGGTAGTTGGGATTATCAAGGGCTTGGCTTTTCTTATTATATTGAAGAACATAACCTAAGGCGAGTTTCACGGCCCCACTTTTACTGGTTTTACTATTTGGGGGAGAAAACATGCGCTAAACTTATATTTTGTAACATATGTCATACTATGATCTACTTTTGCGTTGCTATACGATCTTTGAAAGTCCCGGGGGAAACCATGTGTGACACCCCGGGAAAATCCCACATCGGCCGTGGCCAGGAGAGATCCTTGGTTCATAAGTAATGTCTTGCCTCTTAAATCACCAACGCGTTTTGGGGCTTAATGTTAGTGGATGAGAGGAGAACTCCACAGTTAAGCGTGCTCAGGTGAGAGAAATTTTAGGATGGGTGACCTCCTGGGAAGTCTCCACTTGGGCAACCAAAAACAAATCCGTGAGCTCTGGATGGGCAAAGCGGACAATATTGGTGATGAGAGGGGCGGGGTGTTACAGATGGTATCAGAGCCAGGTTGTGCCGTTCGGGATGGTGGGTGCATACCTCATCAGGGACGATGAGACTCTAACCTCATCAGGGACGATGAGACTCCAACGGGGGGTGAATGTGACACCCCGGGAAAATCCCACATCGGCCGTGGCCAGGAGAGATCCTTGGTTCATAAGTAATGTCTTGCCTCTTAAATCACCAACGCGTTTTGGGGCTTAATGTTAGTGGATGAGAGGAGAACTCCACAGTTAAGTGTGCTCAGGTGAGAGAAATTTTAGGATGGGTGACCTCCTGGGAAGTCTCCACTTGGGCAACCAAAAACAAATCCGTGAGCTCTGGATGGGCAAAGCGGACAATATTGGTGATGAGAGGGGCGGGATGTTACACCATGAATGTGCGGGGATGCACAACGGGGGAAATGTGGATAGATCTATTGGGCGTGACCTGCCCCACCCGTCGACTGGAGGTCGGACGGGTGCATGTTGTCTCGAACATTGCTAAACATGTTGAACATTATTCGGGCTGAACATTTGCAAAGCATTGCTAAACGTGTCCAGTAATGGTTTTCCAATCGTAGTAGTAACAAAACATACGCCTAGCTAGCGTACTTTGGTATCATTGATATAGTATTGACAGGTTTTGGGCTTGGTAACAACTCGTAACATTTGGTAACACTTGGTAACATTTTATACAAACCTGTGAACTCACCAGCATTATATATTGACGTCGTTTTGGCATGTTTTTCTCAGCTCGTTAAGATAGCAACAGTTGGACTAGGCACACGAGTCTGCATGGCGTTTAGGCTTAGGTTCATGCTTTTGAAATAAACATTTTGAACACGTTGGTACTTGGTTTTGTAATTGGTTAATGCTTCCGCTACAGATTTATGTTATAAGAACTATGTTTTGAGTTTACGTATTTCATATAGTTTTGTTTATTGTGACCGTTGACTTGGATCCTGGTTTGTCACGCGCCTCGCGGTAAAACTCCGCAAGTGGAAATTTGAGGGTGTGACAGTTAGGACAAGGAAAAGACCGTCTATCCGGACTGGATGTAAGGCACATGTAAAGCTAACTTCTGAGGATTGCAATACTTTCAAGGTTTATAACTTTGTTGAAGGTCATAATCATGCTTTTGTTTCTGAAGGTGACATTCATTTCCTAATAGCTAATAGGAAGCTGACAGATACTCAAGAAGAGATGATATGTGAGATGTCTTCATTGAACATGGGTCCCGTCAACGCTTTTAATATCATGAAGGCTAAGTATGGAGGGTTTGAGAAAGTTGGTGCAACTGCTACTGATTGCAAGAATTTTTAAGGTGGATTAAACAGTTTCATTGGTGAGTATGATGCTGATATGTTAGTGTCTAGGCTTAGGGATAAGAAGAAGTTATTGCCAGATTTTTCTTCTGAGTTTTTTTGTGGATGAAAAGAATGCACTCACTAGTTTATTTTGGGCTGATGCGTTATGCAAAAGAAACTATATGGAATTTGAAGATGTGATTTCCTTTGATGCAACATTTAACACCAACAAGTGTGTTTTTAATTTTTAAAGCTTTATATCCAACTATTATATGTTCATAGTTTATTTAAAAAATATTCTAATGTGTTTGTAGGTACAAGATGGTTTTTGTACCATTTACCGGAATTGATAACCACTGTCGGAATGTCACACTTGGAGCAGGATTGTTGTCATATGAGACAATTGAATCATACACATGGTTGTTACAATAATTTCCAAATCTTTTGGAAAGCATCCAAAAGTGGTTGTAACCGATCAAGACCCTGCCATGAAAAATGTTATCCAGTTGGTTTTTCAAACTAGCAGACACAGATTATGCATGTGGCACATCATGAAGAAGGTTTCTGATAAGGTCAGTATGAATTTTGCATAAAATTAAACTGTGCGTTTGTTTATTTTATTGGTGTGTTTAAATAGCAGTATAGTAGTTTAGGATGTAGTGCACGCGTCCAAAGTTTTGTAACGTGCATTTTGTTTACTTTCTATACATGCGTTCAAAGATAACTAACATGCGTTTGTTTATCTGTTTTATTTTTAGGTTGGTAGTACATTATACAGTGATGATGAGTTTAAAAGGAGAATTTGTGCAATTGTATTGACAGACTCAATCAGCCCAGAGACGTTTGATTTCGAATGGGGTGTAGTTATGGTTGATTACAAACTAACTGAGAACAATTGGTTGACTGACATGTTCAACATGAGATCAATGTGGATCCCTGCTTTTTACCGGGATGAACCTATGTTTGGCCTAATGAGGACAACATCAAGATCTGAGAGTGAAAATCACTTTTTTTTCCAGGTTGCAAATTCTCAGTTGACCCTTGTAGAGTTTTTCAATCATTTTGATACTTCACTTGAAGTTCAGAGATTCAACCATAGGAAGAATGACCATGATTCAAGGCATACGGTTCCTGATTTTTGGACTAGAAATCCTATTGAGGAAGAGGCATCCAAAATATTTACAAGGACTATCTTCTTTGATATTCAAGAAGAGATATATGCCACATATGAAGGATTAATAAGGTGTTCACACCCAAAAAGCTGATGAAGGTTTTTTTAAAGATTTTTGTTGAAGATCCACAAGCACATGGTCAAGGTTTTATTGAGGTATTTTGTGCTTTTTTAGATTTCAGATATGTGTGCGTTTATATTTGATATTGAATGCGTCCAAATCAGCAAATGTGTTTTTAACATTTTTACAGGTGTTTTTCAAGAGGGAAGTTCATGAGGATGAAGAATATGTTACTTCACTATGTACTTTGTAGGAGGTTTGAGCAGTATGGTCTACCGTGTAGGCATATATTTTTTATACTAAGGATGTTCAAAGTTAACAGGTTCCTAAAGAGATATATTCTAAAGAGGTAGACAAAAGATGTTGTTCCAAATGAAATAAAGTATTCATTTGAAACAGGAGAGTTTGGTGATGACAAGATTAAACAAGCTAGAGATATTGCTAGGGAAATTGTGTTGGCCAGTGAGTACCTTGCAAACACATTAATAACTGATTTATCTGAGTTAACGTTGGTTAATGATCAAATAAAAGAGATGGTTAAGAAGGTTGATGAGGGCAGGTTCAAGAGACCTAGCCAGAAGAAGTATGACATATATGCTTATCTTCTTGGTTATGAGAAACCATTTGAGGTCGAACCCACTATTCGACTACCTAATGGGATCAAGAACAAAGGCCGTGGTAAACAGAAATGTATCAAGTCCAGCAAGGAAAAACAAGTTAGTCGAGTAGGTAAAACTTAAAAGGAAGAGAACGTGCAAGATATGCGGAGAGAAAGGCCACGATCGATGTAAACATCAGAGGGATGGTGGTTCAACTCAGCCACAGGTTGAATAAGACGATCAGAATGTTGAAGATGACCTTGAAGATAACGAAGATGTTGAATTAGAAGATTATGATGATCGGGAGTAATCTGTAGATTCATTTTTTATACACCTGCGTCTAAACAATATATAGTCCATTTATTGTTTGTTTTGATACACGGTTGTTTTTGTAAATGTTTAATACGTGCGTTTGAATATATACAATGTGCGTTTAGATAATCAGTTCAAGTGCGTTTAAAGTAGTAATATAGTGTGTCTATATCATTCGATTCATAACATAAACTTACATAACAACCACCATACACCACCACCATCACAACTACCATCACAAACCATCATAAAAAAAACAACCACTACCTAACCACCACCATAATAAAAAAAAATTATTTACAAACATAAAACACTACCACAAAAACCAGCCCAACCCATCCATCACTTGCCACCCAATATGTTGTCCCTTGCCTTATGTTTCCCTGCCATGTTCCTCATGATGCACTTCTCCGTGTTGCTTAGTGTCTGACACATGAGATTATCAAAAGATTCTTGGGTCTTCAGTTGCTCTATTGTTGCATCCCTGAATGGAGATTTTTCTTCACTGAGTAGCTTCTCATGGATATGTATGTTCTTCATAGACTCCCTCAGGACCTCACTTTGCATACCTAAAACCACATATGAAGAGTTGATGTCATCTCTGACCTCAGAGATGGAATCCACCATGATCAGAGTTTTCACCTGAATATTGTTGATTGCATCTGTGTACTTATCTGCCATTTTTTAGAGTTTTTTAGTTGGTATGTGAGGCTTATTTATTCATAATGTTTATTTATAGACCAAAAAACTTAATTACATATGATATGTGGTAGTTGAATATTGAATTTCAAGAATTAACTATATTCATTACCAATCAAATCATATTTCAGTAGTTAGTAAGATATTATGAGTTTTTACCATTAAAATATTAATGTAACTAGATATGTTGATGTTTTACCATTAATAAGCTAGACAACTTGCATTTTTCATCATTACATGTACGAAAACAATAAAAAAACATATTCTGTGTATTTGTAATTCACGTGCGTTTGAATCTTACACTATGCGTGTTTATCATTTTGAAACGTGCGTTTAAATATATGAATGTGCGTTTGTTTTGTTTGTTCTACTAATTGAACCTTAAACGCACGTTACTTATTAGCACAGATATAACGTGCGTTTAAAAACCATTGTTATCCGATACATCGTCTTGGGGAAAAGGTGAGGTCATCGAGACCACACCCCTTATTCCTGATTTCATTTTTTTATTGTTTTTTTAAGAGGATAAAGACAAAAAAGCAAAAAAAAGCTTGGGGAGGGAGAGGAATTTCCCCCCAAGTCACCAATTTTTTTTTCTTTTTTGATGGGGGGGGGGGGTGTTCCCTTTGGGGAAGGTGAGGTCATCGAGATCACACCCCATGGTCTTAGCAGGTCCGCCATTGATCTTCGATAATCCTCAAACCCAGTTTTTCATGACCCGAACCATAAGACTTTCGCAGACAGGCCGAGGGGTAGCCTCCAATTAATATGACCCATATTTCACACTTAACACTTTCACAACAATGCCACATCTTAATCTAGGTGGGTAGGACTAGCTTGTGTTTGGGTCATCTGAATGTTGCTCATGCAACCCATGGTTAACTTAACCCGTACGTTCCTTTTTTTTAACAGAAACTTGATATATTTTACATGCTCGGTTTGACTAATCTTTTTGGTCAATCCGTTTGTAGACGCAACTTGAGCCCATCTATCTAGCTGTCTTTTTTCTTAACGACATATTTTATTGATAACGAAAAAATGCTACTAGCAACATAAAGATAAAACTACTACTTATAACACAAGAAAAGGATTTTTCCCGGATTCCCCTATATATCTGTAACCAAATAGATGTATATTTTTGTTGTTCATAACAAACTTATTATTATCATGATGTTCATATATATTTTGGCGACAAAGTTTCATCAATTATGATGGTTTTACAAGCTTGCATTGTTTTCCGACAAAATTTGAAGTTATGGCCCAAGAATCTAATTCAACCATACTCCTTTGTCTTGTTATTGAAAGATAGGTATGCATATAAACCACATAACATGCTACCATTGTTTCTGGCTATTTGTCTTCTTACTTTATTCATGGTTTCACTCAAGCCTCTCTTGTGTTATCTACAACTAAACAATAGTACATAGTTCATAATTGACGATATTAAAATAGCTTCTGAATTGTCGCTCGAAAAAACCTCCCTAGGAACCCGTTTTGTGTAAATGAGACAAAATGTGTAAATAAGTTCGTCTAGCTCCTATCTTACATATCCATTTTGTTGGGCTTTTCATTTTTATTTTTTTTAAGTAGATAAACATACGCATACCTTTTGATCCATGGATTTCAGATCAAGGTTTAGGATCTGAATTCTCTAGGGCTTAATTTGGATTTTGGACTTTCTTCATGTTTTCTATGTGAAATGTGCGATAAGTTGCAATTTATGGGGTTTAGTTGATTGCATTTGTATGTTTCATTTATCGATTTTCATTTTGAATTGGATTATGTTCCCTTCCATCTCATTTCCTTGGAAATTATCATAAGAAGAAAAAAAAAAGCAAATAAATAAATAAATAAACAAGTCATACCAAGCCAAGTTAGAGTTCAGTAGTTGGTTCGTGAAGAAACAATAAGTATCCCAGAGATTATCACTAATGACCGAGGGGTGTATACTTATGTTGCTGCAGGTACGTTCCTTTACCCAAACCTTTGGTTTGACCCGAGAGTGTTAATGTAAGTGAGTGTGTGTGTGATGAAAGTAAGAACACGAAGATGTAAGTGGTTCGGTCAAACAAGACCTACGTCCACTGTGAAGAGCCGGTGATATTATTACTTTGGGGAGTACAAAGTATTACAAGCAAACCTAGCTCTATGTTACAAGTGAGTATTTTTGGATCCTTTAGAAAGGAGTTGATGTCTTCTATTTATAGTGGAAGTCGTGGGCTTGGTAAGGAGCCCACGGAGAGTCTTGTATTCTTTGGGCCTAGCCTTGGCCCACTTGCCTTTGGTCCTTGGAAATGGCGGGAAAAAAGGACGGTTACTGTATCTGATGCCATCGCCGACTGACGATGACTCACCAGACGGACACGTGGCAGCTTGTGACTGGCCGCCGGCGGTATGTCGTTCTGAACCAGCATGGTTGACTTACCTGCTGGTGTCTGACGTGACCTCTAACAGCAGGTAAGCATGCCTGGTCAGTACAGTAGGGGCAGCATGGTGGAAGCATAAAACCAGTCATGTCACTGTTGAACGTCAGTTAGAAAATTACTTATTAAATATTGGCAATTTCATAAAAATGGTAAATTTTAAATGTCCGATAAAAAACAAAAATTTTGAAGTCCAATAATACGTTGCAATACGTTGCCTTTGAAGTCCAATAAACATATTTTCATGGTTTGTAACAACATTGCAAAATCGAGGTCATATGATCATTTCATTCATGTGATAATAATAGACTGCCATTTTTTATGGTTTAGGCATTTTTGTTATTTCCATTTAGAAAGTTTATTTGTTGCAATTGGATTTTTCAGGTTTGCATTTTCTTGCCAGTTCCATTCAATTTGCTAACTTTGCCTATTTTTAACATTAACTCATTGGTAGTTTCGTCCTTTTATCTGTTTGCTCAAACCTTAGAGACGAAAATGATAGTTTACTCATATTTTTATAACAACAAATAATAAATGTACGACTAAACTATCATTTTTGTCCATGGAGTTTGAGTAAATACGTAAATGAACAAAACTACCCATGAATTAACTAGTAAAAATAGATGGAGTTAACAAATTGAATGGAACTGACAAGAAAATGCAAACCTGAAGGTCTAGTTGAAAAAAAAAAAAAACATTTTTATTGAAAATGGCAAAAATACCCAAACCTCTTAAACGAAAATTACCGTTTACTCTAACAGTATTTCTAATTTCTAACTAACCATGAATATTTGCATGAACTCCTCTTATAGATCAATTGCTCTTAGCCTATTTCATGTCATGTTTCAAATAAAGTTAGCCCTTAGTAATCTTCAATTCATTAATCCAAATCAAACAAGATTGAATCTTCTTACAATGTACGAGTTATGATCATCTGGTGAATGTCGTGATCCTAATTCACTTGCAATGGTGCCCCTACAATCCTTCACATTTTTTAGTAAACAAGAAAACCCATTGGAAAAAAATCATACAAGACCACTTAAATACTCAGCTAACTTAACAAGTTATATACAAAAAAACCCACATTTACATTGTATGATTATACAAAATTGTATGTACACTAAGAGCAGCAACAATGTAGCAGGTTTGGACTGGTCTGCTTGAATCAGATGGAAGGAAACGAACGGGCATCCATTGTGGGGGTTGGTCTGGTACGGTTGGGTTTGGCATAACGGACTGGTCCAGTTTGGGATTGTGGGCCCCAAATCTTATTTTCTTAATAAATTTAAAAAAAAATGATTTTTTTGCGTGGATATAAATTAAATAAAAATAAAAGTAGGTGATGAAGTGGAGGTTTGAAATAATCTACCTCTACTAATAAATGAGTAACTAGAGGACACTTGTCCCCTTACTAGAGCTCCATCCTACAAATACACATGGCAATCATACATCCTAATATCCATACCCATTTTTTAACCCGAGTGAAATGTTGACCCGGGTATTTATGTCGCCCAAAAATGCATTAAAATATCCAATCAATATGTTTGACCACTCGGCTAAAATGTCGCCCACTATTATCACTTTCCATTTTTTTGAACATTAAACACATTGGACCGATTTTATGAAATTCTATATTATTTCACTAGATATTTGCCCGCGTTGACACGCAGTTCAACAACGTACGATTATTTGGAGTAGTATAACGTATAAGAAAAATAAAGTAGAAACATTTTATTAAAATTTAAAAGCAACGAATACACATTTATTCAAATATCGCTGAAAATTTCCTTATAAACCACATTTTTTGTTTTAGTCATCACTTTCCCACCAGCATCAAGTATAAGTAACTTCACGCCTGCCCTGCTTTTAACTCTTGACAATGCGACATAAAGCTGGCCATGTGAGAATACAGGGTTTCTTAAATACAATCCAACCTTCGATAAAGACTGTCCTTGGCTTTTATTCATGGTCATTGCAAAACATACGCTTATACTCAATTTTATAGTTCTTTGATGGTCCACCGTGACACTGTTAGTGCATCCTTTTTCCAAAATAAAGATTTGTTTGATGTTGCAATGTTTACACTAAATAACCTCTATCTTAATATTTATTGCTAATGTAAATCTCACACTAAAACTTTGGACTGCTAGTGACCATTGTCAGTTCAACAATATAAGTTGTATAAGGTACCTCTAGAACTTATGATTTATGAAGAATGAATAGTTGAACAATGCCTAGCAATGTCACGGTGGAACAATTCTCTTAGTTATACTCGTGTGTTTGAAGTAAAGATGGTAAAATGGATGGGTTGGTTAATGGGTCAAAACACTTATAGATCAAAATGAGTAACTTTAAAATTTATACAGTAGGAACAGTTTGCCAAAACAACAAACCAAACTAATTACTTTAATGGGTCAAAACTTTTTTTTCTAGAATGGTAGCAATAGGCAACATGTAGCGGCCATCCATATTGATGCCCCCGTATCTCAACCTGAAGTTGTGTAGATAGTATTTACAATGGATTAAAGGCAATGTGAATCAAGGTTTATTTAAAACAAATAAGTAAATATGTGGCCAATCAAGTCACTATTATAAAGAAGTTAGTCAAATCTCACAAAACTGGAATAGAAAAATATTTAGCAAAAGTTGAAATAAATAAACAAAACCTTGAATTGTGCAAGATGAAATGCTTGAAACTGGGCATAATCTACGTTCTTGTTTGTATTATATCCATTCTCATTGCCGGAGTCTATTAACTCTGTTTTCCATCCATTTTTTTGTTGAGATAATAGGTTTACTCTACATCCAAAAGAACGGTAAGTGAATGGAACTCTAAAAGAACCACCAATATATCATTATTAAACATGAATATATGATTAGATCGAAAGTTATTACCAGATCACGCTCTAGTAATCACATACCTGCCTATGACCCCCATCACCATCTTCGGGTTTCGCAACACCAACCCCCTTGTCTAAATGGCTCATCTCTTTGTTCTTTCATTTCCAATGTGATCGTTTAAATGTTGTACTAACTTGCAGTTTCAAACATTAATCTGCAGTTGCTAAAAGCGTATGATGAAGGAAGCTATATTCAACTTATTAGATGATCAGAATTCAAAAGATCTGTAATAAAAGCTAAATATAATTGATCTCCTAGAAAGGAAAAGGCTAATGGATTTGCTACAAATATGAAAACATTAATTTGACACATACTGAAAGGTGACTTGTTTTAGTCCTAACCCAGGGTAACCAAGAGCCCACAAGTATACGATATTCATCATCAAGTCGATTCTTCCTAAAGCCTCCTCAACATGACCCCTTAATAAAAGTGCTTCCAAGATTTTGGAAACCAAATCATTGTGCTCTTTTAAACCCTTCTCAATCATGATTTTCATCACTCGAGTTGCTGTTTGTACCCTTCCGTCTTCAAATAAACTTCCCATTACCGACCCGTAAAGAGACGCATCCGGGTTATGCCCGCTTTCAATCATGCAATCGAATGTGGTTTTAGCATCGGTTGGCTCGTTTTTCTTCAAGTAACTCTCAATTAGAGACTTGTAAGAAACTTCTTCCTACAAGACGTTTTTCCTCATCATGATTTTTAAAATTTCAAAACCCGAATCAGGCGATCCTTCTTTTGAATGACCCTGTATTAAACCATTAAACCCAACCGGATCCAAAACGCCCAACTTCATCAACTGTCGAAATAAAGTTTCAGCTTTATTTGTCGTACCATTGTTACATAAATATTCAATCATCGGGTTATACGCAGTTGATTCGACCTCCAACTTACCCATAGTGTTCAACACGACTTCATTTTCTATAAGTTGATCTATTAACTTAACAGCGTCATCATAAGTCCGTCTTTTTACAAAGATTTTCGATTATAACACTGTAATGTCCAGCTTCAAGGGTGACGTTTAATCGCATCATGAACTTAACCACATCTGCAGCTGCCTCAAGATTACCTGCCTTACACTGACCAGAAATCAACTATAAAAAGACGGACTTATCCTTCGGGGCAATATGACGGTGCACCATTTCCTTCACAATAGCATGCGCATCACCCATTTTCTCAGCATCACAAAGTCCAGGTAATAAAGCCGAATACGTAAAATCACTCGGTTTCATACCAAAACCTTTCATTTCTTGAAACAACTTCAACCCGTCATCAACTCTACCAACATTAACATACCCTTTAATCATGGTAGTGTAAGTGATAACATTCGGTTCAATATTCTGTCCTTTCATTTCAACAAACAACTTCTCGCACTCCTCTATCTTTTTCACCCGTTTAAACCCATTAATCATAGTATTATAAGTAACAACATCCGGCGAAACCTCCTGGCTCTTCATATCTTCAAAAAACCTATTCGCCATCGCGACTCTCGACGAAAGAAAAAACCCCCAAATCATAATCCGTGATTTATAAGACCGTTTGTTTAATTAACGCGAACTTTGATAAATCTACGAATAAACGAATATTTATAAAACATAATATGATACAGTTCAATTTATTTTAAACCATATTCCATCGGTTTGGTTTCATTCCATTTAGATCCCCTTAAGCTCAACTTAGGGGGAAAATGGCTGTTAGATTTTCAAAATTCAACAATGCGTACAGCTTTAAAAAATTAGCTTAATCCATCCAACTCTTAAAAATTAGGTAATACAATTATACAAATAGAGATTTATTTATAATAATAGCAACAGACAATATTACTACGTATAACATTAGACATGAAACTGTCTATATAATACCGTGTTTACTTGTTTTTAAGTCTTTATTTAACACTAAAAGAGACTAAAGCATTACCTAACTTCGTGAACAAATCGGAAGACAAGACCTTAACTGCGTTAACAGAGCTATATTAGGAGATTGCTACACTTGCAAGTAAAGACTGCAACTGAAACAGAAATCAACAATGGGGATAAACCAACCTGCCCAATGAGAAAATAAACCCACAAAACAAAGCGACAAACCTCTATCTCCTAGGCGCCCCTGTCATAAACAATGTTGAATTTGAATTTGAGCATACTGAAACAGAGGCAATACCAATTCACCAAACCCTTTTTTATATAACAATGCACAGTTTAATAAAAAAAATTAACATAGGAAGGTATGATTACCTCAATTAAAGAATTTGAAGCAACTGAAACAACTTCTCCATGAGCAACTTCTTACCTATTTAATGAGATTAAGTGGCCCCAAGGTTGCGTTATAAAATGCACCTCTTGCACTGAATCTTCCTCCTAAACACAAATTAAGTTATTTCCAACAGGTTACTATAAAATAACAACAAATACAACCACCTAAAGTATTACCTCATATAAATTGTTTGAAAAGAGTCAGACATAACCAATAAACCTATCAGAACTGAAGCTTAAGACACCATTTCACATTCACACAATAGTTGTCTAATTCAACCAGCCTCTAAAACCCTATCAAAAAAACAAATCAGAATACCTAGCATGCCTAGCACCGCAAAAACATTTGAAGCACCGTTGGAGAACCTCCTTATATAGCTCTCTCTTGATGTAGGATCTGGAAAAAAAATATTGTTACGAAGTTGAGAACAGTCGATGTCGAAATGGATAGTACAAAACTTAAAACATTAATGAAAACTTTGCACATCAATCGAAATAAATCAAAACTTAAAACATCAATTGAACACTAAAAACCCCTAAATCGAAACCTAAAACATTAACCCTAAAACATCAATAATAAATCAAAAAATTTAATTACATTGAACAATAATAAACGGAAAACACAGAAGAATCAGTCAATCATTAAAACAGTTGTTGAACCCTAAAAACCCCTAACTTTAAACATAAAACATCAACCCTAAATCATCTCTCAAATACAAAACAATTAATACGAATGAACAATAATAATCAAAAACTAAAGAAGAATAACTAAAACAGAAAACAGAGCAAAAGAGGGATTAACATTAATCGAATGTTTAAAAACATATATGGAAAATCAGTCAAACAAAAGAAAGAATAAAAGATATATGAACATCGATTTATTGAAATAACAATCAAATAGAGATTACCTTAGATTGGAGATGAGGGATTAGCTTGAATCGCCCTTGAATCGCCAGATTAGGGTTTAGGTTTGAAGGAGGCGCTGATTATGTTCTGATCTATGTATTGTTTGGTTCTGGCAGATGAGAGTGTATAAAGAGAAGAAGGAGATGATTGAGTTTTGTGATTTAGGGTTAATGATTGAGTGGGTTAATGATATTAGGAAGGTTATTAATTCACATATTTTGACCATATTTATGTTTTAATTGAATTTTGGATTTAAAAAAAAAGAAAAGTTTATAAATTCTCACAATGAGACACTTGGCACAATATGATTGGCTACACAATTGAGGATGAATGTGGGAGTGCCAAGTGTCCTCATGGACTTTAGTTTATTAGATGTATAGATACATTTCAATAAAATTCTCCAAAATTTCGCTTCATCTTTAAAAGGGACGCATTTTACTAACAATTTTTTTAGTCCAAAAAAATAAAAAAATAAACCCACTACTAGGACATTAGTAGACCAACTTTAAAAATTATAGTACAAATTAGAGACCCGTGACATACCTTTATTACAAATTGGTTGACATACCTTTCTTCATCACTACACCATTATTACAAATTGGCTGTAAATTTGTCCATTCTAAAAATACATATTTGTAAATTTTATTATAAATACATGTTGAAATACTAGAATGACTCATATGCAAATAAAAAAGATAAGAAGCATCAATAAACTTACAATTGCAAACCTAAAGAATTCACACGGTATTGTTTGTTTTAATATTTTTACAATTTTACTTCATGATAATTTTATTTCCCGCATATATTATTTTACTAATTTACTAATTTTTTTTCTTTCGAATTCTCTTTTACATAGTTCAACGATCATGGACTCTTATAATGAATTTCTAACAAATAACACATTTAGCCTAATCGGCGATGTGTGGGAAGCGCAACATGAAACGAGTATTATTGTTTTTGGTAAAATCACAAATGTGTATAAAGATTATGGTTGGTACCATATGGCATGCTCGAAATGCCATGACAAAGTAAGCACAGACTACATTGTGATTAATACTAATGATGGCAAAGGAGGGTATGAAATAAAACCAAAATACCTTTGCAACATCACCAATTGTATTGAAAATGAAGTTCAAGCACTCCCAAGGGTTTTCCTTAACTTTAATATTTAACGCCTTAAAATAATTTGTTTTTTACTTTAACAAAAAAAAAAAATCAATGCTTAAACTTAAATTTGATTTGAATTCCTTTTATTTTTTCAGGTTTAAAATAAAAATTTTGGTACAAGATATTAGCGATGGAGTCATGCTAATATTGTCCCATGAAAATGTTTGTAAATTGGTTCCAATTGATATTGAAGATATGTTGAGAGATAATACCGTGCGTTTTAGCTTTATTATTTTTATTAATTATTTTATTTATTTTTATTTTTTATTATCTAATTACCAAATTTTCTCCTCCACATGTTGGCTATTATGTTCGGTTTCCTGATGAATTTTATTTAATTAAAGATAGGTGGCTTGGGTTTAAAATTGAAATCACATAAACAAATTTAAAAACACTTTCTGAAATTTACACCGTTAGCGGTATCGCTGATGATAAAAATGTGTTGTCTAAGCTTGAGGAAAAAATGTTCAGTGCGCAGGTATTATAAAAGTTGTTTATATATATACACACACAGTTAATTCTTCTTATTATGTTTTTTAATCTTAAATGTTTTCTTTGATATATAATTTTTATACAGGATAATGGCGCAAATAAACTGGACGTTGGAGAATATTAATTAATTTAATTTTAATAATTCTTTAAGATTCGAACACATACTAGGACTGGTGATGGTGAAACAATTATAATATTTCTACATTTAAAAATAAAAAAGTTGAACATTTTTTTATTATTGGATCATTTAATGACTACATTTAAAAAATTATAATATTTCTATAATTTTATTCTTTTTGTTTCGTAATAAATATGTATATATAATTTGAGTAATATAATTAATTACATTTTCATAAATTATAATTCCGGTTTTTTTTTATAAATTTTAAATTTTGAAAATTTTAATTTTGATATTGGTAAGTATTATAAGTTGTATTCATACTTTCAATTTTATTATAATTAACTCTTTTCCATAATTAATATTTATGGTTATTTTTTTTGTTTTAATATTTAATATGAAAATTATAAATTGATTAACTTTTTTAAATATCCGAACAATTTCAATAAATTAAACCTTTCAAACTTAAAATTTGAATTTTTTAAAGTTTAATATTTTACAACTTTTGTTAATCAAAATTTTTAATATATTTTTTAGTTAACAAAAATTTGTTCCTAAATTACATTTGAATAAATTTTTTTACAGTTCCGTATTTAATGATCAGGTTTTTTATTTATAATATTTAGTATATAAATTAATATAAAACTTTTCAAAATTTTCGAATTCTTTTAATTTAAAACTCATAATTTATACACTTAAATATTTCAAATTTTTTGAAATTTTGGAGGTAATTAATTTGTCATTAAATTTTCAATTTTTTTTTAAAATTAATTACATTTCCATATTTAATCAATCCCATTTAACTATAAATATTGAAAACACCCTATACTCATTTTACTAATTCATTTTTACTTACATTTCGTTAGAACTTACTTCATATTTGTTCGTTGTTAAATTTGAAGATCATACAAAGCAAGTGTTAGACTTTAGTTTTCTTCGATTAATGTTTGGGTAAGTTTTTTTACAATCATGTTTTATACGTTTGCAACATATATTATGCAATTAAATCCCTATTAATTTTATTAATATTATTAAATCTGTCTTTATTTTTGAATTTTTAAAAGTTTCAAACATAAAATTTGACTTTTTAAAAGTTGAATATTTTATAACTTTAATTCTTCAAATATATGGCACATATTACGTAATTTAATTCAAAGTTTTGGTATCAAAAATTTCAAATTTAAGTCATACTTGTATTATGGTAAGTAATAAAAATTGTATTTATAATTTTAGTTTTTTTATAATTAATTACCTTTCTATAAATAAATTTTACGGTTTTATTTTGATTTAATATTTAATATGAAAATTCTAAATTGTTTAACTTTTTTAAATATCCGAACATATCAATAAATTAAACGTATAACTTAAAATTTGAATTTTTAATATATTTGTACTTAAGAAATTTTTGTTCGTAATTTACATTTTAATAACATTTTTTACATTTCCGTATTTAATGTTCCGGTTTTTTTATTTATAATATTTAGTATATAAATTTATATAAAACTTATAAATTTTTTTGATTTCTTGAATATTTCAAACTCATAATTATTACACTTTAATATTTCAATTTTTTTGAATTTTTGGAGGTAATTGATTTGGGATTAAATTTTTAATTTTGTTAGGACAAAGAGGATTGGTGAAACCACTTTTGGAAACCTTAGTCTAATTCACTTCTGTCATTTTGGCTAAGTATAGAAGTACTGAAAAGAAAACAAAGAACTGCTGAAGAGAAGATATGAGAAGTGCTGAAGAAGAAACTTCATCAGAAGTTCTGAAGTCCAAACCAGACAAGTTCACTTCAGAAGTACTGAAGACAAACTACTCATCAGTAGTTTGTCATTCATCAGCACTTAGCATCAGATATTTTCCACCGCCTTTTGCATCAGTAGTTTTATTGTTTATTATTACTTTTAGCTGTATTTGTTTGTTTCAATGTTGCAACTTGTGAAACTTGTTTCTGTTGTTTCTGTACTTACTTTTTGGGCAAGATACATGTATGTAAACGTCTATAAATAGGAGGCTTCAACCTTCTATTTTAGACATTGATTTTAATAGAAAAATCCTTCAAACACTTTCACTGTTCTATTCCATTTCTGTATTTATTGTGAATCTGTCTAAGTATCTAATTCTCATTTACTGCTTAGATTCATAATAAATACTTGTCATTTATTAGTTTCAATCATCAAGGGGGAGTAATAACTCTTCCTTAGTATAAAAAGTGTTGCTTTAACTTATACATTCCGCTGTGCTTATTATCTGATATACAAGGGCTTGCTAAACACTTAAGTGTCAAGATAGCAAGTTCTTACTTAGCAAAAAGAGCAAACTGATCCAACAATTGGTATCAGAGCATTGGTTTATCTGATCACATATCAATCTAACAAATTGAGAATCAGACACAAAGCTCTTATTGATACTCAATAAAAAGATCAAAAGTTCACTTTTTATCAACATCCATCACTTAAAAGAGTCATCTGACAAATCAATACTCTTTAAAATGGATCCACATAATACTGGTTCTGCCACTAAACCTGCCATGCTTGTAAGAAATGAATACAACATATGGCAAAAGAGAATGGCACATACCTTGTCACAGACCAACACAGGTTGTTGGAGATCTGTGATATATGGTCCTCACAAACCAGTAAATGTCAATCTTGAAACTAATGTCAAGGTCCCTAAGGACCCAAAAGAATATACAGATGATGATTTCCTAAAACTTGAGCTAGATGCAAAAGCATTCTCTATGTTGGCAATGGCTCTCCCAAATGAGATATACTCTGGCCTTTTACATTGTGAAAGTGCCAAAGAACTCTGGGATTGTCTTAAAGAACAGTTTGGAGGAACTGAAGAGGTGATTGCCAACACCAGAGAAATTTTAGCTCAACAATATGAGACATTTGCTCATATTAATGGGGAAACTTTAACTCAACAATTTGAAAGATTCTCCTCATTAATATCTGAGCTAAAGTTAAATGGTCAGACCTATACAACAGTATCTATGCTACATAGATTTTTAAGGTCTTTACCAGACAAATGGGAAACATACTCCATTGTTTTAAGATCCTCACTAGATTTTAGCTCCCTCACTCTTACAAAACTCCATGGGAGATTACTTACTTTTGAGAGAGAAATTGATCAAAAGAAGAAATTACAATCATCTGGTAAAACTGCTGATGACTACCTTCCAGGTAGTACAGCACTTTTGGGACAAGACTCGCCAACTTGTTCCTATGGATCTTATGACAACATTGACATAACAACTGGGATCTCATCAGAAAGATCTTTCCCAGGTTATGACAATAATGACCAAAGTCAAACTGCTGATAATCTATGTTTTATCATGGATGATTTGAAAAACTTTAGCAGTGATGACTTAGAAGAAATGGACATTTTACACCAACTGGCCATGCTAAGCATTAAAACTAACAAGTTTTATAAAAGGTCAGGAAGGAAATTTCCAGGATTGACCAGTAATACAAAAATTGGTTTTGACAAATCTAAACTGAGATGTCACAAGTGTCAGAAGTTGGGACACTTTGCTAGAGAGTGTAGAAGCTCTAGCTTTAACCAATCACAATCTGGAAATAACTATAACCCCAATTATAATAGGAATAATGGAATTCAAGGGAGTGCTCATTTTGTACAGGCACAAGCTCCTCAACAGCAATACATGCCACAAGTACAATATGTTCAAATGCCTGCTCAACAGATGCAGAGCCAATCAATCCCTCCCTTTCCAGCTGCTCAACATCCTCCACAGCCTCAACAACCCTCTCAACAAAGTCTTTTTACCTCAGGGTATGTTGACTGGAGCAGTCTTCCTTTTGACACCACAGAGTGCAATCCTGATGCAGACAACAAGGTGTTTGACATCAACTGGGGAGAACCAGACAATGGCAGAAAGAACTTTGCCTTAATGGCATTTGAAGGCTGTACTTCAAAATCTGCATTGTCACAGGTATCAAAAGAATCTTTGACAAAACTTTGCTCAAATTCTTGCAAAGAAACTTTTGCTCTCATAAGAGAGACAAATCTGCACTTACAAGGTAAAGCCAATGATTTAGAAAGAAAATACACACAGATAAAATGTGATTTAGAAAGAAAACTGTGTGCTAAAACAAAAGAAGTTTCTAAATTAACTGACTCAGCTATTGAAACCCAAGCACAAATTAAAATCATGCTAAATGACCTGGGAGATGTCAGACAAGAGCTTGCTCACACCAGGATCACATGTGAAAAATGGGTGGAATCTTGTAAGGGGTATCAATTGTTGCTAAACAAACAAAGTGCTTCAAATGTTAAGTTTGGCATAGGATACCATCATGTTGAAACACCAACAGATTTCTCTCCCAAAACTACTGAAGATGGGAGAAAAATTGTTTCAAATGAAACTTCTGAAGGGAAAGACTGCACATCTTTCCATGAAAACTTTCTAAACAGAAATCCTGGTATTTTCAAAGAAAGTACTTCGGAAGTATTAACTAAATTTGACAACAAGCCATCAGTAGTTTCATCTACATCAGGAGTTGAGACCCTGAAAACTACTGATGAGCAAAATCTCTTCACAAATGTCAGAAATTTGCCTTTGGATCAAAAACAAAAGGCAAAAGAGTGTGAAATTTGTGGTCTGTTCAACCACAAAACTGAATTTTGTAGATACAGAAAAGGAATTCAGTTCAATCAAAAAATTAAACAACAGGTTGTGGGAAATCAAATCAGAAATGATTATGAAAGAATCTTTAAACCCAAGAAACAACAACCTGAAAACACCTTTTCTCAGAAAAAGATAAAAACTCAACTAAAATCTTTTTCTCAAAATTCTTTGTCAGTAGTTAGACCTGAATCATCAGCAGTTTCACAAACTGCTGAGATACAAAATCTAATGAACATGGTACAACTACTGATGACCAAGGTTGATGGTGGTCCTGAAAAGGATACCACCATGGTTCTTAATGAAAAATCCATTGCCAAAAAGACATGGATTTCTCAACCTGGTCAAGAACAAACTGTAACTGTTCTCAAGAGCAAACCCAAAGCCAAACAGGATTGGGTTCCTAAACCTAACTAATTTGCTTTTATGTGCAGAGAGTTTCCAGGGGCTTAAACAGCATATGGTATGTTGATAGTGGAGGCTCTATGCACATGACTGGATGCGGATACCTGATAAACAACTTTATCAGCCAAAGAGAAGGATCTGTATCCTTTGGGAACAATGCTAAGGGATATGTGCTAGGACATGGCAATGTCTCCTCTGGCAAAATACAGTTTGACAAGGTCAATCTGGTGGAAAACCTTGAATACAACTTGCTGAGTGTGTCACAAATGTGTGATAAAGGATATTCTTCCTTTTTCACAAAGACAACATGCAAGATCATCTCACCAGAAGGCCAGAAGTTGATAGAGAAGATTATTGAAGATCATACTTTGCTGATTGCCAAAATATGTGGCAATGTCTATGCAGTGGACATTGAGAAAGACAAAGTATTGAACAACACTGCCTGTTTCTTCTCAAGGGCATCAACTTCAGAAACAGATCTCTGGCACAGGAGACTTGGCCATGTGAACTTTAAAACCATAAATAAAGTCACAAAAATGGGCTTGGTCAGAGGTCTACCTTTGAAAGTATACCAGTGTCAAGAACACTGTGTGTCCTGTTTAAAGGGAAAACAGCATAAGTCCTCATATAAGTCTATTGAAGAATAAAAAACAACTGCATGTCTTCAACTACTCCATATGGACTTATTTGGACCTGTCAAGATTATGAGCCTTGGTAAGAAGAAGTACTGCTTAGTCATCATTGATGACTACTCAAGATTCACATGGGTATTCTTCTTATTCTCCAAGGATGAGGCTGCTGAAATCATCAAGTTCTTCATTCTACAAGTAGAGAAACAATATTCTCTATCTGTCAAAACCATTAGAAGTGATAATGGGACAGAGTTCAGGAACAAAACTCTGGATGAATTCTGTTTGTCTAAAGGGATTATTAGACAATACAGTGTTCCCAGAACTCCTGAACAAAATGGTGTAGTAGAAAGGAAGAACAGAACATTGATAGAAGGAGCAAGAACAATGTTAGCTGATTCTGGACTGCCCTTGTACTTTTGGGCAGAAGCAGTTAACACATCATGTTATGTTCAGAATAGAGTTCTTGTGGTCAAGAGACATTCCAAGACTGCCTATGAAGTTCTTCATGGCATGAAGCCCCTTATCTCCTTTTTCAGGGCTTTTGGGTGTCAATGTTTCATCTTGAACATCAAGGAATCTATTTCAAAGTTTGCTGCCAAAGTTGACTCAGGTTACTTTCTTGGTTACTCCTCAACTAGAAAAGCCTACAAGGTTTTTAATTCTCACACCAGGATAGTAGAAGAAACATTGAATGTCAAGTTCAATGAGTTAAAAAAAATATTATTAAAGAAAATATTGATAAAATCTTTGACCTTGACAACTTCCACTTTGGACCTGAAAAGACTGTTACTCCTTCCAAACCTACTTATTATGGTGATCAAAGGTTTGAAGATGAGGATCCTACACCATGGACTCCTCAAACAGTCATTAAGTCAACTTCAACACCATCAGAAGTTTTACAAACTTCTGATCCAACAAATACTGAAGGCCAAACTCAAACATCTGCTTCAGCACCTGAAACTACTGAAGACACTAAAACTGCTGAACCAGATATTATAGACCTCAGTAGTTTGTTTGAAGAACAAGAGCCACCTACACCTGTCAGTGGTTTACAACAACTGATTGAACACAGAGATCATCCACTTGATCAAATCATGGGTGATATAGCTTCAGGTGTTCTTACCAGAAACCAGCTCTCCAACTTTTGCCTATTTTCAGCCTTTATCTCTCAGTTGGAACCAAAGAAGTACCAGGAAGCCCTCAAAGACAATAATTGGGTGCAAGCTATGCAAGATGAACTGCTTCAGTTCAACAAGCAACAGGTCTGGGAAATCTGTCCCTTACCTCCAAACAAGCAACCAATTGGCACAAGATGGGTTTTCAGGAACAAACAAGATGAAGCTGGTATGATAATCAAGAACAAGGCAAGACTGGTAGTTCAAGGGTACTCTCAAGAAGAGGGAATTGACTATGATGAAACCTTTGCTCCAGTTGCAAGGCTTGAGGCCATCAAGTTGTTTCTGGCCTATGCCATTTCCAACAAAATTAAAGTTTATCAAATGGATGTGAAAAGTGCATTTTTGTATGGAAAAATAAAAGAGGAGGTGTATGTCTGTCAGCCACCTGGGTTTGAGGATCCTTCTCATCCTGAGTGGGTGTACAGACTGGACAAAGCTCTTTATGGGCTCAAACAGGCTCCAAGAGCCTGGTATGATACACTCTCCACCTTTTTACTCAAAAATAACTTTACAAGAGGTGCCATTGATAAAACTCTTTTCATTAAACATGTTGGAAATCATGTCTTACTTGTTCAAATTTATGTTGATGATATCATTTTTGGTTCAACAAACACAAAACTGTGTGATGATTTTAAGAAACTCATGCAATCAAAATTTGAGATGAGTACCATGGGAGAACTGCAGTACTTTCTAGGACTGCAGATCAAGCAACAAACAAGTGGAACCTTTATACATCAATCAAAATATGTTAAAGAATTATTGAACAAATTTTCTTTAAAAGACTGTAAATCATGTTCCACTCCCATGACACCAATCACACAAGTTGAACCTGATGATCAAGGAAAACAGGTTGATCAAACCATGTACAGATGCATGATAGGTTCCCTTTTATATCTAACTGCTTCTAGACCAGATATTATGTTTTCAACATGTGTCTGTGCTAGATATCAATCAGCACCAAGGGAATCACACCTTATAGCAGTCAAAAGAATTTTCAGATATCTGAAAGGAACTCCAACACTGGGAATTTGGTATCCTGCTTCAAGCAATACCAAGTTATCAGCTTTTTTAGATAGTGACTATGCAGGGTGTAAGATGACAAGAAAGTCAACATCTGGTGGTTGTCAATTCCTGGGTAACTGTCTAGTGTCATGGCAATCAAAGAAGCAAACATCTGTTGCAACTTCAACTGCTGAAGCTGAATACATTGCAGCTGCAAGTTGTACATCACAGATACAATGGCTCCAATATCAACTTCTTGATTATGGAATCAAAGAAACCAAGACACCTTTGTTTGTAGACAGCAAATCTGCCATTAGCATCATTCAAAATCCAGTACAGTTCTCAAAAACCAAACATATTGAGATCAGGTACCATTTCATAAGAGATTGCTATGAAAAAGGCAAGATTGAGGTGAAGCATGTTGCAACAGCTAATCAAATAGTTGACATCTTCACAAAACCCCTTGACACATCAACATTTCAGAAGTTAGTATCCATGCTTGGGATGCTAAATTTGTAAGTGTTTATTTTATTATTCTGCAATTTTTCATTTCTCACTTACAAAACAGACAAAAAGTCTGAAACAAAACTTCTGAAAAGAGAGAAACTACTGATGAACAAACATCAGTATGGGGATAATTTTCTGAAAAGTGTGTAACTTCTGATAAAATAACCTTCAGAAGTTATGAATAAAAGTATTTATAAAAACATTTCTCATCAGCTGTTAAAACTACTGAAGAGAAAATGGGAACTACTGATGAAGTAATCCTTCATCAGCAGTTTAGTCAAAAGGGCAAATCTGACTTTTCCCATCATCAGAGGTTTGACCTAATCAGTTTAAAACCTCTGGTAAAAAGATTTTTAACCAAAGGCGGTTTAAAAACTTCTAATAAAGAAGATTCAAGCGGTTAAAACTTCTGATAAATACCTTTTCTCAACACTTATCCTTTCAAACTCAAAAATATCCCTCTTTCTCTCTCAAAAACTCTCTCAATAACCTAAACCTGCAAATCAACTGTTCGATCAAAACCCAAACCACATGGCTCTCGTTCTAAAGCAGGGACATAATCAAAGGGCCTTTCTTGAAAAACAAGAAGGCTGGTCCCAATACGATGAGATCATTGATCTTGTCGTAAAATCCCAATATTTTACTGCTCTCACTATAAACCCACCAATTCACACTGAAACTCTGAATGAGTTCTGGGCAAATGCTGAGACGGTGACGGCGGATGATGAAGTCATTTCCCTCAACTCAAGAATAAAAGGGAAACCACTGACCATCACACCGGCCACACTGGCAACAAGACTGGGTCTGGATGATGTAACTACCCCTGACCATGTTGCTAATTCTGATATTCATCTAACCATGACAGAGTGTGGTTATCAAGGTACTCTCTCCCATGCTACTATCTTCAAAAAATATTTTGAACCAAAATACAAGCTTTTGTTTCATTATATTATTATGTGTTTGAGTCCAAAAACAGGGTCTTATGACCAGATGCCCTCCACTTTTCAACCAATATTTCATTCCATTGTGAATGAAACTAAATTCAGGGCATCAAAACTATTTTTCAATGAGTTGGTGTTACATCATAATAATACCAAGAAAAAGTTTTTGTTGTACCCAAGGTTCATTATGCAATGCATAATAGGGGAACTGGGTAATGAGGTGCTTGTGGGAAAAGTTTCAACTTTAAATCCATTAACCTCACAAGCATACTCTAGGCATAACAAACCGGCTACCTGGCCAGAAGATGATCAGGGAGAACAACAACAAGTCCCCCTGAAGCCCACATCTTCCAAACTCACACCACCAAAAGCCAAACAGCCCAAGCCAACAAAGACAAAAACCCACCAACCCAAAAGAAAAGCTGTTCAGGAGGTTGAGATGCCTGAACATGCTCATGAGCATTCTGCTCTTCAAATAGGTGAGACTGAAATACCCTCTCAGTCTCATCCATCTCAAACCCCACCAAGAGCACCCATAACCATTTTATTCAAAAGAAAAAGACTTAGAAAAACTATTGAAACTCACTCTTCTTTTGAAACTGCTGAACAACAAATTTCACCTATTGCCCAAACTACTGAACCAACCCCACAAATTTCTGAACCAGAGGCAATAGAAATTGCCAAACTTCTCTCTAGGCTAAAAGAGAAGGTCCCATCTGATTATGTCAGTCCCCTACAACCACAACAAACAGGGGACATAACCACAACATCAGACATGGATGTGGACATCTCTAGCCCTATCCCAAGAGATGAGGGTGGACCAGAGTCTTTAAGCCCAATTTTAGAGACTCTTGGGGCATCTGAGGCTGCTACTACTCAGTTACCACCCAGTGGTGGATCTGAGGATAGAAGTAACATAGCTAAGACCTCAGATGTGGCAACTACTGATGAAGGATTAATGCCTGAAGTAGGAAATCCTCAGAACCAAGAACAAGAGGTTCATGAGAGAACTGAGTTGGGCTCAGCTCATGATTTAACTGAGACAGTCCTCATTGAGGGCAACATCAGGGATTCAGATGATTCCATTAATTTGGATGATGTTTCACAAACACAAACTACTGAATTGACGGCACTTTATGAAGGTCCTGTTTCAGGGGTATCCAGGCTCAAGAAGCCAGTCACCCCTGCACAGGTTAAAGCCCACTCAATCCCTAAAACCCCTAGAGTGGCATCCTCTGTACAACATGAGGATCTCCCAAAAACACCCCCTTCACAACAAATGCCTACCCAATTCCCTGGGCAAACAAGCATAGACCTGAACCAGCTATGCAGCCCAGAGGGTCCCCTGTACCACATGATGAACACTCTCATCAGAAATCACTTCCAAACATACACAGCTAACTTGGAGCTGTCTATCAAGAATCAATTTGGAGTGATCAAGACGAAGATGAATGATCTGTCCAACAAGATAGACTTCAACAGCAAACAGATTGCTCATCTTCAAGGACAATTCTCCCAACCCTCAACCTCAAAACTTAAAATTGATGAATCTAAAAAGGGGGAGAAAATCAGGGAACCTAAGGAGTCATTCCAAGCCAGGATAAGGGCAAGAGTGGCCATCCTTGAAAGATTCAGAAAGATCAAGCCAGGAAAGAAAAACTGGCCAAACAGTTTGGTGTCTCAGTGGAAGAAATTGAAGCCACAGAAAAAGATGATGAGACCCAAACCTCTGAAGAATCCCTAAGGCACAATGAAGAAACTTCTGATGGCAAAAGTTCTGATGAAGAATCAGAAAGTACTGAAGACAATCCTTCAGTAGTTGACAAACCATCAGCAGTTGTCAACCCATTAGAGGTTAACACTTCCAAACCTCAAACTGCTGACCCTTCCAGAGCCATTGCTCCCATTCAACCAACATCTGATCCTATCAGGCCTACTACAATTACAACAATGACTGTACTAAACCCTTCTCCTATCTCTTAATCAGCTGAATTACTAGAGAAGAGCTTAGTTGCAGCCAACAAGAAGGCTGGAGAAGATCTGATCTGGAAAACTCTGGAAGAAAGGGATGATCTGGACTTAAGCCATGAAGAAAAACTTCAGGCTTATGAAGCTGAACTACAAAGGCAGGCTAGCCTTGATGAGATTGCTGAACAAGATAAAAGACAACAACTGGTGTCTTACATTACCAAGAACAGCAAGACTAAAGCCTATACACTCAAAGGACTCTCTATGAAAGAGCTGACAAGAAGAGCACAACTGCTTGCAGACAAACTGGCCACAAGCAAAGAAGGAAAGGCCAAGAGAGCCCAGATAATAGAAGAATTAGTAGCAGAGGGCTATGGTTCAAAAGCCTCAGTATCCAGATGGAAAGAAGAAAGACTAATGGATACTTACAGAAAATACTTGGCTGCCAAGGCTGCAAATCCAGAGAAGTTTCAAACTGCTGATCCTTCAAGATCAGTAGTTAGAACTTCTGGTGTATCAACAAGAAGACCTGCTACTCAAAGGAAGAAAGCAGAGGACAATGTCAAAACTGATTTCAAAATGGTACTACTTGAAGGAAGTTCAATAGTCCATTCAGATTTTGACATTGAGGAGAAACCTCTGTTAACACAATTCAGGGATCCTTCCACTTTTGCCTACCAAATCCAAAAGACCATCAAAGAAAAGATGCATACCAAGGTAGTGACTGAACACCATCTCCCAACTGTTCAGATGCCTGATATGCAACAACAACAAGGAAGAGACTCCCACCTGAGGTTAACTGAAACAGAAGACATCCAACACTCAGGACCATCAACCCAAGGGACAAGTCTGGTTCCCTATTCTTCTGACTTTAACAAGTCAAAGATACCTATCATCAGATGGTCACTTACTGATAACAACTCAGTATTGTTGACAAGAAGAGACCTCTCAAGCAGGGCTTACAAGAAGATCAGTGATCTAAAGAAACTGTCAACACAAGACCTGCTCACAATTCAACATCTGGAACCACAAAGAGGATCTCTATCTGATGGACAGTTAAACCAGCTCAAGAACACCATGTACAAAGAGATATGGAAGATTGTTCAAGACAGAAGAAATACATAAGGAATTAGTAAGGTTTTGGCTTCATCAATCCAGGGGGAGATTGTTAGGACAAAGAGGATTGGTGAAACCACTTTTGGAAACCTTAGTCTAATTCACTTCTGTCATTTTGGCTAAGTATAGAAGTACTGAAAAGAAAACAAAGAACTGCTGAAGAGAAGATATGAGAAGTGCTGAAGAAGAAACTTCATCAGAAGTTCTGAAGTCCAAACCAGACAAGTTCACTTCAGAAGTACTGAAGACAAACTACTCATCAGTAGTTTGTCATTCATCAGCACTTAGCATCAGATATTTTCCACCGCCTTTTGCATCAGTAGTTTTATTGTTTATTATTACTTTTAGCTGTATTTGTTTGTTTCAATGTTGCAACTTGTGCAACTTGTTTCTGTTGTTTCTGTACTTGCTTTTTGGGCAAGATACATGTATGTAAACGTCTATAAATAGGAGGCTTCAACCTTCTATTTTAGACATTGATTTTAATAGAAAAATCCTTCAAACACTTTCACTGTTCTATTCCATTTCTGTATTTATTGTGAATCTGTCTAAGTATCTAATTCTCATTTACTGCTTAGATTCATAATAAATACTTGTCATTTATTAGTTTCAATCATCAAGGGGGGGTAATAACTCTTCCTTAGTATAAAAAGTGTTGCTTTAACTTATACATTCCGCTGTGCTTATTATCTGATATACAAGGGCTTGCTAAACACTTAAGTGTCAAGATAGCAAGTTCTTACTTAGCAAAAAGAGCAAACTGATCCAACAAATTTTTTTTACAATTAATTACATTTTCATATTTAATCAATCCCATTTAACTATAAATATTGAAAAACACATTACTCTTTTTACTAATTCATTTTTACTTACATTTCGTTAGAACTGACTTCATATTCGTTCTTTGTCAACTGTAAAGATCATACAAAGCAAGTGTTAGACTCTAGGTTTCTTCGATTAATGTTTGGGTAAGTTTTTTTTACAATCATGTTTATACGTTTGCAACATATATTATGCAATTAAAATCCTATTAATTTTATTAATATTATTATATTTGTCTTTATTTTTCAACTTTTAAAAGTTTCAAACATAAAATTTGACTTTTTAAAAGTTTAATATTTTATAATTTTAACTATTCAAATATATGGCACATATTACATAATTTAAATTTTTTGTATCAAAGATTTCAAATTTAAATCATACTGGTTCTTAATGTGGCATACTTGTATTTAAGTCATGTTTTTAATTATTAGATTTATTTGCATCAACTTTTTTTCAATTTACATATTTCACAAGCACAACAAAATTATACTTGAAAACTTGAACAGTATATTAATTTCTCATGTTATATTTTCTTTCATGTTATGTTTTAAACTTTTAGTTTAACACTGCTCTTATAAAAATTGTTTAATTTTATTTAGTCGATAATATGTTTTATTTAAAACTTTCTTTACCCGTGAAGTTCACGGGTCTCTAACCTAGTTTATGGTCATATATGAAAAGCGGGTTTAAAAGTATTGTGATTTGGAATGAGGAATGATGTAGCTTGGTGAAATGCCCGTTTGGATCCAAAATCACTAATTAGGGGCGGATCTATGTGTCACCCACGCGGGTCTATCGAGTTTGTGAAATATATTTACTCCAAAGTCACTAAACAAAGCAAGTATTTCTTGCACGTCTTAACCCCCACAAATGCGAATAAGCCATCTTCTTCCTCGTTGTTTACCCACTCAACTCGCTCAAATCAAAGCACACGTCCTGACATCAACGCACCCACACTTCCTCAACACACTCCTTTCCTCCTTCACAAACACACACTACACCTTCACTCTCTACAACCAAATGCTCCTTAACCCACTAACTCACAACCATTACACCTTCCATCACGCCCTCAAAGCATGCACCATAACACATTCCTTCACCAAAGGCCAAGAAATCCATGCCCACGTCATCAAAACCGGTTATTATTCCCATACTTATATCCAAAACTCGTTTATACATTTCTATGTTATTGGAAACGACGTCGTTTACGCTTACCGGGTTTTTAAAACTGTTGATTATCCTTCTGTGGTTTCCTGGACGTCAATGATTTCTGGGTTTTTAAAATGTGGGGTTGTGGATAAAGCTATTGGGATGTTTTGTTTGATGGATGTTGAACCTAATGCTAATACGCTTGTTAGTGTTTTGTCTGGTTGTTGTGATGTACGAGGGTTGAAGGGTGGGAAAGCTGTTCATGGGTATTGGGTGAAGTGTTTTGATGAAGAGAATGTGGTTTTCGATAATGCTTTGTTGAATTTTTATTTGAAAGTTGGGTTGTTGGAGTATGCGCGCCAAGTGTTTGATGAAATGCGTAAGAGAGATGTGGTTTCTTGGAGTACTATGGTGGGGGGTTTTGTGCAAATGGGGTTTTGTGATAAGGCGGTTAGTGTTTTTTATGAGATGGTGAGGGAAGGAGAGGTTCAGCCGAATGAGGCGACTGTCGTTAGTGTAGCAGCTGCTTGTGCATCGATTGGGTCGTTGAGGTTGTGTGAATCGGTGCACTTGTATGTTCGAGAGAGAAGTGATATTTCAATCGAAGGAAACGTGGGTAATGCGTTTGTAAACATGTATGCGAAATGTGGGAGTGTAAGGAACGCGATTCGTGTGTTTAAAGCACTTGGATCTAAGGATATGATATCTTGGAGCACGATGATTAACGGGCTTGCGATGAATGGGCTTGGAGATCATGTTTTACCGCTATTTGGGCTTATGTTAGTTCATGGTGTTGCACCGGATGATGTTACGTTTATCAGTTTGTTAACTGCGTGTAGCCATGGTGGGTTGGTTGATGAAGGGTTGATGTTGTTTAAAGGCATGGTTGACACGTATGGCATTAGCGTTCATGAGAAGCATTGTGCGTGTGTTGTGGACTTGTATGCACGAGCAGGTCGGTTGAAAGAAGCAGAGGAGTTTGTTATGAGTATGGATGTAGAACCGGATGGGCCGGTTTGGGGTGCACTAGTTAGTGCTTGTAGGGTTTATGGGAACGAGGCGATGGTTCGACGCTTAAGTGAGACGCTTGTCGACAAAGGCGCGAGTGGTGGGACTCTGTGTTTGGTGTCAAATAGTTATGCAAGTTCAAGTAGATGGGATGAATCAGTGCAGATTAGAAATGTGATGAGTGATTTGGGTTTAAAAAAGATGGCTGGTTGTAGTTGGGTTGAGCTTGATGTATAACCAATACTTGTATATATCACACTTCTTATATGGTGCGGATAAAAACAAATCGGGTCGGGTGGTATTGTTAGGTTAAATCAAACACACTTTTAACATGTAAACCGTTCAAACCAAAAAGTTTACTTCTATAAACACACACAGATTAGGATAAAATAGAAGAATCACACCTGATAAAATAGAAGAATCACTCAACCTTATTATTATTTTTTACTAGGGGTGCAAACGAGCCGAGCCTGAGCTCGATTAGGCTCGAACTCGAGCTCAATTAAGTTATAAGAGCTCGAGCTCGTTTGTAATTTCTCAAGCTCGAGCTCGGCTCGGGCTCGGCTCGTTTAATATTTCTTAGTTAATATGTTAAATAAAAATAATATAAATAATAGTTAATTTAGGCTCGTGAGCTCGATAAGTGAAGTTCGAGCTCGGGGCTTGTTTACTAAAAAACTATAAATGAATGGTAAATATTATTAAATATAAAAAAAAACTAATATTATACTAGGCTCGATAAGGCTCGACGAGCCTAACGAGCTTCACATGCCATGCTCAAGCTCGAGCTCGATAAATAAACGAGCTTTGTTTTAGGCTCAAGCTCGGCTCAAGCTCGATAAAGCTCGGCTCGTTTCACGCTTTTTGTCAAGCCGAGCTCGAGTAGCTCGCGAGCTGCTCGGCTCGTTTGCACCCCTATTTTTTACATTTAAAAAATCAAACCAAAGTGTGTAAGATATTTTGAAGTTTCAAATAACTTTCTTATTTGTAGGCCATGCTGCTTAAAATTTGAAAAGTAACATCATCTATGTTTTCGAATTTGAAAAAAAAAAAAAAAAATCTCATAAAAGCCTTTTGTCATATGAGATTTGGCCAAAAGTGCTTAACTAATAACATTAAATAGTAAATAAATAGTTTAGGAAAACAATTTTGTTTACGAAAATGTTATTTAGTCTTTAATAACATTTAAAAAAACATACCACCCCAACTATAGCCACAGTGATAAGACTCTTACATGAACCACAACTTTATCTTAATTGAACACTTTTTTTTAAAAGCTAACAAAGTCGTCACGTGCTTCCGTAAGAATCTCTTATTACGAATTCAGGATACCCACAAGGCACTTGGTCCTCTAAGTCCACCAATTCAGGGAAAACCCGGCCACCCACCTGCTCAAAAACATGGTAGTGAATAATCAGTAGAATATGGTGGAATCCTTCAAGGCTTGAACTTATGACCATTAGACCCTAAATCACCTATCATTAGGCCTCAATACCACTCCACCAGAAGATAAGTGGTTGAACGCTTAGTTTTAGTTAAAGGTTTTTTCAACGACGATCTACGGAGTAAAACCAAACCTCATTAGATTTAGTGAGAATTACACGTGAAGTATCACATAGATGCTACAATCCGGATTTTCAACACTTTTAAAAATGCTATGGTTTTTTATCAAATTTGATATTTTATAATTCAACCTATAAAAAAATTGCTTGTTAAAAACAATTTTGTTCCGTTCAAAAAAGAAAAACAAAAAAGCTATTTCAAATATTCGTTTGGGACCCACAATGTAATAAATCCGAATCCAAAACCCTGTTGCTCTAACGTTAACATTTTCGACCGTTGGACCCAACCCGTGATTATAAATAGACACAATCTCAATCTCCATTAACATCACAACAACAATTTCTCTCAATCTCTCTAATATTATTAATCATTCACATACACACTCTCACTCTCACTCTATTTTACAAATCTCTACACCTTCTAAAAAAATGGCCTCATGTGGTGCACTTAGAGTCGCATTCCTTGCACTAGTTGTTATCCTCATCTCCTCCACCACAGCTGTTGCTAGAGAATTCGTCGAGTTATCACCCGCGCCTGCGCCTGCCCCGATGGAGGCCGGGTCTGCGGTTTCGATGACTCTTTCGATGGTGGTCGTTGCAGCTTCGGTATTGGTTTCGGTTGCTGGTATCATGTGAGAGTATGTATGGTGACAATGCTAGTGAGAGTTGAGAGTGATGGCTTGGTTTTGTGGTTGGATGTGTTGTTTGAAATTTGCTTAATTCTTTTGTGTTTTTAGCCCTAATATCTAATCAGGGTTTTTATTTTTAATTTTATTTGTGTTGCTACTATTGAATTTATTATGAATATCATACTTATTATTTATTTATCTGCTTCAAATTGCTATTTTATGTTTCCTATATTGAGTTATGGTGTGATGGGATGACCCAAGAATTTATACTTCTAACATTATAATTATAAAATTTATATAAAATAAGACAGGCTCAAGCTTTGATTATAACGTTATAATTACGGAGATTTAATTATAAAACTCATATACTCAAATAAAGCTAAATTCGAGATCACTGATTTTCTTACTTTTTATTAGAAAATAACTAATTTCACCTTCAATCGACGAAAACAGTAATTTTTAAAATTATTTTATTAGGTTTTATATGCCGTTATATGGGAATGTATGGTGTTATCAATCAAAACTACATCATTTTGTTAAAATAGAATAACTATATAAAATTGATTTTAAAACAGAGTTTTATTTGCTCCGGGCGACTCATTGTGTTGTCAGTTTGAATTGTTTTTTAAGCGTGGATGGTCCAAAAACGACCCCCACCTCAAGAGAATCTTGCATGATTTTTTGATTAGGGGAATTAGATTTGAGAGAAAATTGCTCATTTGTCAAAATTTCACTCTTTTTTTTTTACGATCAACAAAATTTTTATTCAAACCAAAAAACGGCTAGCGAAACACTAGCCAGCCACCAGAGTACAGCCATACACCAAATTGCATCATAAAAAACACAACACAGACATGAAGTCCTACCAACCTATTCTATGCACATGAAAACCTCTCCAAGATTGCCAATCCAATCCTTGAACTTTTGCCCGAGACTTAATCCATAGATAAGTCAGTGTTTTCACCTCTCCAATGAGTTGACCCGTCGAACCTTGATGATGATTAAAAACGATGGTGTTTCTCGCTCTCCACAGACACCATAATGTAGTAAGACAAACAGCGTGAATTACCTTCTTCCTTTTTGCCGAACCATCTTCGAAATCTGCTCGATCCAAAACGTCTTTAACTCCGAATGCATAATAAGGCTTTAGTCCGCACCATTGCTCGATTAAGCTCCATATAGTCTGAGAAAAATGGCACGCAACCAGAACGTGGTCCGTAGTCTCCTGGTAATCTCCACAGAAAGGACAAAGTGTCGCGCCGACGTTTATGTTTCTTCTCCCCAGTGCAGTCTTTGTAGGAATCCGATTCAAGTGCGCCCTCAAAATTTCACCTTTACCACAACTTTTCAAAATTAAATATGTAGTTCTCAATTTTTGGTGTCATTTAAGGGGCTGTCTGGTTGATTAAGTGCTGAATTATTAAGATTGTCTGAATGGTTAAGAGGCTCTAAATGGTTAAGAGCTAAATCATTCAGCATCCCTTATTAGCTTAATGGTTCAGCACTTAATCATTTCATTCAGATGCTGAAACAAACAGTTTGAATGCTGAATGATTCAGACCTGAATGGTTAAAAGGCGAGGCTACCAAACAACCCCTAACTCGGATAGTCCCTGAAGTGAATGAAAGGAGGTTAGATAATCCAATTAAGTGGATTTAAAATTACTAAACTAATTATAAAAAAATATAATTGAAAATAGTTAAAAATTATGTAAGCCTCACCCACTCTTTCTTCCATACTTCATCTTCATCACCCATCACCTCCCCATGCCACCACCACAAACACCTCCTTATATCTACCATCACCACCACCCTAAACCCATCTTTGCCACAAATAAAACCACAATGGCCTCTATTCATAAAACACCAAAAATCACTTAAATCTCAAAAAACTAAAGTGCAAAACACTCATCCCCATCTTAATATGTTTATATTTGTACGAATGCATAACATCCAAATCTCGATCAATTATTAAAATCTCTCACAAATCCAGTAACTCATCACACTAATGTACTCATCTGTCGATTCCAACAATATCTCTCTCACTACACACATTACCCACAGCTCAGAGGCCACAGAATCTGATAAAACGCCCTCGTTTCAAACGATTAGACACCATAACCGATAACCCTTTGATTCAAATCTTGTTTAGTTATTTATAGGATACTAATTGTTTGGATAAACTGTCACTAAATGATTCCAAAATCGAAATTGTGATATGGGTTGGATATAAAACTGCTTGTTGGTGCGGACATGGCAGCCAACTGCATGTTGGTGGTGGTGGTAGCTCACGCTCAAAAGTCCTCCGACACGAGTCCTAGTCGTTGCGCTGCGGTCCGTTTCCCGGCTTCGCTTGCGCGATTTGCACTTCTGATTGGTTCCATCCATCCCCAACCTAATGAATCGAGTATGAAGGGGTCAAGCGGTTCGGGTTTTCGGTGGGTTCCCGTTCACCTTCCCCCTCATAGTCCATTAGTGGGTAGGGTGGTAAACTTAGAGGCCGCCGGCCTCCTCTTCAGACGTGTCCTCGACAACCTGGCGGTTCTTCGGTCTCCGTGGGGGCGGGAGTGCTTGGTCGCTGGGCTTTCCTTTTCCTCAAAAAATTCGGTTGTGTCAGCCGGTCTAACATTTTTTTATGGGCTGGCTTGACTGGACAGCGATGGATTGAGGGTAAAATAGATTTGAGTTCAAGTGGCACATGACCTTCGATCTACCATAGGGTAGAATACTACCGAATTCATTCTATTGAAGCGTAACATTTCATTTCCTGTTGCATTTCTTTGGTTTGGAAGTTCCAGAATGTTGTCTGTGGATTTCTAGCCCCCTATATTGTGACATCCGTCACTTTTTCATTATATATATATTATATATATATATATAGATTAATAATAATAATAATAATAATAATAATAATAATAATAATAATTTTAACATATACTAGATACTTTAAATTGTGATTGTTTACCCAAACCATCCCAGCCCAAACCCTTATAATTCTGAGCCCAAACCCCATTCAGAAGCCCACAAACCAGGCCCAACCTCCCCCTTTACTTTGTTAAAAAAAATAATAATAATCTTGTTCCACCCGGGTTTCGAACCCGTGCCATCTCCACACAACACACACGCCTTAGCCACTGAGCTATGAAGACTTTGTTGATTTAAATCCAAACCTATTTGTACTTAACCCTTTCCTTCGCGTCCCTTTTCCCCTTCCCTTTGCTCTGCTGATTTCGAACAGCAACAACACATCAAGAGACATCAATAGCTGATCCAATAATCGCGCAAACAATCAAATTAATCCCAATTAATTATGCACATTAAACCCACAATAATTATGCCTGAATTCACGCGTGACAACTCGTGGTTTGACCCGTCCAAACGGAATCCACGCTAGAATGCGTCAATCTTGAAACCTTCCTAAAACACGGTCACACTATAAATTGAACATCCCTTCCTGTGCTAAAGGTGCCGAAAAACACACACAAGCATTCAATTTTCCTCTCAATTCACCCTATTCGCTTAATTGTGCTCAGTTTGACTTCTCCGTTGACTTGGCAACTATCACGAAACCGTGCATTGTAAGTTCAATCTCTTGTTTAGATCTTGTTTATCGGCCCCTGACAATCATTAGCCCCATGGTTAAATAGCCGTTAAATCCATTATTAAACGGATTTGGAAACTAGGGTTCGACCTAGTCTTTGGGGAAGATGACTGTTCGTGAACCCTTATAATCATTTCAAAACAAGAATAATCAACTCACTGACCCTCAGATCAGCTGGTTATGTTTGTAATTTTAAAGTTTGAACCGGCCAAAGGGCAAGGGTTCGAATCCCACACAATGTTTTAATTTTTTCTTATTTAGACCTTTTTACAAAAACCAATACATTTAACCTATATAAATAATTTCAATCCAATATAATTCGTTCTCAGGGTATGGCTCAGTTGGTGGCCATACTTGTGATAAAGCTCGAACCGGCCAGAGGCCCGGGTTCGATTCCCATAACCAACAAGTATTTTTTTTGCCATTTTATATATATACTTAACATATTTAATCTTTTAAAATAGTTTTAAAATACTAAAAGTGTTTTAAAAATTCTACAAAAAATATTCTGTATCAATCTGATGAAAAAGTTTAACATCCAATTTTTAGTTTTCAGAAATTTATTTATTTAATTTATATAATAAATAAATCAAGTTTATTCTATTTTATTTATAAAAATCTATAAAAATATCAAAACGATCTTATTAATTTCCACAAAAATTATCCTGAGTTGTTATAACTTTAAACTTTTCAGAAATGATTTTTATTTCTGAAAAATCATTTATTTTATATTTTTAATTAATTTTTGTTAGTTTTAATCATAAATAATCCATAATAAATTCATTTTACAATATTTTTGTACCAAAATTTTACATAAATTATTTCTATTCATTTGGAACAGAAATACAATTTTTAATTCAGAAATTCTTTGATTTTAATAATTTTAGATATTAAAGTCATATTTTGACAATTTGAAATAATTAGATTAAATATTCTATTTTCAAGAAAATAATTTTATAAAAATTATTTTCATACTTAAAACCTTATGTTGTGACTATATTCAACTTAAAATTTTACAAAGAGACTTTTATTAAATTTCTTATATTTAATAAACAATTTGTTTAATAAACAAATAAACGTTTATCCCCAATTCGAAGCCCTAGAAATACATGTATCCTAGAGTTATTTCACTTACACATTATCGAATACTTTAGGTTGATCATTTGGGAGTAATCTCAATTCATATTTCGTTGTCCAAGTTCAATTTCAAGTTATTACATGAACAGTGAGTATTTCCTATCCCCTTTTTGCTTTTATTCATTTTTGGGGTGTTACATGTACACTTATGCAAATTACAATTACAAGTTTACATTTTCAAAATACAATTCTAGTACTATGTGCAATTGCTTACAACGTGCTTTATGCTTAGACAATACATGTGGATTACATTTGTACTTAGTGAAATCATTAACATGGTACAAGCCGACCTTAACATTGGATAGCGCTATTTGGATTGACAACCCGCCTAGATTGATTCTCCCCCTTTTTCATCGGAGAATCCGTGGCCAGTGTTAAGTTATCATCCATTTATTGGTTGAGTACACTACAGTTCATACAGTACATTATACAGTCACAGGGTTGATTTCGCTCATTTGTATGATACATAGTTTACATATTTGCACTGTAGCTTTGCACTTGAATTGTATAACTTTTTAACCTACTATATATATCAAATCTGGGAATGCTCACCAACATTTCATATGTTGACCAAATCTATTTTGTACATGTTTCAGGTGCAGTTTGATCTAGTGCTTTAACAAGAGATACCTAGTGCATTATTTTAATCAGTTATTTCATTATTTACATTTCATTTAAGACTTTGTATTTTCCATTTCCATGTAAGACAATTTTGGAATATTCAATAATATTTACATTTTAGTACCATGTGCTTTTGAACAATCGTCACTACGTGGCACCTCGATGATTCCGCCATCGGTTGGGGTGTTACAGATTGGTATCAGAGCCATGGTTATAGGGAACTAGGTTATTAGATAAAATGGCCTAGACTATAACCGAACCTTAACTTGCATGCATAATATTTCCTGAATTACCCTACCCCTCATTTCTCCCTACTTTCCTTCTTCTATCTTTCCCTTCTTCTCTCTCTCCATTCTTCTCATCCTTCATCATGGTGCATAGAGATGGTGTCCTACAGGGAGTGGAAAGTCTACATCATCATGGAACAGGGACAGTACATTTCATGAAGATACTCTTGGGAATAATGCCTACTTTTACTTTTGCTCCTTCAAAGTTGTTGAACTTTAATGAGTGTGATAAGGACACGTGCAATCTGGAAGGGTGGACGCCTGTACACTGGGTTTTCTGGCATAGGCAAGCATAGCGCATAAATCCATTTACGGACCTGTTATGCTTACCTGGGGATTCCTGGAGTGAGTGTCCACTTATAGGCTAAAGCACGTCTTCTTTGATCACCATTGGGTTCAATTCCTTTGAAAAGTCAACGTTCTTGTTGGGCTTTACAGCTAGACAAGGGCACTCCAAGCATTTTATGCAAACTTTTTCAATAATACTCTCTCGGTTCATATACAATATTTTGTATTTCATGATTTTCATATATTGCTTACAAGTTCATGCTTTCATAACCATCTATGGATTTCACAATCACACTTCACCTTACCCTCTTAGCCACTTTTTAAATATTCAACACCCTACCCAAATCATATTATTTCTTTTTCTCCACATATTATTTATTTTAAAAACTATAACCTCATACTTTAGCACAAACTAAAGATTTTTAAAACTAGTTGTATTACCTAGCAACTTTACAAAGTACATAATTTCCTTGAACTTAAATTCAATTGATTATTTATTGACGTAACAAACGATTTTGTATATAATGTTTTACACTATTACAAAGCCTACTTAGCTTAACAACTTTTGCCTTATGTACAAAACCAAATTTTGAAAATATTTATTTGGAATAATATCTAATCTTTAGATTTTCCATCAACACTCACCCATTTTCAACTTGTCCAAATTTTTACAATATTTTGCATATACCACAATCATGTTTTCTTATACACTTGATTATAATCTTTGATCCAAACCCCAAAATTTACACTGCTATATAATCTCCTTACTATAAAATAAACTCTTTATCAACTACCTTCACATTCACCATCTCTCACAACCTTGATTCTGCTTCAAAAATTTTTCATCATCCTCTCAAGAACTAAATTCATGTCCTTCACCTTCTCACACATGAGCTAGTTACCCATGCTAATCAAACTACTAAAAACCTGATACTTGATTCTACAGGATTTTTCCAAAACATCATTGTTTATGAAACTTGATTTTCCCTTAATTTGACTATTCACTGTACATTTAATTATTCATGATACTCGTGTTTTCATTTTCTTGATCTTATTATCATTTTGTACCCAATTATGACATACTCATAGGCATATAACATCTAGAGATTTCCTTGCATGCTATTAGGTACGAACACAAATTGGTAATCTATCATATTGGTTACGTTATCGTACACTTACATTTATTTGAAACGTTTAGACTTGATACTTGATTTTACAGAGCTTTTCTAAGAAAACATCATTGCTTATTATATGAAACTTGATTATTCCTTTAACTTGACTATTCATTGAACATCTAATTATTCATGATACTCGTACAACATTTAATTATTCATGATAACACTTACACTTAATGGTTGTAGTACTTACAAACTTGCTTGCATAAACTTGCTATCAATTTGCAATCTATGTGAATAATAATTGTTGCACTTAATAGAGGTCATCATGCCTTTTTCAACAGTCGGGAGAGGCCCTACAACCTGCTCCACGACTGGTGGAGGCTATCGAACATACTCAACGATTGGTAGAGGTCACTATGCCTTTTCAAACAGTCGGGAGAGGCCCTACAACCTACTCCACGGCTGGTGGAGGCTATCGAACCTGCTCAACAATCGGTGGGATCATAGAAGGACATAAAACCCTAATGTAAGGTAAATTGATGATTCCGGTCCGGAACGTAATCATGAATTTACAGGTACCTTAGGGTAGTGTGAAATTCTATTAGAGTTTTTTTTGGTAGACGTCCGGTACGTCTTCAAGGTATCAAAGGTGTGGTGGGTTAGCTGCGGTACACCCTGTATACAAACACTAATGATGCATTGAAGGTGAGACTGGAAGTCGGACCAAGAACAAACTCTGTTACCTGGTAGTTCAATAAGTTTTTCTATAGTCAGTCAACTCGTACATTTATCATAGGATTCCTAAAACTTGAAACTTATTGAGTTACTAAATCCTTATTTTCCTTATTATTCGAGGCAAACCTAATCCAAATCCTTAACCCACACCTATCAAACCTACCATCCAAATCATTTGAAACAGTTTACTTTGTTACCTATAAATTTACGTCGTGCCTTAACCCAAATTTTCCAAACCACTGTTATTTTAAATTCTTACCCAAGCATCCATAACCCTATGTTCCTGATAACTTCGGGACGAAGTTTCTAAAAGTAGGGGATGCTGTGACATCCGTCACTTTTTCATTATATATATATTATATATATATATAGATTAATAATAATAATAATAATAATAATAATAATAATAATAATAATAATAATTTTAACATATACTAGATACTTTAAATTGTGATTGTTTACCCAAACCATCCCAGCCCAAACCCTTATAATTCTGAGCCCAAACCCCATTCAGAAGCCCACAAACCAGGCCCAACCTCCCCCTTTACTTTGTTAAAAAAAATAATAATAATCTTGTTCCACCCGGGTTTCGAACCCGTGCCATCTCCACACAACACACACGCCTTAGCCACTGAGCTATGAAGACTTTGTTGATTTAAATCCAAACCTATTTGTACTTAACCCTTTCCTTCGCGTCCCTTTTCCCCTTCCCTTTGCTCTGCTGATTTCGAACAGCAACAACACATCAAGAGACATCAATAGCTGATCCAATAATCGCGCAAACAATCAAATTAATCCCAATTAATTATGCACATTAAACCCACAATAATTATGCCTGAATTCACGCGTGACAACTCGTGGTTTGACCCGTCCAAACGGAATCCACGCTAGAATGCGTCAATCTTGAAACCTTCCTAAAACACGGTCACACTATAAATTGAACATCCCTTCCTGTGCTAAAGGTGCCGAAAAACACACACAAGCATTCAATTTTCCTCTCAATTCACCCTATTCGCTTAATTGTGCTCAGTTTGACTTCTCCGTTGACTTGGCAACTATCACGAAACCGTGCATTGTAAGTTCAATCTCTTGTTTAGATCTTGTTTATCGGCCCCTGACAATCATTAGCCCCATGGTTAAATAGCCGTTAAATCCATTATTAAACGGATTTGGAAACTAGGGTTCGACCTAGTCTTTGGGGAAGATGACTGTTCGTGAACCCTTATAATCATTTCAAAACAAGAATAATCAACTCACTGACCCTCAGATCAGCTGGTTATGTTTGTAATTTTAAAGTTTGAACCGGCCAAAGGGCAAGGGTTCGAATCCCACACAATGTTTTAATTTTTTCTTATTTAGACCTTTTTACAAAAACCAATACATTTAACCTATATAAATAATTTCAATCCAATATAATTCGTTCTCAGGGTATGGCTCAGTTGGTGGCCATACTTGTGATAAAGCTCGAACCGGCCAGAGGCCCGGGTTCGATTCCCATAACCAACAAGTATTTTTTTTGCCATTTTATATATATACTTAACATATTTAATCTTTTAAAATAGTTTTAAAATACTAAAAGTGTTTTAAAAATTCTACAAAAAATATTCTGTATCAATCTGATGAAAAAGTTTAACATCCAATTTTTAGTTTTCAGAAATTTATTTATTTAATTTATATAATAAATAAATCAAGTTTATTCTATTTTATTTATAAAAATCTATAAAAATATCAAAACGATCTTATTAATTTCCACAAAAATTATCCTGAGTTGTTATAACTTTAAACTTTTCAGAAATGATTTTTATTTCTGAAAAATCATTTATTTTATATTTTTAATTAATTTTTGTTAGTTTTAATCATAAATAATCCATAATAAATTCATTTTACAATATTTTTGTACCAAAATTTTACATAAATTATTTCTATTCATTTGGAACAGAAATACAATTTTTAATTCAGAAATTCTTTGATTTTAATAATTTTAGATATTAAAGTCATATTTTGACAATTTGAAATAATTAGATTAAATATTCTATTTTCAAGAAAATAATTTTATAAAAATTATTTTCATACTTAAAACCTTATGTTGTGACTATATTCAACTTAAAATTTTACAAAGAGACTTTTATTAAATTTCTTATATTTAATAAACAATTTGTTTAATAAACAAATAAACGTTTATCCCCAATTCGAAGCCCTAGAAATACATGTATCCTAGAGTTATTTCACTTACACATTATCGAATACTTTAGGTTGATCATTTGGGAGTAATCTCAATTCATATTTCGTTGTCCAAGTTCAATTTCAAGTTATTACATGAACAGTGAGTATTTCCTATCCCCTTTTTGCTTTTATTCATTTTTGGGGTGTTACATGTACACTTATGCAAATTACAATTACAAGTTTACATTTTCAAAATACAATTCTAGTACTATGTGCAATTGCTTACAACGTGCTTTATGCTTAGACAATACATGTGGATTACATTTGTACTTAGTGAAATCATTAACATGGTACAAGCCGACCTTAACATTGGATAGCGCTATTTGGATTGACAACCCGCCTAGATTGATTCTCCCCCTTTTTCATCGGAGAATCCGTGGCCAGTGTTAAGTTATCATCCATTTATTGGTTGAGTACACTACAGTTCATACAGTACATTATACAGTCACAGGGTTGATTTCGCTCATTTGTATGATACATAGTTTACATATTTGCACTGTAGCTTGCACTTGAATTGTATAACTTTTTAACCTACTATATATATCAAATCTGGGAATGCTCACCAACATTTCATATGTTGACCAAATCTATTTTGTACATGTTTCAGGTGCAGTTTGATCTAGTGCTTTAACAAGAGATACCTAGTGCATTATTTTAATAAGTTATTTCATTATTTACATTTCATTTAAGACTTTGTATTTTCCATTTCCATGTAAGACAATTTTGGAATATTCAATAATATTTACATTTTAGTACCATGTGCTTTTGAACAATCGTCACTACGTGGCACCTCGATGATTCCGCCATCGGTTGGGGTGTTACATATATTATATGCCAAAAGATTGATTCAAGTTCCGTGCTGCTCACCACTCCTCGAGGCCAAGGACGGGGTCGAACCGTCATTCCAGGATTTGCAGTCCGATACATTTCCATTATGTTACCTAGCCAAACCCGCCACCTCATATGCCAAAGTAAAACGGTTGTTCTTCCTTCCCCGCTCCCTCTTTTTCGACATATGCGGCGGCGGGTTACCAGAGAAGAGGGGACAACTTCTTTCTCCTTTGCATTGCTCAATCTTCCTTTTCTGATTGAAAATAGCAAGCCACTCCACTACTGGTACAGAGGCCAGATAGAAGGTTGCTTATATGTTCAGGCTCGAAAATCTATCAGAGAAAAAAGCCCCTTTCTTCTTACCCAGTGTTCGAGTGCCGGTTTAGTCAAACCAAGGAAAGAGAACCTCAAAGCCTTTCTCTCGGAGATTGGTCATACTGTCTAGCTTGATGTTGTCCTTTTACCAGCCCTTTTATTCTGAAAAGGAGGATTTTCTTTATGATGCTGATTCAATGGTTTGTGGGTGGTCTTGGTACCTCATTGAGCTGCGGTCAGTTCGCTTTAACCAACCCGCTAGCTAGTCAAGAGCATTTGATGACTTTGATTTCGCCTCGCATCCGCCATATCGATAGGAAGCGGGGCGAGGGTCTTTCATTCGATAAAAAGGGATGTTCAGGGCCGGGCCTTTCGCAGCTTTCTAAAGGAGAGAATTGAAGAAAGTTCTAGCCCGAGAGAAAATAAAGATCAGATTTGCTTTGATTTTTCCAACAAAACTAAGTACTTTTTGGTCTTTATCATTCAGAAGACTCAGTCCCACACTCTGACTTCAATGATGGGAACAACCTCCGCACTCCGGCGCTTCAACGAACAACAGTTCTCCGCCTTACTATACTATATATTTATCATAGAATAGGCGGCGAAACCGCCACAACATATATCTTGTTCCGTGCTATTGAGAGATAGGGGACAAAACGCCCTTAGACCTATACCGGCGGGGAGCAGCGGATACACTTCAGAGATAGGAAAAAGGATGCTAAATGGTATGGTAAAGTCAACCCTTGTAGGACCACCGAGGCTGGAACCAAGTCAAATAAAAAATGAAGAATCAAAGCATGTAGTTGGGAATGCTACTGAGGTCAAATCCAGAGTGAAAAAGGCGATGGCGCTTGCCGTAGAAAGAGATTAGACCGGTTTGGTACTCCAACTACCTATGATAAAAAGTTTTCAAGACAAATCCGTGAGTCTAGTCATGCTGCTTCAAAAGAATCCTCTGGGTCTTTTCTTCCTATCTGGTTCTCTGGAACCGGTGAAATCCTATGTTCATAAGCACACTTAGCCTTTCAATAATATCCAACCAATAAAGATTTCAATAAAGTTTTAGACATAATGAACTACACTGACTAGTCGTTGGGCTTTTGCACCAGGCTACTTAAGGAGTCATTATAAATACTCATGTAACATTCGACTCGCCCTATTGCGTAGCTATAACACTACACAGGGGGGCGTCCAAGATGCTATGGAATCTTAGTCACTGAGGTTAAGGGTTAACCTAACCAAAAGGAACTAAGACGACGTAAACAGAATCTAAGACGACGTAAACATAATCATAGATTACTGCTGATTATGTCGCGTCTAGACACAACTAAACAACACTCCATTCGGAGGCGCTCAGCGCGTGCGGGAGAGCAATCTCCCCACCCTCACTCAGTATCACTGAAATACTGAATGGTGCCTAAAAGTAAAAAAAGGGATAAGGAACGAGTAGAAAAACAATTGAATTGGAAGGAAGGATTCAATCCAGCGTAGAAAACTCCAGTGCGCGGATGTATAGCGTCGTAGCGTTCTTGGAGACGGGTGAGAGTCAGAATGAGCTTAGTCAAGACTGACTCCTATTCATATTCTTCCTACTTGCTTTCCTATTCCAGATGGCTTTACTTACAGCGGGTGTGCTGACTTGACTCGAGGAGATCCGATTACTTGTGCTTATGTACCAGTTCCTATTGCTTGCTTTACTATTCTGATTCTGATTTCTATTTCTATTCGCAGGCTATTAGGAAAAGCCTTTCGTTATCTTAAATCGACTAGTAACGCGATGTCTTCCCATAAAATAAAAAAGTCCGACCCCGGATCATAAGAAGCTGTTTTCGGAAACAGAATCGGTGGAGGCGGTGCCGGAGATGGTTGGGGTGTTAGTGATTTGTGGAGGTGATGGCTGGGGAAGAGGAAATGGGTGGTGGATGTGGTGGTTGGGATGTCGGTGATAGTGGTGGTGGTGGTTTGGGGAGGTGTTGGTGGTGGTGGTTTGTAGAGGTAATGAGTGAGGAAGATGAAGTGAAGAAAAAGTTTCTTTTTTTTTTGAACGGCTAATTGGAATCACTCACGGACCACTGGAGTATCATCGTGCCACCAATGTTACCACGCAATCATATTCTACCACCAAGTCACTAATTCAGGAGGAAACTCATAATTATGAGAAAAAACCCCTTGTGAGATTCGAACCCAGGACCTCATAGTCTCTAAGTCATATCTCACCACCAAGATGCCGCTAGGCTATAATGCCTTTGGCAAGTGAAGAAGACGTGGTGGGGCTCACATAAGTTTTAACTATTTTTAATTATATATATATATTTTTTTATAAAAGGGCAGTTTAGTAATTTCAGACCCACTTAACTATATTATTTAACCTCCATCCATTTCAGGGACTATCCGAGTTAAGTGACATCAAAAGTTGAGGACTACATATGTAATTTTGAAAAGTTGGGCAAACCACAGGGACAATTCGAGCAATTTTCTCTAGATTTTAATAACCTAAACTATTTGAAATTATCCGGTGTTACCCTAAACTAAAAAAATTGGTTATATATATATAACATGTACTATTTAACCTATTGGATTTTTGCACTCAATTTGGGTTAAGTCACTAACCCAGTTAGTGTTTTGGCTGACGTGGCACCCTCAATATGACGTGGCATGCTGACGTGACACCCCAAATCTAACTAGTTAGCGACTTAACTCAAATTGGGTGCAAGACTCTAATAAGTTAATAATACATGTTATATATGACCAATTTTTTAGTTTGAAAAGCCAACGATTAATTTCAAATAATTTAGATTATTCCACATCGCATATGTTCCATTAACTTTTCTCTTCAAAAGTTAAAAAATAGTTGAAAATTTGACTTTCTTTGAAACTTACAAAAACAATATGTGGTTCTATAGTTTGGTCATATTGTCATTTTAGCACCTAAGTTATATTAATTACACATTTACTCTATTAGTTTGTGTAAAAATATAACCCATACTGTTCCGCCATCGCTTTAACCCCATTGTTGAAACCGTAGGTCACTGAGTTAGGGTCACATGCCGTGGAGAAACACTGTGGTTGACCGCTGTTGGCGGCAGTGCTTGCCGCTCTTTATCGCGTCTCCTTGACGTAAAGTGGCCACTTATGATGCAAAGATCGACACGTGTAAGACCCGTGTAGGTGAATCACGCAATCCAGCAAAAAAATGAAAAAAAAAAGACACACAGAGTTGAACCCGCTTCAACCAATCCCGCCACAACTGTTCGTGTGTTTAATTGTGTGTTGTTTTTTGAGTTTTATCTAATATCAAGATTAAAAAAAAAAGAGATTTTATCAACTTAAAAATAACCTACATCATATACTAAAAATATGAACAATAAAAATACTAAAATCTAAATTCTATCAATAACAAAAGTCAACCAATATTTTTGCATAATAATAATTAAAATAAAGAAAGCAATAAAAATGGTGATAAGATTATAAAAATAAAAAAAGTGGGCCTGCCGGCAAGAAAGACGCAATGGACGTTATCATCTGGTGGGAACTTGGAAGCCTTCTTATATTCGAATATTTGAAAAAATAAAGAAGAAAAACAAAAAGGAGACGCCTCCATTACCACCACCAATCCTCTCAATCCCTAATACCTGCTGTAACCCTATATTATCTTCATTTTTTTGCAACTATTTATTCATCCATCATCTCTTCCTTTTTCACCGCCTCTCTTCCAAACCCTAATTATTACCCGTTCCACAGGTCAATCCTCGATCATATCAGACTATATTATTATTATTAGTATTAAACTTTATTATGTTGTTTTGATTAAGCTTCTTATAGATTTTGTTACTTTTGATTCGATTTTCGTTTGTTTATTTTTGAACGTTCATATTATTATTATTATTATTATTATTATTATTATTATGTTGTTGTTGTTGTTGTTGTTGTTGTTTACACGTTCGTTAGGGTTCAAGTTTATGATTAAGTGGTTTATGTTCTATTCATCGATGTTAGATTTGTATTGATTTAGTGATTTACATGGTTTTTGTTAGTTGAGATTCAGTTGAAGATATATGTTTTGACAAATTGAAATAGTTATGAGTTTAACGTGGATTTTGATTGATTTGAGAAAGTAATTAGAACTGATAGGAAGCTCGTGTATATGATATAGGATTGGTTTTAGAAGCTGTGATTATGTTTTGATCAAGGTGCTTATGGATTTTGTTACTTTTAATTCGTTTTTTTTTGTTAGTTTATATGTGGACGTTGATGATACGCTGTTTATAGGTTTGTTACGGTTCAGGTTTGTAGTTAAGTGGTTTATGTTTTATACATCGATGTTAGATTTGTATTGAAGATGTGTGATCTACAAAATTGAAACAGTTCTGAGTTTGAGTTGGATTTTGAAAGATTTGAGAAAATCAGAGCTAGCTTAAACTGATAGGACGCTTTATAGAAATGATATAAAGATGTTGTGTTTTGTGATTTTATTTGTTTTTGAAGCTGTAATCATGGTTTGGTTAGGCTGTTTAATTGTTTATAGTTTATTTATTGACGTGTAGGACGGCATGTTATTTCCAGGTTCGTCAGGGTTCAGGTTATGGTTGAGTAGTTTATGTTCTACACATTAGTGTGTGATTTGTATTGATTTAGTAATTTTCACGGTTTTTGTTAGTTGAGATTTAGTTGAAGATATATGTTATACAAAATTGAAATAGTTCTGAGTTTGACTTTGGATTCTGAACCATTTGTGAAAGTAATTGGAACTCAAAGCCAGCTCAAACTGATAGGAAATTCATATATAATATATATGATATAAAGGTGTTATGTTTTGTAATTTTGTTGTTGAATTGGTTTTAGAAGCTGTGAATATGTTTTAATTAAGGTGTTTATGGATTTTGTTACCTTTGATGTGTTTGTTGTTAGTTAGGGCTCAGGTATATGCTTAAGTAGTTTATCTTCAATACATCGATGGTAGGTCTGTCATGATTTATATGATTTTTGTTAATTGTGACTTAATTGAAGATTTATGTTCCTCATATAATTGAAAAAAATTCTGACTTTGACTTGGATTTTAAACGGTTTGAGAAGATAATTGGAACTCAAAGCTACCTTAAATTTGATAGCATGCTCATATAGTGTATTTTTGGTGAAACTGAAAGATTGCAGGTTTGACTTAAGATTCTGAAGCTATATTCTCATAGGAACTACTCATATTTTGAGGATATATGTTAATTTTTCATTTGTGTGTGTAGAGTATGTTATTGGGAACTATTGAAATATGGTAAATGGTTATGATATTGGGCTAATGTTTCATGCCACTTGATTACATAGTTATGCTCTATAGCAAATGGAATGTGATCACTGCATGTGTATGTGGGTAAATGTGCATGTAACTATTTTAAAGACTGGCTTGATAATCATTTGTTGAATAAAGTTTAATGCAGTTTGTGGTTGGGATTTGGTTGCAGGAATGGATGTCAACGGGAAGGACGATCTGAAGATACCACTTCTGGAACCTTCTGATGCTGTTGTACTAGATATTAAATCAGGTCGTGATGTGGATCACGGAATCAGGACCATTACATTCAAAATAGGAGGTATAGAATGTGCATCATGTTCAACATCCATCGAATCTTTACTTCAGGAGCTGAATGGTGTGGAGAGTGCTATTGTGTCACCACTTCAAGGCCAGGCTGTAGTAAAATATGTGCCAGAACTTGTTGGTGTAAGTTACAGTGACTACCTCAAGCATTTCTTGGCATGTGGTTACATCAAAATATTGATAAAGATTAAGAAACTAACGAAGTCGTTTGTATCAATTTAACAGGTAAAAGCAATTAAAGAAACTGTTGAAGATGCAGGCTTTGAAGTTACTGAATTTTCAGAGCAAGACATTGCAGTATGTCGTCTTAAAATTAAGGGAATGGCATGTACAAGTTGCTCTGAGTCAGTTGAACGTGCACTTTCAATGGTTGAAGGTGTGAAAAAGGCGGTTGTTGGTTTAGCTCTTGAAGAGGCAAAGGTAAACTATGATCCTAATGTTATAAACACAGATCGCATAATCGAAGCAGTTGAAGATGCTGGATTTGGGGCAGACCTTATAGGTTCTGGCAATGAGGGGAACAAAGTTCATATAAAACTAGAAGGCATTGTTTCTCCAGATGATATGAATGCCATCAAGGGTTCTTTAGAGTCGTTAAGTGGGGTCAATCACGTTGAGATCGACATGGAAGAATGTAAGGTGACTGTTGCATATGATCCAGATTTGACTGGTTCCAGGTCACTTATACAGTTCATCCAAGAATCTTGTCATTATCAGGCAACCTTATACATTCCAGAAAGACGACATGAAACAGAGAAAACCCATGAGATTAAAATGTACCGAAATCAGTTTTTGTGGAGCTGTCTATTTTCTGTTCCACTTTTAATGTTCTCTATGGTACTTCCAATGATTCCTCCTTATGGGAACTGGTTAAACTATAAACTTCATAACATGCTTAATGTTGGAATGGTTTTGAGATGGATCCTCTGCACACCAGTGCAGTTCATTATAGGTAAAAGGTAAGGTCAAATTCGTTGTTCTTTTTTCCATTTAATTTTTAGAAATTACCGTAGTAATTCCATTTACTTTTTAAATTTTCAATTTAGGTTTTATGTGGGATCGTATCATGCACTGAGGCGAAAGTCTGCTAACATGGATGTACTGGTTGCACTTGGCACTAATGCTGCTTACTTTTATTCTGTATACACAGTAATAAAAGCACTGATTTCAGATGCATTTGAGGGACAGGATTTCTTTGAAACTAGTACAATGTTGATATCATTTATTCTTTTAGGTAAATATTTGGAGTCTATAGCTAAAGGAAAGACATCTGATGCTTTAGCAAAGTTGACAGACCTTGCTCCAGACACAGCTTGCCTTTTGACCATGGGGGATGACGGAAATGTAATTTCAGAAACCGAAATTAGTTCTCAATTAATACAGAAAAATGACATTTTAAAGATATTTCCTGGGTCAAAATTTCCTGTTGATGGAGTTATTATCGATGGCCATGGTTATGTGAATGAAAGTATGATCACAGGAGAAGCTATTCCAATTGCTAAAAGTCCTGGTGACAGGGTATGTCTGTTTTGTTTCTTTCTTTTTAACCTTTCCGTGTCAACTTATATTGATTAATGATTAGTATGTTAATTCTGAAATAATTTAAGGTTATTGGCGGGACTGTGAATGAAAATGGATGCTTGTTGATCAAGGTGACTCATATAGGGTCAGAGACTGCACTTTCACAAATTGTTCAAATAGTTGAGGCTGCTCAACTTGCAAGAGCTCCTGTACAGAAGCTTGCTGATCGGATATCAAGGTTTTTTGTACCTGCGGTAAGCTGTTGTTTTCTATATATTTTAGCATAGTTTTATTAAAAATGTGATTATTATTAAAATTTGAAATTATGTTAGCGTTTTAATCATATCTGAGACACTAGTTATTTGCTACAGATAACCTTACACCATAGGCATTTCCGCATTTAGAGTCAAACAATATGTGCAAATAAATTGTGCTATAACCTCCAGTTTGCTACCTCTACCTGTTACAATTATGCATGGCATAATAACTCATGTAGCATGCTCACCGTGCAGTGTATGCTTATTGAGCATCTCCCAAGTCATGATGTGTGCTCCTTTTTTTATATTTGGTAAGTGGTAAATAATGTTGACTAGTGACTATCTTGAATTTTCAGGTTGTTGCAGCTGCTTTTCTGACATGGTTGGCATGGTTTATTCCTGGTGCATTTGGACTTTATCCGAAAAGTTGGATACCAAAGGCAATGGATGAATTTGAGCTTGCACTACAGTTTGGAATTTCGGTTTTAGTTGTGGCGTGCCCTTGTGCTCTGGGTCTAGCCACACCCACTGCAGTTATGGTTGCAACTGGTAAGGGTGCTACACAAGGGGTCCTTATTAAGGGTGGAAATGCACTTGAAAAGGCACACAAGGTACTTTGTGATGTGATGGTTTATTTCGGGGTAATGTTCTGGATTCTGTGATGATATACTGAACACCATTTGGATATTGTAGGTTAACACAATTGTCTTTGATAAAACGGGAACGTTGACTGTTGGAAAACCTGAAGTTGTTAGTACTGTGCTTTTTTCTGAAATATCAATGGAGGAGTTCTGTAACATTGCAATAGCTGTAGAGGTGGGTCTATATTTCTCAACTTTTACTTCACTAATCATATGGTAGATGCCAATTGGTTAGTATTTGTAATACTTGATCAGATTTCTGGGTCAAAAAAGGTCATTTTGGCATTGGTCAAAACAACCGAGTGGGGTTGGGTTGGCCAGCAAACACCCTTTGATAAATAGTTCAGGTCTTACCGGATGTTGCAAAAAAAAAAAAAATATTATTGTAGTAACAATCTAAATCTTTGAATAAAAACATATAAGAGGTTGTATGCATTTAAATGGACTTTGGGCGACTTTCAACCCAATTGACCCATTTCCCTTCAGCTACATTTTTTTAATTGACTCAATTGAGATTATATGCAAATGCAACCCAATCGCTCCATTCTTAAGTAAATGGGTTAAATTTGTCACCACTAAACACATATTCTATATATTTTTAGGCAAATAGTGAACACCCAATAGCAAAAGCCATTGTGGAGCATGCGAAGAACAGACTACCTGATCATAAATCTCAAACTGCGAACGGTTCAGTGGTGAAAGACTTTGAGGAGCACCCTGGAGCCGGAGTGGAGTGTAAAGTTGGAGACAAAACGGTTTTCGTTGGGAACAAGAAACTTATGAGGTTATCTAATATTCCAATTGACCCTGAGATTGAGAATTATTTTTCAGATAATGAAAAACTAGCACGCACATGTGTAATAGTGGCGGTTGATGGGAAGGTTGCTGGTGCTTTTGCAGTCACTGACCCGGTCAAACCAGAGGCTGCACTTGTGATATCTTTTCTCAGGTCAATGAACATAAATAGTATAATGGTAACCGGGGATAACTGGTCAACTGCAACTGCCATAGCAAAGGAAGTTGGGATTGAAAATGTTTATGCTGAGATTGATCCTTTGGGTAAAGCCGATAGGATAAAAGATTTGCAGGTAAACTTGTTTTGCACATGTCATTTCTTTATATACATTTACAAATACATAAAAAAAAACATATTCTGGCCGGATTGGGTACTGGGTTTTAAAAAGAGGCGCGGCCTAGGACGCCTCAGGGCTTTGCGCCTATCCAATTTCCAAAAGGCGCGCGCCTTAGGCGCTTTTTTGGCAAAATTTCAGTTGCTTTTGACTCTGAGGCGCGCGCCTCACGTACACCATGTATTTTTATGCATAAAAATGTTGTACCTTGGTGTTTTTGGCTTGTACATATAGGTAAAATCACATAAAAACCTTATTTATAGCTATATTTTAGGTAAATGAAGCTAAAAACTCATGGGATATATAAAAAAAATTCTATAATTAGTGTGCGCTTCGGGTACGAAAATCCCACGCTTTTTGTGCTTTGCGCTTCGCGCGATGCGCTTAGACCTCGTCGCTTTTGTGCGAGGCGCGCTTTTTTAAACCAAGATTGGGTAAAAGGTCAAAGGAAGTTGACGTGGAGTAAACTATTTTAAGAATTAATTGCTCTTTTTATGTTACCTCAAAATTATTATTTTACATGCTTGACTCATGGAGGTCAACCTTAACCATGGGTCGAATTGCCACTCTACTCGTCAATGTGGTTATGTGGTTTCTGATTTTAACAATTTGAGAAGTATGGTTTGGTGTATAATGTGTAGAATGGTTTTCTTGAAATCTTTTTTCTAATATAAGTATAAGATGCTTTATAGAATTTTAACATCTTGAGTCAAATAACTAACACTCTTAACCATCGTTGGCCTTGTGACCGTCCAAATCTGCAGGCGAGAGGAAAGATAGTTGCAATGGTGGGAGACGGAATAAACGACTCGCCAGCACTCGTTGCAGCCAATGTGGGGATGGCTATTGGTGCAGGAACTGATGTAGCAATTGAAGCCGCTGACATAGTGCTCATCAAAAGCAATTTGGAAGATGTGATCACTGCCGTTGATCTCTCAAGAAAGACGATTTCCCGAATCCACCTTAACTATGTGTGGGCCCTTGGTTACAACATACTCGGCATGCCTATTGCAGCAGGAGTTTTATTTCCCTTCACCGGAATCCGGTTACCTCCTTGGTTGGCTGGAGCTCTCATGGCTGCTTCTTCTATTAGTGTGGTTTGTTCGTCACTCCTCTTGCAGACGTACAAAAAGCCATTTACATACACAAAGTGAGGTATTTTAGCATTGCACTTCAGTTATTTGCATTGGGCGTTGAATAATAGGCTAGAAAAGTAACCATTATAGCCATTCAGTAAAAAGGTTTTACACACTTGAAATTTATAATGTTAAACTTATATCCACTTCCATTTTGATTTTGACTTCCTATTTCTTTTGATTATTTAGCTTGTAAAGAATCTAAATAAGTTCTCATTATTATACTTGTAACACCTGGTCATGAACTAATATTGGTTGTTTTGCCTACTAAGAGCTCGTTGTTTTGCTTTTGGTTATGAGTAAGGCTTCTCATAGCGTTATCCAAGACACATTTACCAAAGGACTTGTAGCCTAGCTGTATCAAGGAGTGTGGTAAATGTGTTCATACGTGGTTGAGAGTAGACACATTTAAATGTGTTGATGGTGCGTTTCTTATAATTTATGACATAGTTTATAAAAAAGCGGACGAGGCGCGCGCCACAAGGCGAAACGGGCAAAAAGTGAGTATGAGGCGGCGCCTAATGGGGGTTCTATTGTGCGCCTCAGGGGATTTTGATGTGTGTGTGTGTTTTTTTATGTTTTTAGACTTTTTGTGTTAATTTCAAACATTTTGTGCCTTTTTTTATGTTGTTTTTTTTTATGAATCTGGTGATGAAAATAGTTAGTATTTTAATTTGAGTTAAATGCCAATTTCGTCCTTGAGATTTGGGCCAGTTTGCCACTCCAGTACAAAAGTTTTTTTTTGCAATTCCTTCCCTGAGGTTTGGATTTTTTTTGTCAAATTCGTCATTTTCACTAACCCAGTTAAAAAAGCTCGTTAATGTCAGGGGTAGTGTTGTCTTTTTACCTCAGGGACGAATTTGGCATTTAAAATTCAACCTTACCTCAGGGACGAATTTGGCATTTAACTCTTAATTTAAAATTGAACCTTACCTCAGTGTCCAATTATAATGAGTTACAAGGATTCTTTTGCTATGGTGGTTCGTCAGATACATTATTATTTATGTTGTTCAGTTTTTCCTACTTCACATTCTAGTCCTACCAAATAATCATTACATAAAATAAACAAGATAATTTAATAAGCATACGTTTAGATAGTTACTTTCAATTCAATGACCAAGTCGATAAAGGCCCACGTTTGAGTCCCAGATTACAGATATTGATTCCAGAATTCAACTGCCGTTCACGTAATCAAATTTTGCAGTTACCGTCTTAAATTTTGTTTCATGTGGATACACTTCATGTAATTAAGTGTAACAAGCCGGGCATCATTAACATCTCTCTCTCAGTTGACGAAGGATGTTAAAAATGTCAACATGTAACAGACTGGGTGGATTTGGTTCTACTTCTTAGTTTAAGACTATAAGGAGTGGTGGGGGGGGAAGAGGTGGGGGGAAGCGCCATGTGGCACTTGTGGGGCCCTTTTGGGGGGGAAAATAATTGTGGGGAGTGGAAGGGGGGGGAAGAGGTGGGGGGAAGTGCCATGTGGCATTTCTTTTTTCTTTTTTTTTTTTAACTTTTTAATTTTCTTTTTTAATTAATATAAAACAAAATTTTTTAATAAAAACATTAAAAACATAATATTAATTCATAATAAACTACAAAGTTAAATTAAAAAAAACATACCAAACCAAAAATACATGAAATTTTAATAAAAACATTAAAAAAATACATTTTAGTTATCGCTATCGTCTTCGTCAGATGGGTAATCTTTTGGTACACTCCAAATATGATCAACTAGATCCGCTCGAAGGTTGTGATGTGTTTGGCTACTCTTGATTTCAAAGTTGTTGGCGTTTCTTTCTTCATCCGTAATGTTTGGTTGACTTTGCTGCGTTTCCTCACCAAAGTACTCGCATATTGCACGCCCTTCATCCTCCAAAATCATGTTATGTAAAATAATGCATGCGTACATCACATTTCGTATTTGCGTCTTTTCCCACATTCGGCAGGGTGTGGCCAAAATGTGCCATCTTTTTTTTCTTCGTGAATCGGGCCTTTGTTTGAAATAATCAAACTTATTTTCCAAATCATTTGTTATTCTTAAAAATAAATTACGACTCATACGAAAACGACGCCTAAAACTTCTTTCATCGAATGTTGATTCGGGTGAGAAGTAATCACGTACCAATAACTCATTTCCGGTTTCTCGTTCACGAATGATATACTTTCTACGCTTGGGTGGTTCGGAGGTCCCTTCGTCGTCCGCTATAGCTTTAACGACGTTCTGAACGGTCGCCATTAACATTTCTGCGGCACCTTCGCCCAAGTCATCCAAAGCGAGTTGATCAAACATATCGTCTGAACTCGAAGAATCGCTCGACATCTTGCAATTTTTTTGAAAATATATGGTAGTATTGTGAAGATTTTGTGAAAAAAATGAGTGTGTGTATTGGATTTATTGTTATATATATATATATATATATATATATATATAATAAATTTTTTTTTTTAAAACATAGCCGTTGGGTAACGGTTCTTTTGTTTTTTTTTTTTTTTTTTTTTTTTTTTTTTTTTTAACGGTAACAAACAAATATAAATCAAGCCCCCAATCAAAATTTGCCACGTGGCCTAAAACTCCCCCCCACGCCGGTGACCTCCTTCCCGCCCCCCCTCCACGCCGGCTTCCACGCTTGCTTGCAGCGGTGTTCCCCCCCCTTCCCGCCCTCTCTCCCGCCCCACTCCGTATAGTCTAAGGTTCATCTAGTTCCTTTTACATGGCCTTGTATAGTTTTATCTTATACAAACATACATCATTAACACAAGAGAGATACAAACAGAAAAATTATTGCATAAAGAGTTAGGACACGTAGGACCTCAAAACATAAATTCTAAACCGAATGACATCAATATTTCAAAGAAACTTATGCAACCTGTGTATAAGGTTTAGACTAGTGGGAGTGGGGGCGGGAGAGGGGCGGGAGAGGGGGGGAACACCGCCGCCATAGGGGCGGGACTAGTGGCGTGGGGCTGAGGGCGGGGAGGGGATCACTGGCGTGGGGGGGGGAGAGGAGGGACAGGTGGCACGCGTTGATTGGGTGAGGGAATATATTACCGTTTGAAAAAAAAAAAAAAAAAAAAGAAAAAAAAAGTATCCGTTTGAAAAAATAACGGCTATATTAATAAAAAAAATTTATTTTATATATATATATATATAACAATAACTTTCTACACACAAACACACTCATTTTTTTCATATAATCCTCCCAATACTATCATATATTTTCAAAAAAAATTGCAAGATGTCGAGCGATTCTTCGAGTTCAGACGATATGTTTGATCAACTCGCTTTGGATGACTTTGGCGAAAGTGGCGCAGAAATGTTAATGGCAACCGTTCAGAACGTCGTTAAAGTTATAGCGGACGACGAAGGGACCTCCGAACCACCCAAGCGTAGAAAGTATATAGTTCGCGAACGCGAAACCGGAAATGAGTCATTGGTACGTGATTACTTCTCACCCGAATCAACATACGATGAACGAACTTTTAGGCGGCGTTTTCGTATGAGTCGTAATTTATTTTTAAGAATAACAAATGATTTAGAAAATAATTATGAATATTTCAAACAAAGGCCCGATGCACGTGGTCAGATGGGATTTACCGCGATGCAAAAGGTCACAGCCGCGCTTAGAGCATTGGCGTACGGAAGCAGTTCCGACGTAATGGATGAGTATCTAAGGATGGCCGAGCGAACGGCTAGAGAAAGTACTCAGTTTTTTTGTGCGGGCGTCATTGATTTATATTTAAAAAGATATTTAAAAAAACCAACATTTAGTGACGTCCAACAACTTTTAGACTTTCACGAAGAAAAACATGGTTTTCCCGGTATGCTCGGGAGTATAGATTGTATGAAATGGGAGTGGCAACTTTGTCCAACTGAGTGGCAAGGCCAACACTCTAGCGGTTTTCATAAATCGCCGTGTATGATGCTTGAAGCGGTTGTGTCACAAGATCTTTGGATTTGGCATGCGTTTTTTGGTGTGCCCGGTTCGTTGAACGATAGGACTGTTCTTAATCAATCACCAGTCTTCGACGATCTTATAAACGATGTTGCACCAAAAGGAACTTTTTTCTTAAACGAGACAGAATACAAGTACGGGTATCTTCTAGCAGATGGAATTTACCCTGATTGGGCTGTGTTCGTAAAATCGTTTACACGGAGGACTACGTTAGACCCTAAGAGAAAAAAGTTTAACAAAGCACAAATGGCTGCACGGAAAGATGTTGAGCGTGCTTTTGGTGTGTTGAAAAAAAGATGGCACATTTTGGCCCAACCTTGCCGACTGTGGGAAAAAACGCATGTACGAAATGTGATGTACGCATGCCTAATTTTACATAACATGATTTTGGAGGATGAAGGACGTGCAATATGCGAGTACTTTGGTGAGGAAACGCAGCAAAGTCAAGAAAACATTACGGATGAAGAAAGGAACGTCAACAACTCTGAAATTAAGAATAGCCAAACACATCACAACCTTCGAGCGGATCTGGTTGATCATATTTGGAGTATACCAAGAGATTACCCATCTGATGAAGACGTTAGCGATAACTAAGTTGTTTTTTTTAAGGTTTTTTTTTTTTAAAATTTCATGTAATTTTGGTTTTTAGTGTTTTTTTTATTTAACTTTGTAGTTTATTATGAATTAATATTATGGTTTTTAGTGTTTTTTTTATATTTATTAAAAAAAACAAAGTTAAAAAAAAGAAAAAAAAAAGAAAAAAGAAATGCCACATGGCACTTCCCCCCACCTCTTCCCCCCCCCCTTCCACTCCCCACAATTATTTTCCCCCCCAAAAGGGACCCACAAGTGCCACATGGCGCTTCCCCCCACCTCTTCCCCCCCACCACTCCTTATAGTCTTACGTATCTTGAACACTTGTTACTTTACAATGCAGTTCAGACTTCAGAATATAAAATTGTCACAAAGTTGTCCTATGCACTCTATTCTGGCACCTAGATACCTTATTTTAATTAACAATTATTTTAAATTAAGAGTTAAATGTAGGGGTGAGCAATAAACGGTTCCGAACCGCGAAAACCGTGAAACCGACCCGGAACCGCTAGAACCGAACCGACTTAATGTTATAGGTTCCGGTTCCGGTTCTCATATTTTGGCATAATCGGTTCCCGGTTCGGTTCCGGTTAGAACCGACGGGTCCGGTTAAGAACCGTTAGAACCGTTTAGAATTAAATTAAATATTTAAATATTCTATTATTAGTTTGAAATAGAATATGTTGTTTCCTTCTTTATAGTTCTTAACACTTTTTAATTGTTTAACTTGGTAGGAATGTAGATTGTTGCCTTATGTGATGGTCAGCAGTCAGCACAACTTGTTCTGACTCGTTTCATCTGTATAAAAAGAATCATCTGATCCGAACAAAACATATTTTGATACGTAAACTGCTATACTTTTAGTAACCATGGTTAACACAAACTGTTGATAATTATTGTTTTTTTTAATTTAATTGGTAGGAATTTTTTTAAGAAAAATTATTGTTTTTTTTTTATTTTTTTATTTAATTGTTAATGTAAATTTTAGGATTTTATTGACAACCGGTTCCGGCCTAGAACCGTTTCATGAGAACCGTTTCACCCGGTTCTGGAACCGAACCGTTTAGTAATTATCGGTTCCGGTTCTCATATTTTGGAATAAACGGTTCGCGGTTCGGTCCGGTTCGGTTCGGTTCGGTCCGGTTCTGAACCGTTGCACAGCCCTAGTTAAATGCCAAATTCGTCCCTGAGGTAAAAAGACAACACTACCCCTGACATTAACGAGCTTTTTTAACTGGGTTAGTGAAAAGGACGAATTTGGCAAAAAAAATCCAAACCTCAGGGAAGGAATTGCAAAAAAAAAAACTTTTGTACTGGAGTGGCAAACTGGCCCAAACCCCAGGGACGGAATTGGCATTTAACTCGTTAAATTTTTATAAGATATATAATTCTTATATTTCCGTTTTAATTTCGTCTTGGGCTTACTCCTCGGTTCGCCTAGAGGCCTACGCCTTGTGAGGCGAAGGAAAAATGTCTCAAGGCTCGATTCCATTTTTTTAAACCTTGTTTTAATGATTCTTGTTTTAAAATGTTTGAAATTAACTCATGTTATTAGTTGTTGATTAAGGATGTGCATCTCCTGCTTTATGTTTGCTAACACTAGGCCTGTAAGCGAACCGGACATTCATGAATTATTCGTGAACTTGTTCGGTGAGAAGTTCATTTATGTTCGTTTATTTAATAAACGAACAAACACGAACAAAATTTTTTTTGTTCATTTAGTTAAATGAACGAACATGAACAAATGTTGTGTTCGTTCGTTTATGTTCATGAACGTTCGTTTATGTTCATTTAAATCATGTATTATGTATTTTCGAATATTTTGGATTAGGAATGTCAGAAAATTAGGGTTCGGTTCCGGTTTAGATTCAGATTTCTTGCACAACCGTAAATGAGGACAATATATGTGTTTGTCTACTTATGTTGGTAGATGTCAGATTAAAGACAATGTAGTTTAAAAAGACAATGTAGTTTAAAATGTATATAGCAACGAGTCTTGTACTAGTGGGTGATTTACATACATAGAATGAGCTTGTTTTTGCATGTTTACCTGATACGGTCTCCATGCATAAGATAATTGTGAAAATCTACACACCATATGGCTAAATAATACCCAACGAGCTAAGAATGATGGGTTTGGGGTGTTGCCCTTGTGGAAGCCGGTCGCCGTGGAAATGACCATGTACACGCACAAGAAACACGTTATAACAAAGTTTTAGTGTTGTTTATTGCAAGGTATGGTGCTTCTTCTCCTTTGCTGCCTATTGATTATTAGTGGACAAGGATTGACTTATAATACCGAACTTAGGTATAACATTGCTAGATGCGGTGTACTACCTACGATATAAAGTTGGTAACCAAACAATATATGGAATAGAGGGTGCTTCTTCCCCTCTGTCGTCGCCGCCACCCACCCACCACCACCGTTACTTACCACCGATTTTATTCTTTCTTCTTTTCCTGTCTATCAAACAATACAAAGTAATAATTCATTCCACCTCACATGGTAACAAAACAAGATATGAAATAGTAATGATCAATTCCATTACCTCGTCCATTTCGTTCCTTTGTCCATTCTATTGCCCCATACCAAACACTTGCCATTATGGGTGTTCACGGTCCAGATTTCGCGGTTGTAAGATCAAATCGTGAACCAAACTGATAGTAATGGTTTTTTATTTTTGTAAACTCAAACCGAACCGTATAACTCTTAAACGAACCAAAGCAAACCGTTACTAACGGTGTAGTTCCGGTTTGGTTTCACGGTTTGGGCTTGTTGATATCTTCTTTTTACATTTCAAAGTTTCTTGCATAAGAACCGAAAAAGAACACTAAATTTTTTACCATATTCTTCGTCATTTCAAGTCTTCGATTAATAGAAGAATAAGAACAGCTAGGGCTTTAAACACGTTTAGTTTTTGACGTCTAAATGTTTGGTTAGCTTTTTAGAAAAAAAAAATGGGGGCCTACTTAATGTGTTGCTAGTTTAGAATGTGAAAACGGAAGCTCACTTTAAGTTACTTTAATTTCATTAGAATTAAAATGGTTATAATTTTATTATATCTAACTAGCTGATTACCTCGGGAGGGTTCCGGGGTTGAAAAATCTAATTTTACGTGATAACCTATTGCAAATGGCTCAAGTTAACTAACCACAAAATCTCTCAATCATTGCATGTTCATAGTATTCTAATCAGTAATAACTTATATTCCCTAATCTAAAACCTAATCAGTAATCATCTAAAGAATCACTTATGTAAGCTGCAACTATTCAAAAACTCATCACATCTCTCTAATTTCTCACATTCTAATGGCTCTTATAATTCCTAACCTAATCAACTAAACAAACACTTAATTAAGTTGGAAGTTGTAACCATTGCATCTCATTATGCCACGTGGCATAATCAAGAGATGGTTGAGGCCACCATTGAACGCCACGCCAACAACTATCAATTCTTCCCGGGAGTGTCCCAGGGTTGAAAAATATAACCATTCCAATAATACTAATACTAATAGTAATAATTATTACTCTTGTAATTAAATAAAAAAATAACATTGCTATAAGCTGACACCATGTGTTGCAGTGTTGCGCGATTCTTTCTCTTAGTTTCTCTTGATGAAGTATACCTAGAAAAATTCCAATGATAACATGGCGATTGGGCTGATTTTCAACATCGTAGATAAGAACCTGGTTTAAAAGAAAAAACATGATTAATGAATAACATGAACACTTTGTGTGTTTTTTTCCGAACGAAATCCCACAAAAAATAGTCGATTTTTTCTCCGTTTTTTATATAGCACTATGGTACTCGTTGAAAAGATAATAAAACGCTCGTTAATTTGGTGTAATTTTTTTCTTTAAAAAATCTTGTATATAAAAGATATAAACGTTTAAAAATTATGGGAGGAAATATGAGAGAGAAAATTTTAAATTTATTTTTAAATTGTTTTTTCCTAAAATAACTCAATTTAATTAAAAAATGAAATAATTCAAAAACACTAAAATCTTTCAATTATGATGTCACGTGGCAGTTTCATTGAGAGGTTGAAGGCACCATTGCACGGCACGTCAACATATACATTTTCTTTTATATATTTTAATAGATGTATAATATACATTTGCAATATGAAATATACAAAAAAATAATAAAATAATTACTCTAACAATCCTGATCGGTTTTATAATGTTGGTTTTTTTATAAACCGTAAACCAATCAACCGACCAAAATGCAAGTAAAATAACTGACCGTGAAAGCAATCTGACGAAGAATGTGGGTTATTTCACGGTTATTATCACAATGTAATATCAAAGTTTAAACTTTACTAAAATAACAGGACATACACCCAATATCCATAAATATACACATGATACCCAATGTATAATTACATTCATAGATGCCCAACGAGTATGAAGTCAAATATTTGACACAACTTTACAATAATTACAAGACTCCCGTAGGGATTTGGTGTAATGTAAAATGTATCCTCATTTTTTCTTTGAAAGTCCAATAAACTAATAAAGCTTGACCCTCTAGGTACACCCATAGTTAAAAGGCCACCCACACATGCGATGATTGCAGACAACGCTAATGACTCGGCCCGTCACCAATTCCAAAAGAAATCCACCTGCTGAAGTTCCACTATGGTAAAAGCTTTGGCCCACAAATGACATTTTGTCATGAACAAAACTACCACCGAAACATTCTATAAAGAAAATCTTTCGGATACTGCTGGAGCACTAGACATATACATAGCGTCCCCTCTCTATACTAGGGATGATCATATTGCACCGAATACCTAACCGATACCGATTCCGTACCGAACTCGTATCGAACCGAGGGTGTTCGATATCGGTACTCACATTTAGAGGTTTTCGGTTTCGGTATTTTCGGTATCAGTATGAGATTGGTATTTTAAGGTAAAATACCGATACCATACCGATATCATACTGTACCGTATGTTTTCGGTATCGGTATCGGTTTTAGAGTTTGATAGTTTTCGAGATCAATAATTTCAGAATTAATATTGGTTGGTACCGATACCGTTCCGAGTTCATCGGTACTCTGGACACGTGAAACCTTGGTTCATTAAATGTCATTTATTTTGCCACTAACCTTAATCGATACATAAAATTCAGACAGACAAACAAAACCTCTTCACATATGCTTCACTGCAAATCAATCAGTCAATCACAAGTTAGGTAACTCATCAATCTTCTCCTTCTTTTCATCTTATCTTCAGTCATGATCTATTTATTTAGGGTCACAAAATCCATCAATTTTCTTCATTTCTTCAATCCCTGTTATTAATTCAGATACCCAGATCAATTCTGTTATATGTTTACTTAAAGATCCTTAATTTCATCTTTTTAGATCCAATTGAGTGCTTATTCATCTTTATGTTAACCATGAATCTAACAAATCTAATGAATAGAATGGATGATGACCAGTCTTTAGTGTTTATGGAAACCAAAATATTAAACCCCAATTCATCCTATTTCACTTTTGGGAAAGGGGAAATTAATAATAATAATAATAGCTTGAATGATCATATCATGAGTGATGAAGACGAGCACGCTTTCGATGGGAATTACGAAAGTTTTAATAGATCAAAGGGTAGGAAGGGTAATTCGTCCTCGTCGCAGTGGCAGCGAATGAAATGGTCGGATAGTAGAGTTAGGCTTTTGATCCAGGTTGTCGCGTGTGTTGGGGACGATGAGGGGACGGTTGATGGTGGTGTGGGGTCGAGTCGGAAGTGTATACATAAGAAAGGGAAGTGGAAGACGGTTTCGAAGATTATGGGGTCGAAAGGGTGTCAGGTGTCGCCGCAGCAGTGTGAGGATAAGTTTAATGATTTGAATAAACGGTATAAGCGGTTGAATGATATTTTAGGAAGAGGGGTGACGTGTAGAGTGGTGGAGAATCCGGGTTTGATGGAGACAATGCCGAGGTTGACGAGTAAAATGAAAGAGGATGTGAAGAAGATATTGAATTCGAAGCATTTGTTTTATCCGGAAATGTGTGCTTATCATAATGGCCAAAGGATTCCGAATTGTGCAGAGGTTGATCTTTCGCAGGGTCCTGAATCGCCTGTTGTTGGTTTATGTGGGTCGAAAGAGAATGTGATTCATCGTGCTGATGAAGTTGGAGATAAAGACGACAGTGATGACGATGATGATGAAGATGATGATGATGATGAGGATGATGATGAGAATCTTGATGGTGAAGATGGACGAGTAACGGGTCATAACAGTTTTCGTGATGAGATGAATGAGTTCTTTGCAGATCCAAACAATTCAAAGCTGCAAAAGAAAGCGTGGATTGAGAAACGAATGTTGCAGTTAGGTGAACAGCGAGTCGGGCTTGAAAGTGAAGCTTTTGAAATGGAGCAACGACGGTTTAAATGGCAAAAATTTTGCGACAAGAAAGACAAAGAGCTTGAGACTGCGCGATTGGAGAACGAGAGATTGATGTTAGAGAATGAGCATATGGCGTTGCAGGTAAAGCATAGAAATCAGGTTGTTGACTCTGATTAGCTCTTGGATCTTTGATGTTGACTTATGGTATGCATATGAAATATGAAATGCCTAAAGTTTGTATCTTTTTTGTTGTCAAATGCCTAAAGTTTGTATCTTTTTGTAATTTCCTTAGTTACATATGATATCAATTATTCTTAAAGCAACCATTTTTGTATGATATATTTCATTCATGTATTGTTCTGGGTTGTTTCATGGCTGAAAGGTGGTCCAATTAGGGACAGATACCCGTCCATTTACCGCCTCGCAAAACAGAAAATAGATTTAGGGGCTGTTTCGCAACTTATGAATGGGTAAGTGCTTAACCAGTAAGAGGTCTGAACCATTAAGTGTTGAACCAATAAGAGGTCTGAACAATTCAGACTCAGTATAATACTTATCCATTTAGAGGCAAATGTCTGACCGATTGAGACATCTGTCCCATTGAGAGCTGAAACAAACGGCCCCTTAATTTCACAGTATATGGTAAAAGATGGGGAGGAGGTCCATTGGGTTTGGGCATGAAATCGGCGTCCAACAAATCCAACAAAATGTGACAAGTATGGTAAGCTGCTGGAAAAATTAAAGGGGGTCACACTAGTTAAAGGGCCTGACTCTTAGTTTTTAGCGGAACATGTTCTAAAGAAGACTGATTCATGTGATGGTGAGGTGTGGCCGTTTTGGAATAAAACGGTTCTACCCAAGGTTGTATACTTCGGGTGGAGATCAGATGAGGAGTGCAGGTGGCGGAAATGAGACGCTCTAGGTGTGGATTAGAAACAGCGTCTACCGACCACATTCTTGTTTCATGTTTGTGGGCACGAACCATTTGGTGGCACCATTCTGGATATTCTGGTATCATGTTCTCATGTGGACAAACACGTTGCTTGGGTCGAAGTTGTGGAAGAAGCAATTATAGTAGTTTTCTTTTGCGCCTTTGCGCACATTTGGAAAGCAAGAAATGACAAGGAGTTTAGCAACAGGTTCATCCCGACACACAAACGGTAGAGGACATTAAAATGTATTAGTTTTTCTGGATAAATGGTAGATGAAAGTATAATTGTTAGACCCTTAGGATTTGGAGAGATGGTGCAATTTTAATGTTCGACACTTAATATTTTAACTTGTTTCTTGTGGGTTTTACAACTTCTTGTTGGCCCGTTGCTATATTTTATATAGTTCCGTAGTTCGAAAACAATGTATTGTTGTGGGGGTCATGAACTCACCAAATATATGGTATGCAATTTTTTATTTGCAACCTACCATTTTAACACAAAACTAATTTTATTTACATCTTTTTTGAACTTATTCAATTACTATTTTCATGAACTCACCAAATATACGGTAAGCAGTTTTTTATTTGCAAGAGCGACAACCTACATTTTTCATATGAAAGTAATGTTTTTGGAACCGGACCGGACGTCGAGTCGGACCCCCACTGGGTCACCGGTCCAACAAACCGGCAAAACATTCAAAAAAAAAAAATTCAACAAAATTATAAAATTCCCGGTCCGAGCCCTTTTTTACCTGGTCCGACCATCAACTGCATGGCTGGTTCAACACTGTACGAAACTAATTTTATTTTATATCTTTAATAAAAAGGATTAAATTTACATAGAGAAAGCTTAATATACAAAGGATTGTTATCGTGCGAAGCGCACGAATAGGATATAAAGGGTGCGTGATTTTTGAATTTGGTCGTGCGGTGATTTTGTTTTTGTCCGTGCGTGATTTTGATTGCCTAAGGGTGTTATGGTGTTATGCTGAGTTTTCCGACGTCAGAAGGTGTAGTTGGTTATACAGGTGGTGTTGACCGTCGATATGATGGTGGTGGATGTTTTCAAGTGTATTGAACAATGGTGGCTCAAAGTGGTTCCGATTTTGGAGTGATGGATTATAGATAGCGGTTGACATTCGGTGGTTGTTGATTGGAAGGCTGGTGACGAACTGACGATGTTTGCAGGTGTGATAGTGATGGAGAAGTTGAATGAGGTAAGTTGCATATAGACGTGTACAAATCGTTTTTTAATCGAAACCGACTTTTTTGTTGTGAAAAAAAAAAACGGTTTATCTAAAACCGCTTTTTTGAAAAACCCCAACCCCGTATAATCGGTTGAGATCGGTTTTTCTTTCTAAAGAAATCGGTTTTTTAAATATAAAAAAGTTTTTAAAACTGGTTGTACACCCGAGAGAGTCGAGAACCGGTAAAACCGGGCGCAAACCGGCTGTATAAATAACAACCTGAGAAAGTTTGGTTTGTTTAAGTTGTAACTAGTAACTCATAACTAGTGCACATAACAAAGAGAAAACAAAACACTTGACAATGGAAGCACAGGGTACGCAACAGCCATGGATGATGAGTGCACAGCCACAACCTCAACCACAGTACGCCTACGGTGCGCCACCTCCTCCTCCGTCGCAACCGTACCACCAACCCACGTCACACGAAGAAATCCGTACACTCTGGATTGGCGACTTACCCTACTGGGCTGACGAGTCCTACCTTCACTCCTGGTTCGCCCCTACTAACGAGGTCCATTTTATTATTATTATTATTATTATTATTATTACATCTTATTTATTTATTTATTATTAATTTACTCTTGCTGTTTATGTTTGTGTCTGTTAGGGTTTTCAAATTACCGAAATTAACCCTCAGGATATTAGATATGATACTGAACTTGTCTGAAATTAGGTCTCAGGATGATGAAATAGTTTTTAACTTTTTTTTTTATTTGGATTTTGAAGTTTGAAAGAATTAGGGTTTAACACTTGTCCCAAGAGTGTACACTAGCAGGCACAAGGTTGTAGAAGGTGCTAGGTAGACGGTGAGGTCTAGCCTAGGGACTAGTAGGGACTAGGCGGAATTAGGCGTTTTGGTATTTTTATACGCATTTTACACACACACACAAATTTAGGTTTAGGTATTTTTTGGAAATATGTTGAGATATATACACATAATACTAAGAAATACTTAGAAATTTGTGGAATTTAAAAATAAAAATAAATAAAAAAACCACCGCCTAGGACCGCCTAATGCCCAAAACGCCTAGGATTCCGACTAGGTCCTTATTCTGATATGGAGGTCCGAATAGCGCCTAGGTGACCACCTAGAGAGATTTTTACAACATTGAGCAGGCCTGTCATGTTATAAGGGTGGGTCGTATGATAGGGAGAAAAATGGCCATACGGGCTGAATGAGTTGGTTAGTGATATTACATTAATAATTTATGTGTTATATGACCCCTATGACTATTTCTTGCGTGTTATATGGCTAGTATGACCTAAGCAGTTAAATCGGCCGATTTGGATAGCTCTGACCTATGAAGTTTATGGATCTAAAATTTTGTTATTTTACTTTCAAAAATAAGTTCAATCGTTGCAGAAAGCTGTTTGTTCTTGATAATAACATTTATAATGCATTTACAGGTGCTTTCGATAAAAGTAATTCGAAACAAAGCGACAGGGCTTCCAGAAGGTTATGGATTTGTGGAATTTTCTTCACATGCTACAGCAGAGACTGTTCTTCAAACATACAACGGAACACAAGTTCCGGGAACCGAGTTAACTTTCAGGTTAAATTGGGCGTCTTCGGGGATTGGAGAAAGACGTCCTGATGCTGGTCCGGAACACTCTATTTTTGTAGGTGATTTAGCACCTGATGTTACTGATCATTTGTTGCAAGAGACTTTTAGGACTCAATATCCATCTGTTAGAGGGGCCAAAGTTGTGACAGATGCCAACACGGGTCGATCGAAGGGATATGGTTTTGTTAAATTTGCAGATGAGATGGAAAGAAACCGGGCAATGACTGAGATGAATGGGATTTATTGCTCAACTAGACCCATGCGAATTAGTGCAGCAACACCAAAGAAGCCCACAGTCTTTCAACAGCAATATGTTGCACCAAAAGGTATTGTATTCTCTTTTGAATGCGCTTTATTGTAGGTTCAAAAAGTATTTCATAAAAGAAAGAGGATGAGTTGTCTTGGTAAGCATGGTGTTGAAGTAACCGTGTCCGTGTATGAATAACTCTTTATTGATTTTGTTTATCTGATTATTTTGATCAAATGGTTAGTTTGAATAATCAGTTTTATACTTACGAAGAACTTAATACACTTGTATTGTTGTATTCTTTGGCAGGGTTATATCCAGCTTCTGCCATTCCTATGGACACTGATCCAACTAACACCACAGTAAGTCGAGTGTATTGAAATATGGTTTTGTATCCATTTGTGCTCTTTATTTGCAATCCTGTTTTACATTGCAGGTTTATGTTGGCAATCTTGACGCTGCTGTTACAGAGGAAGAATTAAGGCAGATTTTCTTGCAGTTTGGAGAAATAGTTTATGTCAAGATCCCTGCAGCAAAGGGATGTGGGTTTGTGCAGTTTACAGCTAGGTTAGTCTTACTCTTCAACGTTAGTGAAACTGCTTTCTTTTATGTTTCCACCTATTTACTTGTGAATTGGGCGGGAGCGGATTATCTTTTATCTTCAACAGGTCAAATTAAAATTTTCTTTAAAGGATACAGGTCAAAGGGGTCTAAGTTGGACAATTTTTAATTTTAATGCATAAAACCTCATAAATGGTTTCGTTTTAAACTGTTGATGATTGTTGAAATTGTAAAAATTTTGTAACCACAAATTATTCAAAAAAATTGAACACATCGCCAACCTGGCCATTTTTCCACATCTAACGGACATCTGTTAAACACTTGAGAGTACTTTTGTGGGATAGCGCGAATGTCCCTTTATGTATTTATGGTACAATCAAGTGGAACTATCTCTTCATGATATTTGATTCGATTATATTTGTTTCGTTTCCATGTTGGTGACTATATGCTATGCAGGACATCCGCTGAAGAAGCAATTCAAAGGATGCATGGAAGCCAGATTGGTCAACTTGTTGTCCACCTTTCTTGGGGCAAAAGCAAGCAGGTGAGTTTTTTTTTTTTTTATATATATATATATATATATATATAAGCAAACATCATTCCACCAATAATATTCATAAATTTACACCTTACTCAAGACTTGAACTTGGGTCTTCGGTCTTCTCCAAAAGAAGCATTGCTTCTTACCACTAGGCTATAACCTAAGTGGCAGGTGAGATTTTAATAACGGCTGTTTTTGCATGTCATGCTTCATATGTGGCATATTCATCCAAAGTAGTAGAAGGTTGATTATGGTCTACAAAACAAATTTCAAAGCCTAAGGTCACGTACATTTTTACCAAATTTTGATTCTGGATTTACGCTATAGGACCCATCTGGAATGTGGGCCCCACAAGCCGATCCAACACAATGGAGCAGTGCGTACTACGGGTATGGACAAGGTTATGATGCTTATGCTTACGGAGCAACTCAAGATCCATCATTATATGCATATGGTGCATATGGGGGTTATGTGCAGTATCCTCAACAGGCAAGCCAATTTTCATATTCTTATCTTATACACTTTAAAAAAAAAAATTAATGTAACTTAATGGATCTGCATCGGGTTCTTTGATTATAATGTTGTATATGATATGGTATTAAATTATTTATAAGACGTGGTTGATTTTCAGGGTGACGGTGAACAGGATATGGGAGCAGTGGCGGGTGTTGCGCCGCCTGTAGAACATAGGGAGGAAATATACGATCCCTTAGCCACACCAGATGTTGACAAGTAAGTTTCTCATTTTTTATAATAACAAAGATGAAAGTATTAAACTTGATTTTTCATAATGACATTGGTGGGACTGATAATTTTTGTAGGTTAAATTCTGCTTATCTTGCTACACACGGAAGCGCAATCTTGGGCCGTTCTATGTGGCAGAAGACGTCATCTTTCTCGCAACAAGCTTAGCTATTATCTTGTTAATGAACGAAAAAATCGAGCTAGTTGCTAATTCAGAGTTTGGCAATAGTAGAAGCTACCATTCTGTAGTGGAGGTTGTAGATTCAAGCCAATTTATCACTTGCTAATGTGTTTACGACATGTTTAAGTCAATCAAGTAATTTAGGGATTTTCATATTTGAAGATCTACTAATTTTAACACCGACGTTCAGAGCTAACATACAATTCACAATTCCACACAATTGCTCGTGATTTATCGGCTATATGCTCCTCATAGATGTACCAAATAATATACTCTTAAAGGTGATGCAACTACGATGGCAAATCTCAATCGCGCTTGGGTAGGCAGATTATTGCCTCCATTAGCGAATTGATTTAATAATAATAATGTTGCTATTCTTGTCATCTCCAATCTTTGTGAAGGAATAATGATACAATGGTCTTAAATCCATCATCATTATTCATTGCACACTAATTCGCCACTGCATTTCAATGAACTTCATGCCCTTAGCGATCACAACTACAAACTGTTGACATCTTTAAAAACTCGTCGCCAAGTGATGCCAACTATGGAGTTCTCTCTTTACGATCTAATCTAAAGGTTGTTCGCCTTCCTTAACTTGCGAGGCGTATTTGGCTAATTATGTGTAGAGGGCATTTATGTGTGATATCCTTCTGTTTTTATTCTAATTCATCCGGCTGTTATCTTTGTGTCTGATCAAACTTGTTCGATACAATAAAATTATACCATTTTGACCTGTTCAGCCTTTAACTAAAAGAAATGAAAACAATTTATTTATATTAATACTAGATTATACCCCGGGAACCTCCCGGGGTTGAGAAATCTAATATGACATATTAATCTTACATATAAAATAGAATGATGCGCTTTACAGTTACATGCAGGAAAGCTTCGGGTAGCACCTAACCTAAAACAATTAAAAATGTATCTCCAATATTAACGCCTAACCTTACACAATGTATAACTCTAATATTAATATTTAACCTAAAACAATGTATAACTCCAATGTTAACGCATGTTGAAAATAGAATCCATATTTACCGAAACATAATTAGTGACTTGTCTATACATGATTAATGATTTACCTGAACACTTTGTGTTTTTTTTCCTGTATGAACAGAACCCTACAAAAAAATAGTCGTTTTTTTCTCCGTTATTTATATACCATTATGGTACTCGTTGGAAAGATAATAAAACGCTCATTAATTTGGCGTAATTTTTTTCTTTAAAAAATCTCGTATATAAAAGATATTAACGTTTAAAAATTATGGGAGGAAACATAAGAGATAAGAGAGAAAAATCCAATTTTGTTTTCAAATTTATTTTTCCCTAAAATATCTCAATGGCACATGAGATGACGTCATGACACATGCCACACTTTGGTTTATTATATGTATAGATAGATAGATTTTTTTTTTTTTTTGAAAGGAGTATAGATAGATAGATAAACTAATGAATATAATTATTTTTAGTCTTATCTCACATTATGCTAACCGTTGATAAAGACGTACCAAAAGACTAGACATCAATTTCATTATTTAAAGTGATAAATTTTATTTTTATTAGCGGACGTTTTCAAAATATATTTGACTAAGGGGCTGTTTGGTTGATTAAGTGCTGAATCATTAAGATTGTCTGAATGGTTAAGAGGCTCTGAATGGTTAAGAGCTGAATCATTCAGCATCCCTTATTAGCTTAATGGTTCAGCACTTAATCATTCCATTCAGATGCTGAAACAAACAGTCTGAATGCTGAATGATTCAGACCTGAATGATTAAAAGGCTGATTAAGAGGCAGCCCCTAAGTAATACTTTTGAAATCCATCATATTCGAGGCTTATTATATAGAGAGTGGTTTGTTTTGTTCTTGAATATCATTGATATTGTTAAAGAGACAACTTAGAATATGTTTTGTTTTTTGTATCTATATAAACCCTCACCATGATTTTAATTTATTTCCTAGTTTGTTTTTTTTTAATTCCAGAACAAGGAAAATTATATCAAGATAACGGGTAGGCGGGCAACAAACTGTGCCGCCATCCCTTTCTGAATAGCAAATCCCAATCTACTAAAAACGTAACCCTGCCAACCCGGAGCCGAGGCACTACTATTAATAACCCGCTGGACCCTAGTCAGGAAACAGGTAGCCTCCGGTGCCAATGAGCCAAAGGTATCAAAGGCCAAGGGTACAAAAACATGTTGGTTCTCCTCGCAGGCTTTAGTATGTTTTTCTATCTTCTTTGCCGCTGCTTTCCGCACCACTTGGCCTGCTACAAAGCCACTATCCCTCAACCCAACTAGGGGAGATACACCCGTCAAGTCAACACAAGCATGCTTCCCCCTGGCCCACCAAAAGACAAGGAGATCTGCTGGTCGTAGAGTGGATCTCCCTTCTGCTGGATCCGAGAGGAAGTTCACAGGGGCCTCCTTCTTGGCCGAGATCCCAGCCCGTCTTAAAATGTCCCACAGAATGTCTCGAACCCAGTCATGCCGATATTTGAAACCGGGTAACTCCTTACAATGAACCGCATGTTCCCCGTATTCATCCAGACAAACCTTACGGCAAATCGGACATATTCCATCCTCCTGGTACATAGGGATCATCAGACGATATTTAAGAATGGCCCTGTATTCAATAGCGGACATGCTTTGTCCTAGACCTTCGATTGGGATAACAGTTAGGAAATCTTGAGCATGGGGGCTTTGCAAGCATTCAATAACTGCCCTCTGACGGGGGGACAAATTAAAAACTTCACCCAGGCTCTGAGCGATTTTGCCAAAAAGAGCATTCGCCAAAGTTTTCTGAGGCTTTAGGGGGGGGGGGGTGTCCTTGTTAGAAAAACCGCTAATATCCAAACCTGGGAGATAGTCATTTAACTTTTCAAGGGCCTGCACGTAGTCCAAGTTTGCGCCGAAAACCCCGCTATTTCGTAGGATGTGGTCTTGAAGGTTCCAGGACTGAGCTCGCGATGCCACAAACGCATACATGCCGACATCCTTCGCGGAGAGGAGCCCTAATCCTCCCATGCGCATCGGCAAAGACGCCATCCGCCATTGCAGGTCACCAAAGAAAGGCCCCCCACATACCACTATGTCTTCAATGGCTTCCCTTAGACCCTTGTAAAAACATGACACTGCTTCATCCATCATGGGGGGTTGGCAGGTTCGTAACCCAAAAAGCAACTTAGCAACCCCCATACAGGACCCGAGTAAGAGGAGTTCACTATGGGGATCCCTAAGGCATGGCAAGAGTTTCATAAGTTCAACCGCGCGCGATGCCCTTTGCCTTGCCAATTCGCGGATAAAATGAGAGTCCCGGCTAACGGCACCTCCGAGGAGCTTCACCCCTTTTTCTGCCCTACCAATCTCACTGGGAAAAAGCCCATCCCGAAGTTTCACCCCATTACAAGATGGCCAAAAAACCTGTAACACCCCAACCGATGGCGGAATCATCGAGGTGCCACGTAGTGACGATTGTTCAAAAGCTCATGGTACTAAAATGTAAATATATGATTATTGAATATTGTTTTACAACATGTGAAATTAAATACAAGACAACAAAAATAAAGATAATTGATTGTTCTAATCTAAGTCCAAAGTCCTATGTGAAGCGTCAAGCAGCTTATCCTGAAACATGCACGAAAATAATTTTGTCAACATATGATGTTGGTGAGTACTACTTAGTTTTGTACATATAGTATAAGTTTGAAAAGTAGTACAATTCATGTGTCTAGCATCACCAAGGCATTATGTAAACACGCAAGTAACCAAACAAGACAAAGATCAAATGTAAAGTTTGTACAATGAAATTTATAATGAGCACCTCAACACGTGTGAGTCTAAAAGAGCACCATAACATAAGTTATGTCTAAATGAGCACCGTAACATAAGTTACGTCTAAATGAGCACCATAACATAAGTTATGTCTGTATGTAAAGAGCACCATAACATAAGTTATGTCTGTATGTAAAGAGCACCATAACATAAGTTATGTCTGTATGTATGATTTTGTATGTAAGCTACGTTCATGTTCAAGCATAAGCACAAAGATAATCAAGACACGTATATGAATTGTAAATGAATAAAAATGTATGTGTAAATGAATATGAAAGCTTTGTATAGTTGTGCATGAATCACCCCAAAAATTGTAAAAGCGAAAAAGGGGATAAGTAATACTCACCTTAGTAAGGTGGTAAGTCTTGTGGAATTGAATAAGTATAATCCAACGTTGCCAAGTATCACCCTATGTATAATGTAACAAATAAGTCTAAGTCTATATAGTCTTTAAGTATTTCCTAGGGTTTCGAATTGGGGATAAGTATTCGTTTGATTAATAAATTAAACGTTTAATAAATAAGAGAAATTTGATAAATAAATAAGCAAAAGTCTTTTTGTAAATTTTAAATCAAAGATGGTCACAATATAAAGTTTTAAGTGTGAAAATAATTTTTATAAAATTATTTTCTCAAAAATAGAATATTTAATCTATTTATTTCAAATTGTCAAAATGTAACTTTAATATCTAAAAATATTAAATTAAAAGAATTTTTAAATTAAAAATTGTATTTCTGTTCTAAATAAATAGAAATAATTTATATAAAATTTTGGTGCAAAAATATTGAAAAATGAATTTATTATGATTTATTTCTTATTAAAACTAACAAAAATTGATTAAAAATATTAAATAAATGATTTTTCAGAAATAAAAATCATTTCAGAAAAGCTTAATGTTATAAAAACTCAGAATAATTTTTGTGGAAATTTATATAATCGTTTTGATATTTTTATAGAATTTTATAAATAACATTGAATAAACTTGAATTATTTATTATATATATTAAATAAATAATTTTTCCGAAAATAAAAGTTGTATGGTAAAGTTTATTAGTCATATTGTATAAAATAAATTTTTGTAGAATTTACATATCACAATAACTATTTTATATGTAATATACATTAATAATGCAAAAGAATAGGTAAAACGAAAATAAACTTAAAAAATGATGTAGCTTATGGGACTCGAACCCAGGCCCTTCGGCCGGTTCATGTCTCTGGGTGCAAGTGCATAACCAACTGATCTGGGCATCAGATCTGTATGGGTTTCAGTTTTTAAATCATTTATACGAATTCAATTGATTAGTTTATGGAAGGTTCATAAAGGGTATTAAATCACTAAATTGAGAGTCAAACGCGTTCAATCGCACAAAATACTGATATTAGGAAAGGAGGGATTAATGGGCGAGTAATATATGGGATCTAATTGAGTTTGGACGCGAGTTTGTGGAGTTAATTGTGGATTTGATTGTGGGTTTGGCTGTGCACAGTAGCGATCAGGGAAGGAAACAAGCAGTAGCTTGTTTGTGTATGTATAAAAGATTAAAGTCCCTAAGTTCCATCACAAAAATGTCTGTGGCCCAGTGGTAGTGCTTGTGTGTTTGATAATGCTGAAGGTCTGGACGTGGGTTCGATTCCCGGTACAGACAGTGTTTTTCTTTTTTATATATAAAGGGGAAGAAGAGGTGGAGCTGGGCCGGATTGTTTGGGCCGGACTAAAGGGAAGGTGGCCCGGGTATTGGGCCTGCTGTCTGGGCTGGATCCTTGGGCTCATGTGATGGGTAAAGGAATGGTTGGGTTGTGTTGGTATGGTTAGAGATTTAGTTTTTTTTTATTATTATTATGATTATTATTATTATTATTATTATTATTATGATTATTATAAAATGCAACGTACAAGATAGGGGGTACGAAATAAATATATATATATATATATATATATATATATAATATTAATGATAAAAGTGACGGATGTCACAAAACCTCCGTTTTCTCAATATTAAGCTGAAGCCCCAAGGATGGCCCCTCCAGCCGGATAATGTCTAAGGCTTTAGCAACTTCAGTGGCCTCACCAATAATCGTCCCATCGTCCAGATACCACGCATGAAATGGGAGTTTACAATTTTCTTGTACCCGGAGAACCATAGGGTGTGAAGCAAGGGCGAAAAGGAGGGGACCTAAAGGGTCCCCCTGCTGAACCCCCGTGGTAGCCCCTATACATTCATTACCAACATACAACCTAGCTGGCTGGGCATATAAGAACTGGACCCATGGATAGATAGACGGGCAATGTTGATGGACCTCTCGAAGAAGAGAGTAGTGCGGTCGATCATATTAAACGTGTTCGAAAAATCCACCGTGAGCATAGCCAAGGACCCGTCCGCATGGAAGGAGCTTAAGAACCTGTTCGCGCTGTGAAGCACCGCCTCTGCCCCATTGGGAGTTCCCACCCCAAATTGAAAGTCCCCAAGGTACTTAGCCATTTCATTCCCAACCTTCCTCATTGCCACTTTAGAAATTAATCTGCGCCAAATGGCCCCTACTGCAATGGGCCGAATCCCATTATCAGGTTTCAATAAAGGGGTAAGAGGGGCCTGATGTGCTCAAAGTGGTTTAATAAAAACTAACTAAATTAACCTAAACTAGACACTCTAAGTTTTAAATATATAAACTAAGACTCTCTAAACCTAAACCACACAACCGGCAAGTGTACCGGTCAGTGCAGTACAGCTAAAGTAAGTCCGAGTATTGAATCCACGAGACTCAACTGGAAAACGTAAACTAAACTTGATCACTTATCTACAAATTGACTTAATAATGTGTTGTTGCTTAAAGGGGGTTTTCTACAAACTAATTGCAAATAAATAAAATAAAACTAAAATAACTTAAGACACAAACTATTTACTGCAACTGGGATCAGATGGATGAGAAGGCACTACCTAGGCTAGAATCCTACACATGAATGATAATCTTCTAACGGTTATGGAACTGGTGTGGAACCGGGATCTTAAAATACTAAACATCAAGAATAAACTAGACACAATCGACCCTTCTCAAGGGGAAACCCTAGAATACTGTTGTGCTGTTAAACCACCGGTTGAGAGGTTACCCTCACAGGCTTACCTACTCGAATCTTAAAGTACCCGCTAGACAGTCTACCTCACAGCGCGAAAGCCTCACTACACTAAGAGTGCAAGGGGTAACTATAGAAAACCTGACCTGACTCGATACGCAAGTAGTGGTAAGGAAACTAGGAAGATCTTCTTACAAAGCATCTAGATCTAGCAATTTAACACCCTAGACATATCGACAATCCCGCACCTTACAGCTATTGGAATTGGAAGAATACCTAGAACTACCCAATCAACAAAAACCACTCCTATGGAAAACACTAGCAATTTACCATAAACTAGTTGCTAACACACAATCCAAAACCTAACACGCATTCATACATGAAAGACATTCACAAAAACGCATGTGGAGTAAATAATTATCAATTGAACAAAACTAAGTACGCATATACACCAGATCAAAAATAATCAAAGTCTTTACTAAATCATCAACCCATAGTCAAAGTTCCATAAAACCATAAAAACGTTCATTCAATCATGAGTATTCATCATAACCTAAGTAGTAATGAAAGTCTAGCCAATAAACATGTTCAAAACAGGAATAAAATCAATTCTAAGTTCATGAAACATAGTTTTCAACTCAAAAGAACAAAGGAACGAAGAACCCGAATGATTAAAACCCAAAACTCTCGATCCAAATGCTCTAAATCTTGACCCTTGGCCTTTCTCTCACCTCCTAGTGCTCCAGAGCAGCTTCAATTCATCAAAAGTGATGATAAAAACGATTTATGGCCGTCCTAGGGTTTTTAAAATCGAGATTGGGCCAAAAACAACTTTTTCACGAAGTTACTCCCGTCGCGTAGCGCGACGGGCTTGACGAGATCTGGTCACGTAGCGCGACGGACTTTCAGAAGGTAAAATACACCGTCACGTAGCGTGATGAAAGTGTGCCCAACCCGTCGCGTAGCGCGACGGGACAAAACTTCCCAATTTTTCATTTTTTTACTTCCCGATCAACCGTGACTCGTCCGGAGGCTCGTTTTTTCTCATTTAAGCTCCATTTTACTTCCTTTCTTGTCCGGACTCCTGTGAAACACCAAATAATAAATAGAATACGAAAATACCACAAAAACGACACAAACCGACTCAAAAATAATATAAACTATAGACCGAAAACAGATGTATTTTGCAATACATCAGGGCCGAAGAAATGAATTCAGCTAGAACCCTTGGGCACAAACCCCCTAGCCAAAGGTTGACGACTTCAGTAATAGCTGAGAGCAGCCCCGTGGAAGTCACTGACCCTTCTCCATTAAGAGCATCTAGCAAATGTTGGGCCCTCAGACCGTCCCCCCCACAGGAAGTCCCTTTAGGGAAAGATCGAAGACATCCAATCACACAATCCATATCCATAATAAGGGCGGGCATGACGTCAGAGTTGGCGGGCAAGGACAGAGGAGTCATCACCGGATGTTTGTCAATTAGGGCTTTCATGGTAGATTCCCCAAAAGGAGCAACCCCACTAGAACACAATGCCTTGACAACAGCTGTGAAGTGACCGTCCCTAACTTTCCTTAGGCATTGTTTGACATTGGGGCTCTCTTCAAAAGGTTCAATCCTCATTACATCTTGGGTAAAGAACACACCTTCCCCCGCACTATCAAAAATGGAAGAAACCAAATCTGCAAACCCAGAACCGTATTTCAACAAGGAAAGCGCTTGCAGGATGCTACTACACTGCAAGGATTTCCTATTCCCCGACCTCCGCTCCTGTCTAGTGGACGGTTTGACCACCCACAGGGTACACCTCGGCAATAGAAGTAATTTGACCCAACTTTCTACAGACCCTGGAGAGGCCACCGCCTTTCGTAAGGCACCTGTCAAAGCTTGGGCGAATGCCAATCGACAACTCGGGGGAATGCTCTTGACAGTTTGAATGGGTAGAGACAAAATCTTTTCAAGGAGGGATAAGTCCCTGACAACCCCTCCTGAAGGACCCGGTTCCATATCAAGAGTCACATAACGAGGTTTTTGAATCCCAACAATGAAATCCTCCACATCCCCGGTATTCACAGAGAAGGATAAGACATCATCAGCTGTAACGCACCAAATATTTAAATAACGCAAATATTTGGTAGTAGGTGAACATGTTGTATAAAATAAAGGTTCATATCTTATTAAAGACAACTTGATCTCCAAGTTGTCGGTCAAACAAGGATGGCTAGTAGACACATAAGTTATAACTTGAATTAACAAGTAAACAAAAGGGGAGGGGCTTAAGTTGAATAAAATCTAATTCATGGGTTAATAAGGGGAAGACTCAAAACAAAAGAACTCCATGAAGAGGAGTTCACGTTTTTGGAGAGGAGAAGACCACCCCAACCCCAAACTCACTAATCAGCCCCAAATCCATGCTAAAATCGATTATTGGACTTGCATGTTGGAAGATTCCTAGTCATCTAGTGTTAACAAACATGAGGTAAGTGATAGAATTTCATGGATGATGAAATACTAGGGTTCATACATAATTATGAGTGAATTCATGTGGAGACTAGTTGCAAATTGTGATTGAAACTTGTATGCATGCTAATTTTGTGGAAATTTTGTAAATTGAAGAGGTTTCATGGAGTTTGGAAGTGGATGTTGATCTTTGGGTGTAACCCATGAACATTCTTGGTTAAGTTGATATGTAAATTGAAAGAATTTGATGTTTTGCTATATTTGATGTCTATTGAATGAATGGTATGCAATGTAGGGAAGAAATATGATGATTTATGTTATGAGCTATGAAAGTATGCATGAAATGCTTGTACATTGTGTTTTAAATGTTATATGCACACCAAGTGTTTGATGAAATGTCTAGATTAGTCTAACTTGTGAAATGGTAGGCAAGATTGGACGAGTATGAAAGTAGTATGATAATTGATGCAATTGATAGTAGGTTAACAAGAGGATTGCGTCTTAGAGAGTATTCGTGTGGAAATTTATTGAATTACATGAATCGGTAAGAAGTATGCATTAGTAGTGTGTACACTATGCTTAAATAGTATGATGCACACCATGTGATGGTTAATTGGTATGATGAATGATCTTGTATGTTAGTGAGATATGAATATGATGTTTATGGTGAAGTTCATATGGTCTAGTACACTAATATGGATATATGTTTCTAACTAGAAATTTGAATGGTTGAAAGTTGACTTTTCGCCAACTCAATAATGTAGAATAACATGGTTAGGCTCCCAAACTTGATTAAGTGATTAGAAACACTATGTGACACATAACATGTTAAAACTATGAGACATATATGATATTAAGTGGTTTTACATGATGTGAGAATAAATGTGGTTGTGAGTGTATGTTTTAGGTATGATAGAATTTGACTAATGAAAGTCAATGTGATATTTGGTTGAGAATGGTTGTTAGTGTGAATGATCATATATTCTAACAATGATGTGAACATGATGATATGAAAGGATAAGAAGGATGGACTCAAACACGAGAAGCTAATGGGTCAAGAGGAGGCAAATAAACAAGCATGAACTTGGAGGACTTGAGGTAAGTGACTCCCGAACTTAACTCGCATCTATGATATTGATTTATGTTCATATTGAATGGGAATGATGTAGTAGTAGTATATGCGTATGAAAACCACCCTCGTGAAGTGTGGGCGTTAAATTGGTAGTTATTTGCAAAACTATGTCCAATGCGCGCTAAAGCGCCTAAGAATGACCAATAGTAATGTAATATTGAAAATGATGGAAAACTAAGTCCATGAGGGCTTAGATATTTCCAAATAAGTTAGTCGGTTAAAAACAATGGAACTAAACCAAGTAGTGTCACCCACGGGTGACTAGTTTGTAAAATAAGCCAAGGAGGATGTTTTGGGAATTCCAAGGAATTACCAAAGGATAAACCTATAAACTGGGTCATAATTAAATAATTGGACAATGATTTTTAGTTTAACAAAAGTTATATGGGTTAACAAAATGATGGTTATGCCCTTTGGATGATCAAATAAGGTTTTGGTATAACTAAGACCTTAACGAATCGATTTGGGTGAGAATCGGATGGATTGTAGTTAAACCGAAAGGGGTTATAAACCACCATAAATGGACATCTTTAAAGCATGATTAAATGGTGTTAAACAAGTCCCCAAGTGCCCTTTAGGAATGGCCTTGAATAAGAGTTTAAAGGCGTTCAAAGATTGGGGGAAAGCGGGCAAGGAAATGAAGAAAATAAGCCAAAGTTGCAGAGGCTACTGATGTGTGTAAATGTATATATATAAAAATATGCACAATTTTTAATTAAAACGACTCACCTAAAAACTACACACGCACGACAAGTGTACCGGTCGCAAAGTAGTAGACAGACAAGACCGAGTATCGAACCCAAAGACGCAAATGCAACTCTCGATCACAACCTATACCGAATACTAGCCTAAATAAATATATACTTAAATTGGGGGTATTTTAAACTACTAATTACAAACTTAGAATAAATTAAATATAAACAAAATAACCTCAATTGCTTATACGAACCTAGGAACTTGGAGAAATCGGATAGGAAGAAGGCTGGTTACTTAGGTAAAATCCCTAGACACTAGCAATAAATCCTGAATCTGGTAATTAACTTGAGACCCTATTCTTATCTAATAAACCTCCTGTCAAAGATAGCTCACTAGACTTAAGGCGGGACAAGTGCAGAAATGCTAAGATGGATCCGGATCGCCCTAGCGTACCGAAATCCCACAGAAATCAGATTAAAACCTCTCCTGGATTAAAACCCTTAAACTATGAAGCAGACTTAAACTCTACTGAAGAAAACCTAGGAAAACTCTAAACACGAACAAGTAGCGACTCCCGCCCTAGCGCTTGCCAACTACCGAACAATGCCTAGTTAGTTACCTAGCAAACTCGAGTTAGATTTCTCACCCTCAAGAATGGACTGCACGTCTTAGTTAAATTTATTATATTAGTTTGTTATACTTGTGTCGTACTCCAACTCCAAATACTAGCACGCTAACCTAAGTTGACGAACTAGATTGATTTATAGACCTAGGGGGTATCTCTACATGCCTAGCTCCACAAAACCAATAAACAAACTTCAAATAAAATTAACACCAACACACATATATCAAATCCAACAATAGAAATAAAAATCATGTAATCCTACACATCAAAATTAAAAACCAAGAATCATTAAAAACTGCAAATAATGTGTCTAGTTCATAAACCTAAGCAACCATAAAAGTCTAGTTCATAATATTTAAAAACATGTTCACAATATAAATAAATATAGCCTTAACCATGTCTATAGAAAAAATAAATAAAAACTAAACCTAACCCAAGGCTCGTTGGCTCTTGATCTTTAACGTGCCCGTGGCCTTTTCTCCTTCCGTGCTCGTTCGATCGTCAACGTAGTTGACCGTTCCTTTTTGTCTTTTTGCCAAAGCAATTGGAATTGCAAATTGTGAATTGTAGAATGAATGCTCGTTCCCTGCTCCGCCGAATCCTATATCTATATCTTTTTTTTTGTGCAACGACTCATTTGTTTTGTTTAGGTGTTTGACTTGTTTGACTTGGGCTCGGCCCAAAGTCACATTACCATTCTTTTTTTTTTTCTTTTAAATTATATTATTATTATTTATAGTATTATAACTCGGTGCTCTACACTCGGGTGTTCTTGGCTTAACCAAAGTTCCTCGTTTACGCTCCAACGTTCACACGAACACCTACCAAAAATATAAAATAAATAAATAAGTACTAAAAATTAATAAAAATCTATACAACGACAAAAATAGGCCAACAAACGAATACACACCTAAAACTACTAAAAACTATATACAAAAGACTCAATTATAACAAAAAATACATAGGAGAATGAATGTGTTTTACGACACATCAAACATCCCCACACTTGACTCTTTTTCGTCCCTGAAAAAGAATTATGCTATGGAATCACAGTTAGGTTTACATCCAGTTTCAAAACATAGGTTACTTAATTAATAATCTACTAACGTATTGATTGCGATTGCAGGTATATTGATCCTCTTAAACCCACACCGGTTTCCAAGCCCCTTTTTATTTATGTTAAGTTTATGTTGATTAGTCTATCTAGGGTCTCACTCGAAAGAAGCCACAGTTCCTCCTAATCCCGCCTCAAGCTTATGAAGCTAAAGGAACGACCAATTGACCATTTCCCAACCGTCTTATGTAGAAAACCAAGAGAATTTAAAATCACTTTTTTTTTTTTTTTTGCATACTTAACTCAGAGGGTGTGACCAATCCAAGTCGCTATCCCAGTGGCCAGGCACCTTAAGCTTCAGCATTTTTTTTTTCATCTCAGCATACTTAACTCAGAGGGTGTGACCAATCCAAGTCGCTATCCCAGTGGCCAGGCACCTTAAGCTTCAGCATTTTTGCTTTGATTTCTAATTTTTTTTAAGTGATTAGAAATTCTAACGGTTTTCTACTTATAACGGTGCTTCTTATACTATTTTTGGCGGTTTCGGTCTCCCCGTTTCTCCTAGATGAGAACCCACAAAATAGCCTAACATGATTAATTTATTACTTTTCAAAGGAAACCTTTCTACCGGCCGAGCCTACCCACATATCCCAAATCAGACACGTTTTCAATCAATTTTAATCTCTTATTATACATACTATTTGAAAACCGGACACCTAACTTTACCTATCATTTTCCATATTTTATATAATGCAAACTTCAAAATCAGGGACTTTTTTTTTTCAGTTTTTTTTTTTCATTTTTTTGACTCAAACGACTCTATATACAGATTAAACGACAGTTTCCCATCCCCACACTTAAATTCTACATTGCCCTCAATGTAGGAATAGAAAACGACTCAAAAATAAATAAATAAATAAATAAATTCCGAATACAAAATAAAAAATAAACGAGGGCAAATTGAAAAGGACTTAGCTGGTTAATTTTTCTTCGTAAGCTCTAGTCCAATACAGCTCGATCGTATAGCATTTTGGTCGCGATCGGCTCTGACACAATGGTAAACTCTCGGGTTGCTTCAATATAACGTACAGCTCCAGAATCGCCCGAATGGAGATTGAGTACGGGCGGTGCAATCCAAACCTGCGCAAAACGAAAAAAAAACAAAAACAAAACAAAACCCGAGCATAATACCGAACCACACAAAAATAAAAAGACTCAAACTACTAACCTAGACTCATAAAATAACAACAAACAAGAAGACGTACCTGCTTGGCAAAATAGCGGTGAATGGTGGTAGAATCAAATGGGTAGAAAAGAAAAAAAAATCTGGTTCTCGCTCAACGTGAAGGACACTGGTGATCACAACACGCATTGCAAGAGAAAAAAAAAATATAACTTTCCGGGGTAATAGCTGGTCGCATAAGGCGAACAGGTCAGCCCAGACTCCTCACATTACGTGAAAAATCTTTTTTCACAGAAAGTTAAATAATTTTTTTAAGAAAAAAAATCTCTTTTATTACCCAAACCTTTTTCAAAACTCCCGCTCATAAAATATATATAAAGACAATACATGGGATCCGGTCATTGTGAAATTTTTTTCTACCTAAGCAAACACGCAAACAGACTCAAAGACACAAAACAAAAATAAAATAGAAAGATAAAAACCTATTAACCACTACCGAAGAACGACCACAAAATAAAAAAAAAATGAAAAGCTAGAAAAAAAAATAGGTATAAATATAAATTTACAAACTCTACAGAGCCTCCCCACACTTAAACTAAATCAGGGTGCTTCTCTTTTATCTGGACCCGATCCAACCCATTTAATTCCACCCGGTCCATATTATTTAGAAAAATTAAATTAGTGGAATTGAAAAATATTTTATCGAATTTAAATGGGTCGGACCACCAATATTTAAATTTACCTGGACCAAACCTGATTTTTGGCAAGTAATGAGGGGACTTGTTGTCTCTGCAACTCCTGACCCTCACCCTGTATCGGTCCAGGTGCCTCGTCGCCTTCTCCCGTGGTGGTGGCCATGGTGGTGGCACTACTAGCAGTGTAATATCCAATGCCTGCACGGGCCGGCTGTGGTGTTCTTCTTCTTCCACCACTGCTTCTTTCTTATCTTCCTTGTTTGGTGACACTTGTTCAAAATCTTTGTCCACTTCTGGAGCTGTCAAATCAACCAACTCGTCACCAAACTCTGCTTCTCCATCAGCTGCTTCTTCAAGCAGGTCAGTGGTGTCTTCCTCTTCCACCACTTCTGTAACACCCCAACCGATGGCGGAAACATCGGGGTGCCACGTATTGATGATTGTTTTCAGTAGCACATGGTATAACATAAGTTTTAAATAATTTATTCAAACATAAATATTCAAAATGTGAAATAATGTCTAAGAATTCAAATACATAAACTCAAATAACAACTTCAATGACTTCAAATAAACTTCAAGTAAAATCCTCATGCTAACTCAAGCCTCAGCTTCGTTGTTACCTGAAACATGTTAATTTTGAAAGTATTTTGGGTCAACATAAGTTGGTGAGAATTACATAGGTTTTTGATGATAAATGAATAAAATGTTATGCAATTCATGTGCCATGTTAATCTAGCCCATATGTGAGAACATATTAGAAATAAATCGAGTGCATAATCAACCCTGTTGACTGTTATAAAATGATACATACCATACACTTATGGTCCCAATGAATATGTTATGCGATAACAAACACTCACGTAACCTTGGTAGGAGGCACGTATCCGGGTGGGATTGTCAGTCCAATAGATCTATCAATGTATACCGTCGGCTGATCAATGTTAATGATTATGCTAGAATGGTGCTTACTCTAATCATGCTCAAGACAATATGCAACATAGAAAACACATAGACACATTGATGATTGAATTGCAATAAAAATGTTATAACATGTTTCACCCCAAAAATGGTGATAAAAGGGGCTATGTAAACTCACCTTAGCAAATGTTAACTTGTTGAAAAGATATGATAATTGTGTTGCCCAAAGTGATTCCAAATATTACCTTATAATGAGGTAATATATAATAAGTCTAAGTCTAATTAACTAATAAGTGTATCCTAGGGTTTCGATTTGGGGATAATCAATTGTTGAAATTTAAATTAATATGCTTAATTAATAAGGAAAATTGGATAATTAATGAAAGATAGTCTTTTTATAAAATTTGAATTTTCAATGTGCACATTAAAGTGTTTGAAGCAATAAAATAATTTTTATAAAATTATTTCATTTAAAATAGATTTTTAAATCTATTTATTTACAAATAACCAATTATTAACTTTAATATTCAAAAATACTAAAATTAAGGAATTCTTATTTTAAAAATCATATTCCTGTTCTAAATGATTAAAAATAATTTGTATAAAATTTTGGTGCAAAAATGATGAAAATTGGATTTATTATGAATTAATTGTGATTAAATCTAACAAAAATTGATTAAAAATATAAAATAAATAATTTTACTGAATTAAAAATTATTTCAGTAAAGTTTACCTTTATAAAAAGTTAGGATAATTTTTGGGGAATTTAATAATACTGTTTTGATATATAAATGGATTTTTATAAATATAATAGTATAAAAATGATTTAATTATTATAATTATTAAATAAATGAATTTCTGAAAAATAAAAATTGTAAATAAATCTTTTATATCAGATTAAACAATAATAATTTTTTTAGAATTTATAAAATAGTTTTGGTATTTTAAAAAGAATTTAAATGATTAAAAGGATTAATATATATAATTAATTATATTGTTTGCTTAAAAAGAAAAGAAAAGAAAAGAACACAAAAACCCGGTCAGAGCCGGGACTCGAACCCGGGTGACCTCTGTGGAGGACCAGAGTCACAACCACTTGGCCTAGGCCGGTGGTTGTGATGTTTCTGGTTTGGTTTAAATTAAATACACGATGCAGCAACAGGTTTATCCCCAATTAAAGATCGACGAACCCTAAATTTTACAATTGAATAAATCAGACAACCATAGCCCGATTAATGTTAGGGCTAATGTTGTCTGATAGCCGATGAATATAACCCACCAACTTAATCGTACTTACAGTGTGGTATTGATGTTGATAGACGGGTCAAAGAGAAAGTCAAACCACGATCAAATTACTAATATCCAGAGTGAATTAGAGAGCAATAGAGGTTGAGAGAGAGTTGTGAGCGAGTTGATAAGCTACGGAATGCCTCAATTTATACTGTGAATTAGGGTTAGGGTTAATTGGAAGGTTTGACTCATAATTGAAAACAAACGCGTATAATTGATTAAAAAGTCAACAATTTACGTGTTATTGACGTGTAATTGTATTGTAATAGGCCGGTCATTGCACGAATTAGCCAAAAATAGATCAATCACTCGTTAATTAGACGGATTGCTCATCAAGCTATCCCACAGTTGACTTTCCTTGTCAACTGTGGGAGTTTTAATGTGTGAATAAATAAAATATGAATCCGGGTTTAAAACAAAGAGATGGCCCAGCCCAGTTGGTTTGTGCTCGTGTGTTGGATCAGACCGGCCTTTGGCGCGGGTTCGAATCCCGGCCAAGGCTTATATTTTTTTGAGATAATTATATGGGCCGGCTCTCTAGGCCTTGGGCCTGATTTCCAGATGGGCTTGGTTAATGGGCTGAGAAACTTGGGCTTCAAATAAGGGTGGGTTGTATGTGGTAAAAATCCAACAATGTAATAGTTATTATTATAATAAATATATATATATATATGTGTGTATAAGTATGAATAATAATCATCGTAATAAAACTTGTCGTTTTGTAGCGTATAATAAATGCGTAATGTTACAGTCTCCCCTACTTTTAGAAACTTCGTCCCGAAGTTAAAGAAAATACTAGGTTTGCAATTGGTCAACTACTGAAAACCTTGATAAAATTTCACACTACCTTCATGTACCTGTAAATTCATGATTACGTTCCGGACCGTAATAACCAATTTACCTTACATTAAGGTTTTGTATCCTTTTACGACTTTCCGATTGTTGAGTAGATCTGATAGTCCTCACCAGTCGTTGAGCAGGTGGTAGGGCCTCTCCCGACTGTTGGATAGACATGATGACCTCTACCAATCGTTAAGTAGGTTGTTTGGTAGTTAACTAATTGTTGTACAAGCAAGCAAGTAGATATAGCAATTCATATTCAAACAAGTATGCACACAGATGTTATGATAATACTTGAATTTATTATTTGATTCAAAAGTGTCAATACATGAAATTAAGGAGAAAGTAGATATTATTCCAATGGTAGGGTTTGATGTTGAGCAGTTGGAGGGTCTCAAGCGGGATTATTTGGAGCATCAAGAGCGTTTGTAGCAGGGATTCGACAAGCTTCCGCAAGATGCCCATACCTCTGACAATTGGTGCACTGTCGACAGGGTACTTGAGTTGGATGGTGATACTGGCAGGTGTCACACTTAGGTAGGTTCCCATTGTATTGTTTCTTGGTGGGTGGGGTAGTGGTGTCTATTGCAAAATTCCTGACCTTGTTCTTCCCGTTGGTTGAGGCCTCAGTTTTGATTTCGACGGCAGGTTGGGGAGTATCCTTTTTCTTTTCCCCTTTACGAGTCAGGGTTCCTGCCTTCACATGGTTATCTGTTAGGGTGGCAGCCAAACGCTTTGCTTCTTCCAATGTAGCAGGGTTCCTTCCCCACACTGTGTCTTGAATCTGCATCGGTAAGCCACCAATGTATTTTTCGATCGCAATGGGCAAAGGAGTGACTTTGTGGGGTAGCAGTAAGCTAAGTTCGTGAAAGCGAGTGTTGTAAGCAAGGTTTTCCCCACTGTCTTGAGCAAGATCATAAAATTCGTCTTCCAGTTTCTTGATTTCATTACGAGGACAGAACTCTGCCTTCATAATGTCTTTAGCTTGATCCCAGGTTAAGGCTAGTGCAGCTTCAGCCCCGCGAGTGCGTTTTTCTTCATTCCACCAAGTGAGTGCTCGCTTATGAAGAACACTCATGGCATAACGGACTTTAAAGTTGTCGGGGCATTCACTGTTAATGAAGGTATTTTCAATGCCCTCAAACCATTGTAGGAGTCCAGTAGCTCCTTCTTCACCGCTGAACTTTGGAGGGTTACAAGAGTTGAAATGCTTAAGGGTGCAAGCTTGGGGTCCATTACCATTGCCATTGCCATTTCCGTTCCCATTGTTGTGACCATTCCCGTTGCCGTTCAATTGGATGACCTGAGCAAGTAAATTAGGAACCAGAGTTGCGATTTGCTGTGCCATTTGTTGAGAAATGATCGCAGCCAGTTGAGCATTGACCCCATTGTTGTTGTGGTTAGGAGCTTGGTCATGGTTGTGGTTATGGTTATCACCACCTTCTTCGTGATTCTCACCATTGTTGTTGCGAGTGCTGCGACGAGGAGGCATGATCTGTAATAGACACAATGAAATGAATGAGAGTTTATATAAGGAATGTAATCATTTATTCATCAATTAAAACGAATAAACGAAAACGTTGACTTATCAAAGATTCTAAATTCTAATAACATATGAAGACATGCTTTAGCCTATAAGTGAACACTCATCCCGAGAATTCCCAGGTAGGCATCCGGGTCCCTCGTCTGATTGGGATATATGCGCAATGCCAGCCTAGACAGAAGACTCAGAATACAGGCGTTCACCCTTCCAGATTGCACGTGTTCGTTATTAAAATCCAGAACTTCGACGAGATCTCAAGGGGGTTCAGGTTAAACCTGAGGGATTTTTGCCCTATCAGTCTAGGTGTAGATCCAGTGATGGGGAGTAACTTTCTTGTAGGGATGAAAGTAGGGATAAGAAGTAGGAGGGAGATAGAGAATAGCAAGTAAAAGAAGCAGGTACTTGTTAAATCCTATGGTTATAGACTAGATTATTTTTCTAATAACCTAATTCCCTATAACCATGGCTCTTATACCAATCTGTAACACCCCAACCGATGGCGGAAACATCGGGGTGCCACGTATTGATGATTGTTTTCAGTAGCACATGGTATAACATAAGTTTTAAATAATTTATTCAAACATAAATATTCAAAATGTGAAATAATGTCTAAGAATTCAAATACATAAACTCAAATAACAACTTCAATGACTTCAAATAAACTTCAAGTAAAATCCTCATGCTAACTCAAGCCTCAGCTTCGTTGTTACCTGAAACATGTTAATTTTGAAAGTATTTTGGGTCAACATAAGTTGGTGAGAATTACATAGGTTTTTGATGATAAATGAATAAAATGTTATGCAATTCATGTGCCATGTTAATCTAGCCCATATGTGAGAACATATTAGAAATAAATCGAGTGCATAATCAACCCTGTTGACTGTTATAAAATGATACATACCATACACTTATGGTCCCAATGAATATGTTATGCGATAACAAACACCCACGTAACCTTGGTAGGAGGCACGTATCCGGGTGGGATTGTCAGTCCAATAGATCTATCAATGTATACCGTCGGCTGATCAATGTTAATGATTATGCTAGAATGGTGCTTACTCTAATCATGCTCAAGACAATATGCAACATAGAAAACACATAGACACATTGATGATTGAATTGCAATGAAAATGTTATAACATGTTTCACCCCAAAAATGGTGATAAAAGGGGCTATGTAAACTCACCTTAGCAAATGTTAACTTGTTGAAAAGATATGATAATTGTGTTGCCCAAAGTGATTCCAAATATTACCCTATAATGAGGTAATATATAATAAGTCTAAGTCTAATTAACTAATAAGTGTATCCTAGGGTTTCGATTTGGGGATAATCAATTGTTGAAATTTAAATTAATATGCTTAATTAATAAGGAAAATTGGATAATTAATGAAAGATAGTCTTTTTATAAAATTTGAATTTTCAATGTGCACATTAAAGTGTTTGAAGCAATAAAATAATTTTTATAAAATTATTTCATTTAAAATAGATTTTTAAATCTATTTATTTACAAATAACCAATTATTAACTTTAATATTCAAAAATACTAAAATTAAGGAATTCTTATTTTAAAAATCATATTCCTGTTCTAAATGATTAAAAATAATTTGTATAAATTTTTGGTGCAAAAATGATGAAAATTGGATTTATTATGAATTAATTGTGATTAAATCTAACAAAAATTGATTAAAAATATAAAATAAATGATTTTACTGAATTAAAAATTATTTCAGTAAAGTTTACCTTTATAAAAAGTTAGGATAATTTTTGGGGAATTTAATAATACTGTTTTGATATATAAATGGATTTTTATAAATATAATAGTATAAAAATGATTTAATTATTATAATTATTAAATAAATGAATTTCTGAAAAATAAAAATTGTAAATAAATCTTTTATATCAGATTAAACAATAATAATTTTTTTAGAATTTATAAAATAGTTTTGGTATTTTAAAAAGAATTTAAATGATTAAAAGGATTAATATATATAATTAATTATATTGTTTGCTTAAAAAGAAAAGAAAAGAAAAGAACACAAAAACCCGGTCAGAGCCGGGACTCGAACCCGGGTGACCTCTGTGGAGGACCAGAGTCACAACCACTTGGCCTAGGCCGGTGGTTGTGATGTTTCTGGTTTGGTTTAAATTAAATACACGATGCAGCAACAGGTTTATCCCCAATTAAAGATCGACGAACCCTAAATTTTACAATTGAATAAATCAGACAACCATAGCCCGATTAATGTTAGGGCTAATGTTGTCTGATAGCCGATGAATATAACCCACCAACTTAATCGTACTTACAGTGTGGTATTGATGTTGATAGACGGGTCAAAGAGAAAGTCAAACCACGATCAAATTACTAATATCCAGAGTGAATTAGAGAGCAATAGAGGTTGAGAGAGAGTTGTGAGCGAGTTGATAAGCTACGGAATGCCTCAATTTATACTGTGAATTAGGGTTAGGGTTAATTGGAAGGTTTGACTCATAATTGAAAACAAACGCGTATAATTGATTAAAAAGTCAACAATTTACGTGTTATTGACGTGTAATTGTATTGTAATAGGCCGGTCATTGCACGAATTAGCCAAAAATAGATCAATCACTCGTTAATTAGACGGATTGCTCATCAAGCTATCCCACAGTTGACTTTCCTTGTCAACTGTGGGAGTTTTAATGTGTGAATAAATAAAATATGAATCCGGGTTTAAAACAAAGAGATGGCCCAGCCCAGTTGGTTTGTGCTCGTGTGTTGGATCAGACCGGCCTTTGGCGCGGGTTCGAATCCCGGCCAAGGCTTATATTTTTTTGAGATAATTATATGGGCCGGCTCTCTAGGCCTTGGGCCTGATTTCCAGATGGGCTTGGTTAATGGGCTGAGAAACTTGGGCTTCAAATAAGGGTGGGTTGTATGTGGTAAAAATCCAACAATGTAATAGTTATTATTATAATATATATATATATATATATATATGTGTGTATAAGTATGAATAATAATCATCGTAATAAAACTTGTCGTTTTGTAGCGTATAATAAATGCGTAATGTTACAACTTCTTCCTCAAACAGCCACCCTGTGGATTCTGAAAAATCCATATCTTCCTCAGCCTCCCCTATCTTCTCCATCATGGCTTTCCTATGCGCATCCCAGGCTATGCTTTCTATCTCCTCATCATCACTCCAGACATCTGCCTCCCAAGGGTATGCTACTGAACTAGAGATCTGGCAAGGCTGCTCATCCTGCTGAACCAAAGGTGGGACTAAGGCGTCCATTATGGTCTCTGGCTCTAACCCTGAATCCTGCAAAATACCATCCTCACAAGACAAGTGTAAAGAATCATATGGGTCAGTTAAATCATGCACAGAATCAGATGAGTAAGGACAAACAGTTTCAGCAACGGGACTAATACAATCAGGTAATCTAAGTGTTACCATCTCGTCTGGGTCATCATATGTGAAATTAACCTGCTGAACTGGAGGTGGGACTTCAACGTCCATTATGGTCTTCAGTTCATCCACCTGAGCCTCTAGCCTTTTAAGTGCCGCATCTTGTTCCCTCAAAGAGTCGGTGCGCTTGGATAGCAAAGAATCGATATCCTCGAGCATGAGCTGTTGTTTAGCAAGTAAGGCAGCAAAATCGGGTCTAGTGTGAGACGAGACATCCCGATAATCGGGATGTTGATAAAAATGTTGGCTAGGTGGATGCTCTGACGAGCTCCCACCATGCCTTTCCTCATACATCTTAGCTTGTAGACGATCAGGCCGACTATTTATTCTATCTAGTGACTCAGATGTTGCAGGGTTAAACCACCGGTTAGCCTGTGGATGTGAAGGCTGGTATGACTGATATGGCTGCGGCTGCAAATACGTGTTAGCATAGTAATCTGCGAAATACCCCGATGAATATGAATGAGGGCATCTTATGGTAAAATGGGGTCCTCCGCAGATCTCGCACATGATAAAAAAATTATATATTAAGAATAAAAAAAAATAATAATAATAAAAAAAGAAAAAAAAAATTATTCACAAAATAGTAGACTAGAAACGGATCGGATAATTCTCAAGAGTGCTAATTGCGTCCCCGGCAACGGCGCCAAAAACTTGATGTGTGTAAATGTATATATATAAAAATATGCACAAGTTTTAATTAAAACGACTCACCTAAAAACTACACACGCACGGCAAGTGTACCGGTCGCAAAGTAGTAGACAGACAAGACCGAGTATCGAACCCAAAGACGCAAATGCAACTCTCGATCACAACCTATACCGAATACTAGCCTAAATAAATATATACTTAAATTGGGGGTATTTTAAACTACTAATTACAAACTTAGAATAAACTAAATATAAACAAAATAACCTCAATTGCTTATACGAACCTAGGAACTTGGAGAAATCGGATAGGAAGAAGGCTGGTTACTTAGGTAAAATCCCTAGACACTAGCAATAAATCCTGAATCTGGTAATTAACTTGAGACCCTATTCTTATCTAATAAACCTCCTGTCAAAGATAGCTCACTAGACTTAAGGCGGGACAAGTGCAGAAATGCTAAGATGGATTCGGATCGCCCTAGCGTACCGAAATCCCACAGAAATCAGATTAAAACCTCTCCTGGATTAAAACCCTTAAACTATGAAGCAGACTTAAACTCTACTGAAGAAAACCTAGGAAAACTCTAAACACGAACAAGTAGCGACTCCCGCCCTAGCGCTTGCCAACTACCGAACAATGCCTAGTTAGTTACCTAGCAAACTCGAGTTAGATTTCTCACCCTCAAGAATGGACTGCACGTCTTAGTTAAATTTATTATATTAGTTTGTTATACTTGTGTCGTACTCCAACTCCAAATACTAGCACGCTAACCTAAGTTGACGAACTAGATTGATTTATAGACCTAGGGGGTATCTCTACATGCCTAGCTCCACAAAACCAATAAACAAACTTCAAATAAAATTAACACCAACACACATATATCAAATCCAACAATAGAAATAAAAATCATGTAATCCTACACATCAAAATTAAAAACCAAGAATCATTAAAAACTGCAAATAATGTGTCTAGTTCATAAACCCAAGCAACCATAAAAGTCTAGTTCATAATATTTAAAAACATGTTCACAATATAAATAAATATAGCCTTAACCATGTCTATAGAAAAAATAAATAAAAACTAAACCTAACCCAAGGCTCGTTGGCTCTTGATCTTTAACGTGCCCGTGGCCTTTTCTCCTTCCGTGCTCGTTCGATCGTCAACGTAGTTGACCGTTCCTTTTTGTCTTTTTGCCAAAGCAATTGGAATTGCAAATTGTGAATTGTAGAATGAATGCTCGTTCCTGCTCCGCCGAATCCTATATCTATATCTTTTTTTTTGTGCACCGACTCATTTGTTTTGTTTAGGTGTTTGACTTGTTTGACTTGGGCTCGGCCCAAAGTCACATTACCATTCTTTTTTTTTCTTTTAAATTATATTATTATTATTTATAGTATTATAACTCGGTGCTCTACACTCGGGTGTTCTTGGCTTAACCAAAGTTCCTCGTTTACGCTCCAACGTTCACACGAACACCTACCAAAAATATAAAATAAATAAATAAGTACTAAAAATTAATAAAAATCTATACAACGACAAAAATAGGCCAACAAACGAATACACACCTAAAACTACTAAAAACTATATACAAAAGACTCAATTATAACAAAAAATACATAGGAGAATAGATGTGTTTTACGACACATCAGCTACCGTACCTTACGGTGGCCAGAGTAAGGTACGGTGGACATCAAAAAGCTTACGGTGGATCTCTACTGCCCTACGGTGGAAGCTGAAACAAGGGCTACCGTAACTTATGGTGGCCAGAGTAAGTTACGGTGGACCCCTGAATATTTCGTTTTGTTTCTTCTTTCTAAAATGGTTTATCATGTGTCATTATGTGGGAATGTAAGGATTCTTATTGTTACTCTAAACTCCATGATTGATCTTAGTAAGACGGTTTAAGATTAAAGGATGGTGGGACATTGAAATGAAATCGTGGAGGTCGTGTTTATGTATGTATTGTTAATGTTATTAACCGTATTGTTATGTGAATTACAACAAAGGCACAGGGTAGATGAGGGTGAATGCATGGAATTTCAAGGCTAGAATCCAAAGATCGGATTCAAGCTCGTATCTTGTATTAGTCCAAGTTTGCGGAGACAAGTCAAAGAGATTATCTAGCTTCCTTGGGATGCTATTACTATGTTGTAGAAATACTGACTATAGTCACTTACTGAACTAATGATAGGGTTATGTGGTGATTGTAGGTTGTATTGTCTACCTCTTATAGCAAGGAAAATATGGCGATCGAGCGAGGAGGCGGATTGTACGTGGTCACGGTCACTTAACCAAATAAAGATGAGTTTTGTTGAAGGCAATAAGAAATGATAGAAGATGTAACACTTAAAATACTTAGTAGATTTGATTTCTAATCATTCAAGGTTGTTATCAAAGAAATGAATTTTTCGGTTGGTATTTCCGCTGCGTACTTTCAGTTAATTTGGTTCAGGGTGTTACATCAGCGCCGTGATTACACCTTTTGCTAAGAGCATGCATCACTATGCACCTCCCACAAAGCCATTTGGCTCCATCTGGAAGGGCGCCCCCGACATCCATAAAAAGGTCCAAGTCCTGAGATATGGCATCTCTCATTGACGCCTTCTGATTTTCTGTCTTGAAGTGCAGACTCTGCATGTGCGCGAGGAGTCGAAAAAACCCCGAAGACCCCGGTTTACCATCTTTACACTCATGGAAATGCTTGAAGGGGATGCTCTAAGCCCACTGCTTGAGCCAGGTCCCGAACCTCCTAGTTTACCAATCTGATCCCTTTTTTAGGAGCCATAACCACACCCAAACCAACCTAAATAAAAAGCAAGAGAAATCCAAAGGACCCCTACTCGAGGCGAGGTGGGGCAATATAAATAGTGAAAACAAGGGCTTAAAACTCCAGGCAAACAACACGAAAGTAGAGGGGGAACAACCAACAATTGCTCACCCCCTGCCCGTAAACCGCACCACACCTATATTACGCCATCATACTATATTATTATTATTATTATTATTTTTATTATTATTATTATTATTATTATTATTATTATTATTATTGTTATTGTTATTGTGGTTGTTGTAAGTATTATAATAATAAAGGGACCAAAGCTAACACCATTTTTATATTATAATTAGTAAATGTACACAGGAAGAAAACGTAACTTGCACTTTTCCAATACCAATGAAGCAAAGGGTCGAAAGAAAAAGAAAAGGAGCGAATGAGAATAAAATGGTCGAATGGGTTTCACTAAAAACTGAGGGAGGACGAATGGAAATGAGCAGGGGTCAAATGGACAATGAGTAGGGTCGAATGGACAATCAAATTGAAAAAGGACTGTTGGGAAGGAGATGGAAGGAAAAACAGAGAGGAGGGGCCGCTGAACGGAGAAAACGGGCAGAAACAGCGAGTGGCGGAGGAGGATTAGACGGAGGGGAGGAAGTTTGAACAAGGAGAAGGAGGCCCGCACAGAGAGGATAAGGATGGAGGTGAGGCGACCGGAGGGGATTGGGCGGAGGAGGAAAGGAGCGATTGGGGGCGGAAAGGATTGGGCGGAGGACAAAAGGAGCGATTTGTGAGGAATAAGTTTCTTTTCAAGGATCAATTAAAATTCGTTCTTTTCACTTGGTCGATTAAAGCCTCAATACTTTTTTGAATAACCTAAAATAGTTCTTGGTTTCATTTTTAATTAATTTTTTAGTTATTTAATTATCTCTATTTACTATTACTTTTTTATATATAACTATAGTATTAATATGTAACATAATGTGTATATGGGGAGGGTTATCTTGAGAACGCTAAATATTGTGAGAACCGTGAGAACAAGTAAAAAATCAATCAAAATCAATTTTTTTTAATACAAACCTCATTATAATCAAAATACAACATTAATAAATGAATTTTCTTTCCAAATAATTCATCTTTTCTTGCAAAAACACTTTCAAATTAACTTTTTACACATGTGTAAATGAAACAGTTTACACATGTATAAACAGTAAATTTACACATGTGTAAAAACAATTTATTTTCGTATACGTTTGAATTTTTACGCGTAAATTGTGTTTTTGAGATTGTATTTTAGTAATAAAGATAAGTGTAAAAAGAAATTTTGAATTTGAATGGTTTTAGATGCCGTTCTCATGGTTCGCACAAAATATAGGTGTTCTCAAATTAACTTTCCCCATGTGTATATTGTTGGGTCTGCTGACCTGGAGAAGAACAGATGATTGGAAAGCCAAAATATGCTATTTATTTGATCCTTGAATAAACAGTCCTTACAACTTGCTTCTCCCAAAAGACTGCTGACCCTAACTACTGTTCTATCCAAACAACTGCTCAACAACTGCTGATACAAAGAACTGCTAAGGAAACAACTGATGAAGAACAACTGCTGACCAAAGGTCTGATGAAGAGCAACAGCTGATACAAGTACTGAAGACCAAAGCACTGCTGGAACCAACAGCACTTAGGCTCCAGCAGTGGATACAAGACCATCAGAGTTTATCTTTAACAGCTGTTTATTATCAGTGCTTTCAATGTAACAGTAGTTTGTATAGCAGATGTTTAAGTTTGTTATTCTGTTAGAGGTCACTGTCTTAGGTGACGTCAGCCTAGGTCATCAGTGGTTTGAGTCAGTCTATAAATAGAACAGTGCATGTACTGTTCTATTGCATCACACACAAAACATTCTCTCTGACAAACAATTGTGTGATCAGGCTGAGGGGGAGTAACTTGTACGATTGTAATCTTTGAATTAATGAAAGCATTCGATCGAAAAACATTTACTCTCTTGTTTTGATTTACAGTTTATTATTCCGCTGCACTTTCATTCTATTTTCATTCCAGTATTATCATCATTTAGTTAAACAATCAAAACAAACAAACTCAGATCCTAACAATTGGTATCAGAGCTTGGTCAATTAAATTCGATCTAACAAATCAATTTAATAATCAGCTCACAATTATTGATATCGTTTGTCAGTTTGATTGAAAACAGAGTAATAGTTTAATTTCGATTCAACCGTTGTTAAACAGACTTTGTTTTTTTGAAAAATCAGAGAATGGCTTCTATCAATCACGATCCACATAACACTGGCACGAACAACAAGCCACCGATGCTTGTCAGATCTGAATACAATATCTGGCAACGTCGGATGAGCCATGTTCTAGCTCAACAAAACACTGGGTGTTGGAAGTCGGTTATCTTCGGACCACATGTTCCGACTGTGCCGAGTACTGAAGATCCCAAAGTGTTTGAGCCAAAGAAACTTGAAAACTACTCCGACCAGGATTTTCAGAAAATTGAGCTAGATGCTAAGGCCTTCAGTATTGTGGCCATGGCTCTACCCAATGATATATATGCTGGGTTGTTACACTGTAACAGTGCAAAGGAGTTGTGGGATGCACTGAAAGAGCAGTTTGGTGGGACAGAGGAGGTTATTGAAAACAACCGTGAAATACTTAACCAACAATATGAAACATTCAGTCATGTCAAAGGAGAGTCATTAACTCAACAGTTTGAGAGATTTAACTGCTTAATTAGTGAACTAAAATTGGTTGGTCTTACTTACCCTCATTCAACTTTGAACCATAGGTTTTTAAGATCATTACCAGACAAATGGGACACTATTGCTATTGTTATGAGAAACTCGATAGGATTTAAAGACCTATCACTGACCCAGCTTCATGGTAAGCTCTTGACCTATGAAAGAGAGCTTAACCAGAAAAAGAAGCTCCAGGACTCTGGAAAAGTGTCTGATGACTATGTGTTTGGGAATACAACACTTTTGGGTCATGATGAGGTGCCTGGAAACACAAAGGATCAGAGTTATGATCATTTCATTGACATAACTTCAGGTTTTAACTCAGGTTTTAACTCTGATTCTTATTCACCAAACTATGCTTTCACAGCAAGTGGTGGTGATATACAGGCATCTGATAACATATCCTTTGAGTATGATGACCTGAAATACTTTGACCCTGATGATTTGGAAGAAATGGACATTATGCACCAATTGGCCCTTCTCAGTGTAAGAACTAATAATTTTTACAAGAAAACAGGGAGAAGGTTTCCAGGGTTGACTGGCAGATCTAAGGTGGGGTTGGATAAATCAAAGATCAAGTGTTATAAATGTCATAGGTTTGGTCATTTTGCTAGGGAATGTAGGGGTCAACATGGTACACCTATGATAACCTACCCAAATCAAAGACCACAGACCAACACTTATCAGAATTCCTATAATACCCCTGGACCAAATGTGCAAAACACTGCTCATTTTGCACAGTCCTCAAACACTGTTCCTGTCCAGTATGTCCAAACCACTGTTCCTCAGATCCATTATGTGCAAACACCTGTTGCTCAACCACCTGTACAAACGACTGCTGCTCCATCCTCTGCTCCTGCAGAGACCAGTCAACAGAGCTTTTTTACACAAGGCTTTGTTGATTGGAGCAGTCTACCTGATGAGCTAACAGATGAGAATTTTGCACTAGTTGCCAAAGCTGAAAATGAACCAGAAAACTTTTGTTTCATGGCTATGGTTGATGAGATTGAATCTGAGGAAGTGGTAACTGAATCTGATGTTGTGACTGATGATATTGTTAGTGAAGTTGTTGCAGGTGAAAAACCTGAAGAAGAGGTTGTGAATCTCTCAGATCCCTGGGGTGCATCTGATGAATGTGAGTGCAAGTGTGATTGTGCATTGATGGCTGCTGCTAAGGTATCTCCTCAAATTCTTAAAGAATTGTGTTCTGACAAATGTGTAATAGCATTTGCTAACATCAAAGAGGTGAATGAAAACCTTAGAAAGAAAATTTTGGATGATGAAGTTAAATTTGAAAAACTCACAAAAGATTTGAAAACAAGTTTAACTGCAAAAGAATCTGAAATTAGCAGTCTAAAACATGAAGCAACTATTACCAAAGACCAGCTCCAAACTATGATAACAAAATATCAAAGTTGTAAAAGTGAGCTTGAGTCCACCCAAGTTGAATGTAAAAAATGGGTGGAATCATGTAGAGGTTTTGAGATGCTACTCAACAAACAAACCAAAAGTCATGTGAAGTTTGGCTTTGGTTTTGCAACCACTGCTCCAGCTTTTGAAAACACTGACACAAAGAGTCAAAAGTCTGTTGAGATAGTACCAACAAACCTGCAGGGTCAAGAGATTAAAATCACTGAACCAAATGGTAAGAAAATTGTTCTTGAAAAACCAGAAGGTTCCTCATCTATTGCTGAACTTGAAAAGTATGAATTTAAACCTACTTGGTCTGATGAGTGTGATACTCTTGAGAATTATAAACCTGTTGATTTTAAAACTCCTGAGGGAAAAACAGCTCCTCAGGCAAGGGTCATTCCCTTGGCAAAAGTCATTCCCCTGAAAGACTCTCCAGCAGATGCTCAAACATCTGCTGAAAAGAAGTCAGAAAAGGGGAAGAAGAAAGAAAAGACTGTTAACTTGTTTTGTGATTTCTGTGAAAAGAAGAATCATATCACCAAAAACTGTTTTCTTCTAAAAGCATATGACATCAACAAAGGAACAAGTGAATGTGATTCAAAAGCCACATGCTCAATATGTGGGAAAAAGAATCATAAGACTAAAGAGTGCTTGTATCTCAAAAATTTTGATGTAAAAATACAAGAATACAAAGCAAAAACTCTTGCAAACCCTGTGGTTAGTACTCCAAAAGGAAAGCCCAAACAGACCTTCACACCTGTCCAAACATCTGTTACAAAAAGGCTTGAAACATCTGCTTCTAGAGATGTCCAAGTAACAGATGCTCCACCCACAAGCAAATACCCAAGAGGTTATGGTCAACCTCCATGTCACAGTCTGCCACATGTTTATGAGGAGCCAAAAAGACCCCTCTAAACCAAGAGTGAACAGAAATCCATATGGGTATTATCATCTGTCAGGAAGTGATCAAACAACTGCTGCCCCAAGTGCTGACATACAAGCACTGGCAAATGGTCAGCAGCAGTTGTTGACCTTAATTCAAAAATTGGTCCAAACCACTGATCACCTTCCAAAACTTGAGTCTGAAAGGTCTGAGGATCCATCCAAAGCCAATTTGGCTTTGGACACTCACCAAAACTAATCATTTACTGATGTGCAGGGAGCTTCTGCTTGTTTAGATAGTCTTTGGTATGTAGATAGTGGAGGTTCCAGGCACATGACAGGATGTAGAGCCCTACTTCTGGACTTCTTGGCTCATGGAGGGGGTGATATATCCTTTGGTAATGATTCTAAAGGTAAGGTGTTGGGTTCAGGGACTGTACAGGCAGGAAAACTCAAGTTTGAAAATGTCAATCTTATTGATAATCTCAAGTTTAATCTTCTGAGTGTTTCACAAATGAGTGACAAAGGTTATGGCTCATTTTTCACAAAGAAAACTTGTAAGATTATTGGGCCAGAAGTGGTGAAAAAGATTGATACCATTATTGCTGAGAGCAAAGCACAGCTTGTTGCTCATAGAAGTGGCAATGTGTATGTTGTTGATATGTTAAAGGACAATCCTATGGCAAATGTCTGTCTGTTTTCTGCTGCCTCCACTAAGGAGACAGAATTGTGGCATAGGAGACTGGGTCATACCAACCTTAATACTATCAACACACTCTCAAAACAAAGCCTTGTCAGAGGTCTACCATCAAAAGAATTTAAATGTGATGAGCATTGTGTTTCTTGCTTAAAAGGGAAACAACATAAAAGCTCTTACAAATCCATTGATGAGTCCAAAACTAGTCAGTGCTTACAACTGTTGCATATGGACTTGTTTGGCCCTGTTAAAATCATGAGTCTAAGGAGAAAAAGATTTTGTCTTGTCATAGTTGATGATTTTTCTAGGTTTACATGGACTTACTTTTTACACTCTAAAGATGAGACTGCAGGTATATTGAAGGACTTTGTCACCAAGGTTGAAAAGCAGTATGACCTGCCAGTAAAAGTCTTCAGGAGTGACAATGGAACAGAGTTTAAAAATAAGGAGTTAGATGACTTCTGTGTGTCAAAAGGGATTGTGAGGCAGTTCAGCATCCCAAGAACACCAGAACAAAATGGGGTAGTTGAGAGGAAAAATAGAACTCTTATAGAAGCTGCAAGAACCATGCTAGCAGATTCTGGTTTGCCACTGTCCTTTTGGGCAGAAGCTGTAAACACTGCTTGCTATGTTCAAAACAGAGTTTTGATCAACCCCAGACATCAAAAAACTGCTTATGAAATTTTGTTCAAAATCAAACCATTAATCTCATTCTTCAAAATCTTTGGCTGCCCATGTTTCATTTTAAATCTTAAAGATTCCATTTCAAAATTTGCAGCCAAAGTAGACTGTGGTTATTTTCTGGGATATTCTTCTACTGCTAAGGCCTACAAAGTGTTTAACACAAGGACTAAGACAATAGAAGAAACCTTGAATGTTAAGTTCAATGAACTTTCATCTCTGAAAATCCCTGCAAACCCTGCTGAATTATTTGATTTAGATAAATTCAAATTTGAAGATATCACTGTTAAAACTAACAATGCAGGTATTCCACAGTCTCCACAGCAAGATTACAGAACAGATGTTGTGATTCCCAGTCACTACAAAGTCTATTCTGCATCAGAGGAAGCAGCTGTTCAAAACAATTGTCAAAACTCTGCCACAGCTGTGTCAACCACTGTTGGCCAGTCCTATCCTCAAACCTCTGCTTCACCCCTCACTACCACTGACCTATCATCTGTTGACAAAAGTCAATCATCTGTTGACAAAAGTCAATCAAGTTTCACACCACTTGGACCCATTCCTCCACTACCATTTCAAACATCTGATGGCACTACAGAAGTACCAACAGATGTTACACCAACAGAGTCACCAAACCTCTGTCCATCACCTCAAAACGCCATTGTTCCATATCAAGGAGATCTTATTTACTTAAGAGCTCATCCACCAGACCAGATCATTGGCAACATCAGAGAGGGTGTGCTCACAAGAAGCCAATCCTCAAATATCTGTCTTTTTGCAGGTTTCCTATCCCTCACACAACCTGTCAAGTACCAAGAGGCACTGAAAGACAACAGTTGGGTAGAAGCCATGCAAGAAGAACTCCTTCAGTTCAAAAGACAACAAGTATGGGAGCTTGTACCACTTCCTAAGGATGTTTGTCCTATAGGAACAAAGTGGGTATTCAAAAACAAAACTGATGAAAGGGGTATTGTTGTCAAGAATAAAGCCAGGCTTGTGGTTCAAGGCTTCAGACAAGAAGAAGGAATAGATTATGATGAGACCTTTGCTCCTGTAGCTAGACTAGAGGCCATCAGACTCTTTCTAGCCTTTGCTGTCAACCTCAATATAAAGGTGTATCAGATGGACATCAAATGTGCCTTCCTTTATGGCAAAATTCAGGAGGAGGTCTATGTATGTCAGCCACCTGGTTTTGAAGACACATTCCATCCTGACTATGTCTACAAGCTCAACAAAGCTTTGTATGGACTCAAACAAGCACCAAGGGCCTGGTATGAAACTCTTTCCACATTTCTCTTATCCATTGGCTTCACAAGAGGTAAAATTGACAAAACTTTATTTCTTAAATGGAAAGGGAAACACTTAATGATTGTTCAAATATATGTGGATGACATCATCTTTGGATCCACATGTAACCAAATGTGTGAAGAGTTCAGAAAACTCATGACAGCAGAGTTTGAGATGAGTGCCATGGGTGAGCTTCAGTGTTTCCTTGGTCTTCAAGTGAAACAACTGCAAAATGGCACATTCATTCACCAAAACAAATATGTAAAGAATTTATTAACCAGATTTGAGATGAATGATTGTAAGCCATGTAGCACACCCATGAGTACAGTCAAGCTGCTCACTATTGATGACAAGGATGAACTGGTTGATCAAACACATTATAGATGTATGATTGGGTCTTTATTGTACCTAACTGCATCTAGGCCAGACATTATGTTTGCTACCTGTGTCTGTGCCAGATCCCAGGCTTCACCCAGAAAGTCAAACCTTATTGCTGTGAAAAGGATATTCAGATACCTCAAAGGTGCTCCCACACTTGGTATCTGGTATCCTGCTAATGGAAACATTGAGCTTTCAGGTTTTTCAGATAGTGACTTTGCTGGCTGTCACACCACAAGAAAATCCACTTCAGGTGGGTGCCAATTTCTAGGGAATGCCTTAGTTTCATGGCAAAGCAAAAAGCAGGCAGCTGTTTCAACTTCAACAGCTGAAGCTGAATACATTGCTGCTGCAAGCTGTACAGCCCAACTGATGTGGCTTCAAAATCAACTACTGGATTTTGGGATAACTGCACTTAGGACTCCACTCATGTTGGACAGCCAAGCTGCTGAAAATATCATCAAGAATCCAGTCTCTCATTCCACTACCAAGCACATTGACATAAGACATCATTTTGTCAGGGACAGCTATGAAAAAGGTTTGATTTCTTTACACCATGTTCCAACAGAGGATCAGTTGGCAGATGTGTTAACAAAAGCTTTAGACACATCTACCTTTACAAATCTGATTTCCAGAATTGGCATGTTAAACATGGATTAACCAAATAAATTTTTAAAATAAAATTGTTCAGAAATTAAATATTTTCTTAAAATAGCTGTTTGGTTGAAAAATCTGTTTATAACATCTGATCAGATAAAACAACCACTGTTTCATTCATTTCCACTGTTGGTTGAAAAGTCTGTTTCCAAACATCTGATCAGATAAAACAACTGTCCACATATATATATATATATATATATATACTATATTAAAAAAAAAAAAAAAAACCCAACGGTTGGATCCATCAGCTGTTTGTATCAGTTGTTTACCAAAACAGCTGTTCTCCACCAGATGTTACATCCATCAGATGATTGCCACGTCTGCTCATATAAGCAGATGTTTGGCCACATCAGCGGTTTCATTGAGCCTATAAAAACCCTGTTTTACCACAACAGATGTTACACTGTCTCATTGTATTCAAAATACTGTAAACCGCCTTCTTCACTCTCAAACCCTTCATCAATCTTCAATCATTTTCACCTTCGAAATCCATTACAATGGATCTTCAAGCCAAAGCTACACACAATTGTCTCCCCTATCTGATTAAAACAGATGACAACACTCCATTTCATTCCACCATCGACATTTTCCTTAACTCCAAATACTTACCCATCCTAACCGCCAACGCCCCCATTTATCTGGATACACTCCAAGAATTTTGGTTGAATGCTGAGTTTCTATTACAAGACAAAAAGCCTACATCCATTATTTCCAAAATTGGAGAAACCAGTATCGTCATTACCCCTGATATCATATCCACAACCTTCACACTGAATGACCTGGCAGGTAAGGATTCCTTCACTAAAACAGAGCTTCACACTGAGTTCCAAGAAAGAGGGTATGATGGTCAGATGACTGGATCAACTCTTTTCAAAAAGTTTTTCCCTCCAGTCATGAAATTTTTCTTCCATACTCTTCTTCTTTGTGTCTCTGCTAAGTCCACATCCTTTAATGAAATTCCATTAAGGATGCAATATCTGGGATATGCTATGTTGTCAAACTCTGACTTCAATCTTTCCCAGGGATTGTTCATGGACTTGGTATCAAATGTGAAAGCAGTCAAGTCTGGGTCAAACAATGCTTTTCTTATTTACCCACGAATTCTTAGTGTAATTTTACAAAAATTATTACCTGAAAAAGTTTTCAAAAAGGGTGCTGCTATGCAAATGAAAAGCTTAACTGATGAAACTTTCACAAGAATGCTGGGTGGAAGCACCCAAGAAAAAGTGTCAAAAGTGTCAAAAGTTTCTAAAAAACAAACAAAGAGGACAGAGGCAACAACTGTTGTCAAAACCTCTGTTGTTGAGCCCACTGCTCCTGGTGATCATGGCACTACATCCAGTGCTGTGAAACCCACACCAGCCACTTTCAAAAAGAAACATTCATCCACAAAAACCACCACTCAACCACAAATGAGGCTTCTGGATGTTGAGGTACCAGAAGAAACCTCTGTTGCACAACAAAAGCAACCTGAAACCACTGTTGTTACTTCCTCACAACAGTTGGACATACCTCCACCTGACCAACCTCCTCATGAATCCTCTCAAAAGGATCATGTTGTAAGCCAAGGGGACACACATCCTGATGCATATGAGTCACTTGACCATATGTTCACAAGCCCCTCTCCCAGGGCTAATTCTCTTCTTACTCCACCACTCACACCATCACATGTCCCACAAACAATGCAACCTCTGTTTGAAGCAATTGACAAATCTCAGGAAGATCCCAGTTCCTCTCTTCCACCTGTCACTGAGAGTATACTCCAACAAGTGACTGAGCCTGAGAATATTCAATCTGCTATCCCCCAAACAGAAGAGGAGGTTACACCACCTGGGTTCAATGAAACTCTAGGTGAGTTTTCAAGTGGAGCAGCCACTACTGATGTTGAGACCACTGTCTCACATCAGGACAGTGATTTCATAGCTAAGACTCCCTTGAAGGCAACAACTGTTGAAGCCACTATAGTGTCTCCAAAAACAGTTGGAAGTCCCCAGTACCAAGACAAAGGGGCATCTGATTCACCTATTAGGCCTGAATCAGATAAAACTACCACTGGTAGGGACTCAGATGATCCTATTAATTTAGGAGATGAGTCAAAATACCAAGAATTGACGGCCAGAGTTTCTGTTATTGAAACATCTGTTGCTGACATCAAATCTGATGTCAAGCTTCTCCTAAGCTCAATTGCAGATCTCTCCAAGAGTCAACCATCCACCACTGATATAGCCAATGAGTTATGGAAATCAGTTTCCCCCATCATCATAGCTCACAGAAAATTGGCTGATCAGACACATGAAACCTACATGGCTGAGATCAGAAATATGGTTGATGCAAGGTACAAAGATACCCATGCTGACATCAAAGCCATCAAGGACCATCTGCTGAAGACTACTGGCTCTGCCCCTACCACCATCCTCAAGGATGAAACTGATGATGATTTCACGGCTGATGATGCCAAAAAGGGGGAGAGTGGCAGAGATAGGCTACCAAAATTAGATCCTTTTGGTTGCCCACCTTCTCAAAAAGGTCAAGCCAAGTCTGCCAAGAAACCAGAGTCTACCAAATCAGCTCCACAACAACAACATCAAGCACCACCACCACAAACCACTGAAAAGAATAAGGCAGTAGATGACTCTGCAAACATAGAAGCTGAAAAGGCTGCTCAGTCCAAACAACAAAGGGCTGATACCTTGCAAGTAAAAGCAGAGTCATTGATTGAACTCAAGAAGAAACAACAAAGGGAAACTAAAGATGTGGGATCCTCTAAAAGGATGAAAAGACCTGCCAAGCATGTTAGAAAACCACCATCTAAGTTACAAACCTCTGTTGATAAAACCACTGCTGCTGAAACCACTGCCACCCAAAACACTGAAACCACTATACCCAAACCAACACACACTCCTGAACAAACAACCACCAAACCTACATCACCAACCAAAACCCCAACATCTGCTGGTTCTTCTAAAAGGCCAACAGATGTTAATCCAACCACTGCTACCAAATCACCTTCACCAAAAATCATGTACACAAGGAAGAGAAAATCAACCTTTGTTGTGCATGATGAAAACATACACACATCACCAACCACCATTTCAACTGCCCAATCCACTCCTCCCATCACAGCCATTCCACTCACATCATTCTCACCACATACATCCAAATTCAAATCCCATAGACCACCACCAACCATTACACCATTGGTTGTTCAGTATCCCCTTGAACTTGATCTACTCAAGGGGGAATTACAATCCTTCTACAATACTGAACAGCCATCTGAAAGATCCTTCCCATCTCTCCCAAATTTCCCTGTTCCCCTCAACATTGATACCTATCTAAAATACAAGGGTGAACAGGTGGATGCCATCATCAGGGAGAAATGCAAAGGGAAGGATGACAGGACTTCTCAGGGCATCCATTCAGCAGAGCTTAGCAAACTCAGAAGGATTGAAGACTATGCTAAGACGCTGAGCAATTCCATGTCCACCATGCCTCTCAGTGTAGATTTGGAGAAGGAGGTAAGGGAATCCCTTCTTGAACAGATAATGGCAACCAAGCCTTACAAAGCAAACAAAAAGCAGTTCAATGGCTGGACTACTCATGCTTTAAGGGAAGAACTGATCAGAATTGAAGAAATGGCCAAAAATCCCAAAGCTAAAGTCTCCATTCCCAATTTTGGCAAAGGCAGAGACCCAGTCAGAGCCTTGAAGTTCAAAAGAATGAGGCAGGAGATTGTAGCTGCAAATTATGGGGAGATGAGGTCTGTTTCCAGATGGTCAGAGCTAAGATTGGTTGAAACCTATAAAAGTCTGGAAGAGAATAGAAAGAAGGATCCCAGCCTTCCAAGAAAACCAATCTACAATGATGAGCCAATGATGAAGAGACCCCAACAGACTTTTAATCTAGACAGCTTACTTGAAACCTCTGATCTCACAGCTGCTACAAGTAGACAGTTCAAAAGGCAGAAGGAGATGTCAGAGGAAGACCAAAGAAAGTTTGCTGACACATTTATAAAGGAAGGGCTCTTCAATCAAATCCATTATTTCTCTGATCCCACAACAGAGAAACTCAGAGAACTCATAGGAAGACCACCTTCACCCAACTCATCAAGAATAAAGGTTCATCTCAGCAAATCCACTGACTCAAAAATTCTAAAGTGGAAGGTCAACAAAGACAACCACGAATTGACACTGCTCAGGTCAGATGGAAAGGTTCAGAAGATCAGTATGGATGATGCTTACAGCCTTTGTGCAGAAGATCACCAAGCATTGCTAAATCTGGATCTGGAAAGAGATGAAGAAGACCTATTTGCTTTGAACTTTGAATTACAATTCAAAGGTCAAATCAGAGAAAGTCTGATGAGAAATAAAGATCAATGAATAAAGCTGAGTTTTGGCATCATCTGTTCTAGGGGGAGATTGTTGGGTCTGCTGACCTGGAGAAGAACAGATGATTGGAAAGCCAAAATATGCTATCTATTTGATCCTTGAATAAACAGTCCTTACAACTTGCTTCTCCCAAAAGACTGCTGACCCTAACTACTGTTCTATCCAAACAACTGCTCAACAACTGCTGATACAAAGAACTGCTAAGGAAACAACTGATGAAGAACAACTGCTGACCAAAGGTCTGATGAAGAGCAACAGCTGATACAAGTACTGAAGACCAAAGCACTGCTGGAACCAACAGCACTTAGGCTCCAGCAGTGGATACAAGACCATCAGAGTTTATCTTTAACAGCTGTTTATTATCAGTGCTTTCAATGTAACAGTAGTTTGTATAGCAGATGTTTAAGTTTGTTATTCTGTTAGAGGTCACTGTCTTAGGTGACGTCAGCCTAGGTCATCAGTGGTTTGAGTCAGTCTATAAATAGAACAGTGCATGTACTGTTCTATTGCATCACACACAAAACATTCTCTCTGACAAACAATTGTGTGATCAGGCTGAGGGGGAGTAACTTGTACGATTGTAATCTTTGAATTAATGAAAGCATTCGATCGAAAAACATTTACTCTCTTGTTTTGATTTACAGTTTATTATTCCGCTGCACTTTCATTCTATTTTCATTCCAGTATTATCATCATTTAGTTAAACAATCAAAACAAACAAACTCAGATCCTAACATATATATACTATAAGTACATGGATGATCCTTTTAGCTTACCAAAAATTTGAAATTGGTTCATAGCTTTTTAAAAGTACACATATGATCCACGTGGTTTTCTTTTTGTAACATATTTAGGGCTTATTTGGTAGCCTCTTAATAATTCAATTAAGAGGCTACCAATATATGACGAATCAGTCATCATTAGGTGTGTTCGGTATACTGATAGGCAATGTTTTTAGACCCAGACCGGACCCGTGAATCGGAGGTTGGCCCGAACTTCAAGGGGGTTGAAACGGAAATTGTTTGATATTTTCTCATTTTGCTAGATTTTTGCTGGATGTTTAGGCGGTTCGTCTGGTCGGCTGAACCGTTAGGGAGCCCAGTTCGACGTCGGGTCCGATTTCGAAAACATTGCCAACACGACACCTCTGAATTAGTCAGTAAGCATCTTACCTATTAAATTTCAAAATTATGTTGAATGAAAATTTGACCCCTTTATCCATTTATATGTGTTAACCTTCAATCAACCACACACGCACCACCACCAACTAGTCAGACCCCTTACTAGTCTAGAATCTTTTACCTAATTAGACACCTTAATAACTCAACACTTAGTAGCATAGAGTTTGCCAAACAACCCATTAGTCTATACCCAACAAATTTAAAGGTTTCAACAGGTCCAAGTTTGAGACTAAATGCGTTACAAAGTGCAAACCACAAGGACCATCCATATACTTTTAAAAAAAGCTAGGGACTAAATGTGTTACAGAGTGCAAACAACATAGACCATCCATGTAAAATTTTTATTTCAACTAATCTAACTATTTAATAAGTTGCCGAAGTCAATAATAATAGAGGGTGAATCACGAACAGGAAAGACAATGTGGGCAAGGGCCCAAGGAAAACATAACTATATCTGTGGGCTCATTGACCTCAACCAAAGGGTGTATAGCAACAAGGCGGAGTACAACGTATAGATGACGTCTGCCTAAACCACCTAAAGCACTGGAAGGAGCTCATAGGTGCGTAGAAAGACCGGCAGTCTAACTGCAAGTACGGCAAACCAGTGAAAATAGCAAGAGGCATACCGACAATAATACTTTGCAACCCCGGTCCTGCAGCATCATATGCAGACTACCTAAACAAACCGGGCAATGAAGAGCTCAAGCAGCGTACACAGGCCAACGCAATATTCATCAAACTAGAAGAGCCACTATGGGCACAAGGGTGGATATGGGATTAACTGCTGCGCTAATCCTGCTTAATTAATGATAATCCAGTTTTTTAGGCTAATAAAAGATGCCTACTAGTGTTTTTTTTTATGTATTAGTTTTAATTTATTAAAGACAAGAATTAAAATTCATGTCTCGTATGTTATTGCATAACCATATGAATGAAAGAATTGTTAGTTTGTTTGTGCATACATGTCCATAAGAATCTCTACACCAAAAGCCATAATGGATTGTCCACCCACAAGGCATGCATACTAGCATATGTTCCACTTCTACAAGATCAAACCAAGCATGCTATGGTTTAATGGTTCCATTCATATGACTAGAAATGGCTAAACCCAAGTGCAAGAAGCCAACCCATCAAATCATGTCACCAAGTCTTATGACACAACCAATTAAAAAATAAAATAAAGGCATGAATAAAAAACTATACCATAAGCCTTATGGCTACAACACACGAGAAAAAAAACTGGGTTTACTAAAAAAAATGCTAGACTACTGCAACCTTGTTAAAAAAATAGCATCACAATTTTTTTTTATTTTATAAAAAACGACGCAACCACTTATTAATTTTATTAATATTAGGATGGACTTCATATTTTTTTTAAAGTCTACCAACAACTCAACTCATTTACACCGTTAACCAACACCAAAGTGGAAGATTCGAAGCAAGGATGGAGCTTTAGAGTTTATTGTATTCCTTCAACACCAAATTGGAATATTCGAAGCGAGGATGAAACTAGGGGTGTGCATGGGTCGGTTTTGTTCGGTTTTTACCGTTAACCGTAACCATAACCGCTAGTTTGGTTATGGAATTTCTTAACCATAACCATAACCATAACCATAACCAAACTTTGGTTATGGTTACTCGGTTATGAATTTGGTTATGGTTCAACTATGGTTATTTCAGTTATTAACAAAAAAAGAAAAACTAACTTTTGGCTAAGTTATAAAATTAAAGCCAGTAGGTCTGAAATAACGGAACCTACCATTTGGACTTAGCTTGGAATATTATTATAGACAATTAAGACTACACTTTTTAGTTACACTAATAATTTGAGATCCCTTTTAATAAGATATGAACAAAAAAATTAACATTCTTAAGCCTTTAATTACAAGTTCAATTCATCATAAAAAGAGCACTACATCAAGATCATTTTGTAAATAATATACTTTTATTTTAGTAAAAGAGCACTACAACGGCGTTAATCTCTCGATCTACGAAGGCGAGGTCGATTTCTCCTGTAAGTGGAGTTTTCCGGCGACATCCAGGTGCAATCTATCCTATCTACACACAAATATATATATATATATATATATATATATATATATATATATATCTAGTAGTATATAAAGCATATATCCCGTATGTTGTTTCAGCGTTTGTTTGTTTCAGATCTGAAACTTTTGGCTTCAAATTTGTAGCATCTTTAGCTTCTTGTTTCAGTTTCTTGTTGTTATTATTGTTATTTTGTTGTAGATTACCTTCTTCTTCTCAAAAGTTTTCCACTATAAACCCTAATCTGCTAACCTTCATAACACTCTCATTTTTTAATGAAATCTAGTGATTTTTGGGTCTAAACTGAATAACTTTTGAGAGGAACAAAACCCACCAAGCAGTTTATGTTAAAAAGGCTCGGTTAGGGATATAGAGTGGGTCACAAGTCGCGAATTTTTGGGGCTTTTTCTGTGGATCAGCTGTTATACACTATGTGTTCCATTTTGGCCTACTGTGTTTGTGATTGTGTGTATATAACTATATATAGTACCTGTTCGTTTTGTGTGCTTGTGTGATTAGCCACAACCATAGAAGGTAGGAGGCATGCTCATTCCTTGAGACCGTGTTCAGGGATGAGGGGTGCGGGTAAAGGGAGACAGAGGAGGTGCTGCTTTAGATTAGCTTCTTGGAATGTAGGAACTCTAAATGGTAGGTTGTTGGAGGTAATAGACGTACTTAAAAAGCATAGGATTCAATTAGCTTGTCTGCAAGAGACTAAGTGGAAGGGGAATAGCGGGACCGAGTGCAACGTGTTGGGTTTATATGAGACCACAGTTACCAGATTAAAGACTTTTGTTAGTTCACTGTGTAGTATGAAAGTTGAGGGACTTATTATGTAATTATGGATAGTTTTATGTGAAACCCTAGTGGGCTGCGCACTTATGGACGGGCCCTGCGCACTTAGCTTAAGTGCGCAGGCCCATCAGTTTTCCTATAAATAGAATGCATCTCTGCAGCACTAGGGTTAGGGTTTTGGATTATCTTTGTAGCACATGTGAATAGGTGCGTACTTGTTATTATTCCATGGTTCTTCAGTAACAAATCAGCAATGGAATCATCTTATTATTCATCTTGTGTGTCGGTTTTCATCATATTCATCTAGTTTCTTTGAATGTAGAAGATTAATCACTTAAAACACCTAATCCATAGGTGTTTCTAAGTGATAACAATCTCTTGCACTTAACAAGATCTAGTATTTGGGACTTACAATTTGGTATCAGAGCCTTTGTGCTCTAGATTGTATCTATTTAAAGATACCAAAACCCTCATCTTGTTAGTTTTTATTATTAATATTTTTATAAACTTTTGTGTTTATAAAAAATTTGGGTGTTCTTCTTATCTATTTGCTTCAAAATTTTGTGGGTATTGTGTTTCTGAGAGTTAAAAGTTGTTCATTTTAAGTAGAAATTTCATCCAAGCATTTCAGAATGGAATGAAAAGGTTTTGGATAGGATTCAGCTGAGTTTTTGTGCTTTTCAACAGACTGTTTTGCACACTTGTTTTTTGAGTTGCGAACTTATTTCATACTTTGAGTACTTATTTCTTGTTTTGAGCACTTAGCTCATAAACTGCATACTTGTGCTTCTTTGAGCACTTAAATCTTTGTTGTGTAAGTACGCACTCATTCACTAAGTTGCGTACTTATTGTTTTCACTATCTACGAGCACATAACTAGGGTTTCTGCGCACTTAAACAGAGATCTCTGGTTGTTGTGCGCACTTACTGAAGAGGTGTAGTTTTGAGTACTTGGCTAGTGTTTCTGCGCACTAAAATCTTAAACGAGAGTTTAAGTGTCTGCGTACTTTGTTTAGTACGCAGACTGATCAGTCAAGACTGAGCACTTACCATGCCCAAGTGCTGACTGATCTGCGCACTTATCAAGAAACAACAGCTACTAGCGTATCTTGCAAAACTGCGCACTTATCAGAAGACAAACATCTTGACAAGGTTGTTTATATTGTTACAGGCTGCTGCGCACTTGATCTTGCTTGCTGCGTACTTCGTTGCGCACTTAAGGACTTTGGACATTTTTCTGGACTGTAACCTATAATATCAGAAAAACCATACTTATAAAATCAACCTAAATCAATGACTGGTAACGATAATAACTCAACTGTAAATCCTATTACCCAACAAGAACTTGAAACTGGAACAACAACTAGAGTTCCTAAGTTAAAGGGTGTAGAAGATTATGGAACTTGGAAAAACCGAATGAGGTCGTTCTTCTATGTCACAGACTTCACCCAATGGACTTCTATCCAGCTAGGTCCACACATTCCGATGAGAACCACTGCCACAGGGGAAGAGTTCAACCCTGATCCGTCTACCTACACTGATGTCGACAAATAGCTACTTCAGAGAGAGCATAAGGCTTATGGTGCCCTTACCATGGCCTTATCAAACGATGTTTATAACATGTTTGAGGAATACGGCACTGCACATGACCTGTGGTTTGCATTAAACGAGTACTATGAAGGGAATGAAGAAATGCACCAATATAAGCAAGATATGGTGCAGAAAGAATATGATATGTTCGGTAGCATTCGTGGTGAGAGCTTGAGCTCACATATCGAAAGATTCATGAGTATGTTAACCAAGATGAAGAAGGCAGGAATTCCCGTCAACAGCCGAAACTCAATCAAGAAACTGCTCGACTCCCTGCCCAAAGAATGGAGTATACAATGCATGTTGATTAGAAAAGAGTATCTAGATGCTCAATCTACTTTGGCTGATCTCATCAACACTCTGAAGTCATTCGAAATGGATATTACCAAAAGAGAAATGAATCAGACTGCTCCGAAAGTCGCTCCCAGCACTGCTATGAAGAATCTGGCACTAATGACTCCAGTAGGTGACATGAGTTCAAGCTCATCACATGTGTATGTGGATGCAATGGGTGGTGGTAGTTCAAGCTCAGGAAAAACAGTCTCATACTCTGACAAAGTTGCAAAGACACTCAACCCACAACTCACAAAGCTTGCTAACGAACACGTTGAACTTTTCAACACATTCATGACTAGCTTTGAGGCTTTGAAGACCGGTGATCTTAAGAGTGAGATGATGAATCCTGAAGACATGTATCAAGTTGACCCGGACGATATGGAAGAAATGGATCTGAAATGGCAGATGGCTATGATCACTCTGAGGGTGAAGAGGTTTCAAGATAGAACAGGTCGAAGAGTCGGAATGGGTAAAGCGGGTTTTGATAAGTCAAAGATTAGATGCTACAACTGCAAGACTCTTGGGCACTTCAAATATGAGTGTCCCACTCTAAATCAAGCAAAGATCAAGCCTGCAAAAAGAATGGTGGCGATTACTGATGGAAGGGAAGCAAATCAACGGAAAGCGTTGGTGGTGGAAGACTTCGATTGGGGAGAGGAAGCAGCGGCTGTTGAAGCTGATGTGAACAAGGCATTGATGGCCAAAATCTGTACCAAATCCACACATGGTGTGAATTCACTGGAAGGGTCGTCAGCTGAAATGCCAAAGGGTGGAATGTTAGAGAATGTTGGTCTGAAGGGAGTGCTGGTGGCCGATAAGGGAAAAGAAGCCGCTTCTGAGGAAGCACTCGTAGCCGAGAAGAATCCCACCAGGAAAGAAGATGAGAAGCCGCAAAATGTGCCCAAAATAGTTGAGGAAAGAGATCTGGTAAGTATTCCTCTTGAAATAAAATCAAAGTTGTGCTCACCAAGGTGTGTTACAGCTGTTGCTTACTGTTTGTCTCACAATAGAAAATTTTTTAAGAGAGATGGATGATATCCGAAAAATCAACACTGAAATGAAAGAAAATGAGCTGGCATATCAGCGAAAGTTAAATGCAACTATAGCTGAAATGCAAACTCTAAAAGAATTTGTCCTTAGAAAAGATTTTTTAATAAATGATTTAACAGAAAAGTTAGAAAAATCTAGAAATGAAACAAATCATCTCCAAATTGTTGTGGACAAATGGAATGTAAGCAAACATGCTCATACAGATATCTTAGATTGCTCAAGGCAATCATTCGTCAATGATGGAATTGGGTATAAGGATAAAAAGGGAATTGAAAAATCTCTATTTTTACCTTTGAGCAAAAGTGAATATATACCCATTCCAAAACCTCATCCAAAAAATGATCTTTTTTGAAAAGGAATGTGTCAAATCTGAGTCAAACTCTAATATAAGTAAAAGCAGTGCAGATGTGACCCAACAGGATCAGGTGGACGATGATGAGAGTTGTGGTGGACAAACGATGGGGTTAGGTCACCCGGGTGCCAATTACTCTACAGTGAATTGGTTCATCTGGAGTAATGATAAGTCTAAAACTATTTTGAATTTGGGTGAATGTAATAATTTAACTAAGCTGGATGATTGTAATAGTTTGTCTAGGATGGATAACTGTAATAGTTTATCTAGGCCGGATGACTGTACTACATTAACTTCTAAACTAGACTTAAAGGGCGTTGTGGCCCCTGATGATAGGAAGAATCCTATCAAACGCTCAAATGTTTGTGTTAACAATGTTATGCCAGTTTGTGTTGATCTTAATGCTGCATTCTCTGATAATGAAAATGTATATAGACCATCTGTGTTTGTACCAGAACTAAAACAAAACAGGTTTGGGAAATTTCTCACTGAAGAAATTCCAGAGTTTACTCCATCATCCACAGATATTTCATGTTCTGAAGAATCACAAAGTGAAACAGATAACTCAATTTCTGAAGAATCACAGAGTGATACAGAAAGCGACATCAGCGAGCCTGACTGCAACACAAACGAAGAATCAAGCAACAACAACATTGATGAATCATGTTCAAGTGAAAGCTTGTGCTCAAGCAAGATCAAGAAAAGAGCATCACAACCATCATCATCCAGACCTTCTCCAAAGATCAAGCCAAAGCACTCAAAATGCTTTAGATGTGGAAATGAGGGTCATGTGGTTAAAAAATGTCATTTGAAATCTAAACCACAAAATGACGTCAAAACACTAAACTGTTTTTCTGATCAAATTAAAAACCTTCAAGAAACAGTAAAAAGTTTTGTTAAAACCACAAAAATTTTGAAAAGACAAGAGTCAATTTTGGGTGAAAATCACGACAGATCAAAACTAAAGCAGACTTGGATTCCCAAAGTTAACTAAGTAAAGGTTTGAGTCGTGATTGTACATAGAGTCTCTTGTATTTATATGTGTATTTCTTGTGTTTTCATTTGTATTTTAGAATAAACTACAGAAATGGTTGATTGCACTCATGAGATATCTATGGCATGTTGATAGCACGGCTTCAAGACACATGACTGGTCTGAAGGAACTCCTCAAGAACTATCGGTTTATTGATGGAGAGTTCGTTGCCTTCGCTGGGAATGAAAAGTGCGGGAAGATAGTTGGAATAGGAGATGTGGTCTCCGACGCACTGACTTTAGAAGATGTGAATTATGTTCCAGAATTGTGCTACAATCTTTTGAGCATATTACAAGTCTGTGACAAAGGAATCTCGGTGTTATTCAATGACATGGAGTGCATCTTTCTGAAGCCTGGATTCATACCTCCCACCAATATGATTATGCTAAAAGCTCCTAGGCAGAATAACACATATGTGATAAATATGAGAGATGCCAAGTCTGAATGTCAAATGACATGTTTACTTTCAAAGGCATCCGAGTCAGAGTCACTGTTATGGCATAGGCGATTGGGACATGTAAACTTTAAAAACATAAACAAACTTTCTAAACTAAATCTTGTCAGAGGTCTTCCTTCCAAGGAATTTCCTTTTTCTGAAAAATGTTTAGCGTGTGCCAAAGGAAAACAACACAAGAAATCGCACAAGTCCAAAACAGTGAACTCTATCGACTCACCTCTTCAACTATTGCATATGGATCTTTTCGGTCCAATTAGTGTTAAAAGCTTAGCTAAAAAATCTTATTGTTTGGTGATAACAAATGACTTTTCTCGTTTTACATGGGTGTATTTCCTAGAATACAAAAATGAAGCTGCCGAGATATTGATGCTGTTTGTTCCTCTTATTGAAAACATAGTGAAGTCAAAAGTTAGATCAATCAGAAGCGATCACGGGACTGAATTCAAAAATCAAAGCTTCGTGACTTTCTGCAACAAAGGAATTCATCTTCAGTACAGTGCTACGAGAACTCCTCAACAGAATGGAGTTGCTGAAAGGAAGAATCGTACACTTATTGAAGCTACTAGAACTATGCTAATCGACTCCAAGTTACCGATCATCTTCTGGGCAGAAGCTGTGAATACCGCCTGTTATGTTCTTAACAGAGTCTTAATCGTTAAGGCGCACGGGAAAACAGGTTATGAATTGCTTTTCAAAAGAAAACCTCTGATTGACTACTTCAGGCCGTTCGGATGCTCATGTACTCTTCTAAACAACTATGAGAACATAATGAAGTTCTATGCAGTTGGAGATGAGTGCTTCTTTGTTGGATACTCTTCAAGTCAAAAGGCTTATAGAGTATACAACAAACGCACCAAGATGGTTCTCGAATCTTTCTATGTTGATTGGCAGGAATCCAACTCCACTAACACAGGAGCCGGTCCTGACTGGTTCTTTGACGTGGACGTTGTTTTCAACAATTTCAGTATCACTGAAGAACAAACACCTGACAATCAAGCAGCGCTCCTTCTCCTATCAAAGATACTCTTTACTCTTCTGAAGACGATGTTGCACCCTTCACCACCCGATTCTCTCCATTAGTAGCTGATCCAATTGTTCCTCTTCAATCCACAAATGGTGATGCAACTGTTGAAACTACACAATCTCCTGAAAGTACTCAAATTTCAGAAGAAACATCTTCAGCACAACAGTCTGTAAATGATCCATCCAGCTCATCAATCCCTGTAGATCACCTTTCAAATCTGCCTCCCCAAGTTCAAGAAGAGCCAAACATGGGATTTAAATCATCTAAGAATCATCCTGTTGAGAACATCATCGGACCAATCTCTGAGGGTGTTCTTACTAGAAATCAGGCAGATAAGCTCAATATTGCACTCTCAGCATTCTTATCTCAGATAGTACCTTTCAGCATTGAAGATGCAGTCAAAGATGCAAGCTGGGTAGAAGCCATGCAGGAAGAGCTGTCTCAGTTTAGAAAACTCAAGGTTTGGGAGCTAGTGGATCTACCTGAGGGGAAGTATCCTATCGGAACTAGATGGGTTTTTCGCAACAAAATGGATGAACGTGGTGTGGTGATCAAGAACAAAGCTCGTCTGGTGGTTCAGGGTTTTCGTCAGCAGGAAGGTATTGATTATGAGGAAGTATTCGCTCCAGTTGCTCGACTTGAAGCCATCCGTATCTTCTTGGCATACGCCTCATACAAGAACTTCAAAGTCTTTCAGATGGATGTGAAGAGTGCATTCTTGTACGGGAAAATCAAGGAAGAAGTCTACGTCTGTTAACCGCCGGGCTTTGAAGACCCTCATCATCCCAACAAATACTACAAATTGGATAAGGCTCTCTATGGACTTCATCAAGCTCCTCGAGCTTGGTATGAGACCTTATCCTCGTATTTGCTGCAAAATGGATACACCAGAGGGAAGATCGACATGACTCTGTTCACCAAAGAAGTCAACAAACACTCTATTCTTGTTCAAATATATGTTGACGATATTATCTTTGGTTCCACTGATGAAAATTTGTGCAGGGAATTCGAAAGCATTATGAAGTCTCAGTTTGAAATGAGCATGATGGGAGAATTGTCATTTTTCTTAGGCCTGGAAGTTCAGCAGAAAGAAGACGGAATTCTCATCCATCAAGCCAAATACACAAGAGACATTCTGGCAAAATACAATATGTCTGATTGCAAGCCGTCCAACACTCCTTTTGCGGCCCAAACAACACTTGTACCAGATCTTCAAGGCCTTTCAGTGAATCCTCACACATATCGATCAATGATTGGCTCACTGATGTATCTTACAGCCAGCAGACCAGATATTATGTGGGCAGTTGGATGCTGCACACGCTTTCAGTCAAATCCCAAGCAATCGCATGAAACTGCAGTAAAAAGAGTCTTCCGCTACCTCAAAGGGACACCGAAACTTGGTTTATGGTATCCTAAGAGTGATAATTTTGATCTAATCACTTACTCTGATAGTGATCATGCAGGTTGCAGGATTGACAGAAAATCTGTCTCTGGTGGTTGTCAATTTCTGGGTAATAGGCTGGTGTCTTGGCAGAGCAAGAAACAAACAACAGTGTCCATCTCCACTGCTCAAGCTGAATACACAGCAGCATCCAGTTGTTGTTGTCAAGTGTTATGGATCCAAAATCAGCTTTTGGACTACGGTTTGAATGTCATGCACATACCTATTTTTATTGATAATGATGCTTGTCGTGACATCGTGAAGAATCCAATAGATCATTCTAAAACCAAACATATTGAAATTCGGATTCACTCCATTCGCGATGCTCACGACAAAGGATATATACAGGTGTTACCAATAGATACTGCTGATCAAAAGGAAGATATCTTCACAAAAGCTTTTGACAAAACATGTTTTCATCAGTTGGTAACATGGCTGGAGATGAAAAATTTTGAATGATTTAAAAAAAAAAAACCTTTCTTGTGCATAATATATAGAAAAAATCTTCTTTTTGGTTCAAACAACATTTTTGGGGGAGAAAGTTAAACCGGTCCATCCCTACTGCAAAATTTCAAAAATTAATTCAAGAAATAATAGAAACTAATCATATTTCGTCAGCATGTGAATAGGACCCAGAGGATGTTGTGGCCTCAAGCAACGATATGTCGGTAGATTCAGCCTGGAATCAAGTAAACTGCTAATAGGTGATTAACAGTAAAGATCTACACGGAAAGCTGGATTCCCACTGTGCTATAGGTCTGCACAAGCTGAGTCCGGTCATACACAGGTTGAGAAATCAAAAGACACAGAAAATTTTGTGCATAGGTAAATCAAAAGACACCTAAGCGTGCAAGCTACCAATGCGGGGCTAGGAAAATTAATCAAATGAGCAGCAAAAGACACGCAATGTTAGTGACGTGCAAACATATTTAGATAGCTCACCAAATGATAAGATGATCATCTTCTCTGCTTATGGTAACATAGACCTGAAGCTCTCATCATCTGATCAAGTTAATGATCATCTTCTTTGCTTATGGTAACATAGACCTGAAGCTCTCATCATTATTTTTCGATAAACCTTGAGGATTGGTAGGCTCATACCTAGCACAAGTGGGGTCCACAAAATTTTCGTCAATATTACCGAAAACATGATAAACATCATCACCAAACACATGTTGAAAGAGAAAAGGCATGAATTTAAGTGGACAAGAATACCGACAGTTTTTCTTAGGCTGCAGCTATCCAACGGGAAGTTGAAATGTGTTCTGACAGGTATGGTTAGTATGATCTTGAATGCAGAAGGTGAGATATGGTAAATCCCCACTTATTAAAATGAAATTGGGCTTCTGAGCACTTATTGGGCTGAATTTACCCTATTACGTACTTGATGGGCCGTGCGCACTTAACTCAAGTGCGCAGGCCCATATGTCTCTTGTATATATACTGTGTAAATTTTTTTTTTATCAACAGTTACTGTGTTCTTACAAACCCTAAATTTTCTTTTTACCAAATCAAACTATCAACATCATCCTCATCGTTCATCTTCATCATTATCACTCACTAATCCCACTAATCATCCATTAATCCACTTCTTATCCTCCATTTTAGTTGTTTCTCTTGACTGTTAAGGTAGACTATATGCACTAATTGGTTCATTGTTTGTGATTACAGGATTATCAGCATGTTTTTAAAGAATCTGTCGTGGGTTTAGGCTTTGAACTTTGGGATGTATTATTAAGATTGCGTACCTATTGTTAAACATTGTGTACTTGTCTCATGAAGACTGCGCACTTGTTTCATATATATCCAAGCCTCTGAAACCCTAGGATGACGCGTACTTGTGCTGCGCACATAAAACCTTAAACGAGAGTTTAAGTATCTGCGTACTTGGATAGTACGCAGATTGGTCTGTCATGGCTAAGGGTTACCATGCCCAATTCATGACTGACCTGCGCACTTATGTTCTCATGCATCCCAGATCTTGGACTACGCACTTGCCTAAGTGCTCAGCCCACTGTGTGAGCACTTGGCTGAGTACTTGACTGAGTACTTAGTTCACAAGGCTTTGACTTGGCATGCGCACTTATCGCAACAATAGGACCTGCGTACTTGAACACTGAACCAAATATGACCATTAACTTGACTGTCCAAGACCATTGATCGGATTGCGTATTTAGACTTGTTTACCTGTGCACTTAATCCTGGACGTTAATGATCATAAACTGATAAATCAAATAAACCTTGCACACTTATAAAACAAATCAATCAAACACAATCTTATGACTGACCAAAACGCAACACACGAAAAACTTAAAAAAAAAAGTCTAAGTACGTTATCTGTCTAAGTTTAAGGTCAGTCGTTTGGTCGTCTACTTACAATCAAGAGCTCTAACTTGTTTTTCGTGCACATGACCTAAACAGATGGCACTTGAATGGGATCCAAGAGGAATGCATAATCAGCCCATTAATCTCGAGACCGACGACATAAAGTTCAGAGACGTGGTTACCTGGATCCGACGAAGCAGAATCGGATATGCAGTGGAGCACAGTTTAGATGTTTTCTCAGCTCATATAGAAGACTTTTGGAGATCAGCTAGAATTGAGATCGTCAATGGCGTCAGAAGAATCAACGCTACAGTCAGAAACAAACAAGTGATTGTATCAGAAGAAACTGTTAGAAACGTGCTGAGACTCAGAGATCAGCCTGGAGCAGTTAGATTCCTATCCAAGGCTGATATACACAATGAGTTCAAGAAAGTCGGATACAAAGAAGAGTTCGACAAGAGAGGGGACATCAAGAAGAGCAAGTTGACTAGGGATTAGAGAGTGATTAGTCACATATTTATCATGTCTCTATGTCACAGGAAAGGGGGATATAATGCTCTTAGCACAGAGTGGTCGAGTGCTATGATCAAGATTTGCAAGGATGAGCCGTTTAATCTGTCAAGGATGATCTTTGACTATCTGGTAAAGAATGCTCAGTCTGATTCCGGAAAGTGGGCTATGTATCCGAGATTTGTTCAGATGATGATAAACGCACAGCATGAGAATCAGCCTCCTAGTGACAAGTACAACTTTACCAGAGGAGCACGATTCTTTACTGAGTGCAGCACCACTGATTGGGAACCTATGTTCGAAAACATGTACCCGGACCAATGCTACCCTGTTGTCTTAGAACTCTACAACAAAATTCAGAATAGGAAATCAGACAGGGAAGAAGCTCAACAGAGAACAACCACCGAATCAGCTCCATCTAAGTCTACCCCCTCTTCATCTCAACCAACAGCTGAAGAAATAGCTCGAGAGAAATCCAGAGGAAAAAGGGCGGTCACTAAAGCAGCTCCCTCAAAGGTGGTTAAAAGAAAGAGACTGACTGGTCTGTTGCAAGAGGGCAGAGAAGCTCAAACAGAGGAACAGCTGGAAACCGCACAAGCCCTACGACAAGTAGCTGAATATGAAAGGGCTCAAAGAAAAAGACGAAGGGAACAGTTACCAGCCTCTGAAGTTCCTCATGTGATGACTGAGGATGATATTGAACAAGAAGTGATTCTTGAGCAAATGTTTGGAGTGGAGGATCAACCCGGACCGTCAACTGCCAGTGCTCCAGCTCCCAAAGCTCCTGCACAGAGGCGAACTGAACCATCCTCCTCAGCACAGAGGCCAACTGAACCATCCTCCTCAGCTCCTGCTTCACAACGCCGCAAACCTGTGTGTTAGTTGCATTTTTAGGCATATTTTATCATTCATTTAGTTGCTAGTTTGGGCGTTTTTATGCATTTAGGTTGTACATATTGCATCAATTTCGTGAAATGCATGTTTTGGTGGAATGGAATCTACTTTGGCTTGTTTTTGGTTGATTTTGTAGGTGTGGAGGATCGACAAAAGCAATATCGAGCATTGACGAGGCGAAGCCGCAATTTACTTGGACTTTATTGGCGTTTTTGAAAAGAAGTTTAGGCCGCGAGTAGCAAGGAAAGAACTAGAGGGGGGCTGAATTGAAAGGTTACTAATTGAAAGAATTCAAAATAAAAAAATCATAATAAGATAATAACAAATAGTGAGGATTTGAGGGAGATAATCTAAAAAAGGGGACTTCATATTTTCGGAGGATTATTATCATTCAGAGGACCTTTTTTTTTTTGGCTGCGGAATATCGAAGAACAGCAGGGCATCAAAGGAAAATTGGTTTTGGCATCTTTATTTTTGGGAGCATAAAAACAATTATTATTTCATTCTATTTTTCGTAAGCTTTAATTTTAGTGTTTCGTTTTGTATTTGTTTGGATTGAACTAGCGGCCATGTCCGGCTAGAATCTTTTTAATTCCGACACTTTGGTATGTTTTCTTAATTTTGATTCGAAAACTTATGTGAAACACTTATGAGATCCAATTCTTGAATGGTTTGTTTGGTTGGTTCTTGATTTTATACCCTTAGGTAAAATATTAGTTGGTTGATAAAATTGGCCACTTTGTTAATCATTCTAATAGCGTTCATCAATTTATGAAATTTTAACCGGTTTTATATAATTGATAAAAAGGAAAAAATAACGGTTTAGGTTTGTCTATGAATTTAAATTTGTTATAGAATTAAACAATATAATTAAGCACTCCGAACGGCGTGAGTGTTTGATTGTAATCGATACTTCTATCATTGCAACCCGCACACTAAGATCCAAACGGCGTGAGCTTGGAGTAGCGGGTTGGCTCTAATCAACGAACGGCGTTTGGTTAGACATTAGATAGAGTGGACGTCCGAACGGCGTGACGTCTAGTATTGATACAAACCGTTTAATTAAAGGATCATTGCACCATAATTGTTAATGATCATAAGTCCGAGTCAAATTAAGAAACTGCCTTAGTGTTGGAATTAGCTTTAATATCTGAATTCGTTTCACAATTTAATTAACGTTTCTTTTTTTAAGTCGTTTGTCTTATTAATTTTAGTTTATTTTCGTTAACTTAAAATACACCAACCCCCCTTTTTATAATAATATTTGTGCGAAAACGCTTTTGGTATAATCAGTTGATCTGTATCCCTGAGGACACGAACCTTACTTTCACTAATACTAGTAGGTTTATTATTTATTTATTTGCTGGATTCGACACCCAACACTGTGCACCAGGATCTGTATGAGAAGTTGGCCAAAGAGGTGGGTAAGACTGCAGCAAAAGAGATCTGTACCCTCAAGAGCTGCGTGCACAGCAATCAAGAGCTGAAAAGAAAGATCAAGAAGCTGAAGCACAAGAACAAGAATCTGGAGAAGATTGTGAAGGACCAAAGATATCTCATCAAGTTTCAAACCAAAGTACAGATGAAGATGTTTGACATGTTCCAGGATTGGCAGAAACAACACAACATTGAACCAAACATAACATCTGATGAACTCTTTGATTTTGGGAAGTTCCTTGAGGAAGAGAAAGAGAAAGAAAGAATAGCTGAAGAGAGTGACGTGGATGAAATCAGTGAAGACGAAATGCCGGAGAAGTTTGTAGAAATGGGTAATGAAGAGGACACGGTATACGAGACGTCGAATGTGTGCCCAGAAAGATCAACATGGTTCCCCAGAAGGCCTATTACTATTCCAGCTCTGCATCAGAACATCCACCATACAAGAGAAGCTCATCAAGAGAGGATCATCTCGTGGAAGTATGACGAGTTGAAGAGGTTGTTCGTGATAAAGAGACGAGGGGGAGTTATCCAATACTTCAGAGGTCAAACTGATCTGAAGTCTCTCCCTCGTTGGGACATCAGGGAACTTAGTAGAGCCCCCTTCATCAACCACACCAACGACTCCACCGGTACCATGCTTGCTAGGTTCATTGAGAAGGAGTGTGAAAGTGATTTTCAGATCTTCAAGCCACAGAAGTCGAGAAGACGGATCTCGAAGAAGAGAATCGATCCTACCACTGGAAAAGGGATGATCACCTATGTGATTGACCCTCCCCAGGTCGTCACAAGAGTTCCTATTCGTCCTGAGCTTCCAGTCATGCTGAGAAACTTCAAGAAGTGGTTCTACGATAGTAAAACTGGTGAAGCTGTTATCAAGTTGAAGGATGATTCTGAGATCATGAGGATTCTTGATCCGGTAGATGTATTTGCCTTTAATCTATCAGACTTGAATATGTTGTTTGCTAATCAGATCCACGTGGGTGCTGGAAACGTACTGTATGAGGAGGCTATCCTGTTCAGAAGAGCAGTGGATCAAGCAATGAAGCTCAAGCAAGAGCTGCTGGACATCGTAGACAGGATCAACGCAGCGGATATGGCAAAAGAACAGAAGGAGAAAGCTGCCAAAGCTGCTGCTGTAGGAGAAACACAAGCTGAAGCTGAAGCTGCTTCAGAGGTGCTGATTCAAGAACCTGCAACAGCATCTGATCTAGAGAAACCAGCTCAAGAAGAACCTGCAGCTGAGTCTACTCAAGTTCCACATGTGGTTGAAGAAGATCTTGCCACCATCTTCATTCAAGATCCCCCGGTTCAGGAAGAGGGGGAGACTAGCGGAGTAGAGATTGACTGAGATAGAAGAAGAACTGGTAGCTGTGGTCTAGGGGGAGTATTGTTGGGTTTATATGAGACCACAGTTACCAGATTGAAGACTTTTGTTAGTTCATTGTGTAGTATGAAAGTTGAGGGACTTATTATGTAATTATGGATAGTTTTATGTGAAACCCTAGTGGGCTGCGCACTTATGGACAGGCCCTGCGCACTTAGCTTAAGTGCGCAGGCCCATCAGTTTTCCTATAAATAGAATGCATCTCTGCAGCACTAGGGTTAGGGTTTTGGATTATCTTTGTAGCACATGTGAATAGGTGCGTACTTGTTATTATTCCATGGTTCTTCAGTAACAAATCAGCAATGGAATCATCTTATTATTCATCTTGTGTGTCGGTTTTCATCATATTCATCTAGTTTCTTTGATTGTAGAAGATTAATCACTTAAAACACCTAATCCATAGGTGTTTCTAAGTGATAACAATCTCTTGCACTTAACAAGATCTAGTATTTGGGACTTACACAACGGGTTCAAATTGTTGTATTCGGGGTCAAATGGAGCCAGGAACGGAGTAGGTTTTCTAGTGGATAAGGAATTGCATAAGAATGTGGTGGAGGTTATAAGACACAATGATAGGATTATGGTATTGAAGCTAGTAGTAGGCGATGGGGTAGTCTCGGTGGTTTGCGCATATGCACCACAACTAGGGCTAGGAGACCAGGAGAGGAGGGACTTTTGGGATTGTCTTGATGTAGTAGTAAGGTCTATACTTAGTAGGGAAAGAATTTGTATAGGGGTGATTTTAATGGCCATATCGGTAAGGATAGCGATGGTTATCAAGCGGTCCATGGGGGTTTTGGTTTTGGTGATAGGAATGACCCCGGTAGGGATCTTCTAGATTTTGCAATGGCTCATGACTTAGGTATTATAAACTCCTTCTTTCAGAAGAGGGATTCTCAGTTGGTTCCTTTTAGCAGCGGGGGACGGCAGACCCAGATTGACTTTCTACTGATGAGGAGAGCTGACCGCATACAATGGAGGGACTGCAAGGTTATACCAGGAGAGGCAGCAGTAACTCAACATCGTTTATTATTAGCGGATATAGCCATGAGTTAAAAGCCTGCTATCAGGGAGAGGAAAATGAGACCTGCTATCCGTTGGAGAAGTTTGTCGGGGGACAAGACCCCTGTGTTCAAAGAAAGGGTCTTTCCGATGACAGCGTCTCCAATGGATGCGGACTCAAATAGAATGTGGGAGGATATGGCGGCCAACATTATCCATGTGGCGAAGGAGACCCTAGGGATCTCAACAGGTAAGGGGAGTGGACATAAGGAGGCATGGTGGTGGAGTGAAGGTGTTAAAAACAAAATAAGGGAAAAGCAAGCAAGATTCAGAGATATTTGGAGGTGCACAGACGAGGAGGAGCGTGGCAGATTGAGGGAAAAATACAAAAACGCCAAGAGGGAGGCGAAAAGAGCAGTGGCCAAGGCTAAAAACATAGCTTATAGGCGGATGTATGAACGCTTGAAAACAAAGGAGGGGGAACATGATATGTTCAAGATTGCAAAGGCTAGGGCCCGTAGGAGACAAGATCTAGGAGCCATGAAATTTATAAAGGGAGAGGATGGACGTGTTTTAGTGAAGGATCAGGACATTAAGCTGAGATGGCAATCCTATTTCCATGATCTCTTCAACAGCGAGAGGACGTTCCAACAAGAAAACAGTAGCAGCATGCGCCACCGGGAAAACTGCTACTGTCGGCGTATAACTCTCAGTGAGGTAAGCTTAGCACTTAGGAAGATGGGAAGGGGAAAGGCAGTTGGCCCAGACAACATCCCGATTGAAGCGTGGAAATGTTTAGGAGAGGAAGGAGTCCAATGGTTAACTAACTTCTTCAATAGTATATTCAAGTCTGGAAAAATGCCAGATCAATGGAGAAGTAGTGTCGTGGTTCCTATTTATAAGAACAAAGGAGACGCCCAATGTTGTGGAAGCAATAGAGGAATTAAGTTGCTGAGCCATACTATGAAATTATGGGAAAAAATAATTGAGACTAGGATTAGAAAAGAAACTCATATTTCGTTAAACCAATTTGGCTTCATGCCAGGGCGGTCAACTACTGAAGCGATTCCCATTCTAAGGAGACTAATGGAGAAGTATAGGGAGAAAAGGAGGGACTTGCATATGGTGTTCATTGACTTGGAAAAGGCATACGACAGTGTCTCGTGTAAGCTACTTTGGGATACCCTGGAATGTAAGGGGGTGTCGGGGAAGTATATAGATATAATTAAGGATATGTATGAAAGGTCTGCCACCAGCGTTCGGGCACCTGCAGGGGATACTGATTCCTTTCCTATGGAAATAGGACTCCATCAAGGGTATGCTTTGAGCCCATTCCTCTTTGCGATGGTACTAGATGAGCTGTCCAAGTCGATTCAGGAGGCAGTGCCATGGTGTATGCTTTTTCCTGATGATATTGTGTTAGTGGCGGAGACCAAAGAAAGTCTGAAAGCGAGGGTAGAAGAGTGGAGAGCATCTTTAGAGAGCAAGGGGTTAAGGATTAGTCGCTCGAAGACAAAGTACCTCTACTGTGGTTTTAGCGATGCAGGTGACGTCAGTGACGCGCAAATCACCATCGATGGCCAAGCGGTCCCGAAGACAACGACTTTCAAATAGCTAGGATCTTTTGTTCAAAATGATGGAGAGATAGATAGAGATGTAACCCACCGTATCCAGGCCGGCTGGCGTAGATGGAAAGCAGCCTCCGGGGTTTTGTGCGACAGGAGGTTCCCAACTAAACTAAAGGGTAAATTCTATAGAGTTGCGGTCAGACTAGCTATGCTATATGGGACGGAGTGTTGGGCCATCAAGAAGACTCAAGCCCGCAAGATGGATGTAGCAGAAATAAGGATGCTTAGGTGGATGTGTGGGTACACAAGGCTAGACCGAATAAGAAATGAGCTTGTTAGGGAAATGTTAGGGTTGGCTAAGATTTCAGAGAAGATAAAGGAGGGGAGATTGAGATGGTTTGGGCATGTGAGGAGGAGGCAGACGTCAGCGACAGTTAGAGCAGTGGAAGCACTGAATATTGAGGGTAGGATGAGTAGAGGTAGACCCAAGTTGACCTGGGATAAGCGTATTGAACAGGATTTGATAGAGTTGCACCTCTCTGAGGACACGGTCCAAGATAGGAGTTCGTGATGACGTAGAATTAAGGCTAAGGATTCTTAGGGTTTGTCCTTTTTTTCGTTGGACTTGTTTGTGTTGGTAACCATGCTTGCATATAGGTTGTGTATTCATGTATCATGCTATATATGTTCCATTGTCTGCCATGTTATTTTTTCACCACTTTCTTGATTGTTGGTACTTGGTAGTTTTTACTTTAATATATATCCAGTTTCTCCTGTTTAGAGCCGGGGGTCACCTTGGAAGCAGCCTTTCTATCCCTAGGGATGGGGGTAAGGTTTGCCTACATCCCACCCTCCTCAGACCCTACCAATAGTTTTCTATTTGTGGGATTTACTGGGTATGGTTGTTGTTTTTTTTAGTAAAAGACCTTTGCATGGTTAATGTAAAACATAAATCTATTACATAAACTCAACATTATAAGTTCGGTTTGGTTTTGGTTATATTGGTTAACCAAAGCTTCATAATCACAACCATAACCGCTTGGTCGGTTAAAGAAATTTCATAACCATAACCATTGGTTATGTTAAAATTGGTTCGGTTATCGGTTATGACAGTTATTTTTTTTTTGAAATGTGAACTTCATTAGAAAAAAGACGAGTCCTCAAAGCGAGGACCGCCAAGACAACTAATTACATCATGTACAAAGGATATACTACCCAATCATTCCATTGAATGGAGGAGAATCTAGACCTGTTCTTTAGCCACAAAAATGACCAAGACTTAACCATAGCAATAACATCAACAACCTTAGGACTAGAACCCTCGAAATGTGTTCATTTCGAACCCTCCATATGGCCCAACAAGCAATCATGATGATCCCGCACACAATTCTTTTAATACCCTAGATGCTGCCATATTATCTTGAATCCGAAGCAAATCCTCAAAATAAAAAGCCATAAAAGGAGGAAGCTTACAACACCTCTCAATCGCGAACCAAACCCCAAGCGAAAACCCACAGCCCGTAAATAGGTGCGTCACATCTTCGTCCACCGAATCACAAAGGCCAAAAATACTGTTTTGAATGGGAATATGTCTTCGAATGAGCTCCATTTTTGTTGGAATGCGATTCATCTCAGTTCGCTGTATAAACAGGTTTACCTTGATCAGGATCCAAGTTTCCCACTGCATTTTATGATCACGACACGCCTCGTTATCCTTACGCATCATTTTCTTATCAAGCGCAACCGAAAATTAATCTTTAGCATCTTCTCCCCATCTCCATCGATCCTGTGACCTTGTGAAAACAACATTTTTAAGAAGATAATTAAGATCTTGCGTCTTTGAAATTTCTACAACGCTGTTTATTCCTTTGCGCCACACCGGATAAAACCGAATCCCACTCTGATTCTACATCAGCCTCTCTACAACAAAACAATCTTTCAGCCGTTCCAAAGCAAACAGGTTAGGCCACCTGTCCCTTAGAATGGTATCCCCGACCCAAAGATCGTGCCAGAATTTTATTTCCTTTCCATCTCCCAGCTTTGGTCTGATCAACATCTGTAAACTGACCCCATTGATGCTGCTCCTATCCAGCATCTTTGCAATTGATTTCCAGTAGCCGGTTATATTGTAATTAATCGGCAGAAATCACCAGCGTCCCTTACCGCCATGAATCGCTTCCACTGTTTTGCGCCAAATAGAATCTTTTTGAGTTTTGAAACGCCACACCCATTTCAATAAAAGTGCAACATTCACATCTTTAATTTTCGAAATCCCTAACCGACCATTTTTCTTCGATGTAGTAACGACATTCCAAGAAACCCAATGCAACTTCTTTTCATCACTCGAACCCGCCTAAAGAAATTTCCGCATCATTTTTTCAATTTAGTTTGAAACTTTAGAATGGGCTTTGTAAAGCGAAATATAATATACCAGTAAACTAGCAAGGATCGATTTGATCAACGTTAGTCTACCGCCCATAGATAATGTGTTCGCCTTCCATGAATCTAGGTGATTTTGAATTGTATCAATAACCCCATCCCAATGACACACTTTATTCATGTTCACACCAACTCTAATTCCCAAGTAGTCAAAAGGGAATGTCTCGATCCTACATCCAAGAATGGACGACATATTAGCTACTTCTTCATCACCTACACCTATCCCAAATAAATGAGATTTCCCAATGTTTATTTTCAAGCCCGGCCAAAGATAGAAAATTCTAAGCAACCTAGTCGTATTCTCAATGTTGTCTTTTGACCATTCCTCCAATATCAAAGCGTCATCCGCATACAATAAACGAGATATAACCAGACCTCCATTACCAACCCTCACAACCTTAATCTCACCCACATCACACGCCTTGTTAACTATATACGAAAATGCTTCCATTAAAATTAGAAATAAAAACGGAGATAGTGGGTCCCCTTGCCTAATCCCCCTATGGCATTGGAAATCAAAGGTAGGGGAGCCATTCACCAAAACCGCCGACCTAGCGGATTCAAGAATACCGTTAATCCATAAGTACCATTTACTAGGAAACCCCATGTGATTCATCAACGAAATGAGGAATCCCCAATTGACGTTATCATACGCCTTTTCAAAATCTATTTTCAACAAAAAAGCTTTCCGCCCTGTCTTTTTAACCCATCCGTAAACTTCGTTCATCATAAGAGGGCCATCCAAAATGAATCTCCCTTTAGGAAAAGCTGTTTGGGAATCAGAGATAATCTTTCCCATTGTGTCCTTAACACGCAGCGCCAAAACTTTTGAGATAATTTTACTAATAACTCCCACCAAGGTAATAGGTCTGTAGTCTTATAGCCCGACCGGAGTCTTAATTTTTGGAATCAGTGTGATAAAAGAAGTACTACAACCCCTGGTAATACTTCCGGTATCATGAAAATTATCTAATAAAGTAGCGAAATCCCCTTCTAATAGACTCCAAAAATGTTTAATAAACCGGAAGTTGAAACCATCAGGCTCGGGAGCTCCATCCGACCCACAATCGAAAACCGCATTCTTAATCTCTTCTTTTGAAAACGACCGAACAAGCATCTCATAATCTTCTGATGGAACTTTATTAATACCACTACAACATAGAACCGGTCTAATCTTGTGTTTATCAGAGAAGTGACCTCTAAAGAATTGAAAACCCTCTTTTTTTTAAAAAGCGATGGTTTATTAATCCATTGCCCATTAATCAATAATCCCGGTAGAGAATTAGATGCCTTTCTTCCGTTCACCACTCTATGAAAGAATGCTGAATTATCATCACCCATCGAAGCCCATCTAACTCGAGACTTTTGTTTCAAATCCCTACACTGAATCTAGTTCATGTGGAGTACTTCTTTCTTGCATTCTTCCTATACCCATATCTCCTCTTCTTCGAGCTCCCCCTCTTCCATACACATCTCGAGTCTTTGCAACTCTTTTTTATATCCCTCTGTATCCTCTCCTTCTTTGACTAAAGTATTGGTCCACCATTTGCGAATCGCCTCTCTAACGTGTTTCAACTTTCTCATAATAATAGTATCCGGAGTGCCATCAAAAGAACAACTTTCAATAGCATTCCTAACCACATATTCACAGCCTTCCCTATCCAACCAAGTATTATACCATCTAAATGGTTTATACCCAAAATTATAATCAACCAACGATAAAAGAAGAGGTGTATGATCCGACAGCTCTCTAGGAAGAGCTCTAAGACAAGCTAACGACCACATGTTAAAGAAATTTTGACAAACCAAAATTCTGTCAATTTTGCTCAATTTAAAATCACAATCATTCCCAGCAACAAACGTAAACCTGTTTCCTCTCATGTAATATTCCTGCAAACCGACCTCATCAATAAAAGAGTTAAAGTCCATAGCATTCATACGATTAAAACGAGAATTCTTTCTTTCATCAGGACTTAGGACAACATTAAAGTCTCTTACAACTACCCACATACCTTGATAATTCCCAATAACAGTCTTTAACTTATCCCACAACATCCTCTTGGCAACCACTTTTGAGGACCATACACATTTAAAATGTTTAAAACGTCCGTCTTCTACCAAAATACTAGTAGTTAACAGGAAATTAGGGTCTCGAACCACAGTACTCTTAGAAAAAATTTTACTGTTCCAAATTTTTATCAAACCTCCCGAACTTCCTGAAGAAGCAACCATATCACAATCGAAATCCCCTCGTCACCAAATATTCACCCCATTAAATCTCATCTCATCGGTAATCTTAGACTCCTGAAGCGCTAAGAAATCCACTCCATTCTTGATTCGTAAATTTTTGACCGACCCTTGTTTCTAGGAACACCCAACCTCCAAACGTTAATAGTCAAGAAGTTCATAAGATACCTGATTATCTCCCTTCTTCTTGAACCGCCTATGTAACTATATCTTTGAATTCACGTAAATCAGCGCCAACCAAGGACCCCATACAAACTGTTTTCTGAACCTCCTGTTCGACACCATTACTAACCTCCTCATGCTGAATAACACCAGTCTGGACCGCATCAACCTCGAAAAAAACTCTTGATTTCCAGCCGTATTCTCTTCCTCCATTCTTTCTTCTAAATAAGAGAAACCACCTAATTGTTGATCCTCTTTATTCTCTTCAAGACTCTGAGAAACATTCAAACCCACCGAATTAACTTGTTTAATCCCCAAGAGGACGTCTAGCCCAAATGGGTCCAACCCATCAGGATCGAACTCAAGTCTTGGGCGTTTCTTCGATTTGGGCCTATTGTCCACTGAAAGAAATTTGCCACATACAGGCCAAGAATGATTTCGGCCCAAAGTTTTTTTTTTTTTTTTTTTTTTTTTTTTTTTTTTTTTGAAATAATGATTTCTCCCTCCCACATTAATGTTATCATTGACCTCAAATAATATCTCCCCATTAATATTGCCCACCGAGTTACCATCCGCAGGAACATCGTTTTTGGAATGTTCATTATTATCTTTAATCACCTTATGACCAATATCTGCACCTTCCATAATAATCTCCTTTGGATTAGCACCTTCCATATTTGACTTAAAATTCAAATCCGCCGGTGTCACAACATCCGACAAGACAATCTCCGCTTTAGGTTCGATAATCACCGGAGTAGGATCTTCTCTCCTTGGCATGGATAAGAAATCAGGCACCCAATCTTCGGCTTCCTCTGCCACCCAAACCCTATACTTTCGTCCCTTCCACTGAATGATAACGTTTTCTTGTATCCTCTTACCATCCGACAGGAGTACACCAATATAATTAAAAGAGAGGTCGGCATCCCAAAGTTCATGTTGAGCCTTCTGAATGACTTTCCCAAATCGTTCACCCACACGATTTAGGATTTCATTATCAAGTAAATGTAGAGGGACGCCTTGGATACGAAGCCATGCAAGTCTTTTGAACGGTAAAGATTGGCCAACCCACATTTGCTCACCCCTAGATGGAACTTTGGAGTTTATTATATTTTTTTTATTAAAAAAAAGAGTAAAATTATCATATAACTTTTATAACCGTATCATAAAGACTATATGTGTAATTTTGTTCATTCTTTATTGTACTAGACAAAAGTTATTTATAGCGAAGAAGCAACACTTAACGTGGCCTTAAATGCAAATCCCCATCGAAGTATTACTTGGAATCTTGAATTGGGAAAGTGACTTGAAAGGCTTAGGTGCATAATAATTGAGTGGGGCTTGTTTATGAAGCCAAAAAAGATGCACTTCTTTCTTGTGCTACTATCAATTGTTGCTTTTCTCTCACCCCTATCTCATTAATTAGAAACTTGCCAACATGTAATAAGTTATGGTTCATGTAAGTAACTAAATATAAGAATATTCGTTGTCATCCGCGAGCGAGCAGGTGTGAGCCACCGACTTCACTGTTAAGTAACCCGGTCACTTGACCCCGTTATGGCTGAGGGTGAGCACCGACGCAACCAAAACTCACTTTCTCCCGTTAACTCACGCGACCAATATCGCTTGTGCTCGCACCGCGACGACTAGGGACGGACGACTAATAACATAAAGAAGTTAATGCTGTCACGTTACGACTTACGGTTTTACTACTAAATCTTGTGTTAAATATTTATTTGATAAAGCGGACTAGGCATATTTTATTTGCATATATTAGGCCAAATGTTATGTATAAAGCTATAAATATTACTATAATTTGTGCGTATATATAATTATATATATATTAGATAAATAATAATTTATTCGAGCCGAACCGAGCCGAGCGGACCTTTGCTCGTGCTTGGCTCGTTTACAAACCGAACCGAGCCGATCGGCTCACTTACAACCGAGCGGACGATCGAGCGAGCATTTTTCGAGCATTTTCCGAACGAGCGACGAGCGATCCACGAGCGACGAGCGATTTGAACAGCCCTAGCTGTCGTGGACTCGTGGCTGGGGGTGAGCATCAGACTCGCTCGCGGCCCACAACGGATAGTCTAAGGAGGTGTTTCGAATTGCTTAATGCCTTTAGATATATTACATTACAAGTTAATTAAAAAAACATGAACATCTATATGTCAACCATTTTTTTTTCATTATAGGAACTGAAGGGATATGGTGTCAAAAACGACACCATATTAATAAAAGCAACACATTTTTTTCTACTGTAAAAAGTCAAGACATAAGAAGAAAAAAAGATGGTTGATTAACATCTGTAAACGACTAACAAGAGGCTGTCCATAAGCATGACGCTAGTTCTCCCACCCGTTCTACGTCAGCGGACATAGACCACGCCAGGCACTATGACACTGGATCTCCCGCCCGTTTTATGTCAGCGGAGTAACCTGAGTCTGCAACAATGAGGCCCGTCCTCCCGCCCGTTCTACGTAAGCGCGAGCCTGACACAAACAAAGATTCCTTGACACGAAACGTTGAAGGTTCTTCAACACGACTGAAATATACCTTTCAGGGTAGCATCAAGACACATACCCCAGCACAGGCATGCCCCGGACAACTGTTTCTGTCGTAAGGACTGACCGTCAGAGTCTACAACCAATCATGGGCCACGCCTGGCCTGACAACGAGAAAGAACGACGACGTGGCAGTCCCCCAGCCAAAGCATCCCTGACAGAAGACTTTATCAACCCTCACTTGTCTCCGGTTCTAGAAGGAGAGATGATTACACACCGCCCTAACAAGCCAATAGGCGGACGCTACGTGTCCGCCGACCCTCCGCGTCCACTCAATGAACGCCACATGGATTTTTGACAGGACGGTAACATCTCCCCTTCCCCCTTTTTTTCACATATCCACTTGCACAAAATTGGGCTTAGAAATTTGGGCCGGAAATTAGGAGATACCTCTATCTAGGCCGGGCCCCACTAAGAGTAGATGATGGGTTGAGAGAGTTGAACGTCAAGGTACTATAAATGGAGGAGTCCCTTCTCCTCTTATTGGCATCTGAAATCCACTAGAACTCCCGTTGAAAAGACTACGAGCACATCATACTTTTCCAACCCTTATTTTTATTACCAACGTTTAGAGGCTCGACTCTTTAATCGGTTGTCTCCTTCCTTCCTTGGTCTTATTCCTTAGACCCTCACTTTCAATCATGCACTTTTAATCATAAACTCATATCCTCCCTGTGTACTCACTACTTAGATCAGCCACCCGGTGATCTAGAATACGTGTTTCTTCAGGAAGTTAAAAGTAATATATCATTTATATTCTCATATAGTTCTCCCAAAGTAAAATAAAAATGAACATGTAAAAATGAATGTTGATTAATTAAAACGTACAAAAGAATCGTTTATGTCGATCAAGCAAGACAATTTTTTTAGGTGTCGAGATGAAATCAGGACTATCATATATGCATAATATATTATTCGAAAAAGAAGAAATATCACTTGTCAAGTTGGACGTTCGTAACCTTCACGCTTCAACTTGAGGGAGAGTATTAAAAGTAATGACCATTTAACTAGTCAAAGTAATAATTCTAGTCAAAGTCTTTCTTTACTTGTGCCTTCAATATATATTAAGTAAATACACATGTAGTCATTTAAATGTTACTTTTGTTGGGTCGACATGAAATTGAGACATGTCATAATCATCACATGTAAGGGTGTGCAATGGTCGTGGATCAAAGTAGATGGAATGGTCTGGGAATGAAGAATATGTCGAATCAAATCATCCAATCAAATAATTTCTTGGATCCAAATAGTAAACATCACCCTAAAACCTTGGTTTTTTCAACGATTTCTCGATCCATTTTAGTTTGCTATACAAATTCCTGGGTTTTGACGTAGAATATTATAATATTGAAGTGCTGACGTTCTAATTCTTACTTTTTTTAGAACAAACTATATAAGTTTAAAAACCCAATACAAAAAAGGTGACTTGCATAAATAAAAAAATAAATATGATGATGTTACCCACATAAACTTAGATGCAGAACACTTATAAAAAGGGAAATGAAATTAAATAATCCTAATTTTGGAGGTTAGAAGGGAATAATCCCAACTTAAAACTTGTAAGATAACAGTCCCAACTTGTCAACGTTTTTATTTTGTTGGCCCCAAACTAACCCCAGTTAAGTTTTTCTGTTAAGTGCCTACGTGGCATCATACGTGGCGTCTGAGGTGGACCAATATGTCCAGTTGTCAAAAATAAAACAGGGCCCACATATGACTTGTCATTTTGAATTAAAAAATATCTTTTAATAATAATAAAAAAGATTTATATATAGATATATATATACACACACACACACACATACATACATACATACATACATACATTCATACATACATACATACATACATACATACATACATACATACATACATACATACATACATACATACATACATACATACCTACCTCTTAAGTCATCATCATCTTCACCACCACACCCACGACACCCACCTGCCACCACACCATGACCACAGACGACACCCAGCTGCCACCACACCATCACCACCACATCCACGACACCTACCTATCAACTGTTTCTCGTACAATGTCACCGTCTTCCTTCTGCTCAAAATATTCAAAGACAATATTATTATTCTTTTTAGACCCTGTGGACCCGGCATTTAGCTCCAAAATTACTGCATTTTGTTGGTTTTCATCTCTAATTCCACGCCCAGTTATACCACTGTCGCTTTCAAATCTCTTAGTTCGCTCACCTTCAAAACTGTTTGATTTCTCTTGGTTTTCATCTCTAATTCCACGCCCTTTACCTTTGTTCAAGTCCTAATTGTTTTGGGGGAAAAAGCCCTAATTGCTTGCTTCTACTTTAGGGTTTTGAGTAAGATGGAACGATGGTGAAGATTGGCGGTGTTTGATGGTGGTTGGTGGCGGCGACAGGTGGTTGGTGGTGGCGACAGGTGGTTGGTGGTGATGGTTGTGGTGGTGGTGGATGGTATAGAGAGAGAAAGAGAGAGAGAGAGAGAGAGAGAGAGAGAGAGAGAGTGAGAGAGAGAGAGAGAGAGAGGTGAAAATTAGGGTGTAGATGTGTGTATTGTATGTATGTATAGTATTTTTTGGTATAAAGATAAAAAAGACACATCTTGTGGGCCCACGTTTTTTACCAAGTGTACAGATTTGCCACGTCAGACGCCACGTGTGATGCCACGTAGGCACTTAACAGAAAAACTTAACTGGGGTTAGTTTGGGACCAACAAAACAAAAACGTTGACAAGTTGGGACTGTTATCTTACAAGATTCAAGTTGAGATTATTCCCTTCCAACCCCCAAAGTTGGAATTATTTAATTCCATTTCTCCTTACAAAAAATGTTGTTTTACCTTCTTTATATTAATAGTAAGACATAATAGTTAAATACATAGAAACTATTTTTCCTAACTTAAATCTGCACTAAAAAAATATGGGGAAAATGAATATGGTGTTGCTGTACATGTAATCTTACATGTGCAACCAATCAAAACTACGTAGTTTTGATAAATTTTAATTAAAAATATTAACCTTGATTGTTTCGAAAAAAATATATGAAGAAGTAGGATTGAAGAGTTTGCTCGTTTGTAAACAAAAAAAGATCAAGAGAAGAAATGTAAGAAGCATGGAATAGTGAGGCTATGGCCAAGGCTACTCATAGGGATTGGGTCGAGTACTCTCCGTTATCATTTTGATAAACGAAAACTAGCTTTTCGTTTGGATATACACTCAGATAATCATGAAACTAATTTGTGAAAATGATTTTTAATTGAAATTTACCAAAACTATGTAGTTTTGATTGGTTGCACATGTAAGGTTATATGTTCAACATCACCATCTTCCCTTTCCTCAAAAAATATTCCTTTTAGTCACAATGTATCAAGTACTTGAAAAGTTATATCCTTACCTAAACAAGACACATGATAAAAAAAAAAGATTGTAAACTAATGGCGAATCTTGATGGAAAAACCTGGTATGGTCAGACTAAATACATATAATTTTTACTTTTTTTGAAAATTTTTGGTAAAATTTACATCTGAAGCAAAAAAGTTGGACGGGCTTGCGCCTCGTCTAGCCCATAGGAAGATCCACCAATGCAAGAGACATGATAAAAAAAAATTGTAAACAAGTAAAAAATTTAATCAGTAGAGTAAAATATCAAAAGTAATAATTTATAAATGTTTAAGCTTTGATATAAACTAAACCAAAACCATGATTCTAACAAATTCCACATCTAACATTTTTTGTATTCACAATAATGTAAAGTTACAAAAAAAGTTATCAATCCACTAGTGTATATAAAGGAGTTAGAGATAATGGCACCCATTGTCAAAGCAAGAGTGCACTGCAAAAGCCATTTCTTCTCTGACCAATAATACGACACACAATTTCATCACAACTACCTAAACCTTTCGTCCTGTTTCTTATCGATCACAATATTCCCAACCTGTGATATTATTTTTTTATAAACTTATATTATTTGTCCTTATTTCTGTTTTTTTCACACAAACCTATCAAAATCTTTAGATAACGACACACCATCCGTGAATCTCCACTGTTTTTTAGTTACTTATTTATTTATATTATTTTATATAAATAAATAAAATAAAAATATATTCTTCTTTCACAATCTTTATTTTTCTTAACTTAAAAGACATTATTCTATCCCACATCTTATCAGTTTATTACTTACACATAAAGTCCATTAAAGGGTGTACTCATAACACATAATTAAGTTAAAGTTATTATTATTATTAGTATTATTATTATTATTATTATTATTATTATTATTCAGTTTCTCACACTAAGTTGTTAAAAAGATTTATGAAAATATTCATGCTAATGAATCTTTTAGCATTTTTTGTTGTGATTTTGATCTGGGAAGATGTTATTGTTGTTGGTAAAGAATGTACCAACACTCCAACACAGCTTGCGTCGCATTCGTATCGATATGAGTATTTAAATTCCCACAACAAGAGCTGGAAACATCAAGTGTTAATGTTGTCACATGATCATGATCACTTGACACCTACTGATGACTCTGCTTGGGCTAGTTTGTTGCCTAGGAAAGTGTTGAGACAAGAAGATGAAGTTGGATGGATGATGATGTATAGACAGATGAAGAATCAAGTAGGCAAGGGTCAGGTTACTGGAAGTTTTTTGAATGAGGTTGCTTTGGGTGATGTCAGGTTAGCCGTTGACTCGGTTCATGGACAAGCTCAACAAACTAACTTGGAGTATTTGTTGTTGTTGGATGTGGATAGTTTGGTTTGGAGCTTTAGGAAGACGGCTGGACTGGCGACGCCTGGTACTGCTTATGGCGGTTGGGAGTCCCCGGATCAAGAGCTTCGTGGTCATTTTGTAGGTTTGTGATTCATGCCCTGTGTATGCATCTTGGTTGTATGAATGTACTTGAACTGATATATGCATATGTGTAGATAAATTTATGCCCTCTGTATGCATCTTGGTAACAAAAAATTTGTTTTAGGGGTAACATTTTATAAAAATACGTTAAAAAACAAATTTTTTCCACTTCGCCAGGATAATCGAGGGGTAACAGACGTCTCCCCTGGTTTGTAGCTATATCCGCCCCTGCATATATATACACACCTATACTTAAGATTTTGACATGATTATTAAAAATGTATCATACGATATGAATGTACTTAAATTTATACGATTGTACCATTTTCGATTTAATTTTTGATAATAAAAGAATGATTAAGAATGGTTATGTCAGTTCTCGCATAATTTGTGATTATGTAACGCGGTAACACTAAAGTTGTGCACCATTGAATATTATCAGGGCATTACTTGAGTGCCACAGCTCAAATGTGGGCGAGCACAGGGAACGATGCTCTAAAACAAAAGATGACCGCGGTAGTATCTATACTCGGTGAATGTCAACAACATTTGGGCGATGGCTACCTCTCGGCTTTCCCGTCTGAATTTTTTGATAGGTTTGAAGCTATTAAACCTGTTTGGGCTCCATATTACACCATTCACAAGGTTAAAATGATATGTTGTTAAATATTTTTTTTAATTGTTTATGTTAGAAACTAATTCAGAGTTACTTGTAAAGAGCAGATAATGGCAGGGTTAGTTGACCAGTATGTTTTGGCTGGAAACAATCAAGCTTTAAAAATGGTGACTCAAATGGCGGATTATTTCTTCAAACGCGTACAGAATGTGATTAAACAGTACACTATTGAACGACACTGGCGATCTTTAAATGAAGAAACAGGTGGAATGAACGATGTCTTGTATCGGCTCTACACCATAACAGTATGTTGTTGATCTGTTATCCTTTTTGGTTGATTTTCGGATATTAATTATTAAACGGGTCAAAATGGGTCAGGATGAAAATATTAATTCATATTGCATACATTTGCATTGCGCATTTGTTAACTCGCTTTATATATTTACTAGAGAGATAATAAGCATTTGCTGTTGGCTCATCTGTTTGACAAGCCGTGTTTTCTCGGGCTGCTGGCTGTAAAGGTAACTTATACATAATTCTGTGTTTTTATAGAATAATATCAAACTATTAGTAACTTGTGCAAATGCTTGCAGGCGGATGAGTTAGCCGGTTTTCATTCCAACACGCATATTCCAATAGTCGTTGGATCACAAATGCGGTATGAAATTACTGGTGATCCTCTCTACAAGGTATTTTCACATTTCAGATATGCGCATTTTTTAACCAATTCAGCTCGGTTTAACACCATGATGGTATAAAAATATGTGACCATTTTCGTACTATTTGTTTTACAGGAAATCAGTATGTTCTTCATGAATACTGTGAACTCTTCTCACATGTATGCTACAGGAGGGACATCAGTTAGTGAGTTCTGGTATGCAGAGTAAACAGTCAGCCGTTTTACTCAATATCTATCTCCGTTAGGGATGACAATGGGTTTGGGCTTGGGGCGCGTTTTAGTATCCCAAATATGCGCGGGGGGGGGGGGGGGGGGGGGTTGTACCCTAATACTATTATCAGTCGGGTGAACATGTCGATTTTTGTGTAACAAGTTGGTAACTGGTCTTCTTAGGTCGGAACCAAAACAACTAGCGACCACCTTGCAGACGGAGAACGAAGAATCATGTACCACGTATAACATGTTAAAGGTGCGCCTTGACTATTAAAAAAACGCGTTACTTATTTCATGTTTTCGCAGTTATGTCAAATTGTTAGATAAATCCTACATTTGTGTGTAGGTTTCTAGGACTTTGTTTAGATGGACCAAAGAGATGGCGTATGCAGATTATTATGAACGCGCTTTGACTAACGGCGTCTTAAGTATCCAAAGAGGGAAAGAACCCGGGATTATGATATACATGTTGCCATTAGGCCCGGGCATGTCGAAAGCTACAGGATATCATAAATGGGGAACAAAGTTTAATTCTTTCTGGTGCTGTTATGGAACAGGTTTATACATTTTCTATGAATAATTTGTTATGAGTGGGGTTTTATTGTATACGTTTGTTTGTTTACTTTAATAAATAATGCAAAAGGTGTATATATATTTGACTACAATTTTATATGTTTTAAACATCTCTTTTAGGGATTGAATCGTTCTCAAAATTGGGCGATTCGATTTACTTTGAAGAAGCGGGAACCAATCCCGGGCTGTACATTATCCAGTATGTATCAAGCTCGGTTAACTGGAAAGTTGGGCAGATTGTTGTTGATCAGAAAGTTATGCCCGTTGTGTCGTGGGACCCTCGCCTTCGCGTAACGGCTACAATCTCTTCAAAGAAGGTAAAAAGTTGTTTATATCCCTAAAATGTTATATGTCATTTTGGTTATTTATTCGCAAAATCGACTATTTCATTTATGCAGGAAGGGACATCGTCTAGTTTGAATTTCAGAATACCGTTTTGGACCACATCAAGTGCGAAGGCGACACTTAACGGTCGCGATATCCCTATAACATCTACAGGTATTCATCTATTATGTCACCAAAGTATTAAAATGTTACGCTAAAATTGACCCGAATTTTAGAACAAGATTTTATAGTATTCCTAAATCTTGTTCTGAAATCGGGTCTTGTTGTAACATTTTAATACTTGATTTATAAAAATAAAATAGAAAATCTTTAAAATTATTATTCTTCTAAATTATGAAACCTTATAATAAGTTTGTTGATGTAGGTAATTTCTTATCCGTCACAAAAAAATGGAGCTCATCGGACGTTATTACCCTTGAACTACCAATCACACTTAGAACTGAAGCAATTCAAGGTACTCTTTAGTGACTGATATGGTTACTCTTTAGATGTTATGATCAAATATAATTACGTTTAACGTGCTAAACGTATAAATAACTAGAGTGATTATGCTGGCACTAGAGTAATTATTACTCTACAACTTTTGAACCAAAGTAATTATTGTTACTCTACCTTTTCTTTGTAGCGTAATTAATCTAGTTCAAAACTACAGAGTAATAATATTACTCTAGTTATTCTTACGTTTAGTAGGTAAATTTCATTTGTATCGAATTCCACCGCTACTCTTAAACTAATGATGTTTTATTTTATTTTTTCAAAATATTTCAGATGAAAGGTCCGAATATGCTTCTCTTCATGCAATCTTATTCGGACCCTATCTTCTGGTGGCCTTAACCACCGCTGATTCCGACCTAAAACCGGAATCCGATTCCCTTTCCGACTGGATCACGCCAATTCCATCCGAATACAATTCCAACTTAATTTCCCTCTCTCAAGAATCTAGTAACAACAACTTTGCTCTAGCCCACAATTCCAATTCCATCACCACTGTCCAATTCCCAGACCCGGGAACCAGCAATTCCGTCTTTGCAACATTCAGAATCATCCCAACTGATCCCGAAACTCGGGTATCAACAGACAATGTTATTGGTAAAACTGTCATGTTTGAACCATATAGCCTCCCAGGAATGGTAATCATAGAGCAAGGAAAAGAAAAGAGTCTCGGAATTGTAGATTCAGGTGATCACAGGAATGCGGTATTCCGGTTCGTGAATGGAACCGATGGAATGGTTAGATTGGAGTCTGAAAGCCAAAAGGGTTGTTTTGTGCATAATTTTAATGGAACAGTGAAGCTGAGCTGTGATTCCGGGGAATCGGATTCCGGGTTTATGGCAGCGACTAGTTTTAATGTGAACGATGGAATCAGTAATTACCATCCGATTAGTTTCGTCGCTAAAGGGTTGAATATGAATTATCTTCTGCAGCCGTTGTATAGTTTGAGAGATGAACACTATACCGTTTACTTCAAACTTCACTAATAAGTTGTAACTACTAATCTTAAAAGAGTGTGAAATTACACAAATGACCCTTTAGTATATATAGTTTTATGGTATGCGTTTATTGTTTGTATATGGTGTCTGGTTCTACCATGAATTGTTATTGGATAGTGTGTTTATGGTGAAACAATAAAATGCTATGATTTTTATTTTGGTTGTTTTGAAAGTTTTACACTAATTTGGTCATTTTGGTTGTTTTTAATAGTAGCCTACACCCACTACTATTTACTTAATCATTAAGGTTTCTCTTTTCTATCTATGTGTTGTGGTGCACGAGCGAGCAGAGGTGACGTGAGGGAGGCTGTGAGCGAGCTGGCGTGAGTATGCTCGCGTGGGTTAGCGTGGGAGGGAGAGGAGAGGCGAGAGCAACAACTCTTTTGAGGGTTGCTAGCATTGGAGGTCAAAGTGAGCCACAACAGGGTCAGATGAGCAAGCAGCTTTCTTTATCCCGTGCCACATCACCGTCCAGTTGGTGCGAAACAATAGGATAGAATTTATGCTTAAAGTGAGCCACAACACACAGTCTAAATAGATAACTCTTCTTCACTTGGAAGGCAGGTTAAACCTCTCTCTGACATCACTATCCATTAGAAACCATAAGGCTATCTATACAAATTAATACTCTATAAACAAAAATATTAACACCCATAGACATGTTTCCAATAAAAGAACCTCCATGACCATCTTTTTTCCTAGTATATCTGTTCCAAGCATATACACACATACGTCATCGTTATTAACCTATACTACCGTATTAATGTCGAGCGTCGGAGGGTTGACAAGCATACACGCGAAATCCAACCAGCCACAAAGAGTATATTAATAATGTTGAGGCCTTGACGAGAGCAGTGAAGTGGCTGATACGTCTTGAACCGGATCGTAAGCCATATCACCCAGATCAAACCTCTACAATAAGAAAAACAAAAGTGAGATAACCACAAGGTTTATTGTTATAAAAAAGTTGGAAAACATTTAGAAAACAGCTCGATGGATAACATAAACATAAAAGGTTAGTGTCGATCGGAAGCCATCGCTATATCAGAGCCAGGTTTCGATCCTGGTACCTGTGGGTTATGGCCCACCACGTTTCCGCTGCGCCTCTCTGATTTGATGATGTTATTGTATAATTTACTCTAAATATTATATATTACGTCTGCAATGCTTAGATTCGAACACTTTGGGCTTCTGTCACAAGCCCACAACCATTAAAGGTGTCATCAATCATTTTGTTCTAGCTCAGTCATGACTAGGTGTCTGGGTAAATTAATTAAGCTAACACAAAGTATATTTTAAATTAACTAAGCTAGCTCAAAATAAATTTAGTTTGGATTATATATATATATATATATATATATATATATATATATATATATATATTTTATCAAGGGCCTTTAGATGTTTTGTCTAAACATGTTTGGGACAGTGGTCAAGTGAAATTTGGTTTTAACATTGTTGCTACTACAAATAATGATTCGAAAAGGGTGTGAATGTTCCGAGGTCAATAGGTCATTAGGCTTCTGACCTCGTCTGCTTGAAGGCCTAAACCTGTAACATGCAAGAACTTGTTAAAAAGGGTGACCATCATTCGACGCTCAACATTAGTAGAGTACCCCATGTAAATGTAAACATAAGTAAATTGATGATAAGTATACAGATATGTATATGTATAAGTATGAGATGAGGAGAGTATAATGTATAGAGGAGGTAGTGGTCGAGACCTAATGTTAGCTAGGAATTGATGCAATATCACGCTATCACGCTTCCTAACTTGATGGCTTGACAAGGCTGTAGGAACCGGTGTGGTTGTGATAACCATCATGGTTATGAACTTCTAGTATTGTATTGAAGCAGCTCATACACGACACTCTGCTGGAAGTTTCACTAGAGAGGGAGAGAGAGAGTGTGTAGAGAGAGAGAGAGAGAGAGAGAGAGAGAGAGAGAGAGAGGTCTGATGTGAAGATCAATCTGATTTGGAGATGGAGGTTTACCCCTCTATTTATAGAGGGGGATGGTCAAAACTCTTGCGGGCTTGCTTATTCGGCCTGAGCTTGTACCAATATATTAGCTAATGATTTTGGCTAATTCGGCTTTTGGGCTTGGCCCAATGCACACCCTACATCATCAGCCCCCAGTCTAGTTTTTTGACTAGACTCAGATTATTCACTATCTTTGCACTTTCTTTCAACTTATGTTGTTTTGGTGAGTTACAGTGATTCCATACCCATACCCATTTGTAAAATCTCATTTCATACACGTCCAATTACCCATCGGGTATTTGTCAGGTATTACCCGTCGGGTATAAAGCATACCCGCGATGATTCCATACCATACCTGTTTGTAAAATCTCATAAATTACAAACTATACCTAACAAAAAATCACGCACATTGCCAATGGAATCACTTACAGCATGCGTAAATCAACAACAAATATCCAAGAAACATGCGTTAATTACAGCAAAAAATTATGCATGTCATATCAAAAAATCATGGATCTCTGCAGGTGGTTGTGATGTTCGATGGTGAAATGTGGTGTGGCGGCGTTCGATCACGTTACAAAAAAACCATCGATCCCGATTGGTTGCAGGTGGTTGTCGCCGTTGATGCTCCCATGGTGAAGGGTGACGTGATGACGATGGAGGGAGGTTGAAGGTTGTGGTTGTCGTAATTCAAGTAATTTAGAATACACTGCGAGATTTGAACGATTAAAAGGATTAGGAAAATGTCTACTTTACCCTTCACAGGATTTAGGAACGTGATTACCGAAAAACTGCCAAATCCACGTTGCACTCTAAGGTTCCTTCCTACGTTTTGTAGGTTAAGGAACCTTTGTACGTAATACTTTCTTTAAATTGGATTAAATTGGATACAAACCATATAAAATTAATATGGATTTCCTTAGATTTAGTTTTGATTAACGAAAACAATTTGATAATGTTTTGAGTCTGTTTTTTTTTGCCGGATGAACTTTCGTCGCCCTGTTTTTTTGTTCTTTATAATAAGAGGTTTTGAGTAAAGATTATTCTTAGTTAGCCGATAATCAAGTACCATGGATTTGGTTATGGATTTGAGTAATATAACTGATGAACCGGTCGTCACGGGTCATGCAAAACCTAAATACCCTAGGTAGCTAGGGTAAGTAGGGTATATCGAATCCACAAGGAGCATGTGGTTAGCATCACACTAGTTGTTTGTTCGTCTAAGCTATTTACTGAAACAAGGAAACAATGCGATTATGAAGCTTGCTGGTTTTCTCTTTGTTTGTTTGGAGGAATGTTGGAAGTATCTAATAAAGAAGGTAACAATAAAATCTAACTAACAATCACTCTCGGGTTTGGATATGCAAGTAACTAGGATTCAAGAGTTATTATGATATATTTGCAACTTTCAGTTGTAAGAATCGCTAGGACAGAGAATCAAGACTTAGGCATCAACAAATAGCTACTAGGCCCTAAGTATGTTTCATTATCTAGATAACCAAATCCTATATGTCGAGTTAAGGCATAATTGGCAGAATTCATTTTATGAGCTTAAAAACACAATGGTCTCTAAATATGCAATAAGTTCAACTCAATACCAAGACAATTAATCACAACAATTAATTCATACAAATGATGTCACGATTACAAATAGATTTGCAAGGATACAAAAACCTTTAGTCATATAATGAGTCTAGTACAATATCCCAACTTAAGTGATATGATTTATCTTACAAGTCTAAAGATAATGTTGAGGCAAAACTTAATTGAAAAGATTCATCTCTATGGTTTAAGCATACAAGAAACATACACAAGGTCCAACCCAACATTAAAAGCTAATTGATGGAATTCATCCCCATGGCTGTAACAGTACTGATTTCTAAGAAGATTAACATGGACCTTTGTATGACACCCTAGGCAAATCCCACATCGGCCGTGGCCAGGAGAGATCCTTGGTTCATAAGTAATCCAAAGCCTCTTAAATCACCAACGCGTTTTGGGCTTAATGCTAGTGGATGAGAGGAGAACTCCACAGTTAAGCGTGCTCAGGTGGGAGTAGTATCAGGATGGGTGACCTCCTGGGAAGTCTCCACTGGGGCGACCAAAAACAAATCCGTGAGCTCTGGATGGGCAACCCATCGGGGCAGAGCAGACAATATTGGTGGTGAGAGGGGCCGGATGTTACAAATGGGGATTTTCCTGGGGTGTCACATTCACCCCCCGTTAGAGTCTCATCGTCCCTGATGAGGTGTGCACCCACCATCCCGAACGGCACAGGAGTGGCTCTGATACCATTTGTAACATCCGGCCCTCTCACCACCAATATTGTCCGCTTTGCCCCAATGGGTTGCCCATCCAGAGCTCACGGATTTGTTTTTGGTCGCCCAGTGGAGACTTCCCAGGAGGTCACCCATCCTGATACTACTCCCACCTGAGCACGCTTAACTGTGGAGTTCTCCTCTCATCCACTAGCATTAAGCCCAAAACACGTTGGTGATTTAAGAGGCTTTGGATTACTTATGAACCAAGGATCTATCCTGGCCACGGCCGATGTGGGATTTGCGTAGGGTGTCATACAAAGGTCCATGTTAATCTTCTCAGAAATCAGTACTGTTACAATGGCTAATGCACAACATAAACATACACAAAGCTCAACCCAATATCAATACTTCATTAAGTACAACACTTGTTCCTTACAAATACACAATCAAAACAACATTCCAAATCTAGAAACTTACAATCCTTCACCCAAAAGTGAAGGGGAACTTAACCAAGCATGGTTTTAGGAGCTTGAATGATGTTGAAGAAGATGGAGGAAGTAGCCATGGAAGATCTTGGATGATGATGATATGGAATGGCTTGGAGGGATTGAAATGGTGGAAAACCCTCAAAAATCACATTCTTGGTTGCCTAAAATCGCCCTAAGATGGCTGGGGAAAGAGTTCGGCTTGCAAACCTAATTTTTGGGTGTTTTAAGGAGTTTCCCGTCAGATACTGGCGTCGGCGACGCCAAACCTGATGGTTTTCTTGTTTTCTTCATAAAATCTTTGTTATAACTACGTTTTCGCGGCCATGTCTTCGTATTATGATGTGTTGTGAAACACACCCTATTAATATGTTAGTTTTGTATATATTTTAGTCTTTTAGTTTGTGCTTTTAGGCGGTCTTAATTATTTATTGGTGTACATGTGTTTTGTAGGTGTTCGTGAGATATGAACTTAATACGAAGGAACTTTGGTCAAGTCGCAGACACCCGGTACAAGAGCACGGAGTAGTAGTAGTAGTAGTAATAATAATAATAATAATAATAATAATAATAATAAAATAAGAAGAATCGTGAAAGTGAGCTTATGTGGTACACATGGACATGGAGTTAAAAAAAGAGGACTATAAGCCCACAAGAGAGTAGGAACATATTGGGAAGGGATAATTATTTTTTGAGGGTATATAACAGAAGGTTGGATCATTATTGTTGGGGGACGGCTGTTCTATTTTCGAGAGGGACGAACCGAACTGAGTCACGAAGAAAAAAAGAGGAAGCAACTATGATGATCAAGACGCAAGGTTAAATTCATTGTAATTCCCTATAGGTGAACGGTTCAATTAGGTTTTGCACGTTTCGGTTTATTTTCAGTGTTGGATATTGCTTTGCTTGTGATGACAAACTTCTTAACATTATTGATGCATTAGTTAATTGAAACAATTGATTTGTGTTTTGAGTCCTTTCTTTACAACTTGTTCAGTTGATGACAAAACTTAGTAGTGGGTTGGGTGACATAAAGAGGGTTGACTTGATGCTTACAATTGGGTAGTTAATAGGGTTTGATGACAAGGACCTGTGCTACTAGCTAGTTAACTAATTTCCAGAACTATGTCTATGTGGTTCCCAATCTATAAACTGAAAACTGTGTGAAACCTAGAACCTGAAACTTAGAGGGAGTTATGGCTTTATTAGTATTGTTTTCTTTTCAAATCACTTAATCAACTTTTGCAAGCACAACAACATTCTACTTCATAAAATATATTTTTAATTAATTAGTTTAACTGATAAAATACTATTATCACTAACCACATACTCCTCGTGGTTCGACAACCCTATTCCCTATATTGCAGTCCTTGTAGCTAACGAGTTGTTTTTAAAATATTTTTTTATTAGCACTTGACACGCGATCAAAATGGTGCCGTTGCCGGGGAGTGTGTGCGCTTAGTGTTTTTAGTTTTAGTTGTCTTTACTTTAAAAAAAAATCTTAAAAAAAAACAAAAATATTTTATTTTTTCGTGTTTAGTTTAGTTTAACTATTTCTTTTTGTTTAGTGCAGTGCTACTCGGTTTTCCTTGTTTTTCTCTATGCAGATCAGTTCGAGGATCTTACAATGGAAAGAGTTTATTCGTCATGTATAGGTTGCGGTAGTCCAATTCACGCGCAATATGATTGCCCTGAGTTTCAAGAAAAGTTTAAAGACAACAGAAGGAGAATATATGAGTTGGATGTTTATTATGACGATGTGCAAGATTATTATCCAACTTGGGAAGATTATCGTCGAGACAACATGGATCATTATGCTTAGTCAGATCAAAGTTACAATAACTATGAATCTGAGATGCCTCATTTTTCAAGTTACCAGGAGGAGTATATGGATTATCACCATGAATACCCTCAGGCCACATACGAGGATGTTAATCAATGTAACCAAAAGGATTTTTATGGATACTCACATGTCTGATGATGTAATGAATTATTCTCAAGTTAGGGATGAGGTTATGGAGATTAATACCATACTGATTCCCTCACTTGTCAAAGAGCCACAAATAGAGCAGATTCTCATCGAGAATGAAATTGAAGAAAAGATTGTTGATTCTCTAGAGCATGAAGTTGAAAGTTCAGACTCAGTCAAATATTTGGCACCTCTCAAAGAACCACAAACTGAGGCTTCAAGGATGAATATTAGAAGGGAGAGATTGCAAGACATTGGGCATGTGATCATGAAATGGCTACTCTGCAACAACAACTACTCAACATACATGCCAATCATCGTTAAGCTGGCGTGGATATGGCATGTTAACTACCGAGCCTACACTGGAAATTCGGTAGGCAAATGTTTTTTGAGACCACCATGAATGAACATCAGGTATGATTCTTGTACATTTTGTATATTTATATATTTTGTTTTATTATTTTTTTAGTTTGTATTTTGAGTATCTTTTGATTTCTGGGAATGCTTAGAGTTTAACATGCAATCAGATAACTTCGCCTGTACTCAATCTCCATTCAGGCGAGGTAAAGCTGTACATCATCGGCGCAAAAGGCATCCCAAAATTTTATGTTTTTATTTTTCTGTTGAGTCTTAGTTACAGGTTTGTTTATCGGCCACGAATGAAATGCTATACGGTTCGATTGGGAGGAACTTTAGAGACTCATACGCGCACTGTCTATATCCAAGGGAGTCTGTTCATTTTTATTGTTGTTATATATTTATATATTTTTATTTCTGTTTTATTTTATTCCCTATCTTACATTGAGGACAATGTGTCTAGATATGTGTGATTTGATACATGCTGAGATTGTAGACTAGATATGCACGTATATGATAAAGGCGATCCGGGATTTCCATTTTTCTTTTGATACCCATGTATTTGTTTTGTGTTAACCGGTTTACCCAAGAATATTACCATTAGTAGCCAATGTTGAGCCTTATACCCGTTCGTTTGTTAAACCTACATAGTCACCCAAATTGACCCGTAAACCTTTACCAGTTATTGATGACATCTAAAGTGTTAAGTGCTTGTGTTTATTTATTAGAAGTTATATATGTGTGTGTAAAAAAAAAAGAGAGAAAAAAAAGAAAGAAAAAAAAAATTCAAAGCAAATGCAATGAAAAAAAGAAGTTTGTGTTAAAGGTCGAATATGACCGAAGCTGTGATTATTAGTAGCATAGTGAATAAGGATTGTCAATTATGTTGGTTTCACCATTTTATTTTAGCCACTTCTAGCCAAATCTATCCTACCTTTACCATAAGCCTAAAACCCGTAAGTCCTTTAGATACATGCATTGTATACAGTTGAGGTGTGATTGTTATACAAGCCTATGATAACAGAGTTGCATACTTGGTTTTTGAGTGATTAATACTAGCTCATTACATGCTAGTCCAGATATTAAACCGAGTGGAGTGAAAAATTGTGAGGGGTGTGTTGCATGAAAATAAAAACTCGAAGAATGTTAGGCTTAGTCGGGTAAATTTTGTTTTTAAATGGAAATCAATTTGACTTGCTGAATTAACACATCTAATGCTGATCTGTAAATGGGGTATGACTTTGGACCTTAGCTAAGGCATGATGGGCGACTGGGGTGCTAGTCTGTGATAATGTCTTGAGCAAAGTATATATATATAATATTTTTTCGAGACAAAAAAAGATAAGCGTGGGGGTGTGATGTGTTGTGAAACACACAATATTAATATGTTAGTTTTGTATATATTTTAGTCTTTTAGTGTGTGCTTTTAGGCGGTCTTAATTATTTATTGGTGTACATGTGTTTTGTAGGTGTTCGTGAGATATGAACTTAATACGAAGGAACTTTGGTCAAGTCGCAGACACCCGGTACAAGAGCATGGAGTAATAATAATAATAATAATAATAATCTATACTTTCCATAATAGGAGAAGCGTGAGTGATGTCAGAAAGTTGATGTGTTAGACGGAGAGATTGGCCACCAATGCGCGTATGATGCAAAAACTGACGTCATTAATCCCATTAAAATATTCAAAAAATGGGTGGGCCACGTGAAACCACCGCTGTTGCCCTCAACAGCGGTTCTCAATCCCTGCGTCTGCCAACCTACAACAGACGTTTACTAATATCCTCTGTCACACCCCGCCAAGGCGGAAACACGGGAGTGCAACGACCGAAAGGTTTTCAAGCACAAGGTTCAAGCAATACACATTTATTGAAATAGTACCACCATAAGTGATGGTAATTGTCATGTATTTATTGAAAACCAAAATGTTATCACAAAAGACATCGTTTTATGGAAACTGGAAACATAGTAACTTGTAACTGACAACAACCATCAATGTGGTACCACGGGGTGCATGCTCGAACCCTTCCCTCAATCATCTGTGGCCCTCCAATAGTTACCTGAAACACATGCATAAGGAGTTTTGTCAACAATAATGTTGGTGAGTCTATGGGTTTTGAATGTAATGTAAAATGAACGTGTCATTCATGTTTGACCAATCATAAGCTAGCTAAGAAAATGATCACTGTGAGAACCATGAGTCCCGTAACCAAACCTCTTGACTGTGGTGCCTCGCGCATTGTACACTAAAGACAATGTATGTATAGTAGAATACTAACACTCTTTTGCATGTGGTCGGTTAGAGCGACTAACCAAGAGTGGGGGTGTCAACCTAATAGATCTATTAAAGTGTTCCATGGCTAAATGTCTAGCTAATGGTTACAGTGAACGATGTACGAGGACTAGCGAGCTTATGAACCAAAATGTCTCATGTTGAGTCGTGTGTGGTCTAGTGAGCCAGTAGATGATCACCGTCCTGACAAATGATACCCTATGATCATTACGGACATGGTAAGTCATCCGGATGTTGTTTATCATACAGGTTATTCACCCGACATTTGTGGACCGTTGTGTTTAGTGTGTTTCATTGTACATGACACTTGTTAATGTTCTAACAAACATATAGTTCCAAAACTTTGTTGTTTCAAAATGTAGTAACCATGGTGAACTATAATGGGCCCCACAGGTTGTTTTGGGCCGTATGTTAGTACCAATTCACCATGTGTGGTTGGTTTTTGAGAAAACATTGTTTAACATATGTTTAGAACCCTTTTCAAGTCCATTATAGAGTTAACACATGTTAGCTTATGGTAGCTGATTTGTTCTTATTGTATAAAAGTGATGCCGATAACTTAGTGAATCAAACTTGATTGTTTTAAGCTCATCCGAGCCTTGTAGTGTTATTACGTGATATATTTGTGAGTTTTGCATCATTTTAAGTCTTGATCACCACGTGGTTAGCCTTAGCTTTAAACTTAAGCCAAGTGAGCTTGTACTCATGTAATCTGACCCATTACATGGTGATCCAAGTCGTGTATAGATTTAAAGATATAAATCGGCTACTCAAGGTTATATTTAAGCCGATGGTGGTTAGTGCTAAGACAAGATCACATGAACAAACACTAATACTAAGACAATGTATATATGATCTTTATCCGAAAAGTAATGTTTTGTGAACTATCTTTTACAAAGTGTCGTGTGATTAAAATGTGGAGTTCTAGAGCCGAGGGTCGGGTTAACGAGATAGTTGATTATTACAAGAATGAATGAGGAGGTTTGTTAGTCGAGTACCTTACCTAGTTGGGTGGGATGTAATGAGCCGATTGCTTGGATCTTTTGGACTCCTCTTGAACTCCAAATGTTGAGCTTGGTGGTCGATGATTAAGGGTTGGGGTTAGAGTTTTTAGCCGAGAACATGGAGGTGAAGAGTGAAGGTGTTTTGGTGTGAAGAATGTGATGTTTGGACCCCTTTATATAGGACGATGATCGAGTAAGGACAAGAGTATTTGTGGCAAGGTTTACTACCTAGGTGAATGTTCATGTTTAGAAGTCTTATCACTCTTTGATGCTTGGCCGATTTGTAGGTGATTTGTCATAGAATGGGTATGTGATTTCTCCTTGGATGTGGCTCATTCCTTGTCCTACTCCTATTTTGGTGAAAATTGAGGTTGTCATGGATGATTACCTCATGCCTTATGTTTGTTCCTCTTTGGATTGACTTCGGCCGAACCCTATAGGAGAGGAAAGGGACTTGTCTTGGTGAGTAGCTTGTCTTATGTTTAGGATAGTGACATAACATGTGACAAAGATTGTTTATGAAATTGATGGTGGCATGCCTCCTTGAGCCGATTGGCTCTCTACAATTAAGGAAAGTCCATGAGGTAAAGTAGAGGTAAGGTAAGGAGAGTTGACTTTGCTATTTTGGTGAAAGAAGTTGACAAAGATATAGGGTGTTTGGCTTGGTATTTGCGGCCGAAAGAAACAAGGAAAGGGGGTTGCTTGTTTGGGTAAACACTAGCCTATGTAAAGTGGTTTGTAGACTTTTAAGGTAGTGTATATGGGTGACTATTCTTGCCTATATCTAACTCTAATTTTGCGGCTCAAAGAGGACAAACAAATGGGGAATGTTGAGAGTGAGGCATAGAGATTGACAAGGCTTTGGAAGGTTATTTGTTAGTGTAAAGGGTTGTCTCTTGTGGCTTGTCTTTAGCCGTGTGATGTGTGAGGGTGTGTAGGTTAGCTTGTTAAGTAAAATGTGTGTATGAGTTGTCTTGTTGAGAGTCCTAGATATCTTGTGTGCTTGTGACACTTCGTCCAAGTTCATGGGGTAAGACAATGCATCAAAAATTGTAGGATAGCTAGTTATGTGTTTGATTGTATCGTAGATGTGAACATAGGGTGATGCCATGCTTGTATATGTGTATGTGAGTCATTGTTATGTTCTTGTCAAGTGAAGGTGCCTTGTTGTTTCTTGTGTTTTATGTGGGCCAGTTTCCTATAAGTTACTAGTGATAGGAATGTACCTTGAGTAGTGTTTTCATGTGATAGTGATATTTCAAGGTACTTAGTGTGTTAGTTATTATATACATGGATAGGGATCTTCGGCCGAATGAATAGAACAAGAGAGAGGTTTCCCACGAGTTCTTTGGATGTTTACATGAACATTATATCCAAGCCGAGTGTATGTGAGCATGATCCATGGAGTCTTATGACTAAGATAGCTCTATTATGATCCTAGACTTAATATTTTTCATGAATTAATCGTCCTACACGTGTTAATAGTGTTGTGAATGTACATTATGTCCTCTAGTACGCCTTGGATATAGGAATATCGTCCGGTTTTCACAAGGGTAAGAGTTAGTTATGTCCCATGCCTCTTGATGACGACATTAACATGTATTTTGTTCATGTGTGTCATGGGTTTGTTAAATGATTTCCCATGATGATCTTTGTATTCACAAACGTGTGTTTGAGGTGCATTATCATGTGTTAGAGGGCATAACCTCTTGTAATGCTTGTTTGATGGCATGTCCGGGTGTTGTATGACTAAACAAGTGTACTGTGTTGAGTTTTCTGATTAACTCAGGCTTTACTAGACTGGGGGGGGGGGGGTATAGTGTATGCAAATTGTCTAAATATGCATATATAATGATGTCATAATTGAAACATGTACGGACGTTGACCTGTCACGTTGACTGTTGTCACATCCTCTCAGTTGTTTTAGGCCCTAAGTTTTTGAATTTTAAGGGGGAAAATTTAAATCCACGTAGGGAAATGTGCCTCATCAGCTCCCTATATATAAGCACATAACCAATGCAACCATTTCTTCTATTAGCTTTGAATTTTCTAAAAAAGATTTTCAAATTTTCCTCTTAAAATTTAAAACAATGTCGACGTCAATGGACGATGAAGAAAAGCATGGCACTTTTATTTGTGATCTCAATCCAGCCAAAGATATGTGGCACATGAAGGCTCGTGTCATAAGAAAATGGAAGACAACCTATAAGTTGGAAGTTATATTCATTGATGAGCAGGTAAACTTTCTAAGTTGGTTTATTTTGTTATTCTTGAAGACGTGGTTTTTTGTGCATACTTTTTACATTCTGGTATAAGGAGCTGCAGGGCGATAAGATTCAAGGTTCTGCCAAGTCTCCTTTTATGCAACTTTTTGACAGTCAACTGAAGAAGATGGTGTGGTTGTGTTATCTAAGTTCGGTGTAGGTGAAAACAAGGACATTTACAGAGTTGTAGGACATCAATATAAAATCATTTTTTGTCGTTGTACAATTGTAAAACATGTTAAGGGCTGGGAAGGTGTTGAGTATGGTTTCAACTTCTTACCTTTTAAAGAAATTCTTGATGGAGAAGCCAAGAATCTGTTGAGCGTTGGTTTGTATTTTGTTTTTTTATGTTAGAACAAAGTTTAAGATTCAGTTTTGTTGAACATTGTTCCTTTAAACTCAACAGATGTTTGGAAAACCGTGTGTTTGTTTTTATAGATGTTGCTGGTAGCGTCATTTGGTGTGGTGACTTGGATGTGTATGGACAAGCTCCTAATGAAACCAAACGGATGAATCTTGATCTTCAGGACTTAGAGTATGGGGTTTTCTTGAAATTGTTATACAATGTTTTTGTAAAGTATAGCATCTGCTATTAAGATACATGACACTTAACAAAGATATTCTGTTTTTAAGGTGAGTCTTATGTTTCAATGGTTGAAAACAATCATTGTTAGAGTTGCAAATTTAATTTCTGTAATAAATTTTATGATGAGATTGATCTATGATTGACTGTTTTGAATCTTATGTGGAACACATTTATTGATGTAATAAATTATGTGTAATTAATTTTTGTATAGTTGCAGGCTTTTGCAATTTTTTTTACATCTATGATTCTTTTGTGTTGTTTTAGAGGTACGACGTTAAGATGTACATTGTGGAACTCTCACGCAATACAGTTTAAGTAATTTATTTCCAACATCACTGGGGAGAATCTACTCGCAATTATCCAGCATGGAAGGGTTAGAAACTGGAAGGGTAAGTTGTGTTTCATTTTTGTTATTTTTAACAGATTTTATTATAAATGAAGTCATAAAGATATGTGTGTTATGAAATTTATAGAACGAATTACAGTTCAAACTTATAAGTATGAATCTCGCCTCTTTCTCAATCAAGGAATTGTTGAGGTTTCTGAGCTGAGCCGGAGGTGCTATTTCTTTATATTTCTATAGGCAAATTTAAATTAGATTGCTTTAGCTTTTAGATGTAATTTGTTCCATATTTATGTAGCTTGGTGTTGAAATAAGAACAAGAGTCTGGATGTACTTCTCAAACCGTTCTTTCTTCCCAGACTGTTTATCCAATGCGTCAGGAATTCATAGTGGGAACATTGAAGAGGCGTGTTGACGAACTAATCAACCCAAGACATCAAAAGACTGCTTATGAAATTCTCTTTAAAATCAAACCATTAATATCATTTTTCAAAATCTTTGGCTTCCCATGTTTCATTTTAAATCTTAAAGATTCCATTTCAAAATTTGCAGCCAAAGTAGATTGTGGGTATTTTCTGGGATATTCTTCTACTGCCAAGGCCTATAAAGTGTTTAACACAAGGACTAGGACAATAGAAGAAACTCTGAATGTAAAGTTCAATGAACTTTCATCCTTAAAAATCCCAGCAAATCCTGTTGAACTGTTTGATTTAGACAAATTCAAATTTGAAGATATTACTGCTAAAGCTGACAGTGCAGGTATTTCACAGTCTCCACAACAAGACTACAGAATTGATGTTGTGATCCCAAGTCACTACAAAGTCACTTCTGGATTAGAGGAAGCAAATGTTCAAAACACCTGTCAAAACTCTGCCACCGCTATGTCAACCACTGTTGGCCCGTCTTACCCTCAAACCACTGCCTCATCAAGCTCAACCACTGTTCAATCATCTGTTGACAAAAGTCCAACCTCTGTTGACAAAAGTCAGTCCAATTTTACACCACTTGGACCCATTCCCTCACTTCCATTTCAAACATCTGTTGGTACTACAGAAGTGCAAACAGATGTTACATCAACAGAGTCACCAAACCTCTATCCTTCACCTCAAAATGCCATCATACCATATCAGGGAGATTTAATCTACCTAAGAGCTCATCCACCAGACCAAATCATTGGCAATATCAGAGAGGGTGTGCTCACAAGAAGCCAATCCTCAAACATTTGTCTTTTTGCAGGCTTTCTATCTCTCACACAACCTGTCAAGTACTAAGATACACTAAAAGACAACAGCTGGGTAGAAGCCATGCAGGAAGAGCTTCTTCAGTTTAAAAGACAACAAGTATGGGAACTTGTACCACTGCCAAAGGATGTCTATCCAATTGGCACAAAGTGGGTCTTCAAAAACAAAACTGATGAAAGGGGTATAGTTGTCAAGAATAAAGCCAGGCTTGTGGTTCAAGGCTTCAGACAAGAAGAGGGGATAGACTATGATGAAACCTTTGCTCCTGTAGCTAGGCTAGAAGCTATCAGACTCTTCCTAGCCTTTCTTGTCAACCACAACATCAAGGTGTATCAAATGGACATTAAATGTGCATTCCTTTATGGCAAAATTCAGGAGGAGGTCTATGTATGCCAACCACCTGGTTTTGAAGATACATTCCATCCTGATTATGTCTACAAGCTCAACAAAGCTCTGTATGGACTCAAACAAGCACCTAGGGCCTGGTATGAAACTCTTTCCACCTTTCTCTTATCCATTGGTTTCACAAGAGGTAAAATTGATAAAACTTTATTTCTAAAATGGAGAGGGAAAGATTTAATGATTGTTCAAATATATGTGGATGACATCATCTTTGGATCCACATGTAACAAAACGTGTGAAGAGTTTAGGGAACTCATGACAGCAGAGTTTGAGATGAGTGCTATGGGTGAACTTTAGTGCTTCCTTGGTCTCCAAGTGAAGTAGCTGCAAAATGGCACATTCATTCATCAAAACAAGTATGTTAAAAACTTACTAACCAGATTTGAGATGAATGATTGTAAGCCATGTAGTACACCCATGAGCATAGCCAAGCAACTCACTATTGATGACAAGGATGAACTGGTCGACCAGGCACATTACAGATGCATGATTGGGTCTTAATTGTACTTAACTGCATCCAGGCCAGACATTATGTTTGCCACTTGTGTCTGTGCAAGATCCCAGGCTTCACCTAGAAAGTCAAACCTTATTGCTGTGAAAAGGATATTCAGATACCTAAAAGGTGCTCCCATACTTGGTATCTGGTATCCTGCTAATGGAAACATTGAGCTTTCAGGTTATTCAGATAGTGATTTTGCTGGCTGCCACACCACAAGGAAGTCTACATCAGGAGGGTGCTAATTTCTAGGGAATGCCTTAGTCTCATGGCAAAGTAAAAAGCAAGCAGCTGTTTCAACCTCAACAACAGAGGCTGAATACATTGCTGCTGCAACATGTACAGCCCAACTTATGTGGCTTCAAAATCAACTACTGGATTTTGGTATAACTGCATTAAAGACTCCACTTATGCTTGATAATCAAGCTGCGGAAAATATCATCAAAAATCCAGTCTCTTATTCAACCACAAAGCATATAGACATCAGACATCACTTTGTTAGAGATAGCTATGAAAAAGGTTTGATTTCTCTGCACCATGTTCCAACAGAGGATCAGTTGGCAGATGTGTTGACAAAAGCTTTAGACACATCTACCTTTGAAAAATTGATCTCTCGGATTGGTATGCTAAACATGGATTAAACAACAAAAATGTTTTAAATAAAAACATTAAAATGTTTCAGAAAATCAAAATTCTTCCTTAAAAATAGCATTTTGGTTGAAAAATCTGCTAAGGATAAAACAACCACTGTTTCACCCATTCTATCCACTGTTAGTTGAAAAATCTGTTTCAAACGTCTGATCAGATAAAATAACTGTTTCCAATATATATATATATATATATATATATATATATATATATATTCTCTAAAAAACCTAAGTACTGTTAGCATCAACACTTTGGTAATTCAATAGCTGTTTGCATCAGTCCTTTGGCAACAGCTGTATGCCACATAGGCTCCATCAGATGTTTGCCACGTCTGCTCTCAAAAGCAGAGTTTTGGCCACATCAGCGGTTTCATCAGAGGCTATAAAAACCCTGTTTTGCCACAACAGATGTTACATTGTCTTATTGTATTCAAAATACTGAAACCGCCTTCTTCAACCTCTAACCCTCATTCTAATTCCTTTCACCCTCACACTCGAAATCCCTTACAATGGATCTTCAAGCAAAAGCCACCCACAATTACCTTCCCTATCTGGTTAAAACAGATGAAAATATCCCGTTCCATGCCACCATCGACGTCTTTCTCCAATCCAAATACCTGACAACACTAACCGCTAATGCACCCATCTACATCGATACTCTCCAAGAATTTTGGTTAAATGCTGATGTTCTACTTCATGAAAAAAAGCCTACAACCATTATCTCAAAAATTAGAGACACAAATATCACCATACCCCCCAACTGATATCCACAACCTTCATTGAATGACTTATCAGGTAACGACTCTTTCCCTAAGGCTGAACTTCACACTGAGTTTTAGGAAAGGGGCTATGATTCACAGATGACTGGTTCAAAACTTTTCAAAAAGTTTTTCCCACCAGTCATGAAATCTTTCTTTCACACACTCCTTCTCTGTCTCTCTGCTAAATCCACTTCTTTCAATGAAATCCCATTGAAAGTTCAGTACTTGGGATATGCTATGCTGTCAGAATCTGACTACAATCTATCCCAGGCCCTGTTCTTGGATTTAGTAGAAAATGTGAAGGGAGTCAAGTCTGGGTCAAACAATGCTTTTCTGATATACCCAAGACTTCTAAGTGTAATCCTACAAAAGGTTTTACCTGAAAAGGTTCTTAAAATTGGGTAAATCATTTCAAATGAAGAGTCTAACAGATGAAACTTTTACAAGAATGTTGGGTCCAAACACCCAAGAAAAGGTGTCAAAATTCAAAGTTTCTAAAACATAAGCAAAGAGTGCAAAGACAACAACTGTTTCCAAAACCTCTGTTGCTGAGCCCACTACTCCAGGTGATCATGGCACTACATCCAGTGCCGTGAAACCCACACCAGCCACCTCCAAAAAGAAACACCCATCCACAAAAACCACCAAGAAAACCAAAAAGAGACCTCTAGAAGATGAGATACCAGAGATAACCCCTGTTGTAGCACAAAGCAACAAGAAACCACCTTTATTACTTCCTCACAACAGTTGGAGATATCTCAACCTGACCAACCTCCTTATGAATCCTCACAAAAGGATCATATTGTAAGCCAAGGGGAAACACATCATGAGGCATATGAGTCACTTGACCATATGCTCATAAACCCTTCTCCCAGGGCTACTTCTCTTTTCACTCCTCAACCCTCACCATCACATGTTCTTCCAAAAATGAAACCATTGTTCGAAGCTATTGATAAAACTCAGGATATTCCCAGTTCCTCTCCATCACCTATCACTGAGAGTATACACCAACAAGTAACTGGGACTGAGAAAAATCAATTAGCTAGCCCACGAACAGAGGAGGTTACACCCCTTGAGTTCAATATAACTCAAGGTGAGTTTTCAAGTGAAGCGGCCACTACTGATGTAGAGACCATTGTCTCACAACAGGACAGTGGTTACATAGCTAAGACTTCCTTGAAGGCAACAACTGACGAGGCCACTATAGTGACCCCAAAATCAGTTGGAAGTCCCCAGAACCAAGACAAAGGGGTATCTGGTTCTCATTCTATGGACTCACCTCCTAGGACTGAACCAGTTACAACTACCACTGGTTGGAATCCAGATGATCCTATTAACTTAGGTAATGGGTTAAAATACCAAGAATTGACGGATAGAGTTCAATCCATTATAACCCCTATTGCTGATATCAAAACAGATCTAAAGACTATCAGGGTATCTTTGGCTGCTCTAACCAAAAGTCAACCATCAAAGGAAGAAATTGCTAGTGAGCTATGGAAATCTGTTTCCCCCATCATCATAGCTCATAGAAGACTAGCAGACCAAACTCATGAAACTTATATGGCTCAGATCAGGACAATGGTAGATGCTAGGTACACAGATACCCAAGCAGACGTTAAAGCCATAAAAGACCATCTACTGAAGACCACTAGCTCTGCCCCTACCACAATTCTCAAAGATGAAGATTGTTTTAATAAAAAAATATCTAATTAAAATAACTTTGTATTCCAAATTAGTTTATGTGAGGTAGAGTGCTAAATGTGTAGAGATATGTTTGTAAATCAGTAGTATTCTGATGATGGTGTATCAAGATGTTAAAGAAACAAAAATATGACAACTATGATCAGGATGGCTTAGGTTATTTTAGGGATGGACAATATTATCTTCAGGATGGACAGTTTTATCTTCAGGATGGAACTGCTAAGAATGAACAAATAAAGTGATAAACAACAAGAACAACACACAATCTACGAGGAGAGCCCTTGATCAGTTGTAGATCGCCGGCATAAAACCTCGGGAGGAGTCTAGGCCCCTGCCTTGTTTGTTAATATTAATGTGGTAAAAAAGATACAACTTTGGATGAGTATTTGGACGAGTGTACTATGATTACAATGATTGTGCAAGTGTTTGTGATCAACTAAGTATATGTGTGTAGCTATAGTTTGAGCAATGTGTCCTATACTCGTCCAATACCCCCATTTATATAGTACATGAAATAAACAAACGATCCCATGAAACTCGCTAAGTAGTTAAGTTCTTTGAAGTCTTCTTATGACCGTTGTGGTTGTTTCATCTCAAGTGAACGTTGTAGCAACGGTTTTTCCTTAGCTAGTTTAATGTTTCAGCTGTTTCCTCTTTTGTCGACGATATTAAATGTATATCGGTTACATCTTTGACTATGTCTTCCATCTTGACCACGAGTTATACTTCTATCCTTGAATTCTTCAACTGAGGATAATAATATGGACGTTGTCGAGCATATAAATCCAGATTATAACTTGTTTGTACCTGCAGTCATATATAGGAGAGTCAACTTGTTAGTTCATTCTCAGGATGTGCATATGCTAAAACACTGTCACATCCTGAAGTTAATTAAGTCTTTCAGCATCCTGGGGATGGCACATTAGGGATGTGAGGTAAAATCATCCTGAGGATTTTCACCCACAACAATTGTCCCCAAAAATATGTTATCGTTAATATCTTTTGAGGTAAAGATATTTTTTGATCTAAATATCTCTTCTGATGACTGATGGGATGTCTTGTCAAGATGACAACGGCTACTTTCTCGGCGATAAATACGTGATGACCGTCACAAGCATCATCTTCTACCCCCTATATCTAGAGCTTATCCCTTCCTTTATAATCACATCTGATTTTTTTTGAGAAGGTAATTTCTCTCTTCTTTCTTCTATTTTTCTCTTCATACATGCAAAAAATTAACATTATTCCAAAGATTGCAAAAAGATCCACAAGAACCTCTGGGAATGTGGGAACTTCTAGTGATTTCATTACCCAAAACCTCTTGAGTCATCTTGAACAGGAGACATGTTCTTTTGATGACAAAGAGATTCGTGCCCTAAAAGATTCAAAAATCTTCCCAAGTTCTGCAGAGTTTCGTCCTTACGGTCCTCATGCAAGATCAGATTTTGCATCTTCTACCTGGGCCTGCTTCCTGTACTTACCATTCCTTCTAGGGTTGAGGTATCCTTTCCCCAAGTTTATCAAAGATTTCTTTGATATGACTGGGATGGCGTATTCTCAAGCCATGCCTGAACTTTGGAAGATTCTGATGGTTTGCAGCAAGCTTGTTGAGGATCATGGTATCCATCTGGAAGTGGGGGACCTGTCCTATATTTATAACTTGAGAACACATGGTTCCCACCGTTATATTCTTCAAGTCATAAAAAAGGATCCACCCTTCCTGTTTAATGTGATAAAATCCGAGAAAAATTGGAAAACCAAGTTTTTCTTTGTTAAGAGGAGTTCTATTCCCCAGGGGGATGAGATACCTCTTTATTGGTTAAAGAGTGTTAAATTATTTTTAGTAAAAATTTTCTTTTTTAGTTATATTCTGAAGATGCTAATCATCCTGAAAATTCTTTTCTTTACCAGGTGCTTCCCTTGCCAAATTTGCTACTCCTGTGAACGACGCTTCTCTCCGGTGTGAAGTTATTTACAAGTTACCTGAATCAGAAAGGACTTTTGGAGTGGAAGATAGTCATACCACCAGCCAAGCTTCTAAGATGTCTGGTGAGTACGTGATGTTACATCCTGGGAGTGTTTATTATTTTATTCACTAACTCCATTATTATCTCAGCCTCAGCCAAGAAAGTTGCTTCTTTTGATTTGGATGATATTGACAGCATGGATGTCAAGGCAGTCAAAGTTGCCTCTCCTTCTCCCTCAAGCTCCAAGATGGCTACCCCTTCTACTAATCCTCCCAAGTCTAGGGCTGCTGCTGCTTCAAAGAAGAGGAAGGGGAATACCTCTATTGTCATTGCTCAGGAAGTTATTCCTTTTGAAGGTTTGTCTTGTTAGGAAATTATGAACAAGGTCTCTTAATTCACTCTCCAGGTATGATCCTATCCTGAAGATAACACTGTTATGTTAGTAGGAAAAAGTTAAGAATACTCACCTTTTCTTCTCCTTGTTAGGGCCATGAGCATCTGTCAAAGTCTCTAGATATTGTTCTTCAAGAATTTCACGAGGCAAAGGCTAAGCTTGAAGATGTCCAGAAGATGTCTCATGATAAGGGCAAATATCTTGAGAGCAAGCTGGCAGAGACTGAAGCAGAGCTGAAGAGAGTGAAGGCTGAGCATGCTAAACCATCTTGGATAAGGAAGTGGAGGCACAGGATCACAGGAATGGGCTCATCAAATCTGCTAGTATTTCTGTCTTTCATGCCAGGGTGAGGATGGCTCTTCAGGCCAGGGATCCAAGTTTTGATCAGAATACCTGGGATGTTGAAGCCTGGAAAGAAAGAATCAAGAGCCTGGGGTGGAAAAGAAGTAGTTTATGAGCCTATTCCAATTGCTCATCCCGAGAATGTGGCCGAAGATCCTGAAGATGATGAGGCTAAGGCAGCTAAAGCCAAGATTGCTGAGGTGGTGCAGGACCTTCCAGTGGGCGATGAAGGATGTGTTGACTAGGCTGAAGCCCACTTTTTATTTAATCTTTTGTGTTAGTAGTTGGTTGAACAATTTCAAACAATTTTTATTTGGTATGTAATAACTTAGGATACCGTAAGGTTTGGGGTGGAGGGATCTTGGTTTCAAGACGAAGCCCCAAATCTATCACTAACCTGGACCTTAGATGTTGACCCCTGGTGGATGGGTCCTGGTTTTGGATGAAGCCAGGGATTGACATCAAATTTTGCTTATGATGCATTAATAATATATGGTAAGAATCTTTTAAGGCTATCAGCTCTGTGTTCTTTATTTCCTTTGTCGTTCTGCAAACACTAGCAAACACTTGTTGAGACATCTCAAATATGGACCTGCAAGAGACTTTCTATACAAAATATTGTCTATAATTGTAAATTTAGATACCTTTATCCTGAAAGCCTTTGGATTTTCTTCATCAGGAATGACATCTTCTTGTAAATATTAGATTATGGGAGTCATCCATGATGAGTCGTCTTGTTTCTGAGCGGCCAACACAGTGATATCCTGAGGATGGTCTGTTTTATCCTCAGGATGTGCCTGGCCATCCTCAGGATGCCACTCTTCAATCGCCGGTTTCAAGATGTGAATGATGGGAATCTTGGATCCTTTTGGTAAATTAAAGGAGGATCCCAGATTTGCTAGGGCGTCAGCTTCAACATTTTCTTCCCTAGGTACCTGTGTTAGTGAAAATTCTACAAAAGAAGTAGCTAAATTTTAACGATTTCAAGATAAATGGCTAACTTTTGTCCTTTTACTGCATATGATCCATTGAAATGGTTAGTAATCAACAAAGAATCAACAAAGACTTCAATTTTATCAATATGTAAATCTCTAGAAAGTTGTAAACCAACAATGAGAGCTTCATATTCAGCTTCATTATTGGTTGTTTGAAATGCACATCTAATGGCATGGGGTATCTTGTCCCCTTGTGGCGATTTTAGTAGTATTCCCAGACCCGTGCCTCTTGCATTCGAAGCACCATCAGTGTATAGAGTCCATTTTTCTAAATTTTCATTTAGTTGTTGAACTTCAGACTCTACTTCACTCAGGATGTCACTACTGAAATCAGCCACAAAGTCTGCTAGGGCCTGTGACTTGATTGCTATTCTAGGCTCATACTCTAAACAGGATTATTGGGACACCTTCAGTAAAATAGTAATTTGCCTCAATAACTGGTGTCTATCAACACCAGTTCTCAATTGTGGACAGAAGTTCATGCCCGTGCCTCAAGCACCTCAGACGTGAGGTTGCTGAACAACCTAATAGCGCTATCAACTAATACCCCGCTCGCCTCCAGCGATTAACCCAATAATATGCAAGGACTTTCCAATGATAGAGTGTTTAGTTTACAAAGGACCAATAAGTTTTAAACTGATCAAAAACCCGATCCACACAAGGAATCGTAAATCCGACCCACACAAGGAGTCAATACCTGAGTAGTCCCAAACAGGACTAGAAAATGTTTACCAAAGTTGTCTTTGACCCGAGACGCTTGCTTTTGAGAAAAGAGTAGTGAAACTCACCTTAGTGTGCAAGCAAAAGAAATCCAAACCGCAAGTAAAGTATGTTATCGACTCCCTAACATAAGTGTCACTAAGTAAGTATATGTGTAATACCATTACACCATATAACCTGTTTGTCCAAGACGTTTAAATGTTCAAAAGCGTGTAGGTGACACCTAGTAATTCTTCATGCATAAGTAAACCCTACGGACCCGTTGGTGAATACGGTGGTTACAATTAGTTTTACACTCCATATGCGTCTAATACAAGTGCCCATTCAATTACATATCAAATACATACCACCTAGGACTTCAATTAGTCACGTAAACACATAATACACAATCTGCGTTTTTAGGACATATTGTGCGTCACAAAAACTAATTTATTTAAAATACTTAATCAGTGAGTTAGACTCCCAAATTTTTACTGAATATTTTTTGAGATTCATTTAACAACCCGTATTTTTTTTTATCTCAAAACCAAACACAAAAATTATTAAAATTCGTTCAACACAGCAATATTCAGAAAACATTCACAACAGGTCAGTTTAGTAGGAAAATTCTCAAAAATTGTGTATTCATCCAAACGGGATGAATCCACTTGGAAAACCCAAATTATTCCAATGTTAATCTTCTGTAAAAATTTCATAACCCAACTCTTTATATAACTCGAGTTATGTTGACTCAAAGTCGACTCAGATTATTAACCCGAAATTCGGATATGACCTATTTTCAAAGAAAATTCCAAAAATGACTCTACCGACGTCCAAATCACTTGATTTTACCCATTATGAAAAGCTAAGACCATGTACAATCTATTCATGCAAAGAATCGATCAAAACAATTATTTTCAAGCCACGAAACAGACCCTACAAGTCGACATTCAGATTCTGTCCAGATTCTAATCATGCAATATTATCAATCAATAACACCTAATAATCATCAATAACCATTACCAAACATTCCTAATACCTATTGTGATCAGATTCTATCATTATTCATGCAAAGATTACAACTTTAATGATCAAAACTTCAACAACTGGCGCAACAAGTAACCTATGATATTACTAATCGCCTATCATCATGTTTAATTCGTTTAATCTTCAAAAACCTCTAGTTTTAATAATTATCAAAAGCTTTCAGACCTGGCAAACCTTGTTATATGATTTTTATAACATAAAAATAAGATTAAAGCGTAAAGGATTAAAGATTATACCCCTAGCTCTTCGATACAATCAACCGAACGCCTTTGGAGCTTCCCAATCGATGATCTTGAGCCTTTGCAGGTTGTTTGGGGTTTATAATTCGTAAGTGAGGCAGTAGGGACGATTAGGGTTTGAGTTTAGGTGATACAAGAGGCTTAAGGTTGATTAAATAGGTGTTTAATGCGGTTTAGAGATGTCAGGTACCGGCGAGCGGGCGCTCGCTCCCTGTGAGCGGCCGCTCACAGGGCCTTGGCCCGCGTGGTTGGCCCGTTTCGTCACCCGACGTGTTTTCCTTCGACGTTTTCACTATTTCAGACCGTAATAAGTGTATCCCCATGTGTTAAGACCCCAATCATCCTAATGGTCCACCTTTAACGATTCTTATTAACGTGTTCGGTTTAGGTTCACACAATCACATATGGTTTTCACATAATTTCACCGAATATCACAGAGACACATAATCGCAATCAATCCAATTTAGTTCAATATTCATTATTATTATACTTCATTATTCACCAACGTCCGAGGTTCACTAATCATGTATTCAGTTATTAACTCACAACAATGCAACGTGTGTCCTATCTAGTTAACCCTAGTTAAGTATAATGCAAGGAACGTAACTAGAGTTTAGTTAAAGTGAGAACCTGAATTTGCGGGGTATCACATCATCCCCAAGTTGAAAAGAATTTCGTCCCGAAATTCAGCAAGTAAACAATAAAGCCAGTTAGAAAGCTAGAAAAGTGTGTGCTTGGTTCCCGGATGTCACATCATCCCCAAGTTGAAAGGAATTTCGCCCCGAAATTCACTTTGAGCGAGCTGCTTTATGCTTAGTGTTTGATCTATGCACAAGTTCAGGTTTAGTAAAGAGGTGTGGATATTTGAGCCGCATTCGATCTCTGCGCTCCCACGTATATTCCGGTCCTAGACGGGAATTCCATCGTACCTTAACAATTGGTATAGTGTTTTGTTTGAGTTTCTTGACGCGCCGCTCAAGAATCTCCACTGGTTCATCCATGAACCGTAGCCGTCCGTCCACCTGGATCTCCTCCAGTGGCACCATCAGTGTTGTATCCAACATGCATTTCTTTATATTTGATACGTGGAGTACATCGTGTACCCCATTAAGTTCATTAGGCAGGTTTAACCTGTAAGCTACCGGATCAATCCTTTTGACAATCTCGAATGGTCCAACGTATTGTGGGCTCAATTTTCCCCGTTTCCCAAAGCGTATCACCCCTTTCCAAGGTGACACCTTCAACAAAACCTTGTCCCCATTCTGGAACTCCAAAGGTTTCCTACGTTTATCAGCGTAACTTTTCTGTTGATCCCGAGCAGCAACCATCCGGTTTCTGATTTGCACTATCTTCTCAGAAGTCTCGTGCACGAGTTCAGGACCTGTTAGTTGGCTATCCCCAACCCCAGTCCAACAGATGGGAGACCTACACTTGCGTCCATAAAGTGCCTCAAAAGGCGCACACTGTATCGAAGCGTGGTAGCTGTTGTTATAAGAGAATTCAATCAAAGGCAAGTGCTTATCCCAACTGTTGCCAAAATCCATCACGCACGCTCGTGGCCGATCTTCCAATGTTTGGATGGTACGTTCACTCTGTCCATCCGTCTGTGAGTGATAGGCTGTGCTCATATCTAGGCGAGTTCCCAAAGCGTCTTGGAGAGTAGTCCAGAAATGAGAAGTGAATCGCGCATCACGATCAGATATAATAGAAGTAGGCACCCTATGCCTAGAGACTACCTCCTTGATTTATAGATTTAGTTTCTCCAGCGAGTCCGTTTCCTTTATTGCCAGAAAGTGTGCCGATTTGGTTAAACGATCCACGATAACCCAAATCATGTTATGGCCCGCTGGCGTTCTAGGAAGCTTTGTAATAAAATCCATGGAAATCCCATCCCATTTCCACATAGGGATTTCTGGTTGCTGGAGTAGACCTGAAGGTTTCTGATATTCGATCTTAACCTTCGCACAAGTCAAGCACTTACTAACATAAGTGGCTATTTCGGCTTTCATGTTTGGCCACCAGTAAAGAGTTTTAAGATCTTGGTACATCTTGTCCGAACCAGGATGTACCGAGTATCAAGAGGTGTGAGCTTCATCGAGCACCAGTTGTCTGAGATCCCCAAAACGTGGTATCCAAACTCGATTGATGTAGTAATGAAGACCATCTGTCTTTAGTTCCAGGTGCTTATCAGCACCATGTAATGTTTCAATCCTGATATTTTCTCCTTCAAGGCTTCGCCCTGGGCTTCACGTATCTTATCAGGAAGATTAGAATGAATGGTAAGTTGTAAGCTCGCACCCGTTTGGGTTTCGTTTCCTTACGATTGAGGGCATCAGCTACTACAGTAGTTTTCCCTGGATGATATTCGATGGCACAGTCATAATCATTCAGAAGCTCGACCCATCGACGCTGTCGCATGTTCAACTCCTTTTGATCGAATATGTGTTGGAGGCTCTTGTGGTCAGTGTAGATTGTACACTTTGTCCTATAGAGGTAATGCCTCCAGATCTTTAGAGCAAAGGCCACTGCTCCCAGTTTCGAGTCATGGGTGGTGTAATTCTTCTCATGAACCTTCAATTGACGTGAAGCACACGCGATCACCTTATCACGCTGCATTAGCACACATCCTAATCCTTGGATAGACGCATCACAGTACACCACAAAGTCTTCTGTTCCCTCAGGTAGCGATAGTATCGGTGCACTGCAAAGTTTTGACCAGATTCTTGGGCATCTCCCCACTTATAGGTAATGCCTTTCTGCGTTAGGGCGGTGAGAGGTTGAGCGATCTTAGAGAATCCCTCAATGAATCTACGATAGTATCCCGCGAGACCAAGAAATTGGCGCACCTCAGTAGGGGTCCTAGGAGCCACCCACTTTTTAATAGCGTCAATCTTGGCGGGGTCAACATGTATTCCTGCCTCGTTGATCACATGTCCAAGAAATTGGACTTCTCGAATCCAAAAATCACACATAGAAAATTTTGCATACAACTGCTCATTTCTCAATAGTTCCAATATTAACCGCAGGTGTTGCTCGTGCTCTTCCCTACTCTTGGAATGAATCAATATGTCATCTATGAACACTATGACGAATTTGTCCAAATAGGGCTTGTACACACGGTTCATTAGGTCCATGAACACAGCCGGTGCATTAGTTAGCCCAAATGGCATCATTAAAAACTCATAATGTCCATAACGAGTTCGAAACGTCGTCTTTGCCACATCCTCCTCTCGGACTCTCAGCTGATAGTATCCTGACCTCAAGTCAATCTTAGAGTAGAAACTCGACCCTTGCAGTTAGTCAAACAAGTCATCAATACGAGGCAAAGGGTAACGGTTCTTAACCGTCACTTTGTTCAACTCCCGATAATCAATGCACATGCAAAAGCTCCCGCCTTTCTTCTTAACAAACAGAACTAGAGATCCCCATGGCGAAGAACTAGGTCTAATGAATCCCCTATCCAATAGCTCTTGGAGTTGGGTAGATAGTTCTTGAAGTTCGCCTGGTGCTAAGCGGTATGGTGCGCGCGCAACTGGAGCTGCTTCAGGCGCAAGATCAATTTGGAACTTCACCTGACGAACGGGTGGAAGTCCAGGTAATTCCTCTGGGAAGACATCTGAGAAATCTCGGACTACTGGGATGTCCTCAATCTTGATTTCAGTCTCAGCTCGAGTGTCAGATATGTTAGCCAAAATGGCTGGACAGCCCTTACGAATACACTTCCGGCCTTAAGATAGGAGATGATGCCCACCATGGCACCACCTCGATCACCCTGTATAGATAAAAGTTCTCCACTTGGTAGGGGGACACGAACAATCTTCTCCCGACAGAGAATTTCAGTGGGATGCTTGGACAACCAGTCCATGCCAACCACGAGATCAAAGCTTCCAAGGGTGATAGGTAGAATGTTGATGGCAAACGATTGCCCATCCAACTCGAGCTTACAGTCACGATGAATATGGGTTACCTCCACAGGCTTTCCATCAGCTAACTCTATGGTGTACGGGGTATCAAGAAGAGTAGGAACCATCCCTAGTTGCTTGCTAAGTTTTGATGACACAAAACTATAGTCTGCACCAGTATCATATAAAATAGAAGCAAGAGTGTCGTACCCGTTACGACATGGTTTTCAGTCCTAGCTTCCCCAGAGGCAATCACAATTGCTATTCCACGAGCCCCATTGTTGTTGTTACCGTTGTGGTTATTGTTTGTTGAAGGACTTGTACCTCACACTATTCCACATTCTCTTGCTATCACCAAAAGTAGAAGATGAAGCTCCATGCTTCGGAAAAGTACCATGCTCAACAGCCTAATCCGTGTGTTTACGAGCCAGAATGAACGATTTGTTAGATTCTGGGTAGGTGAGCTGCAGTGGCCAAGCCACGAATCTGAGGGGCCCACCCTTTCGGTATAAAGTTCGATCCGTTTGTAAGGTAGGTTAAATAGATTTGAGCCTATAGTAGGTATCTCCTGTAGCTTGGTAGTGTAGGCGTCGGTCTCAGACCAATCCGTCTTTATATAACAAATTTCCAGGTTTCATCACAGGGTGTTACGTTCTCCATCCAAGTACCTGTAACTCATTGGGGTGTGCATGTAGCATACATTACCCCATCCTGCCTGGGGCAAATGCACATGGCAAAGACTTATACTATCGAGGCAATCAGACGGTCTCCTTCAGTTCCGTTGGAGTATCAAGGTTTACAATCAGTAAAAAGACTTGAAAATACGATGGCAGGTTGTTATTGTGGCATGTGCGTTCAAGGTATAAGAAAGTTCAAATGTGGAAGTCAGGGGAAAAGAGTGATTTAGCAAAATAGATCTTTAATAGGTTGGAAAGAGGCGAGGGCTTCAACCACCCTATCGTTGATCATAAAAACTCAGTCCTATCTATGTTAACAAGGGAAAAGAAAAGAAAATACAGGTAAGAAAAAGGTAAAAGCCAATCGTCGCCACGCCCTGTCTAGATAGTAGAGCCTTCATCATCACTTTCCATATGCTCGTCCTGCTCAGGTTCCCCTTCCGTCCCTTCTTCCTCCTCTTTCTTGGTGTTAGTGTTATATGGTTCACATCACGTACAGTCTCCTCCTCTAGTCCTATGTAAGCTAGTTTAGTGGTAAGCTGCACCACTCGTTCCTCCAATCGTGGCTATCAGCCATTAGTAGGTTTCATCTTCCCTTGTGATGTTGCACTACGTCGCAGGCTTTACATAACTCCCCAAGAGTGTGTGTAACGAGCCCCGATCTAATGTGTTCCCATGAACCTACCATATGCCCATGAGAGACAAGGATATGAAGTCATACGTTCGCCCGCTCGCACTAGGCGTAAGGTACTAGAGTAAGAAATGAATTCTATATGTGTAACCCAGTCCCGTCTGAGTTTCAAATGAAGGTAAGAAAGATCAAGTAACAAGGAACAGAAACTAATTGTCTCCTTGCTTAGTGAAAAGAATAAGTCTCAGTATTCGAATTTCTTCAATTTGATTTGGTTAAATGGTACCACGTCATGCGCATTGTGCAGCTTCCTGTGTACGTGCGCCACAACGCTCGCAAGGGCTCCCTCCCTTGTACTTTTGTTGTTTCCTCATCCATGAGGTTTGTTAGGATGCTACTCCCAGTAATGCGTCACCTGGTGTAACCCTGGGTTCCCACCATCGACGTGTTCGGAATTAGATCTAGAACTAGAAGATAACATACCTCCTGAAATCATATGTTGTAGGTATGTGTAGCTAAAAGCTAGTTGTGCACTTAAGTTGTGAGTGTACTTATGCTATGATGATTATAGACTAGACTCAACATGCAGTCCTAGTTCACTATAACCAATGGCTCTGATACCAATCTGTCACACCCTCAAATTTCCACAGCGGGGTTTATACCGCGAGGCGCATGACATACCAGGATCCCATAGCCATAAGTCATATGAACGAACTCTAAATGCCCAACCCATTTAGTTCTTTTTCAAAAACCAAGTTTAGTTAAGCTACGGAAGCGTAAACCAAATTTAAACCTTTTAAAACCATGCGCAAAACAATGCGCCCAAATTAAACCATATGAAAGAAAATGTAAAAGCATAATATGAAATTTAGGTGTATGCCCAAAACCCCAAATGCAGTGAAGTGTGCAGTGCTTTCTAACCCTGGCACCGGAAGCTAACTACCTGCAAAAGAATGTAAATCGTGGGTCAACAAACAATGTTGGTGAGTTCACTAAGTAAGAAGGTGAGTAAGTAAATGCGCTGGTTTCCAAAACCACGTAACCAAGTAAAAGCGTAGGTCCTCCAGACCAAAATGTTCAAGAGTTATCAGTTTAAGCGTGTCAGGGGTAGCTAGCCCACTCAATGTAACTAAACAGGATTATTGGGACACCTTTAGTAAAATAGTAATTTGCCTCAATAACTGGTGTCTATCAACACCAGTTCTCAATTGTGGACAGAAGTTCATGCCCGTGCCTCAAGCACCTCAGACGTGAGGTTGCTGCACAACCTAATAGCGCTATCAACTAATACCCCGCTCGCCTCCAGCGATTAACCCAATAATATGCAAGGACTTTCCAATGATAAAGTGTTTAGTTTACAAAGGACCAATAAGTTTTAAACTGATCAAAAACCCGATCCACACAAGGAATCGTAAATCCGACCCACACAAGGAGTCAATACCTGAGTAGTCCCAAACTGGACTAGAAAATGTTTACCAAAGTTGTCTTTGACCCGAGACGCTTGCTTTTGAGAAAAGAGTAGTGAAACTCACCTTAGTGTGCAAGCAAAAGAAATCCAAACCGCAAGTAAAGTATGTTATCGACTCCCTAACATAAGTGTCACTAAGTAAGTATATGTGTAATATGATTACACCATATAACCCGTTTGTCCAAGACGTTTAAATGTTCAAAAGCGTGTAGGTGACACCTAGTAATTCTTCATGCATAAGTAAACCCTACGGACCCGTTGGTGAATACGTTGGTTACAATTAGTTTTACACTCCATATGCGTCTAATACAAGTGCCCATTCAATTACATATCAAATACATACCACCTATGACTTCAATTAGTCACGTAAACACATAATACACAATCTGCGTTTTTAGGACATATTGTGCGTCACCAAAACTAATTTATTTAAAATACTTAATCAGTGAGTTAGACTCCCAAATTTTTACTGAATATTCTTTGAGATTCATTTAACAACCCGTATTTTTTTTATCTCAAAACCAAACACAAAAATTATTAAAATTCGTTCAACACAGCAATATTCAGAAAACTTTCACAACATGTCAGTTTAGTAGGAAAATTCCCAAAAATTGTGTATTCATCCAAACGGGATGAATCCACTTGGAAAGCCTAAATTATTCCAATGTTAATCTTCTGTAAAAATTTCATAACCCAACTCTTTATATAACTCGAGTTATGTTGACTCAAAGTCGACTCAGTTTATTAACCCGAAATTCGGATATGACCTATTTTCAAAGAAAATTCCAAAAATGACTCTACCGACGTCCAAATCACTTGATTTTACCCATTATGAAAAGCTAAGACCATGTACAATCTATTCATGCAAAGAATCGATCAAAACAATTATTTTCAAGCCACGAAACAGACCCTACAAGTCGACATTCAGATTCTGTCCAGATTCTAATCATGCAATATTATCAATCAATAACACCTAATAATCATCAATAACCATTACCAAACATTCCTAATACCTATTGTGATCAGATTCTATCATTATTCATGCAAAGATTACAACTTTAATGATCAAAACTTCAACAACTTGCGCAACAAGTAACCTATGATATTACTAATCGCCTATCATCATGTTTAATTCGTTTAATCTTCAAAAACCTCTAGTTTTAATAATTATCAAAAGCTTTCAGACCTGGACAAACCTTGTTATATGATTTTTATAACATAAAAATAAGATTAAAGCGTAAAGGATTAAAGATTATACCCCTAGCTCTTCGATACAATCAACCGAACGCCTTTGGAGCTTCCCAATCGATGATCTTGAGCCTTTGCAGGTTGTTTGGGGTTTATAATTCGTAAGTGAGGCAGTAGGGACGATTAGGGTTTGAGTTTAGGTGATACAAGAGGCTTAAGGTTGCTTAAATAAGTGTTTAAGGCGGTTTAGAGATGTCAGGTACCGGCGAGCGGGCGCTCGCTCCCTGTGAGTGGCCGCTCACAGGACCTTGGCCCGCGTGGGTGGCCCGTTTCGTCACCCGACGTGTGTTCCTTTGACGTTTTCGCTATTTCGGACCGTAATAAGTGTAACCCCATGTGTTAAGACCCCAATCATCCTAATGGTCCACCTTTAACGATTCTTATTAACGTGTTCGGTTTAGGTTCACACAATCACATATGGTTTTCACATAATTTCACCGAATATCACAGAGACACATAATCGCAATCAATCCAAATTAGTTCAATATTCATTATTATTATACTTTATTATTCACCAACGTCCGAGGTTCACTAATCATGTATTCAGTTATTAACTCACAACAATGCAACGTGTGTCCTATCTAGTTAACCCTAGTTAAGTATAATGCAAGGAACGTAACTAGAGTTTAGTTAAAGTGAGAACCTGAATTTGCGGGGTATCACAAGTTTCACACATTGATGATATGTTGAAGGTGCTGCTTTCATATCATGTATCCAGGGTCTCCCTAGGATGACATTGTAGTAGGATAGGGAATCTATCACACAAAATCTCTGGATAGAGTTCACCCATTCTACATATACTGGTAGCGTGATGTCACCCACTGTGCTCTTGGTTTCTCCACTGAAGCCCACCAAAACTGATGACCTGGAAACTATCTCTGATTCCGGGATGTTCATCCTCTTGAGGGCCTCGAGCTGGATGATGTTTACCGAACTTCCTCCATCTACTAGAATCCTGCGAACAAAGTGGTTAGCAATATATAAAGTAATAACCAAACCGTCATGATGAGGATCAAGGATGTTTTCTCTGTCTTCTTCCTCAAAACTTATCACTTTTGAGGTTGTCAGGATGGTCGTCTTCGTTGGTCTTTCTCCTTTTTCAGACTTTGTTTCCCTCGCATGTCTTTTAGCAGCTGAGTATGAGGTTCCACAAATGTCTGACCCTCCTGAAATGAAGTTAATAATGCCAGCATCCTTAGGCGGGGATGCTACTCTTTTCGGGATGTTTATGCCATCCTGAGATCTTGATTTCTTTTTGCCCAGGAGATCCTTGAGGAGACCCTTGCTTAAGAGATATGCTATCTCCTTTCTTAGTGCAATGCAATCTTCAGTGATATGGCCAAAATCTTCGTGAAAGGCACACCATTTGGATTTGTCTTTCCATCCTGCCTTGTTGTCCTTCCTTGGCCATCTTGCTTTGTCCCCTAGATCCTTCATGGCATACATCAAACCTGTTACATCCACAGAAAAACAATAGTCTGACAATTTAGGGCAGTCATCCTCATCGTCATCCTCTACCACATTGACCTTCTTATTATCAGGCCTAGCATATGGTTTATGCTTATATGGTTCATATGTGGGAGTGGATTTTCGATTGGGATGGTTATATTTTGAAGATGATTCTATCCTCTCTTGTATCTTCTTATCATCCTCAAGTCGGATGAATCTTAAGGCTCTGTTCCTGACTTCATCTAGGTTCCTGCATGGATTCATCACCAACTCTTGGTAGAATAGTGAATCTTTCTGCAGTCCAATCTTGAAAGCCTGAACCGCTATTGTGACATCCAGGTTCGGGATGTCAAGTGCTTCCTTTCCAAACCTAGTAGTGAATTCTCTTAGTGATTCCCCCTGTGGTTGAGTCACCCTGTACAGATCACTTGTCAAACGTTCGAACGTTCGACTACAAGAAAACTGATTATTAAACATGTTAATTAAATGTGCAAAAGAAGTAATAGAATAGGGTGGAACACTTAGGAGCCATTTCAGGGCTATACCGGTGAGAGTTGAACCAAATCCCTTGCATAAACATGCTTCTTTCATATTGGCATGAATTGGATTTATTTCCATCCTTTCCCTATATTGAGCAACATGCTCTTCAGGATCTGTAGATCCATCATAAAGCTTCATACTTGGAGTTTGGAACCGTTTTGGAATCTCTGAATCGCATATGGGAGATGCAAATCTTGACACTCTATGGCATGCTGAGGATATTTCAGGGATGGGTTGTACTATCCCTGGCACACTCGATGCCATATCCTTGATCTTCTAAAGTTCCCTCGCTAGCTGAGGGCTTATTCCTGTATCCTGCAAAGAAGCAACCTCATTAGCAGTAAAAGTACTAGAACTTAAATTGTTACCGTTAGTGTTATATCCTTGGGATGGCATAGGTGCATATCCTGTATCCCTGGTAGTCGCCATCCTGGGAGTAGTAGTTGTTTCTGGAGCAGAGAACCCAATACTCATGGGGATAAAATCTAACGCCCTGGGCTGTAATGGTGTCCCCATGTCTTCACTTGGCCTTCTTGAGGATGATTTAAGAGCTTGTATTTCTCTTATCAACATCCGCTTTGTGTCTTGTTGTTGATGTATCAAATCTTTAATTAGTGCAAACATAGAAAGTAATTCATCATTCGATACAAAAACAAGAGGAGTAGATCCAGATGGTCTAGGTGGGATTTGGGAAGTGGAAATTCTTGAAAGTGCAGGTGGAGGCGGTAAGGCAGTATTTTAGGTAGAAGTTGATGAAGGCATGGATGAGGAAACATTTTTCTGGGAAGACGACATAGTTGTCAAGTTTTGTAAAAAAGAAGTAAATGAAGAAAGTTTTTAACAAAGTTTTTTGTTAAAATAGCACCACTTTCCCCACGGTGGGCGCCAAATTGTTTTGGTAAAAAATTATCTAGTGAAAATAATCTTGTATTCCAAATTAGAAATTGTGAGGTAGTGTGCTAAAGAATGTGAATTTGCTATTAAAACCAGTTATATTCTGAAAAGGTTCAATCTAAATGCAAAAAAGAGTAAATTAGTGACAACTATGCTCGGGATGGCTTAGGTTTACTTCGGGATGCACAGTTATATCCTCGGGATGGAACTGTTTGTAATGAACGAATGAGTAAGTAAAATACAAAGAACAACACTCGATATACGAGGAAAGCCCTTGATCAATAGTAGATCTCCGGCATAAAACCTCGGGAGGAGACTAGGCCCCTGCTTTGTTTGTTAATATTAATTTGGTAAAAAAAGTACAAGTTTGGATGAGTATGTGGACGAGTGTACTAAGGTTACAATGATTATGTATGTGTCTAAGTGTTTGTGTGCAGCTATAGAGTAAGCAAAGTGTATGTAAGTGTCCTATACTCGTCCAATACCCCCATTTATATAGTACATGAAATTAACAAAACAATCCCACAAAATATGCTAAGTAGTTAAGGTCTTTGAAAGCTTGTGGACTGTTTCAGGTGACCGTTGTGGGTGTTTCAGCTGTAGTGGACATTAGATAACAGTTTCCACCTTTCTCGCCTTGCATTTATCACTTTGGCGGTTACACTTTGACTCATTCTTTAAGTTTATACGCGTACAGCTCATGCATCCTTGATATCTCTGATTTAGTATGACTTTGTAGCCGTTAAAGGGGAGTTACAAGTCTTACTCATGCATTAATTACACCTGCAATAACATAAGTACAAGATAATTTGTTAGTTCATTCTCAGGATGTGCACATGCCGAAACACTGTTACATCATGAAGTTAGACAAGTCCTTCAACATCCTGGGGATGGTACATTAGGATGTTAGGTAAAATCATCCTGAGGATTTTCACCCTCAACAAATACCTTTTGTATCTTCTTTGTTGAGTAATTTTCCTGATCTTGTCATAGTCCTTTTCATCGTCAGGATGGTCTTCATTATCCTGAGGATGTCCTCAGTTTCTTCATCCTTGGGATGGTCTTACATCTTGAGGATGTCCCCAGTGTAATATCTTCAGTACAGACTTCAAGTCTATGATCCTTAGAAAGAATTGAATCTTAATAATATCCTGTAAAGGAAAACTTTGTTATTATACTGGCGTCAAGGCCTTTGCTTTAACTGGGATCAGAATCCCTTTTGAAATAATCATGGTGACAAGACCAATATGTAATATCTTGGGAATAACTGGTGACAAGGCTCTTAGGAATAACTGGCGACAAGGCCCTGGTGACTTAGACCAAATTCGAGAAAGAGACATTGAAAAATGTCTAAACCTTAAGAGCTCCATCGTATATCTCAAAGATAATGAAATTGTCAGCCACTTTTACATGAACTGGTCCCACCATCCCGAGAATATACATGGGCATCATGCGCTCCAGGCGAGGGTTGCTAACCCAATGTGAAAGGTGAAAACCTTTAAACCTTAGGAAGGTGGTGGACACCTTAACGTAGGAGAGGGTGGCCAACCCCCCAGTCTTCTAAGCATTCCATCTTCAGGATGGTACTGCAAAATTCTCAGGATGGACTATTTCTAGACCATGTTTAGTGAAAATATAATCGATCGAAATAGATAAAGGATAAGTACTTACATATGGAGATGATTCATCTCTATCAGCCTTCACCTTCATCCCACCTGTGATTCAGACCATGGTTTCTCTTCCAGAGAGATCAGTCACATGCATCCCTAAACATGGTAATATCTTAAGTGAATTGCATTCCAAGCCCTTGGTAAAATCTCTGCTTCCATCGTTGATAACCAATATGCTCCTTTACCAGCTTCAGAATCGATCAAGTATGGACCTTCCCACTTGGGAGCTAACTTTCCATCACTTGGTTTTGTTGTATTTTGAAAGGTTTTTCTCAATATCAAGTCTCCTTCCTGAAATCTTCTTATCCTGATATTCTTGTTGTAAGCTTTAGCAATCCTTTGTTGATATGCTGCCATCCTTACTTTAGCAGCATCCCTGAGCTCCTCCACAGTTTCCAAATCCTGAAGTAATGCTTCTGAATTAATAGTTGCATTCTGAAGGTGTTTCCTTGCTGTAGGCATGACCATCTTTGTTGGCAGCATTGCTTCTGTTCCAAAGACTAAGGAGAAAGGTGTTTGACCAGTAGCATTCTTGGAAGTAGTCATATCTGCCCAGAGTACGAATGGAAGTTCTTCTGCCCATTTCCCTTTCTTTTCCCCAAGCTTCTTCTTCAAGTTGTTGACAATTATTTTGTTTGAAGATTCCGCTTGTCCTTTAGCTTGAGGATGGATTGGTGTTGAAGTCACCATCTTGATTCTCTAACTCTCACAAAAGTCAGTTGTTCTTTTGCTTATGAATTGAGAATCATTGTCACAAATAATCTCAGATGACACTCCAAATCTTGTTAGGATATTTCTCTTAATGAATGAGACCACTTCTTTATCTCTAACTTGTACAAATGCTTCAGCTTCAATCCATTTTGAGAAGTAGTCTGTCATTATCAGCATAAATACCTTTCCTCCAGGGGCTTTGGGTAGCTTTCCTACTATATCCATCCCCCATTTCATGAAGGGCCTTGGTGAAATAACAGGATGTAATGGTTCAACAGGCTGGTGAAGGATGTTGCTATGTCTTTGGCATGGATCACACTTTTGGGAATATAGCATGGCATCCTTCTTCATAGTAGGCCAATAGTATCCTGTCACCAGAGTCTTTGAGTAGAGAGATCTTCCTCCTATATGATTTCCACAATCTCCTTCGTGGATGTCTTTGAGCACCCCATTTGCTTCATCTTTGTTGAGACATCTTAGATATGGACCTGCAAGAGATTTTCTATACAAAATATTGTCTATAATTGTGAATTTAGATACCTTCATCTTGAAAGCCTTTGGATTTTCTTCATCAGGAATGACATCCTCTTGTAAATATTTTATTATAGGAGTCATCCATGATGAATCATCTTGTGCCTGAGTGACTAAAACAGTGATACCCTCGGGATGGACTGTTTTATCTTCGGGATGGACTGTTTCATCCTCAGGATGCCACTCTTCAATTGCTGGTTTCAGAATGTGAATGATGGGAATCTTGGACCCTATTGGTAGATTAAGAGAGGATCCCAGATTTGCTAAGGCATCAGCTTCAGCATTTTCTTCCCTAGGTACCTGTGTTAGTGAAAATTACAAAAGAAGTTGATAAATTTTTAACTTTTTCAAGATAAAGAGCTAATTTTTGTCCTTTTACTGCATAAGATCCATTAAAATGATTAGTAATCAACAAAGAATCAACAAATACTTCTATATTAACAATATGCATGTCTTTAGCAAGTTGTAAACCAGCAATGAGAGCTTCATATTCTGCCTCATTATTGGTTGTCTGAAATGCACATCTAATAGCATGTGGTATTTTGTCCCCTTGTGGCGATTTTAGTAGTATTCCTAAGCCTGTTCCTCTTGTATTTGAAGCACCATCAGTATATAAAATCCATTTTCTTAAGTTTTCGTTTAATTGTTGTACTTTAGATTCTACTTCACTCAGGATGTCACTACTGAAATCAGCCACAAAATCTGCTAGAGCCTGAGATTTGATTGCATTTCTAGGCTCGTACACTAAGTCAAAGGCACTCAATTTTACTTTCCACTTAGCCATTCTACCTGACATTTCTGGTTTTCTAAGTACATTCTTAATGGGATAGTTAGTTTGTACGTGTATCCTATGTGTTTCAAAGTAATGTCTTAACTTAGTGGATGCCATTATCAAAGCTAAAACAAGTTTTTCGAGATGAGAATACCTGGTCTCAGCATCTAGTAGAGTTTTACTTACATAGTATACATGATGTTATTCCCCCTCGAAGTTGATCTCTTACCAAGACTGCACTTATAGCATTCCCAGAAATTGCAAGATATAACTTCAGTGGTTCTCCATCCTCAGGCTTCATCAGGAGTGGAGCTGCTACTAGATATTCTTTCAGTTTCTTCAATGCTTCTTCGTGTCTCTGTCCCCAGTCGAATTTACTATTCTTCCTCAGGATATCATGGAATTCTTTGCATTTATCCGAGGATTTCGAAATGAATCTGTTTAAGGCTGCTATCCTGTCTGTCAGCCTTTGTACATCCTTGATATTTTTTGGGGATTTGATATCAAGGATGGCCTTTATTTGTTCAGGGCTGGCTTCTATCCCTCTTTTAGTAACTAGATATCCTAGAATTTTTCCAGCACCGACTCCAAAATGACATTTAGATGGGTTTAACTTCATGTTATAGGCATCCAGGATGTCAAATGCCTCCTTAAGATCTTGAAGATGATTTTCTGCTTTCTTGGACTTGACCACCATGTCATCAATGTACACCTCCATTGTGTCCCCAATCTTTTCTTTAAACATCATATTCACTAGCCTTTGGTAGGTTGCACCTGCATTTTTTAATCCAAATGGCATAGCCATATAACAATATATACCTGATGGGGTCATGAATGCTGTGTCTTCTTGATCCTCTGGTTCCATTTGAATTTGTTTGAATCCTGAGGATGCATCCATGAATGTCAGCATTTCATGTCCTATTGTAGCATCCACCATTGAATCTATGTGTGGTAATGGGAATGGGTCTTTAGGACAAGCTTTATTGAGGTCTGTGTAGTCTACACATACTCTCCACTTCCCATTCTTCTTTTGAACCACCACCACATTGGCAAGCTATCTTGGAAATTTCACTTCTCTTATCATCTTGGATTTAAGGAGTCTATTCACTTCTTCTTGTATGATGACATTTCGTTCCAGAGCAAACTTCCTTCTCTTTTGTTGAATGGGCTTGAAATTCTTATCAATCCCGAGTTTATGAGTGATGACATCCTTAGAAATGCCAGCCATATCTTCATGCTTCCATGCAAAAGTAAACATCCTGCATTTAAGAAACGAGATTAGTGATTGTTCAATGTTATTAGGGATATTCTTACCAATTAGCACAGTGATATCCTTGTTGTCGTTGTCAAGGCAAACAGCCTTTACATCCTGCTCAGGATGTGCCTTGACATCTTGAGGATGGCCCTGTGCATCCTTTTGTAGTTGCTATGCTTGACGTGATGAGGCCTTCATTGATGTTGTATAACAGTCCTTGGCTTCTTGTTGATCACTATTTACTTTGACGACTCCCCAAGGTGTGGGTAACTTTATACATTGGTGGTATGTTGAAGGGACTGCCTTCATGTCATGTATCTAGGGTTTCCCCAGGATGACATTGTAGCAAGATAGGGAATCTATCACACAGAATCTATGGATAGAATTCACCCCTTCCACATACACTGGTAGCTTTATGTCTCCTACTGTGCTCTTAGTTTCTCCACTGAAGCCCACTAAGACTGATGATCTGGAAACTATTTCAGATTCCGTGATATTCATTCTTTTAAGAGCTTCAAGCTGGATGATGTTCACTGAACTTCCTCCATCTACAAAAATCTTGCTAACAAAGTGGTTAGCAATATACAAAGTAATAACCAAACCGTCATGATGAGGATCAAGAACGTTTTCTCGGTCCTCTTCCTCGAAGCTGATCACTTTTGAGGTTGTAAGATGGTCGTTTTTGTTGGTCTTTCTCCTTTTTCAGACTTTGTCTCCCTCGCATGTCTTTTGGCAGCTGAGTATGAGGTTCCACAAATGCCTGATCCTCCTGATATGAAGTTAATGATACCAGCATCCTTAGGTGGGGATGCCGCTCTTTCTGGGATGTTGCCGCCATCCTGAGTTCTTGATTTCTTTTTGCTCAGGAGTTCTTTAAGATGACCCTTGCTCAAGAGATAGGCTATCTCCTTCCTTAAGGCGATACAGTCTTTAGTGATATGGCCGAAATCTTCGTGATAGGCACACCATTTGGACTTATCCTTCCATCTTGCCTTATTCTCTTTCCTTGGCCATCTTGCTTTGTCCCACGGATCTTTCATGGCATACATCAATCCTGTTACATCCACAGAAAAACAATAATCTGACAATTTAGGGCAATCATCCCCATCGTCGTCCTCTACCACATTGACCTTCTTATTATCAGGTCTAGCATATGGTTTATGCTTATATGGTTCGTATGTGGGAGTAGACTTTTGATTGGGATGGTTATATTTTGAGGATGATTCTATCCTCTCTTGAATTCTCTTATCATCCTCAAGTCGGATGAATCTTAGAGCTCTGTTTCCTGAGTTCATCCAGTTCCTGCATGGATTCATCACCAATTTTTGGTAGAATGGTGAATCTCTTTGCAACCCCATCTTGAATGCCTGAACTGCTGTTGTGACATCCAGGTTCGGGATGTCAAGTGCTTCCTTTCCAAACCTAGTAATGTATTCCTTTAGTTATTCTCCTTGTGGTTGAGTCACCCTGTATAGATCACTTGTCAAACGTTCGTGTCACACCCTAACAGCGCACAGCGGAAAGCAAGTCATGAGGTAACGGAAGTTGTTACCAATAAGTTTAGCAACACACGGTTGGTACGTATGGACATCTTGCAACCACCCTCTAGTTTGACATATTTTATTTTTCATGGTCAGTGAAAATTGTTAGTTAACAAGAAAATATGTTTCACCAAGGTGAAGCGTAGATTAAGTGAACATAGTTTTACAAATTAAAGTAAAAGTAGTTCAAACAACATTGTTTTACATATTATTAGAAAACATAGTTATTTAGTAGTTTATGGTCCCAACATCATGTCCATAGTAGTGCCCTGCCAAACCCGCTCATCAAACCTTATGTATCAGTACCTGAAAAACATGCTTAAAAATATCAACAAATTGTTGGCGAGTTCACAGGTTTTATGACGCTAAACAAACTAAAATTTTTGTTTAATAAGTATGATCAAGTACAACTCGAATAGAACCAAGTAGACCCGCGAAAATCTAACAAGTATGATGTAACCTAAGGCGCTTAATCAAGCCACGACAATTAGCCTCTCAAGCTACAACCCCAATTTAATGAGGAAACAACTTTTAAAGGTTATGTTTTACCGTATCAATAAAATTAACCGGATAGTAAGGGTCGTCAACCCGATAGATCTACCAACATAAACTACGGCTCTAAGAGTTAATGATTAAGACGTGCGGAGAAATGTCAGTCCGTAGACGACCTACGTATACCAATACAAAGTATCTATACATCGTGCACTACCTAAGGCCATAAAATGTCCTTAATCCTAGTCCTACTAATCATACAGCATGTTAATCCCCCGATAAGTAAAAACGTTCAAAAACATTTAAAGAAAAAGGGGCCGTGAAACTCACCTTAAGCTTAGCTTCCAATAAGCCTTCTAATTCAATCTCAAAATGCTACTAACAAACCCTATAATTCATAAGGCTATTTTAGTAACCATCCTAAGTCTAATCATGTCATTCACCATACTTTCTTGACTTAGTTATCCAAAAGATTTAATATTTCATGAACCCTTACCCAGTCGACTCATTGGTGATCAGTTTAGTTTTTAGACTTCGTGTGCATGCGTTTCAATGTCAAATAAGTTTCCGAATATTATATGTTAACTTATGAACATCTAATAAACTAAATGTTAGACCTTAAGACCAACATATATTTCCTAAAATAAGTCAAATTTGCTGATTTAAAGTAGTCATAATATTTAGTTGTTAAAGTGTTCAAAAAGTCGTTTTTTGGCGTTCTATCGCATAGTTTTACACTGTAACCTCTCGTTTTCATGGTAAATATATTAGACATCCTAAATATTGAGTTTTATACATATTTAGACATTAAATAAGCTGTTTTATATCATACCTAAATTTTAATGTCCTAGACGCGTTATTATTGTCAAAATATGCGTTTTCGCACACCTTTTGCCAATATACTTAGGTTTTCAACTTAGGACTCCTATATACTCCTTAGTATGCCTTCTTTTACATCATTATAAGTCTCAAAATTTTGTTCTAAATCAGTTTTGAAACATCCTTCTTAAAACTTATATTTTTGGCGTTTTAAGCCGTAAAACGCATTTGGATCGCCCATGCAAGGTCTCCCAAGCATGTAAATCCTATCCAAACTTGTTTTACCCTTTATTAAACTTATAAAAACCATATTATTATTGAAATAGTCCAGACCTGTTTTTAAGTTAAAAATCACCCAAAAACTTAACTATAATGTTGTAAAAACATGACATCAAGATTAAATATACCACATTTCACTAATCCTACTCATATACCCTTTTATTAATTCACCTAAATCATCAAAATACTCTTTTAATTCAGACCTTAAATACTTTTTAAAACCTATTGCATGTATCAAAAATCAAAAGATCTAATAATGTAAACTCAAAATAATCATACTCACACACACACACACATACATACGGTTATATATACACACACACGACACACGACACACATGCATTCCTTTTTATTATTACCATTTCATCTTGTTTCTTTCCCCTTGTTTATTCTTACAAAAACCCCTTTTTAAAATCTTTGATTCTTGGTGAAAACTTGATTATTTTCAGAAAATATAAAGATTTTATTAAAGTTTTGATTAAGAAACTCACCTTGTAAGAACTTCTTGTAAAATGGGTTTCTCTCTCTAAAATCTCTAGCTTTCTTGAAGGTTTTTGCTTTCTAATCTTCCATAGTGTTATTATCTTCAAGTTTCTTTAAGCATTTTCATGGTTGTTTTGATTGAAATAAGAAAATAGTGGTGATGGTTGTGGGTTTCGGTTTTAATGGGGAAGAAGTAGAATTTGGATGGTTGTTTTAGTGTGTGTAAACTAAGGTGTAATATGTAAGAAGTGAGTGTATTGGGATGTGGGTGGAGTCTTAAATAAGCAATCATAAGGTATAATAATAATAATAATAATAATAATAATAATAATAATAATAATGCTAAACAAAAATAATAATGTTATGGGGGTGTTCGGCCGCTACATGGGGGGGGGGGGGTTATAGTTTATTTTTTTTATACAAACTAATACATAATACCCATACTTCACAATTTATAAAAACCCGTTCATATTAAATAATTAAAGTTTTTACTCAATTTATCCATGATAATATTCCCCACTAAAATTATCCATTTTTAGCTAAATAATCATTTTTAGGGGTCTCCGTCTCATACCGGGTCTTAGTTTTGCGTCAAACTCTAAAGTACACAACTAATAGACCTTAACGATTTGAGAACTCATATTTCTAAATCTTATTAATCCCAACAATATTTTCTCTTAGAGAATATTATTTCACATTAAATTTACGCAACACGAGTCAAAACTAGACTTTTTAAAGTTAACCGAATTATCACCAACGTTCAACATAGGCAATTTATCATTATATTTCTAAGGGCTCTAACTATCACTAATTATGTCTAACAAATAGCTTCTAATATTATTAAATGATTATTATTTTATATAAGAATCATCTGAAATTTTACCGATTGTCGCAGTCTCCCCTCCTTTAAAAATTTCGTCCTCGAAATTTTCGTCTCGCGACTACCAATTTCGGTTAAGACGGGAATAAATGAGGATACTTCAGTTTCATCTGATCTTCCCTTTCCTAAGTGAATTTCGGTCCTCGTTTGGAATTCCACCTAACTTTCACTATCTTAATGTTGCTTCGTCTCAACTTCTGAATCTTCCAGTCTGTAACTTCGACGGGTTCCTCGACAAATCGTAATTTGTCATCAACATTGATTTCCTCTGGCGGTATAACCAATGTCTCGTCTGACAGACATTTCTTCAAATTGCATACATGAAATACATCATGGACTCCAGATAGTTCTAACGGTAACTTAAGTCGATATGCCATAGGGCCTATCCTTGCTAAAATCTCAAACTGTCCAATATAACGCGGGCTAAGCTTTCCTTGCTTACCAAACCTAATAACTCCTTTCCACGGCGAGACCTTCAACATAACTCTATCTGCAATCTGAAACTCTAAAGGTTTCCTTCTATTATCTGCATAACTCTTCTGTCTATCTCTCGCTGCTTTCAATCTATTTCTGACTTGAAAAATCTTATCCGTAGTCTCTTGAATTATCTCCGGTCCAGTCAAATGTTTATCGCCTACCTCTGCCCAACAAAGGGGTGAACGTCATTTTCTTCCATAAAGAGCTTCAAATGGTGCAGCATTGATACTAGAGTGATAACTGTTATTGTAGGAAAACTCAACCTTAAGAGCGAAAACTACAGCTCCAGAGTTCCAAATCATGCGTCGCATAGTTCCTCTCATGAACTTTCAATTGCCTTGATGCGTAAGCTATCACCTTACTATTCTGCATCAAAATGCATCCTAATCCTTGACGTGGAGCATCACAGTACATAACAAATCTATCATTTCCATCGGGAAGTGACAAAATCGGTGCCCTACACATTTTCTTCTTTAAAGTCTGAAAGGCCTCTTCTTGCTTTTCAGTCCACTCAAACTTACGATCCTTTTGGGTTAGTAGCGTCAATGGCTACGCTATTTTGGAAAAATTACCAATAAATCGATGGTAATATCCCGCTAAACCCAAAAATTGACGTATCTTCGAAAGAGATTTAGGCACATCCCATTCCTTGATTGCCTCTACCTTTGCTGGATCTACTCGAACTCCTTCTTCATTAATAACATGTCCTAAGAAATGAACTTCTCGTATCCAAAACTCACACTTCGAGAATTTTGCATAAAGCTTCTCGCTCCTCAGCAACTCCAAAATAAGCCTCAAATGTTGTTCATGATCTTCTTTAGTTCGTGAATAAATAAGTATATCGTCGATGAATACTATAACGAACTTGTCTAAATAAGGTTTACAAACCCTATTCATAAGATCCAAAAACACTGCTGGTGCATTTGGTAAACCAAATGGCATCACCAGAAACTCATAATGGCCATATCGTGTTCTAAATGCCGTCTTGGGAATATCCTCTTCCACAATCTTTAATTGATGATAACCCGATCTAAGGTCAATCTTCGAATAAAAGCTCGATCCTTGTAACTGATCAAATAAATCATCAATCCTAGGCAATGGGTATCGGTTCTTAATAGTAAGTTTATTCAACTCTCTATAATCGATACACATCCTAAAGGTCCCGTCTTTCTTCTTGATAAACAACACGGGTGCTCCCCAAGGTGAAAAACTTGGCCTAATGAAACCTTTATCCAACAACTCCAGTAACTGATTCGAAAGCTCTTGCATCTCTGAAGGTGCTAATCGATAAAGAGACTTAGCGACTGGTGCAGCTCCTGGTACAAGATCTATTCGAAACTCCAATTGCCTTGAAGGCGGTAATCCAGGCAAATCCTCTAGAAAAACTTCGAGGTACTCTCTAACCACGGGAATCTCCTCTAATTTCTTCTCCTCATCCTTGGTATTTAAAACACTTACCAAAAATGCCGGATATCCTTTCCGTAAAAACTTTTGCGCCTTCATCACGCTAATCAACCTCGACGACCTTTTCTCAGTCTTACCATGCACAACCAAAATCTCGTTATCCAACATCGGATTGCGAACTAACTTCTCGCGACATACAACTTCCGCGCGATTCTTAGATAACCAATCCATCCCTACTACTATGTCAAAACTTCCCAATTCTAACTATCTTAAACAGATGATCCTCAAGTTGTAAGGTACAATCTCTAACTACCTCACGAGCCTCTATAATCTTACCATTTGCCAATTCTATTGAATAACTTTTATCTAATTCATTCGACTTTGAGCATAGCAACGGTTCAAATTTCTTTGAAACAAAGCTCATATCAGCTCCGGTATCAAATAAAATAGACACAAGTTGATTATTGACAAGAAACGTACCGGTCACTACTGTAGAATCTTGATTTGCTACGCCTGCATTCATTTCAAAAGCTCTACCCCTTGCATTCGTTCCTCGAAGCTTCGGGCAATCTTTCCTGAAATGTCCTATAACTCCACACTCATAGCAACCTTGATCATTTCTACCCTTATTCGGTTCAACCGGAAGTTTCACTCTGCATTTCGGGGCCGTATGTCCTTGTCGACCACACTTATCACACACTGCCTTGCAATAACCTGTATGCGGAGCATCACATCTTGGACATTTCGGTGTCCCTCCTCCAGTTTTACTTCCTTCACTGGCATTCACCGCATACAATCTTCCTGTATCATGCTTCTTATTTCCTCTTCTCTTAGACTGTCTGTTAGGACAAAAAGGATTGAGGAAACCACTTTTGTAAACCTTAGTCTAATTCATACTTCTGCAAATATTCTAAGTATAGAACTACTAAAGAAAGAAGACTAAAGTACTGAAGAAGGATTCAACAAGTACTGAAGAAGAAGTATCAGAAGTTCTAAAGTCTAACCAGACAAGTTCACTGAAGAACTACTGAAGACAAACTACTCATCAGTAGTTTGTCATTCATCAGCACTTGTACCAGAATCTTTCCACCGCCTTATGTTTCAGTAGTTTATTTGTTTAGTATTACTTTATCTTTTTGTGCAAGTTCCAAGAATGCAACTTGTTGCAACTTGTTACAGACTTGCTTTTTGGCAAGGTTCATGTATTTGTAAAGTCTATAAATAGATGGGTTCATCCCTCTGTTTTAGACATTGGTTTTAATTGAAACTGAAATCCTTCAAAGCATATTATTGTTATTTCCATTTCATTTATTGAGAATCTGTTTGAGTATTTATTATCATTCACATTCAATACTTAGATTCTCATTAAACTTGTCTTCAGTTTTCAAACATCCAAGGGGAGTAATAACTCCTGTTGATAGTGTAACTTTACTTACTCATTTCGCTGTGCAAATCTGATTGAACTTGCTAAACACATAAGTGTTCACTAGCAAGCAATACATCAAGAGCATTACTGATCCAACAATTGGTATCAGAGCAATGGTTTATCTAATCACATATCAATCTAACACATTGAGAATCAAACATAGGCTCTTATTGATATTCAATAAAGGATTAAAAGTTCACTTTTATCAACATCCATCACTTTAAGAGATATTTGACAAATCAATACTCTTTAAAATGGATCCACATAATACTGGTTCTGCCAATAAACCTGCTATGCTAGTTAGAAATGAATACAATATCTGGCAAAGGAGAATGGCGCATACATTATCACAGTCCAACACTGGTTGCTGGAAATCTGTGATATATGGTCCTCACAAACCAGTAAATATAAATATTGAAACTAAAGTAGAAATACCAAAAGACCCAAAGGACTATACAGATGATAATTTCCTAAAACTTGAACTTGATGCTAAAGCTTTCTCTATGTTGGCAATGGCACTCCCAAATGAAATCTACTCTGGACTATTACATTGTGATAGTGCCAAAGAGCTTTGGGACTGCCTAAAAGAACAGTTTGGAGGAACTGAAGAGGTGATTGCCAACACCAGAGAAATCATGGCTCAACAATATGAAACTTTTGCTCATATAAATGGGGAAACTTTAACTCAACAATTTGAAAGATTCCCCTCATTAATATCTGAGCTAAAATTAAATGGTTAGACCTACACAACTGTATCTATGCTTCATAGATTTTTAAGGTCTTTACCTGAAAAATGGGAAACATACTCTATAGTCCTCAGATCCTCACCAGACTTTAGCTCCCTCACTCTTACAAAATTACATGGGAGATTGCTAACTTTTGAAAGAGAAATCGATCAAAAGAAGAAACAGCAAAGTTCTGGTAAAACTGCTGATGACTATCTACCAGGTAGTACAACAGTATTGGGACAAGATTCACCTACTTGTTCAAATAGTTTTGGATCTTTTGACCACATTGACATAACTGCTGGGATCTCATTAGAAAGATCATTCCCAGGTTATGACAATGATGAATATAGTCAAACTGTTGATAACATGTGTTTTATCATGGATGATTTAAAATATTTCAGCAATGATGACTTAGAAGAAATGGACATCTTACACCAACTGGCCATGTTAAGTATTAAAACAAACAAATTTTATAAAAGGTCAGGAAGGAAATTTCCAGGACTAAACAGTTCTACAAAAATTGGTTTTGACAAATCTAAACTTAGATGTCACAAGTGTCAGAAGTTGGGACACTTTGCTAGAGAGTGTAGAAGGTCTAGCTACAACCAATCTCAGTCTGGAAATCAGTATAACCCTAGTTATAATAGGAATAATGGAACACAGGGGAGTGCACATTTTGTACAGGCACAAGCTCCACAAATCCAATATGTGCCACAAGTACAATATGTACAGATTCCTGCTCAACAGATGCAGAGCCAACAATCAATCCCTCCTATTCCAGCTACTCAACAACCTCCACAGACTCAGCAACCCTCACAACAAAGCTTGTTCACCTCAGGGTATGTTGACTGGAGCAGTCTTCCTTTTGACACTACTGAGTGTAATCCTGATGCAGACAACAAAATGTTTGACATCAACTGGGGAGAACCTGACAATGGCAGAAAGAATTTTGCCTTAATGGCATTTGAGGGCTGCACCTCAAAATCTGCTCTGTCTCAGGTATCAAAAGAATATTTAACAAAACTTTGTTCAACTTCATGTAAAGAATCTTTTGCTCTCATAAGAGAGACTAATGTGCACTTACAAGGCAAAGCAAATGACTCTGAGAGAAATTCACTCAGATGAAATGTGTTTTAGAAAGAAAACTTGCTGTAAAGGCAAAAGAAAATTCTAAATTAACTAACAATGCTATTGAAACCCAAGCACAACTTAAAATCATGATAGATGACCTAGGAAATGTCATAAAAGAGCTTGCTGACACCAAGGTTACTTGTGAAAAATGGGTGGAATCTTGTAAAGGGTACCAACTGCTGCTTAACAAACAAAGTGCGTCAAATGTTAGGTTTGGCATAGGGTACAATCACACTGAAACACCAACAGATTCTTCCCCCAAAACTACTGAAGATGGGAGAAAAATTGTTTCAGGTGAAACTTCTGAAGAGAAAGAATGCACATCTTTTCATGAAAACTTTCTAAAAACTCACAAAGAAAGTTCTTCAGAAGTACTGATAAAATCTGACTTTAAGCCATCAGTAGTTTCATCTACATCAGGAGTTGAGAACCTGAAAACTACTGATGACCTAAAACAAATCAAAACAGTCAGAAATTTGCCTTCAAATGAAAAAGAAAAGGCAAAAGAATGTGAAATATGTGGCCTGTTTAACCACAAGACAAAATTTTGCAGATATAGAAAAGGAATTCAGTACAACAAGAAAATTTCAAAACTGGTTGTGGGAAAACAAATCAAAAATGATTTTGAAGAAAGTTTTTCTCCCAAGAAACAACAACTAGCAAACACCTTTTCTCAGAAAAAGATAAAATCTCAACAAAAATCTTTTTCTCAAAATTCTCTTTCAGTAGTTAGACCTACATCATCAGCAGTTTCACAAACTGCTGAGATTAAAGATCTCATGTATATGGTACAACTACTGATGACCAAGGTTAATGGTGGTCCTCAAAAGGATACCACCATTGCTCTTAATGAAAAATCCATTGCCAAAAAGACATGGATTCCTCAACCTGGTCAAAAACAAACTGTTAATGTTCTCAAGAGCAAACACAAAGCCAAACTGGCTTGGGTTCCTAAATCTAACTAATTTGCTACTTTGTGCAGAGGGTCTCCAAAGGCTTAAATAGAATTTGGTATGTGGACAGTGGAGGCTCAATGCACATGACAGGATGCAGATACCTGATAAACAACTTTATCAGTCAAACAGAAGGATCTGTATCCTTTGGGAACAATGCCAAGGGATATGTGCTGGGACATGGCAATGTCTCTTCTGGCAAAATACAGTTTGACAAGGTCCATCTGGTTGAAAACCTTGAGTACAACTTGCTGAGTGTGTCACAAATGTGTGATAAAGGATATTCTTCCTTTTTCACAAAGACAGCATGCAAGATCATATCACCAGAAGGCCAGAAGTTGATAGAGAAGATCATTGAAGATCATACTTTGTTGATAGCCAAAAGATGTGGAAATGTCTATGCAGTGGACATTGAAAAAGACAAAGCACTGAACAACACTGCCGGTTTCTTCTCAAAGGCATCAACTTGAGAGACTGATCTCTGGCATAGGAGACTTGGCCATGTGAACTTTAAAACAATAAATAAAGTCACAAAAATGGGCTTGGTCAGAGGGTCTACCCTTGAAAGTATACCAGTGTCAAGAACACTGTGTATCCTGTTTATAGGGAAAGCAGCATAAGTCCTCCTATAAGTCTATTGAAGAATAAAAAAACAACTGCATGTCTTCAACTACTCTATATGGACTTATTTGGGCCAGTAAAAATAATGAGCCTTGGTAAGAAGAAGTACTGCTTGGTCATCATTGATGACTATTCAAGATTCACATGGGTATTCTTCTTATTCTCCAAGGATGAGGCATCTGAAATCATCAAGTTCTTCATTCTACAAGTAGAGAAACAATATTCTCTATCTGTCAAAGCCATTAGAAGTGATAATGAGACAGAGTTCAGGAACAAAACTCTGGATGAATTCTGTTTGTCTAAAGGGATTATTAGACAATTCAGTGTTCCCAAAACTCCTGAACAAAATGGTGTGGTAGAAAGGAAGAACAGGACATTGATTAAAGCAGCAAGAACTATGTTAGTTGATTCAGGCCTACCATTGTATTTCTGGGCTGAAGCAGTTAACACTGCATGTTATGTTCAAAATAGAGTCCTTGTCAACAAAAGACACTCCAAGACTACCTATGAAGTTCTTCATGGCATAAAGACCCTTATCTCCTTTTCAGGGCTTTTGGATGTCAATGTTTCATTCTAAACATTAAAGACTCTATTTCAAAGTTTGCTGCTAAAGTTGATTCAGGTTACTTTCTTGGTTATTTTTCCACTAGAAAAGCCTATAAGGTTTTTAATTCAAGAACCAAGATAGTAGAAGAAACACTGAATGTCAAGTTCAATGAGTTAAAACACACTCTTATTCCAGCACATCCTGCTGAACTCTTTGACCTTGATAGCTTCCACTTTGGACCTGAAAAGACTGTCACTTCATCTAAACCTACTTATTATGGTGATCAGAGGTTTGATGATGAGGATCCAGCACCATGGACTCCTCAAACAGTCATTAAGTCAACTTTCAAGCCTTCAGAAGTTTTACAAACTTCTGATTCTACAACTGCTGATGTACAAACTCAAACATTTGCTTCAGCTCCTACAACTACTGAAGATGTTCAAGCAGCTGAACCAGACATTATAAACCTCAGTGGTTTGTTTAATAAAGTACAAGAGCCACCTACACCTGTCAGTGGTTTACAACAACTGATTGAACACAAAGATCATCCATTGGAACAAATCATGGGTGATATTGCATCAGGTGTTCTCACAAGAAACCAGCTTTCCAACTTTTGCTTCTTCTCAGCATTCATTTCTCAGTTGGAACCTAAGAAGTACCAAGAAGCCCTCAAAGACAACAATTGGGTGGAAGCTATGCAAGATGAGTTGCTTCAATTCAAGAAGCAACAGGTTTGGGAAATCTGTCCCTTACCACCAAACAAGCTACCAATTGGCACAAGATGGGTTTTCAGGAACAAACAAGATGAGGCTGGCATGATCATTAAGAACAAGGCAAGACTGGTGGTACAAGGTTACTCTCAAGAAAAGGGAATTGATTATGATGAAACCTTTGCTCCAGTTGCAAGGCTTGAAGCCATCAGGTTATTTCTGGCCTATGCCATTTCCAACAAAATAAAAGTTTTTCAAATGGATATTAAGAGTGCATTTTTGTATGGAAAGATCAAAGAGGAAGTGTATGTTTGTCAGCCACCTGGGTTTGAGGATCCTTCTCATCCTGAGTGGGTGTACACGCTTGACAAAACTCTTTATGGGCTAAAACAGGCTCCAAGAGCCTGGTATGAAACACTTTCCAACTTTTTGCTCAAAAATAACTTTACAAGAGGCTCCATTGATAAAACTCTTTTCATTAAAAATGTTGGAAATCATGTCTTACTTGTTCAAATTTATGTTGATGATATCATATTTGGTTCAACAAACACAAAATTGTGTGATGAATTTAAGAAACTCATGCAATCAAAATTTGAGATGAGTACAATGGGAGAACTGCAGTACTTTTTAGGACTGCAGATTAAACAACAAACAAATGGAACTTTTATACATCAATCTAAATATGTTATAAAATTATTGAACAAATTTTCTTTACAAGACCGTAAATCATGTTCCACTCCCATGACACCTACCACACAAGTTGAACCAGATGATCAAGGAAAACAGGTTGATCAAACCATGTATAGATGTATGATAGGTTCCCTTTTGTATTTAACTGCTTCTAGACCAGCTATTATGTTTTCAACATGTGTCTGTGCTAGATATCAATCAGCTCCTAGGGAATCACACCTAATTGCAGTCAAAAGAATCTTCAGATATCTTAAAGGAACTCCTACACTTGGAATTTGGTATCCTGCTTCTAGCAATACCAAGTTATCAGCTTTTTCAGATAGTGACTATGCAGGGTGCAAAATGTCAAGAAAATCAACATCCGGTGGTTGTCAATTTTTGGGAAACTGTCTAGTGTCCTGGCAATCAAAGAAGCAAACATCTGTTGCAACTTCAACTGCTGAAGCTGAATACATTGCAGCTGCAAGTTGTACATCACAGATACAATGGCTCCAATATCAACTTCTTGATTATGGAATCAAAGAGACCAAGACACCATTGCTTGTAGACAGCAAATCTGCCATTAGCATCATTCAAAATCCTGTTCAGTTCTCAAAAACTAAACATATTGAAATCAGGTATCATTTCATCAAGGATTGCTATGAAAAAGGCAAGATTGAAGTGAAGCAAGTGACAACAGCTAATCAGATAGCTGACATATTCACAAAACCCCTTGACACATCAACATTTCAGAAGTTAGTATCCATGCTTGGGATGCTAAATTAGTAAGTGTTCTTTTATTTTTCTTGCACATATTTTATTTTTCACTTACATCTATTTTTAGTCCAAAACTTCTGAAAAACAAAAAGAGAGAAACTACTGATGAACAAAAACATCAGCATGGGAATATTTTCTGAAAAATGATTAACTTCTGATAAAATAATCTTCAGAAGTTATGAATAAAGTGTTTATAAACATTCTCATCAGTTGTTAACAACTACTGAAGAGAAAATGGGAACTACTGATGATAATTGTTCTTCATCAGCAGTTTTGTCATTAAGGGCAAATTAGACATTTCCCACTTCAGAAGTTTGACCTAGGGCGGTTACAAACTTCTGATAAACACCTTTTCCAACACTTATCCTTTCAAAAAGCAAAATTCCCTCCTTCTCTCTCAAAAACGCTCTAAAACCCTTAACCTGCAAGAACACTGTTCGATCCACAAACACACAAACCACATGGCTCTAATACTGAAACAAGGACACAATCAAAGAGGCTACTTCGAGAAACATGAAGCCTGGTCCCAATACGACGAAATCATTAATTTAGTCGTTAAATACCAATACTTCACTGCCCTCACCATTGATCCTCCAATCCACACTGAAACTCTAAATGAGTTCTGGGCGAATGCGGAGACGGTGACAGTGAATGATCAAGTGATCTCCCTCAATTCAACCATCCATGGGAGAAGAATGGCAATCACACCAGCAACTTTGGGGATTAGACTGGGTCTAGATGATGTAGATGCCCCAGATCAATTTCCAAACTCTGAAATTCATCTGACCATGACAAAGTGTGGTTACCAAGGTACTCTCTCACATGCAACCATATTTAAGAAATTCTTTGAACCAAAATATAAACTTTTGTTTCATTACATAATAATGTGTTTGAGTCCAAAAACTGGATCTTATGATCAGATGCCCTCTACTTTTCAACCTATTTTTCATTCCATTGTGAATGAGACAAAATTCAGGGCATCAGCACTTTTCTTTAATGAGTTGGTGTTGCATCACCTCAATTCTAAAAAAGAAGTTTTTGTTGTATCCAAGGTTTATTATGCAATGCATAATAAAAGAACTTGGAGAAGAGGTGCTTGTGAGTAAAGTAACTGTTTTAAACCCATTAACCTCATAAGCATACTCTAGGCACAATAAACCGGCTGCCTGGCCAGAAGATGACCAAGGGGAACACACAACAGTCCCATGGAACCCTCATCTTCCAAACCCTCACCCAAAAAGGCCAAGAAACCTAAACAACAAAAACAAAAACCCACCAGCCTTAAAAGAAAGGCAGTTCAGGAGGTTGAGATGCCTGAACTTGCCAATGTGCAGTCTGCACTTGATAAAGATGTGACTGAAACATCCTCTCAGTCTCATCCATCTCAAACCCCCACTAGAGCACCAATCACAATTTTATTCAAAAGAAAGAAATTTAAGAAAACAATCCCAATTGACTCTTCTTTTGAAACTGCTGAACCATTAGACCAAACTACTGAACCAGCACCACAAACTTCTGAACCTGAAGCCCTAGAAATTGCCAAACTTCTCTCTGGGCTAAAAGAGACCATCCCATCAGAACATGTCGGTCCCCAACAACCACATCAAACAGGGGACATACCTTCATACTTTGACATGGGTGTGGATGTCCATAGCCCTAACCCAAGAGATGAGGATGAACCAGGGTTTCTAAGCCCAAACTTAGAGACTTTAGGTACATTTGAGGCTGCTATTACTCATTTACCACCCGGTGGTGGATCTGAGGAAAGAAGTAACATTGCTAAGACCTCATTTGTGGCAACTACTAATGAAGGCTTAATGCCTGAGGTAGGAAATCCTCTGAACCAAGAACAAGAGGTACATGAGACAACTGGGTTGGGCCCAGCTCATGATATAACTAATACTGTCCTCACTGAGGAAGTAAGCAGGGATTCAGATGATTCCATTGATTTGGATGATGATTCACAATCCACCAAACTTGAATTGACGGCTGCTAGTGAAGGTCCTGCACCTGGTGTCTCTAAGCTCAAAGAGCTGGTCACACCAGATCAGGTTAAAGTCCACTTGATCCCTGATTCCCCTATAGTGGCATCTTCTGTACAACATGAAGATCACCCAAAACACACCCCTCACTGAAAATGCCTACCCAATTCCCTGGGTCATCCAGCATAGACCTGAACCAACTATGCAGCCCAGATGGTCCCCTATACCATTTGATGAACACCCTCATTGCCAATCACCTCAAATCTTTCACAACTGCTTTGGAGTTGTCAACCAAAACTCAATTTGAGGTGATCAACAAAAAACTTGGTGAGTTGTCCAACAAAATAGACAACAACTCAAGACAGCTTGCTAAACTCACTGGTATAACTTCTCAACCTAGCAGGCTTCCAAAAGTGGATGAAGCCAAAAGGGGGAGAAGATTTAGGAATCTAAGGAGTCACTGGAAGCCAGGATAAAGGCAAGAGTAGCTCTACAACAACAACAACTGCTAGAAAAAGCCCAAAAACAAAAAGAAGATCAACAAAGGCTTATTTATGGAACAGAAGTTGAAGCTGAAACATCCCAAGGCCATAATGAAGAAACTGCTGAAGACTCTGAAAGTACTGAAGACAATCCTTCAGTAGTTGACACTTCTGTCAACACTTCAGCAGTTAACACTTCCAACATACAAATAGCTGAAGAGCCTTCCAAACCAACTGAACAACAACAACCAACTCCTATTCCAAGGCCTACAACAACAACAACAATGACTGTGCTGAACCCTTCTCCAATTTCAATGTCCAAAGAACTACTAGAGAAGAGTTTAATTGCAGCCCAAAGAAAGGCTAAGGAAGAAGAGATCTGGAACAACTTGGAAGCAAGGGAAGACTTAAGCTTAAATGAAAAGCTTCAAGCTTATGAAGCAGAGTTGAATAGGCAAGCTGAAACAGAGAGAGTTGCTGAAGAAGACAAAAGACAACAGCTGGTGTCTTTTATAACAAAGAACAGCAAAACAAAAGCCTATTCACTCAAAGGGCTCTCAATAGATGAGCTAACCAGAAGAGCTCAACTTGTTGCTGACAAAACTGCAACATAGAAAGATAGAAAAGCCAAGAGAGCATAAATGATTGAAGAACTGGTAGCTAATGACTATGGTTCAAAAGCCTCTGTGTCAAAATGGAAAGAAGACAAACTATTGGACACATACAAGAAATACAAGGCTGCCAAGGCTGCTAATCTAGAGAAGTTCAAAACTTCTGAAGTATCAACTTCAGTAGTTAGAACTTCTGGTGTCAAACAAAGACCAGCTACCAAGAGAAAGCCAGAGGACAATACAAAGACTGACTTCAAGATGGTGTTGCTAGAAGGCAACACAGTTGTACATGTAGACTTTGATATTGATAAGAAGCCTCTGATAACTCAATTTAGGGATCCTTCAACATCTGCTTACCAAATTCAGAAGACTATCACTGACAGACTGCACACAAAGGTAGTTACTGAACATTATTTACCAACTTTCAAATTACCTGTTGTAGTACAAAAAGAAGACAAAAGTGAATCCCACCTGAGAGTCACAGAAATAGAAAACATCCAACACTTAGGAACATCCCAGGGATCCAGCATGGTTCCCTATACTTCAGATTTTGACAAATCTAAAGTGCTGATCATCAGATGGTGACAAGAAGAGATCTTACAAGAAAGGCCTACAAATCCATGAATGAACTGAAGAATCTATCAACTCAGGACTTGCTTACAATTCAATATTTGGAACCTCAAAGGGGATCTCTCACTGATGAACAGCTGAATCAACTGAAGAGTTCCATGTTCAAGGAGATATGGAAGATTGTGAATGACAGAAGAAAACAATAAGGAATTAGAAAAGGTTTTGGCTTCATCAATCCAGGGGGAGATTGTTAGGACAAAAAGGATTGAGGAAACCACTTTTGTAAACCTTAGTCTAATTCATACTTCTGCAAATATTCTAAGTATAGAACTACTGAAGAAATAAGACTAAAGTACTGAAGGAGGATTCAACAAGTACTAAAAAAGAAGTATCAGAAGTTCTGAAGTCTAACCAGACAAGTTCACTGAAGAAATACTGAAGACAAACTACTCATCAGTAGTTTGTCATTCATCAGCACTTGTACCAGAATCTTTCCACCGCCTTATGTTTCAGTAGTTTATTTGTTTAGTATTACTTTATCTTTTTGTGCAAGTTCCAAGAATGCAACTTGTTGCAACTTGTTACAGACTTGCTTTTTGGCAAGGTTCATGTATTTGTAAAGTCTATAAATAGATGGGTTCATCCCTTTGTTTTAGACATTGATTTTAATTGAAACTGAAATCCTTCAAAGCATATTATTGTTATTTCCATTTCATTTATTAAGAATCTGTTTGAGTATTTATTATCATTCACATTCAATACTTAGATTCTCATTAAACTTGTCTTTAGTTTTCAAACATCCAGGGGGAGTAATAACTCCTGTTGATAGTGTAACTTTACTTACTCATTCCGCTGTGCAAATCTGATTGAACTTGCTAAACACATAAGTGTTCACTAGCAAGCAATACATCAAGAGCATTACTGATCCAACACTGTCTCCTTGAATTCTCAGCCCTTTTCCTTTTTCCACCAGACGATAATTTCTCCGGCTCAACTTTCTTCTCAATCACCTCAACTACTTTCTTAATAATCTCACCTTTCTTAACCAATGTTCCTGCTCTAACTGCATCATCAGTCAACGAATTTTCTAAAGATATAGCACTTTGCATAGTAGTCGGTTTTGAAGAAGATACCATTCCTCTAATCTGAGGTGCCAAACCCCAAATATACCGCTCAATACGAGCATACTCTGGTGTGACTAATCTGGGAACCAACCTAGCTAACTCATTAAACCGGGTATTATAAGCCTTTATCTCAGCTCCACTCATGGAAAGCGTCCAAAACTCTGCTTCAATCTTCTGCATCTCACTACGAGGACAATACTCCTTCAACAACATATCCTTTAACTCATTCCATGTATGACCATAAGCAGCCTCTTCACCTAATGCTTGCACTTGTGTATTCCACCAAGTAAGTGCATCATCTTGAAAAGAACAAACCGCATACTTAACTTTCTGAGTAGCAGAACAATTACTAATCATCATGACTGACTCAATCATTTCAATCCATCTAATAATATCCAGGGGACCTTCCACTCCTGAAAATACACGAGGATGACAAGATTGGAATGTCTTGTAAGTACATCCTTGCTCAAGGCTTCCTGTTTCATTCGAATACGTCGCAGTTACTATTTGATATACGATCAAAATAACAACTTCATGAAACACTAGAACCTATCTCAAGTATTCCTTACCTAATGATCCTCCATTATGGACCCTATCTCCAGATCCGCGTCCTAATCCGCTACTACCAAGTGTGCCTCCTCCTAGTGCGCTTCCACCTGTTGCGCCACCGCTTTGACCTCTAGTCGCATTGACATCTCTCTGGTCAAACACAAAATTCACTTGCTGTGCTATCATCCTAGCCAACTGTTCTGGTGAAACGGGAAGTGAAGAACCTCCAGCCTCAGTACTTGCTCTCGTAACTAGTGCCATAATCCTTTTTCTATATATTTTAGGGATAAAATATATATATATATATATATATATATATATATATAAGAAACATGTTTAAGATTTTTAAGAATTAATCATGTTAAGTGTATAAATAAAATCATTCAAAAATGACATTCATACCAACAAAATAATTCAAAGAAAACCATACACCATTAGCAATTCATACTAAAATAATAGACAACGATCAACACATCACAAAGATAATAAGCATGGGAACTTACTTCCATGTTAGTTCATCATCATAATATTTTAAGTACATAACTGGATAACTTGTTTAATTGTTTACAAAAGATCTAGAAACCACTACATAATGTTTTGGGAGATCATACTAAACAAAATGGTACCATACTACCACTCAACAAGTTTATCCATAAAACTGCCAAAATATAGGGCATGATATGCCCTAATCAACGCTAATCATCAACTCAAAGGGTTTTACCCCCTCGAAGAACATTAGCCAAATAGACCATCACAAACATCGCTAAAGCCATTGAAGCACTATAACTCTCCTCAGCGGCTACCACTCGCTGCTCCATGCTAACCACTCCTGCTTCCGCTTCCTCGATCTTCTTCTCTTTTTCCTCAATCTTCTTCTTAAATTCCATCAAATCTCCCCGAGTAACCTGAACATCACTCTCTAACCTCTCTATCCTCTCCAACTGGCTGTCCCTAGCCTGGCTATCCAAAACAGTATACTCCTCGACAGACGCCATCCTGTCGTCCATCCGCTCAACTCTACAATCCATAGAACCAACTCGACCATCCAAAGTCTCTAACTGGTCATGAAGTGAATCAAACTTACCTCGCATACAATCAATCCTTTGGTCCGACTTTCCCATCCTAAAACGCAACACATCAGCTCTCCTCTCAACTGACTCAAACCTACCATGTAATGTAGAAATCTGATGCTCAGTGCGGGCTCCACGTGCCGCTAATGTAGCTACAGAACGTGCCACTGGCTCTCCTGTCAATACTGGTATCTCGTCAGCAGTCGATGACTCACCACGCTCATACGCACGAGGTATACCCTCAATCTCTGCCCACTCACATAACTTCTTAGGCAACCACTTCCAACTATCGAACTCCAACTTCCTAATCTTGCTACTCGCAGAAACATGCCCTTCCGTATCCAACGGTCTCTTACGAATAGGTAACATACTAGAAGACTGTGTCTCAACCTCGGGAACTCTAGTCTGTGGTTCAGCTGATCTAAACATAGCGAATAATCCATCATTCCAGGGCTCAGAAGGTAACATGAACAAAGGTATGGGTTCTCCGGTATAAGGTGCAACTACAGGCTCTGCAGCTGAAGGTACAACAACTGTAGGCTCAACTATAGCTGGTGCAACTTCTACCTCATGAACATCATCCACGTTAACCACTCGGGCCACTGGTGCTAAAACAGGGATATATGGATCCTGCAAAGACTCACTGGAATCGGTAGATGAATATGGCTCAGGTGGGGACTCTGGCTCACTCTCAGAACTAGATAAACTGATGTAGGAAGAAACCATGATCTGTGACAATCAATATTTGTACTTAATAAGTATATAATTACTTAGTATAATTAATCACATAAGCACAAATAATATCATGAAATAGGAATGTAACTATTCTTAGTTATCCTTATTCAATGTACTCTATATGATGCATACTAAATCTTAAACTTATAAATTATTCGTGAGCGTTCATGGTTATAGTAAAGACCTAAAATTCTCTAATTTATCTATAACCATTGCTCTGATACCAACTTCTGTCACACCCTGACAGCGCACAGCGGAAAGCAAGTCATGAGGTAACGGAAGTTGTTACCAATAAGTTTAGCAACACACGGTTGGTACGTATGGACATCTTGCAACCACCCTCTAGTTTGACATATTTTATTTTTCATGGTCAGTGAAAATTGTTAGTTAACAAGAAAATATGTTTCACCAAGGTGAAGCGTAGATTAAGTGAACATAGTTTTACAAATTAAAGTAAAAGTAGTTCAAACAACATTGTTTTACATATTATTAGAAAACATAGTTATTTAGTAGTTTATGGTCCCAACATCATGTCCATAGTAGTGCCCTGCCAAACCCGATCATCAAACCTTATGCACCAGTACCTGAAAAACATGCTTAAAAATATCAACAAATTGTTGGCGAGTTCACAGGTTTTATGACGGTAAACAAACTAAAACTTTTGTTTAATAAGTATGATCAAGTACAACTCGAATAGAACCAAGTAGACCCGCGAAAATCTAACAAGTATGATGTAACCTAAGGCGCTTAATCAAGCCACGACAATTAGCCTCTCAAGCTACAACCCCAATTTAATGAGGAAACAACTTTTAAAGGTTATGTTTTACCGTATCAATAAAATTAACCGGATAGTAAGGGTCGTCAACCCGATAGATCTACCAACATAAACTACGGCTCTAAGAGTTAATGATTAAGACGTGCGGAGAAATGTCAGTCCGTAGACGACCTACGTATACCAATACAAAGTATCTATACAGCGTGCACTACCTAAGGCCATCAAATGTCCTTAATCCTAGTCCTACTAATCATACAACATGTTAATCCCCCGATAAGTAAAAACGTTCAAAAGCATTTAAAGAAAAAGGGGCCGTGAAACTCACCTTAAGCTTAGCTTCCAATAAGCCTTCTAATTCAATCTCAAAATGCTACTAACAATCCCTATAATTCATAAGGCTATTTTAGTAACCATCCTAAGTCTAATCAAGTCATTCACAATACTTTCTTGACTTAGTTATCCAAAAGATTTAATATTTCATGAACCCTTACCCAGTCGACTCATTGGTAATCGGTTTAGTTTTTAGACTTCGTGTGCTTAATAGTAAGTTTATTCAACTCTCTATAATCGATACACATCCTAAAGGTTCCGTCTTTCTTGACAAACAACGCGGGTGCTCCCCAAGGTGATGGTGGTCCTCAAAAGGATACCACCATTGCTCTTAATGAAAAATCCATTGTCAAAAAGACTTGGATTCCTCAACCTAGTCAAGAACAAACTATTAATGTTCTCAAGTGCAAACCCTAAGCCAAACTGGCTTGGGTTCCCAAATCTAACTAATTTGCTACTATGTGCAGAGGGTCTCCAGAGGCTTAAATAGCATTTGGTATGTTGACAGTGGAGGCTCAATGCACATGACAGGATGCAGATACCTAATAAACAACTTTATCAGTCAAAGAGAAGGATCTGTATCCTTTGGGAACAATGCCAAGGGATATGTGCTAGGACATGGCAATGTCTCTTCTGGCAAAATACAGTTTGACAAGGTCAATCTGGTTGAAAACCTTGAGTACAACTTGCTGAGTGTGTCACAAATGTGTGATAAAGGATATTCTTCCTTTTTCACAAAGACAGCATGCAAGATCATATCACCAGTAGGCCAGAAGTTGATAGAGAAGATCATTGAAGATCATACTTTGTTGATAGCCAAAAGATGTGGCAATGTCTATGCAGTGGACATTGAAAAGGACAAAGTACCGAACAACACTGCCTGTTTCTTCTCAAAGGCATCAACTTTAGAGACTGATCTCTGGCACAGGAGACTTGGCCATGTGAACTTCCCAATATTCATTTTCACTTCTCTCACTTTACATCACTCTATTCAATATGCATTATGATATTACTTTCAAATATGTTTCCACAAATTTTTCGAAAGATTCTTACAATCAAAGGAAAATAGTTTACCAACAGTTGGTTGATAAACAACTTCAATTTGATGTTTTCCTATGTTTCTTACAATCGAAGGAAAACATCAATTAATTATTACATAAAAATACATCCAGTTCTATTTTCAATCTTTAGTGTTTTTGGATCTGAAAGGTATTTAGATACGGGATGCTGTGTTGTAGTGGTTTTCATTGTTTCTGTTTGTTATTTGCTTCAATGAGGCTGGAAAGAAAGATTATTCTCTTGGATTTGGTTGTTAGTAGTGTTTTTTTTATGTTTCCTTGTATATTTATGTAGGTTGTAAATTCAGATATTGTAATTTTGTTATCATTAAAGTAGTTTATTCCTTTTTGTATTTATTTGTGTTCAATTCAATGTTTAACTCAAACTATGGAATTATAATTATTCAATTTTGATTGACGGTTATTCGTAAGCTTTTTTAGATAACCATTTTTAGTTACAAGGTCTTTTTACCAAACAAGTTAAAAACCTTTTTTTTATATTTTTGGTATTAATTGTTTTAAAAGAAAGAAACACATATTAGTAAACAGGTTTTCTTTACAGCAGATGATTGTTTTCAACATACACAAACAGTCCTTAAACTAATTGTTTTCAACATAGACAAACAGATGGTAATAAACAGATGTTCTCAAACAAAAGACGATGGGATATATAATTTTGTTTTTAATAAACAGAGCTGAATATTTTAAATTAAATCGTACATAATAAAAATCATATCTACTATACAAAACTACTTAATTAAAATTTCAAAAATCCTTAATTTAGAATATATGTACTGTGTGGAATTTATAGATAAATTTTAGATACTATAAACGTTTAGAAATTAATTAAGTAATCATTAGAAGAAAACCTTTCGTTTAACACGTTAACCCCGGTATAATAACTATTCTACCGTGTGACCTTTCATCTTCACGCGTTATTGGTCTATAAAATACTAAAGACATCCGGAAGTTCATCATAAACGATTTTAATTAATATTAACATTTACATTTAAGTCTTCACCAATTGGATCAATGTCAGCCCCAAGTGATAACCGTGAAGATGAAATGAAGGAATTTGTTCATAATCAAATTATATGGCAATACTATCAAGATTTGAAGACTGCAAGAAAGCTGAAGATTTGTTTTGACCGTTTGCACATGGGCACATTTGAGCGAGATGATGTTCAACGGATTTTGAAGGCAATGCCTTCGACTGATGCTCGTGATTTGTCGGTGTTGTGCAATTCAGAGTCCGGTATTAAGGATGTAGAACTTTTGGCACGATTCAAAGATCTACACACGCAGCTTGAAGCTTCAATGGAATGGAAGCTTATGTTTATTAATTCCTTTAACTAGCCACGGATAGCATCAATCGCATATCAATGAGTTAATACGCATATTGAGTTTCATATGCCTAAAGTGCTTAAAGTTCAAGAACAAAAGGAATTGAAGCTTAAGTTTATTAATTCCTAATGTATATTCATATGTATAAACAGATGTTATGAAGATGGAATTCATAATGTATATTGATGTTTAAAGTTGAGTATATTTGTTTTGTTTAACATTGATTAGAGATGGTTTTTTTAATCCGTCTGTAGAGTTTTTGTTCCTTGGTTGTAACCTTTCAGTTATTAAACATCTGATCAGTGTTAAAAGATATAAACAATCCTTTTGAAACAGCGGTTCCTCTCAGTATATGATTAACTGAAGTTGTGAAATGAACAGACGTTACAAAATACAATTTTTCTTTTAACGATAGATCGACTGTTTTGGAGGGTTTGGTCTGCCGACTTGTCAGTGTTAGCGTACAACGGATAAGTGTTGGCCTGGTCCTCCCGTGTGTTTCCACACGGGATCTCACCTAGTAATAATAATAAAAGAAGAATCATGAAAGTGGGCTTATGTGGTACACATGGACATGGAGTTAAAAAAAGGGGGATTATAAGCCCACAAGAGAGTAGGAACATATTGGGAAGGGATTATTATTTTCAAGGGTATATAACAGAAGGTTGGATCATTATTGTTGGGGGGACGGCTATTCTATTTTCGAGAGGGACAAACAGAACTGAGTCACGAAGAAAAAAAGAGGAAGCAGCTATGATGATCAAGACGCAAGGTTAAATTCATTGTAATTTCCTATAGGTGAACGGTTCAATTAGGTTTTGCACGTTTCAGTTTATTTTCAGTGTTGGATATTGTTTTGCTTGTGATGACAAACTTCTTAACATTATTGATGCATTAGTTAATTGAAACAATTAATTTGTGTTTTAAGTCCTTTCTTTACAACTTGTTCGGTTGATGACAAAACTTAGTAGCGGGTTGGGTGACATAAAGAGGGTTGACTTGATGCTTACAATTGGGTAGTTAATAGGGTTTGATGACAAGGACCTGTGCTACTAGCTAGTTAACTAATTTCCAGAACTATGTCTATGTGGTTCCCAATCTATAAACTGAAAACTGTGTGAAACCTAGAACCTGAGACTTAGAGGGAGTTACGGCTTTATTAGTATTGTTTTCTTTTCAATTCACTTAATCAAATTTTTCAAGCACAACATCATTCTACTTCATAAAATATATTTTTAATTAATTAGTTTAACTGATAAAATACTATTAACACTAACTACATACTCCTCGTGGTTCAACAACCCTACTACCTATACTGCAAGTTGTTTTTAAAATATTTTTTGATTAGCACTCGACACGCGATCATATTTCAACCCTCTTTCACATCATACAAAAATATCTTGTAACACCCCAACCGATGGCGGAATCATCGAGGTGCCACGTAGTGACGATTGTTCAAAAGCTCATGGTACTAAAATGTAAATATATGATTATTGAATATTGTTTTACAACAAGTGAAATTAAATACAATACAACAAAAGTAAAGATAATTGATTTATTTAATCTAAGTCCAAAGTCCTATGTGAAGCGTCAAGCAGCTTATCCTGAAACATGCACGAAAATAATTTTGTCAACATATGATGTTGGTGAGTACTACTTAGTTTTGTACGTATAGTATAAGTTTGAAAAGGTATTACAATTCATGTGTCTAGCATCACCAAGGCATTATGTAAACACGCAAGTAACCAAACAAGACAAAGATCACATGTAAAGTTGTACAATGAAATTGATAATGAGCACCTCAACACGTGTGAGTCTAAATGAGCACCATAACACCAAGTTATGTCTGTATGTAAAGAGCACCATAACATAAGTTATGTCTGTATGTAAAGAGCACCATAACACAAAGTTATGTCTGTATGTATGATTTTGTATGTAAGCTACGTTCATGTTCAAGCATAAGCACAAAGATAATCAAGACACGTATATGAATTGTAAATGAATAAAAATGTATGTGTAAATGAATGTGAAAGTTTTGTATAGTTGCGCATGAATCACCCCAAAAATTGTAAAAGCGAAAAAGGGGATAAGTAATACTCACCTTAGCAAGGTGTTAAGTCTTGTGTAATTGAATAAGTATAATCCAATGTTGCCAAGTATCACCCTATGTATAATGTAACAAATAAGTCTAAGTCTATTTGGTCTATAAGTATTTTCTAGGGCTTCGAATTGGGGATAAACGTTTATTTGATTAATAAACAAATTGTTTAATAAATATAAGAATTTTAATGAATAAGTAATTAAAGTCTCTTTGTAAATTTTAAGTTGAATATAGTCACAACATAAGGTTTTGAGTAAGAAAATAATTTTTATAAAATTATTTTCTTGAAAATAGAATATTTAATCTAATTATTTCAAATTGTCATATATGACTTTAATAAAAAAATATTAAAATTAAAGAATTTCTAAATTAAAAATTGTATTTCTGTTCCAAATGAATAGAAATAATTTATGTAAAATTTTGGTACAAAAATATTGAAAAATGAATTTATTATGATTTATTTATGATTAAAACTAACAAAAATTGATTAAAAATATTAAATAATCGTTTTTTGTGAAATAAAAATCATTTCAGAAATGCTTATTGATTTATAAACTTAGAATAATTTTTGTGGAATTTTACAAAGTCGTTTTGATATTTTTATATAATTTTATAATTATAAATGAATAAACTTGTAATATTTATAATATATATAAAATAAATGATTTTTGAAAATCTAAAAATTGGACAGCAAAGTTTAGCATTGGAATAACATAAAATAAATTTTGTAGAATTTATAAAATAGTTTTAGTATTTTAAAACGATTTTTAAAAAGAATAAAGGAAATATAAGTATAAAGGTTAACTCAAAGAAAAAAAATGTTCATGGTGGGACTCGAACCTGGCCTTAGGGCCGGTTCATTGATTTTGGCCTATCACCCCAACCACTGGTCTGTACATCAGATTTGAATAAGATTTGATTTCGAAAACTTTTAAATAAACTTTAAGTGGTATCATCTTCCCCAAAACAACTAAGAACCCTAGTTTTGTCAATTGATCCAATTAACAAGAATTAATCCCAGGGACTATAGGGTTATTAATTGGACCATATCAAAGAACAAAAACATGTATTTAATCGGGGCTTACAATACACGAGGCTATCTAGAAGATCGAGTCAACGAAAAAAGTCAATGATTCTTGAAATCGTGAATTAAAGCTTGAACAGAAAGATTTGAGAGAAGGGAAAGAATTTTTGGCACATTCAGAACCACTACAAGGTACCAATTTATAATGTTGATGTATAATTGGAAAGCTTCAATCTTTGACCATTAATTGGTCAAAACGAGTAATAAGCTTCAATCACGTATATATGGCAGTGATGGGACGCGGAATTGATGTGTAAATAATTAATCAATTTTACTTGGTTTCCATACACAGTTTGTATAAAAAAAATATAAAGTCAAAGGTTTGAAAAAAAAAAAAGAAACAAGAGGAACTATGTTGCAGGTCACGAGTAACAAACAAAGAAAAGAGAAAAAGGAATAAGGGTACTGGGCCGAGATTATTGAGTCTGGGCCTGTTGATTGGGCCAGATTCGTTGGGTTGGGTTTATATACATATTAGGTTGGAATTAAATCAGGAACAAGGTCTTGGCTCAAGTGGTTAAGTGTGTGTGGGTGTGTGCGGACTAACTCGGGTTCGAGTCCGTCTCGCAGCAGGTTTTTCCTTTCTTTTTTTTTAAACTGATAAGGGAGTGGGCCTGTGTTCAGTTGGGCTAGTCAGATGGGCTCCGGTATTTGTGTGGGTATTGGGCTTGCAACAAGGGGTTTCAAGGGATTTAGGTTATGTCTTGGGTTCAAGAGTGGTCTAGACTAGTATTATTATTTATTATTATTATTATTATTATAAATATAATGAAAAAGTGACGGATGTCACAACATCCCCTACTTTTAGAAACTTCGTCCCGAAGTTATTAGAAACATAGGGTTATGGATGTCTGGGTAGAAATTAAGGTAGCAGTGGGTTGGAAAATTTAAGTTAAGGCACGTCGTGAATTTATGGTAACAAAGTAAACTAAGAGGTTTGATAAGTGTGGGTTAAGGATTGGATTAGGTTCGTCTCGAATGATAAGGAGAATAAGAGTCTAGTAAGACACTAAACTTCAAGTTTTATGACTCCTAAAATAATTGCATGAGTTGATTAACTATAGAAAGACTAAATGAACTACCAAGCAACTAGAGGTTGTTCTTGGTTCGACTTCCAGCTCACTTTCAATGCATCATTAGTGTTTGTATACAGGGTGTACCGCAGCTAACCCACCACACCTTTGATACCTTGAAAACGTACTGGACGTCTACCCAAAAACTCTAATAGAATTTCACACTACCCTAACGCACCTGTAAATTCATGATTACGTTCCGGACCGGAATCAACAATTTACCTTACATTAGGGTTTTATGTCCTTCTATGATCCTAATCTAACACACATTAAAGCAAATAAGTTTCACAAGAAGATGACACAACAACACGCTTATCAATGAAATGAGGCTATGTAATGAGGTCAAGTGCATTGGTTTGCAACGACTTGTAAGCATAACGGTATTTAAGTATGGGCTACCACTCGTCCGAGGAGCCCTTTAAATGGAATGTTTATCTGAGTTACGTGGATAATACACACATGCAAGCAAGTTTGTAAGTACTACAACCATTAAGTGTAAGTGTTATCATGAATAATTAAATGTTTACGAGTATCATGAATAATTAGATGTTCAATGAATAGTAAAATTAAGGGAAGAATCAAGTTTCATGTGATAACCAATGATGTTTTTGGAAAAAAAAATCCTGTAGAATCAAGTATCAGGTTTTTAGTAGTTTGATTATCATGGGTAACTAGTTCATGTGTGAGAAGGTGAAGGATATGAATTTAGTTTTTGAGAGGATGATGAAAAATCCTGAAGCAGAATCAAGGTTGTGAGCGATAGTGAATGTGAAGATAGTTGATAAAGAGTTTATTTTATAGTAAGGAGATTATGTAGCAGTGTAAATTTTGGGGTTTGGATCAAAGGTTATAATCAAGTGTATAGGAAAACATGATTGTGGTATATGCCAAATATTGTAAAGTTTGAACAAGTTGAAAATGAGTGAGTGTCGATGGAGAATCTAGAGACTAGATATTATAAAAAAAAAATATTTTCAAAATTGGTTTTGTACATAAGGCAAAAGTTGTTAAATAGTACAAGCTAAGTAGGTTTTGATTAAAATATTCCTGTTAGTTGGAGATTTCAAACATGACATTAGGTTTTGAAGATCAAGGTTTTGTTAGTGATTTTTTTTAATAGTTTAAAGCATTATATAGAAAATCGTTTGTTACGTCAATAAATAAACAATTGAATTTAAGTTCGAGGAAAATATGTACTTTGTAAAGTTACTAGGTAATACAGCAAGTTTTAGAAATCTTTAGTTTGTGCTAAAGTATGAGGTTATAGTTTTTAAAATAAATAACATGTGGAGAAATGAAATAATATGATTTGGGTAGGGTGTTGAATATTTAAAAAAAAATTGCTAAGATGGTAAGGTGAAGTGCGATTGTGAAATCCATAGATGGTTATGAAAGTATGAACTTGTAAGCGATATATGAAAATCGTGAAATACAAAATATTGTATATGAATCGAGAGAGTATTTTTGAAAAAGCTTGCATAAAATGCTTGGAGTGCCCTTGTCTAGCTGTAAAGCCCAACAAGAACGTTGACTTTTCAAAGGAGTTGAACCCAATGGTGATCAAAGAAGACATGCTTTAGCCTATAAGTGGACACTCACTCCAGGAATCCCCAGGTAAGCATAACAGGTCCGTAAATGGATTTATGCGCTATGCTTGCCTATGCCAGAAAACCCAGTGTACAGGCATCCACCCTTCCAGATTGCACGTGTCCTTATCACACTCATTAAAGTTCAACAACTTTGAAGGAGCAAAAATAAGAGTAGGCATTATGCCTAAGAGTGTCTCCATGAAAGGTACTGCTCCCGTTTCATGGTGATGTAGGCTTTCCACTCCTTGTAGGACACCATCTCTATGCACCAGGATGAAAGATGAGGGGAAATGGAGAAGAAGGGAAAGATGGAGGAAGGAAAGTAGGAGGAAATGAGGGTAAGATAATTTAGGAAATATTATGCATGAAAGTTGAAGTTCGGTTATAGTCTAGGCCATTTTATCTAATAACCTAGTTCCCTATAACCATGGCTCTGATACCAATCTGTAACACCCCAACCGATGGCGGAATCATCGAGGTGCCACGTAGTGACGATTGTTCAAAAGCTCATGGTACTAAAATGTAAATATATGATTATTGAATATTGTTTTACAACAAGTGAAATTAAATACAATACAACAAAAGTAAAGATAATTGATTTATTTAATCTAAGTCCAAAGTCCTATGTGAAGCGTCAAGCAGCTTATCCTGAAACATGCACGAAAATAATTTTGTCAACATATGATGTTGGTGAGTACTACTTAGTTTTGTACGTATAGTATAAGTTTGAAAAGGTATTACAATTCATGTGTCTAGCATCACCAAGGCATTATGTAAACACGCAAGTAACCAAACAAGACAAAGATCACATGTAAAGTTGTACAATGAAATTGATAATGAGCACCTCAACACGTGTGAGTCTAAATGAGCACCATAACACCAAGTTATGTCTGTATGTAAAGAGCACTGTTAGGACAAAGAGGATTGGTGAAACCACTTTTGTAAACCTTAGTCTAATTCACTTCTGTCATTTTGGCTAAGTATAGAAGTACTGAAGAGAAGACAAGAAACTGCTGATTAGAAGATATGAGAAGTACTGAAGTTGCAGAAGTTCTAAAGTCCAAACTAGACAAGTTCACTTCAGAAGTACTGAAGACAAAACTACTCTTCAGTAGTTGTCCTTCATCAGCACTTAGCAATAGATATTTCCCACCGCCTTTTTGCATCAGTAGTTTATTGTTTAATATTACTTTTAGCTTTATTTGATTGATTCAATGTTGCAACTTGTGCAACTTGTTTCTGCTATTTCTGTACTTGCTTTTTGGCAAGATACATGCATGTAAAACGTCTATAAATAGGAGGCTTCAACCTTCTATTTTAGACATTGATTTTCAACAGAAAAATCCTTCAAACACTCTCATTGTTCTATTCCATTTCTGTATTTATTGTGAATCTCTCTAAGTATCTAATTCTCATTTACAACTTAGATTCATAATAAATACTTTGTCATTTATTAGTTTCAAACATCAAGGGGGAGTTATAACTCTGCCTTAGTGTAAAAAGTGTTGCTTTAACTTATAACATTCCGCTGTGCTTATAATCTGATTTACAAGGACTTGCTAAAACACTTAAGTGTCAAGATAGCAAGTTCTTACTTAGCAAAAAGAGCAAACTGATCCAACAATTGGTATCAGAGCATTGGTTTATCTGATCACATATCAATCTAACAAATTGAGAATCAGACACAAAGCTCTTATTGATATTCAATAAAAAGATCAAAAGTTCACTTTTTATCAAAATCCATCACTTAAAAGAGTCATCTGACAAATCTATACTCTTTAAAAATGGATCCACATAATACTGGTTCTGCCACCAAACCTGCCATGCTTGTGAGAAATGAGTACAATATATGGCAAAAGAGAATGGCACATACCTTGTCACAAACCAACACAGGTTGTTGGAGATCTGTGATATATGGTCCTCACAAACCAGTAAACATAAATCTTGAAACTAAAGAAGGGATTCCAAAGGATCCCAAAGACTATACAGATGAGGATTTCCTAAAACTTGAGCTAGATGCTAAAGCATTCTCTATGTTGGCAATGGCTCTCCCAAATGAAATATACTCTGGCCTTTTACATTGTGAAAGTGCCAAAGAACTTTGGGACTGTCTTAAAGAACAGTGTGGAGGAACTGAAGAGGTGATTGCCAACACCAGAGAAATTTTAGCTCAACAATATGAAACATTTGCTTATATTAATGGGGAAACTTTGACACAACAATTTGAAAGATTCTCCTCATTAATCTCTGAGCTAAAGTTAAATGGTCAGACCTATACAACAGTATCTATGTTACATAGATTTTTAAGGTCTTTACCTGACAAATGGGAAACTTACTCCATTGTCTTAAGATCCTCACCAGATTTTAGCTCCCTCACTCTTACAAAACTCCATGGGAGATTACTTACTTTTGAGAGAGAAATCGATCAAAAGAAGAAATTACAAACTTCTGGTAAAACTGCTGATGACTACCTACCAGGTAGTACAACACTTTTGGGACAAGATTCACCAACTTGTTCCTATGGATCTTATGACAATATTGACATAACCACTGGGATCTCATCAGAAAGATCTTTCCCAGGTTATGACAATGATGACCAAAGTCAAACTGCTGATAATCTATGTTTTATCATGGATGATTTGAAAAATTTTAGCAGTGATGACTTAGAAGAAATGGACATATTACACCAACTGGCCATGCTAAGCATTAAAACTAACAAGTTTTATAAAAGGTCAGGAAGGAAATTTCCAGGATTGACCAGTAATACAAAAATTGGTTTTGACAAATCTAAACTGAGATGTCACAAGTGTCAGAAGTTGGGACACTTTGCTAGAGAGTGTAGAAGCTCTAGCTTTAACCAATCACAATCTGGAAATAACTATAACCCCAATTATAATAGGAACAATGGAACTCAAGGGAGTGCTCATTTTGTACAGGCACAAGCTCCTCAACAGCAATATATGCCTCAAGTACAATATGTTCAAGTGCCTGCTCAACAGATGCAGAGCCAACAATCAATCCCTCCCTTTCCAGCTGCTCAACTTCCTCCACAGCCTCAACAACCCCCTCAACAAAGTCTCTTTACCTCGGGGTATGTTGACTGGAGCAGTCTCCCTTATGACACCACAGAGTGCAATCCTGATGCAGACAACAAAGTGTTTGACATCAACTGGGGAGAACCAGACAATGGCAGAAAGAACTTTGCCTTAATGGCATTTGAAGGCTGTACATCAAAATCTGCATTGTCTCAGGTATCAAAAGAATCTTTGACAAAACTTTGCTCAAACTCTTGCAAAGAAACTTTTGCTCTCATAAGAGAGACAAACCTGCACCTACAAGGCAAAGCCAATGATTTAGAAAGAAAATACACACAGATAAAATGTGATTTAGAAAGAAAACTGTGTGCTAAAACAAAAGAGGTTTCTAAATTAACTGACTCTGCTATTGAAACCCAAGCACAAATCAAAATGATGCTAAATGACCTGGGAGATGTCAGACAAGAGCTTGCTGACACCAGGATCACTTGTGAAAAATGGGTGGAATCTTGTAGGGGGTATCAATTATTGCTAAACAAACAAAGTGCTTCAAATGTTAAGTTTGGCATAGGATACCATCATGTTGAAACACCAACAGATTTTTCTCCCAAAACTACTGAAGATGGGAGAAGAATTGTTTCAAATGAAACTTCTGAAGGGAAAGAATGCACATCTTTCCATGAAAACTTTCTAAACAGAAATCCTGGCATTTTTAAAGAAAGTACTTCAGAAGTATTTACAAAAACTGACAACAAGCCATCAGTAGTTTCATCTACTTCAGGAGTTGAGACCCTGAAAACTACTGATGAGCAAAATCTTTTCACAACTGTCAGAAATTTGCCTTTAGATCAAAAACAAAAGGCAAAAGAATGTGAAATTTGTGGCCTGTTCAACCACAAAACTGAATTTTGTAGATACAGAAAAGGAATTCAGTTCAATCAAAAATTTAAACAACAGGTTGTGGGAAATCAAATCAGAAATGATTATGAAAAAGTCTTTAAACCCAAGAAACAACAACCTGAAAACACCTTTTCTCAGAAAGATATAAAATCTCAACCAAAATCTTTTTCTCAAAATTCCTTGTCAATAGCTAGACCAGAATCTTCAGCAGTTTCACAAACTGCTGAGATTCAAAATCTAAAGAACATGGTAGAACTACTGATGACCAAGGTTGATGGTGGTCCTAAAAAGGATACCACCATGGTTCTTAATGAAAAATCCATTGCCAAAAAGACATGGATTTCTCAACCTGGTCAAGAACAAACTGTAACTGTTCTCAAGAGCAAACCCAAAGCCAAACAGGCTTGGGTTTCCAAATCTAACTAATTTGCTTTTATGTGCAGAGAGTTTCCAGGGGCTTGAACAGCATATGGTATGTTGATAGTGGAGGCTCTATGCACATGACTGGATGCAGATACCTGATAAACAATTTTATCAGCCAAAGAGAAGGATCTGTATCCTTTGGGAACAATGCTAAGGGATATGTGCTAGGACATGGCAATGTCTCCTCTGGCAAAATACAGATTGACAAGGTCAATCTGGTGGAAAACCTTGAATACAACTTGCTGAGTGTGTCACAAATGTGTGATAAAGGATATTCTTCCTTTTTCACAAAGACAGCTTGCAAGATCATCTCACCAGAAGGCCAGAAGTTGATAGAGAAGATTATAGAAGATCATACTTTGCCGATTGCCAAAAGATGTGGCAATGTCTTTGCAGTGGACATTGAGAAAGACAAAGTATTGAACAACACTGCCTGTTTCTTCTCAAGGGCATCAACTTCAGAGACAGATCTCTGGCACAGGAGACTTGGCCATGTGAACTTTAAAACCATAAATAAAGTCACAAAAATGGGCTTGGTCAGAGGTCTACCTTTGAAAGTATACCAGTGTCAAGAACACTGTGTATCCTGTTTAAAGGGAAAACAGCATAAGTCCTCCTATAAGTCTATTGAAGAATCAAAAACAACTGCATGTCTTCAACTACTCCATATGGACTTATTTGGACCTGTCAAGATTATGAGCCTTGGTAAAAAGAAGTACTGCTTAGTCATCATTGATGACTACTCAAGATTCACATGGGTATTCTTCTTATTTTCCAAGGATGAGGCTGCTGAAATCATCAAGTTCTTCATTCTACAAGTAGAGAAACAATATTCTCTATCTGTCAAAACCATTAGAAGTGACAATGGGACAGAGTTCAGGAACAAAACTCTGGATGAATTCTGTTTGTCTAAAGGGATTATTAGACAATACAGTGTTCCCAGAACTCCTGAACAAAATGGTGTAGTAGAAAGGAAGAACAGAACATTGATAGAAGGAGCAAGAACAATGTTAGCTGATTCTGGACTGCCATTGTACTTTTGGGCAGAAGCAGTTAACACATCATGTTATGTTCAGAATAGAGTTCTTGTGGTCAAGAGACATTCCAAGACTGCCTATGAAGTTCTTCATGGCATGAAGCCCCTTATCTCCTTTTTCAGGGCTTTTGGGTGTCAATGTTTCATCTTGAACATCAAGGAATCTATTTCAAAGTTTGCTGCCAAAGTTGACTCAGGTTACTTTCTTGGTTACTCTTCAACTAGAAAAGCCTACAAGGTTTTTAATTCTCACACCAGGATAGTAGAAGAAATATTGAATGTCAAGTTCAATGAGTCAAAACACACTCTTATTCCAGCACATCCTGCTGAACTCTTTGACCTTGACAACTTTCACTTTGGACCTGAAAAGGCTGTTACTTCTTCCAAACCTACTTATTATGGTGATCAAAGGTTTGAAGATGAGGATCCTACACCATGGACTCCTCAAACAGTCATTAAGTCAACTACAACACCATCAGAAGTTTTTCAAACTTCTGATCAAACAAATACTGAAGGCCAAACTCAAACATCTGCTTCAGCACCTGCAACTACTGAAGAAGCTGAAACTGCTGAACCAGATATTATAGACCTCAGTAGTTTGTTTGAAGAACAAGAGCCACCTACACCTGTCAGTGGTTTACAACAACTGATTGAACACAGAGATCATCCACTTGATCAAATCATGGGTGATATAGCTACAGGTGTTCTGACCAGAAACCAGCTCTCCAACTTTTGCCTATTCTCAGCCTTTATTTCACAGTTGGAACCAAAGAAGTACCAGGAAGCCCTCAAAGACAATAATTGGGTGCAAGCTATGCAAGATGAACTACTTCAGTTCAACAAGCAACAGGTCTGGGAAATCTGTCCCTTACCTCAAAACAAGCAACCAATTGGTACAAGATGGGTTTTCAGGAACAAACAAGATGAAGCTGGTATGATAATCAAGAACAAGGCAAGACTGGTAGTTCAAGGGTACTCTCAAGAAGAGGGAATTGACTATGATGAAACCTTTGCTCCAGTTGCAAGGCTTGAGGCCATCAGGTTATTTCTGGCCTATGCCATTTCCAACAAAATTAAAGTTTATCAAATGGATGTGAAAAGTGCATTTTTGTATGGAAAAATCAAAGAGGAGGTGTATGTCTGTCAGCCACCTGGGTTTGAGGATCCTTCTCATCCTGAGTGGGTGTACAGACTGGACAAAGCTCTTTATGGGCTCAAACAGGCTCCAAGAGCCTGGTATGATACACTCTCCACCTTTTTACTCAAAAATAACTTTACAAGAGGTGCCATTGATAAAACACTTTTCATTAAACATGTTGGAAATCATGTCTTACTTGTTCAAATTTATGTTGATGATATCATTTTTGGTTCAACAAACACAAAACTGTGTGATGATTTTAAGAAACTCATGCAATCAAAATTTGAGATGAGTACCATGGGAGAACTGCAGTACTTTCTGGGACTGCAGATCAAACAACAAACAAATGGAACTTTTATACATCAATCAAAATATGTTAAATAATTATTGAACAAATTTTCTTTAAATGACTGTAAAGCATGTTCCACTCCCATGACACCAATCACACAAGTTGAACCTGATGATCAAGGAAAACAGGTTGATCAAACCATGTACAGATGCATGATAGGTTCCCTTTTATACTTAACTGCTTCTAGACCAGATATTATGTTCTCAACATGTGTCTGTGCTAGATATCAATCAGCACCAAGGGAATCACACCTTATAGCAGTCAAAAGAATTTTCAGATATCTGAAAGGAACTCCAACACTGGGAATTTGGTATCCTGCTTCAAGCAATACCAAGTTATCAGCTTTTTCAGATAGTGACTATGCAGGGTGTAAGATGACAAGAAAGTCAACATCTGGTGGTTGTCAATTCCTGGGTAACTGTCTAGTGTCATGGCAATCAAAGAAGCAAACATCTGTTGCAACTTCAACTGCTGAAGCTGAATACATTGCAGCTGCAAGTTGTACATCACAGATACAATGGCTCCAATATCAACTTCTTTATTATGGAATCAAAGAGACCAAGACACCTTTGTTTGTAGACAGCAAATCTGCCATTAGCATCATTCAAAATCCGGTGCAGTTCTCAAAAACCAAACATATTGAGATCAGGTACCATTTCATAAGAGATTGCTATGAAAAAGGCAAGATTGAAGTGAAGCATGTAGCAACAGCTAATCAAATAGCTGACATCTTCACTAAGCCCCTTGACACATCAACATTTCAGAAGTTAGTATCCATGCTTGGAATGCTAAATTTGTAAGTGTTTACTTTATTTTTATTTTTTTTTTCTGCATATCAGTTAGAATCCAAGTTAACACTTGATTCTACCCAACTCTACATCAAACTTCTACATCAATCACTACTGTTATGCATCAACATTTTCTTTTTCCTTTTTCCATCCTTGATTCCATCCTGTTTACCTTGGTGGAATCCAAGTTAACCTTTTCCTTCTTTTTTCTGGTTTTCACTTACAAAAGACAAAAGTCTGAAACAAAACTTCTGAAAAACAAAATCAGTTTGAGAGAAACTACTGATGAACAAAAATCATCAGTATGGGGATAATTTTCTGAAAAAGTGTGTAACTTCTGATAAAATAACCTTCAGAAGTTATGAATAAAGTATTTATAAAAACATTTCTCATCAGATGTTAAAACTGCTGAAGAGAAAAATGGGAACTACTGATGAAGTAATCCTTCATCAGCAGTTTAAGTCAAAAGGGCAAATCTGACTTTTCCAATCATCAGAGGTTTGACCTAATCAGTTTAAAACCTCTGATAAAGAGATTTTTAACCAAAGGCGGTTTTAAAACTTCTAATAAAGAAGATTCAAGCGGTTAAAACTTCTAATAAATACCTTTTCTACACACTTATCCTTTCAAACTCAAAATATCCCTCCTTCTCTCTCAAAACTCTCTCAACCTATACCTGCAAATCCACTGTTCGATCAAAAACCCAAACCACATGGCTCTAGTTCTCAAACAGGGACACAATCAAAGAGCCTTTCTTGAAAAACAAGAAGGCTGGTCCCAATACGATGAGATCATTGATCTTGTCGTCAAATCCCAATACTTTACTGCTCTCACAATAAACCCACCAATTCACACTGAAACTCTGAATGAGTTCTGGGCAAATGCTGAGACGGTTACAATGGGTGATGAGGTCATTTCCCTCAACTCAAAGATAAAAGGGAAACAACTGACCATCACACCGGCCACACTAGCAACAAGACTGGGTCTGGATGATGTAACTGCCCCTGACCATGTTGCTAACACTGATATTCATCTAACCATGACTGAGTGTGGTTATCAAGGTACTCTCTCCCATGCTACAATATTCAAAAAATATTTTGAACCAAAATACAAACTTTTGTTTCATTATATTATTATGTGTTTGAGTCCAAAAACAGGGTCTTATGACCAGATGCCCTCCACTTTTCAACCAATATTTCATTCCATTGTGAATGAAACTAAATTCAGGGCATCAAAACTATTTTTCAATGAGTTGGTGTTACATCACAATAATACCAAGAAAAAGTTTTTGTTATACCCAAGGTTCATTATGCAATGCATAATAGGGGAACTGGGTAATGAGGTGCTTGTGGGAAAAATTTCAACTTTAAACCCTTTAACATCACAAGCATACTCAAGGCTTAACAAACCGGCTGCCTGGCCAGAAGATGATCAGGGAGAACAACAACAAGTCCCCCTGAAGCCCACATCTTCCAAACTCACACCACCAAAAGCCAAAAAGCCCAAGCCAACAAAAACTGCACCCCACCAACCCAAAAGAAAAGTTGTTCAGGAGGTTGAGATGCCTGAACATGCTCATGAGCATTCTGCTCTTCAAATAGATGAGACTGAAACACCCTCTCAGTCTCATCCATCTCAAACCCCACCAAGAGCACCCATATCTGTTCTATTCAAAAGAAAAAGACTTAGAAAAACATATCAAACACACTCTTCTTTTGAAACTGCTGAACAACAACCTATTGCCCAAACTACTGAACCAACCCCACAAATTTCTGAACAAGAGGCAATAGAAATTGCCAAACTTCTCTCTGGGCTAAAAGAGAATGTCCCATCTGATCATGTCAGTCCCCTACAACCACAACAAACAGGGGACATAACTACTACTTCAGACATGGATGTGGACATCTCTAGCCCTATCCCAAGAGATGAGGGTGGACCAGAGTCTTTAAGCCCAATTTTAGAGACTCTTGGGGCATCTGAGGCTGCTACTACTCAGTTACCACCCAGTGGTGGATCTGAGGATAGAAGTAACATAGCTAAGACCTCAGATGTGGCAACTACTGATGAAGGCTTAATGCCTGAAGTAGGAAATCCTCAGTACCAAGAAAAAGAGGTTCATGAGAGAACTGAGTTGGGCTCAGCTCATGATTTAACTGGGACAGTCCTCATTGAGGACAACATCAGGGATTCAGATGATTCCATTAGTTTGGATGATGTTTCACACACTCAAACTACTGAATTGACGGCACTTTCTGAGGGTCCTGTTGCAAAGGTATCCAGGCTCAAGAAGCCAGTCACCTCTGCACAGGTTAAAGCCCACTCAATCCCTAAAACCCCTAGAGTGGCATCCTCTGTACAACATGAGGATCTCCCAAAAACACCCCCTTCACAACAAATGCCTACCCAATTCCATGGGCAAACAAGCATAGACCTGAACCAGCTATGCAGCCCAGAGGGTCCCCTGTACCACATGATGAATACACTCATCAGAAATCACTTCCAAACATATACAGCTGACTTGGAACTGTCCATCAAGAACCAATTTGGAGTGATCAAGACAAAGATGAACGATCTGTCCAACAAAATAGAATTCAACAGCAAACAGATTGCTCATCTTCAAGGACAATTCTCCCAACCCTCTGCTTCAAGGGTTAAAATTGATGAATCCAAAAAGGGGGAGAAGATCAGGGAACCTAAGGAGTCATTCCAAGCCAGGATAAGGGCAAGAGTGGCACTCCTTGAAAGAGATCAAAAAGATCAGGCCAGGAAAGAAAAATTGGCCAAACAGTTTGGTGTCTCAATAGAAGAGATTGAAGCAGCAGAGAAAGAAGATGAGACCCAAACATCTGAAGAATCCCTAAGGCATAATGAAGAAACTTCTGATGACAAAACTTCTGATGAAGAATCAGAAAGTACTGAAGACAATCCTTCAGTAGCTGACAAACCATCAGCAGTTGTCAGCACATCAGAAGTTAACACTTCCAAACCTCAAACAACTGAACCTTCCAGAACCACTGCTCCTATTCAACCAACATCTGATCCCATCAGGCCTACAACTGTTACTACAATGACTGTATTAAACCCTTCTCCTATCTCTCAATCAGCTGAACTACTAGAGAAGAGCTTAATTGCAGCCAACAAGAAGGCCAGAGAAGATCAGATTTGGAAATCTCTGGAAGAAAGGGATGATTTGGATTTAAGCCATGAAGAAAAACTTCAGGCTTATGCAGCTGAACTACAAAGGCAGGCTAACCTTGATGAGATTGCTGAACAAGATAAAAGACAACAACTGGTGTCTTATATTACCAAGAACAGCAAGACTAAAGCCTTTACACTCAAAGGACTCTCTATGCAAGAGCTAACAAGAAGAGCACAACTGCTTGCAGACAAAGTGGCCACAAGCAAAGATGGAAAGGCCAAGAGAGCCCAGATAATAGAAGAGCTAGTAGCAGAAGGATATGGTTCAAAAGCCTCAGTATCCAGATGGAAAGAAGAAAGACTGATGGATACTTATAGAAAATACTTGGCTGCCAAGGCTGCAAATCCTGAGAAGTTTCAAACTGCTGATCCTTCAAGATCAGTAGTTAGAACTTCTGGTGCATCTAAAAGAACTGCTACTCAGAAGAAGAAGGCAGAGGACAATGTCAAAACTGATTTCAAAATGGTACTACTTGAAGGAAGTTCAATAGTCCATTCAGATTTTGACATTGAGGAGAAACCTCTGTTAACACAATTCAGGGATCCTTCCACTTTTGCTTATCAAATACAAAAGACCATCAAAGAAAAGCTGCATACCAGAGTAGTGACTGAACACCATCTCCCAACTGTTCAGATGCCTGATATGCAACAACAACAAGGAAGAGAATCCCACCTGAGGCTATCTGAAACTGAAGACATCCAGCACTCAGGACCATCAACCCAAGGGACAAGTCTGGTTCCCTATTCTTCTGACTTTAACAAGTCAAAGATCCCTATCATCAGATGGTCACTTACTGATAACAACTCAGTACTGTTGACAAGAAGAGACCTCTCAAGCAGGGCTTACAAGAAGATCAGTGATCTGAAGAAACTGTCAACACAAGACCTGCTCACAATTCAACATCTAGAACCACAGAGAGGATCTCTATCTGATGGTCAGTTAAACCAGCTCAAGAACACCATGTACAAAGAGATATGGAAGATTGTTCAAGACAGAAGAAACACATAAGGAATTAGTAAGGTTTTGGCTTCATCAATCCAGGGGGAGATTGTTAGGACAAAGAGGATTGGTAAAACCACTTTTGTAAACCTTAGTCTAATTCACTTCTGTCATTTTGGCTAAGTATAGAAGTACTGAAGAGAAGACAAGAAACTGCTGATTAGAAGATATGAGAAGTGCTGAAGTTGCAGAAGTTCTGAAGTCCAAACCAGACAAGTTCACTTCAGAAGTACTGAAGACAAAACTACTCTTCAGTAGTTGTCCTTCATCAGCACTTAGCAATAGATATTTCCCACCGCCTTTTTGCATCAGTAGTTTATTGTTTAATATTACTTTTAGCTTTATTTGATTGATTCAATGTTGCAACTTGTGCAACTTGTTTCTGCTATTTCTGTACTTGCTTTTTGGCAAGATACAGGCATGTAAAACGTCTATAAACAGGAGGCTTCAACCTTCTATTTTAGACATTGATTTTCAACAGAAAAATCCTTCAAACACTCTCATTGTTCTATTCCATTTCTGTATTTATTGTGAATCTCTCTAAGTATCTAATTCTCATTTACAACTTAGATTCATAATAAATAATTTGTCATTTATTAGTTTCAAACATCAAGGGGGAGTTATAACTCTGCCTTAGTGTAAAAAGTGTTGCTTTAACTTATAACATTCCGCTGTGCTTATAATCTGATTTACAAGGACTTGCTAAAACACTTATGTGTCAAGATAGCAAGTTCTTACTTAGCAAAAAGAGCAAACTGACCCAACAAGCACCATAACATAAGTTATGTCTGTATGTAAAGAGCACCATAACACAAAGTTATGTCTGTGTGTATGATTTTGTATGTAAGCTACGTTCATGTTCAAGCATAAGCACAAAGATAATCAAGACACGTATATGAATTGTAAATGAATAAAAATGTATGTGTAAATGAATGTGAAAGTTTTGTATAGTTGCGCATGAATCACCCCAAAAATTATAAAAGCGAAAAAGGGGATAAGTAATACTCACCTTAGCAAGGTGTTAAGTCTTGTGTAATTGAATAAGTATAATCCAATGTTGCCAAGTATCACCCTATGTATAATGTAACAAATAAGTCTAAGTCTATTTGGTCTATAAGTATTTTCTAGGGCTTCGAATTGGGGATAAACGTTTATTTGATTAATAAACAAATTGTTTAATAAATATAAGAATTTTAATGAATAAGTAAATAAAAGTCTCTTTGTAAAATTTTAAGTTCAATATAGTCACAACATAAGGTTTTGAGTATGAAAATAATTTTTATAAAATTATTTTCTTGAAAATAGAATATTTAATCTAATTATTTCAAATTGTCATATATGACTTTAATAAAAAAATATTAAAATTAAAGAATTTCTGAATTAAAAATTGTATTTCTGTTCCAAATGAATAGAAATAATTTATGTAAAATTTTGGTACAAAAATATTGAAAAATGAATTTATTATGATTTATTTATGATTAAAACTAACAAAAATTGATTAAAAATATTAAATAATCGTTTTTTGTGAAATAAAAATCATTTTAGAAATGCTTATTGATTTATAAACTTAGAATAATTTTTGTGGAATTTTACAAAGTCGTTTTGATATTTTTATATAATTTTATAATTATAAATGAATAAATTTGTAATATTTATAATATATATAAAATAAATGATTTTTGAAAATCTAAAAATTGGACAGCAAAGTTTATCATTGGAATAACATAAAATAAATTTTGTAGAATTTATAAAATAGTTTTAGTATTTTAAAACGATTTTTAAAAAGAATAAAGGAAATATAAGTATAAAGGTTAACTCAAAGAAAAAAAATGTTCATGGTGGGACTCGAACCTGGCCTTAGGGCCGGTTCATTGATTTTGGCCTATCACCCCAACCACTGGTCTGTACATCAGATTTGAATAAGATTTGATTTTGAAAACTTTTAAATAAACTTTAAGTGGTATCATCTTCCCCAAAACAACTAAGAACCCTAGTTTTGTCAATTGATCCAATTAACAAGAATTAATCCCAGGGACTATAGGGTTATTAATTGGACCATATCAAAGAACAAAAACATGTATTTAATCGGGGCTTACAATACACGAGGCTATCCAGAAGATCGAGTCAACGAAAAAAGTCAATGATTCTTGAAATCGTGAATTAAAGCTTGAACAGAAAGATTTGAGAGAAGGGAAAGAATTTTTGGCACATTCAGAACCACTACAAGGTACCAATTTATAATGTTGATGTATAATTGGAAAGCTTCAATCTTTGACCATTAATTGGTCAAAACGAGTAATAAGCTTCAATCACGTATATATGGCAGTGATGGGACGCGGAATTGATGTGTAAATAATTAATCAATTTTACTTGGTTTCCATACACAGTTTGTATAAAAAAATATAAAGTCAAAGGTTTGAAAAAAAAAAGAAACAAGAGGAACTATGTTGCAGGTCACGAGTAACAGACAAAGAAAAGAGAAAAAGGAATAAGGGTACTGGGCCGAGATTATTGAGTCTGGGCCTGTTGATTGGGCCAGATTCGCTGGGTTGGGTTTATATACATATTAGGTTGGAATTAAATCAGGAACAAGGTCTTGGCTCAAGTGGTTAAGTGTGTGTGGGTGTGTGCGGACTGACTCGGGTTCGAGTCCGTCCCGCAACAGGTTTTTCCTTTCTTTTTTTTTAAACTGATAAGCGAGTGGGCCTGTGTTCAGTTGGGCTGGTCAGATGGGCTCCGGTATTTGTGTGGGTATTGGGCTTGCAACAAGGGGTTTCAAGGGATTTAGGTTATGTCTTGGGTTCAAGAGTGGTCTAGACTAGTATTATTATTTATCATTATTATTATTATTATCATTATTATTATTATTATTATTATTATTATTATTATTATAAATATAATGAAAAAGTGACGGATGTCACAACATCCCCTACTTTTAGAAACGTCGTCCCGAAGTTATTAGAAACATAGGGTTATGGATGTCTGGGTAGAAATTAAGGTAGCAGTGGGTTGGAAAATTTAAGTTAAGGCACGTCGAGAATTTATGGTAACAAAGTAAACTAAGAGGTTTGATAAGTGTGGGTTAAGGATTGGATTAGGTTCGTCTCGAAGGATAAGGAGAATAAGAGTCTAGTAAGACACTAAACTTCAAGTTTTATGACTCCTAAAATAATTGCATGAGTTGATTGACTATAGAAAGACTAAATGAACTACCAAGCAACTAGAGTTTGTTCCTGGTTCGACTTCCAGCTCACTTTCAATGCATCATTAGTGTTTGTATACAGGGTGTACCGCAGCTAACCCACCACACCTTTGATACCTTGAAAACGTACTGGACGTCTACCCAAAAACTCTAATAGAATTTCACACTACCCTAACGCACCTGTAAATTCATGATTACGTTCCGGACCGGAATCATCAATTTACCTTACATTAGGGTTTTATGTCCTTCTATGATCCTAATCTAACACACATTAAAGCAAATAAGTTTCACAAGAAGATGACACAACAACACGCTTATCAATGAAATGAGGCTATGTAATGAGGTCAAGTGCATTGGTTTGCAACGACTTGTAAGCATAACGGTATTTAAGTATGGGCTACCACTCGTCCGAGGAGCCCTTTAAATGGAATGTTTATCTGAGTTGCGTGGATAATACACACATGCAAGCAAGTTTGTAAGTACTACAACCATTAAGTGTAAGTGTTATCATGAATAATTAAATGTTTACGAGTATCATGAATAATTAGATGTTTAATGAATAGTCAAATTAAGGGAAGAATCAAGTTTCATGTGATAACCAATGATGTTTTTGGAAAAAAAAATCCTGTAGAATCAAGTATCAGGTTTTTAGTAGTTTGATTATCATGGGTAACTAGTTCATGTGTGAGAAGGTGAAGGATATGAATTTAGTTTTTGAGAGGATGATGAAAAATCCTGAAGCAGAATCAAGGTTGTGAGCGATAGTGAATGTGAAGATAGTTGATAAAAAGTTTATTTTATAGTAAGGAGATTATGTAGCAGTGTAAATTTTGGGGTTTGGATCAAAGGTTATAATCAAGTGTATAGGAAAACATGATTGTGGTATATGCCAAATATTGTAAAAATTTGAACAAGTTGAAAATGAGTGAGTGTCGATGGAGAATCTAGAGACTAGATATTATAAAAAAAATTACTTTCAAAATTGGTTTTGTACATAAGGCAAAAGTTGTTAAATAATACAAGCTAAGTAGGTTTTGATTAAAATATTCCTGTTAGTTGGAGATTTCAAACATGACATTAGGTTTTGAAGATCAAGGTTTTGTTAGTGATTTTTTTAATAGTTTAAAGCATTATATAGAAAATCGTTTGTTACGTCAATAAATAAACAATTGAATTTAAGTTCGAGGAAAATATGTACTTTGTAAAGTTACTAGGTAATACAGCAAGTTTTAGAAATCTTTAGTTTGTGCTAAAGTATGAGGTTATAGTTTTTAAAATAAATAACATGTGGAGAAATGAAATAATATGATTTGGGTAGGGTGTTGAATATTTAAAAAAAAATTGCTAAGATGGTAAGGTGAAGTGCGATTGTGAAATCCATAGATGGTTATTAAAGTATGAACTTGTAAGCGATATATGAAAATCGTGAAATACAAAATATTGTATATGAATCGAGAGAGTATTTTTGAAAAAGCTTGCATAAAATGCTTGGAGTGCCCTTGTCTAGCTGTAAAGCCCAACAAGAACGTTGACTTTTCAAAGGAGTTGAACCCAATGGTGATCAAAGAAGACATGCTTTAGCCTATAAATGGACACTCACTCCAGGAATCCCCAGGTAAGCATAACAGGTCCGTAAATGGATTTATGCGCTATGCTTGCCTATGCCAGAAAACCCAGTGTACAGGCATCCACCCTTCCAGATTGCACGTGTCCTTATCACACTCATTAAAGTTCAACAACTTTGAAGGAGCAAAAATAAGAGTAGGCATTATGCCTAAGAGTGTCTCCATGAAAGGTACTGCTCCCGTTTCATGGTGATGTAGGCTTTCCACTCCTTGTAGGACACCATCTCTATGCACCAGGATGAAAGATGAGGGGAAATGGAGAAGAAGGGAAAGATGGAGGAAGGAAAGTAGGAGGAAATGAGGGTAAGATAATTTAGGAAATATTATGCATGAAAGTTGAAGTTCGGTTATAGTCTAGGCCATTTTATCTAATAACCTAGTTCCCTATAACCATGGCTCTGATACCAATCTGTAACACCCCAACCGATGGCGGAATCATCGAGGTGCCACGTAGTGACGATTGTTCAAAAGCTCATGGTACTAAAATGTAAATATATGATTATTGAATATTGTTTTACAACAAGTGAAATTAAATACAATACAACAAAAGTAAAGATAATTGATTTATTTAATCTAAGTCCAAAGTCCTATGTGAAGCGTCAAGCAGCTTATCCTGAAACATGCACGAAAATAATTTTGTCAACATATGATGTTGGTGAGTACTACTTAGTTTTGTACGTATAGTATAAGTTTGAAAAGGTATTACAATTCATGTGTCTAGCATCACCAAGGCATTATGTAAACACGCAAGTAACCAAACAAGACAAAGATCACATGTAAAGTTGTACAATGAAATTGATAATGAGCACTTCAACACGTGTGAGTCTAAATGAGCACCATAACACCAAGTTATGTCTGTATGTAAAGAGCACCATAACATAAGTTATGTCTGTATGTAAAGAGCACCAAAACACAAAGTTATGTCTGTATGTATGATTTTGTATGTAAGCTACGTTCATGTTCAAGCATAAGCACAAAGATAATCAAGACACGTATATGAATTGTAAATGAATAAAAATGTATGTGTAAATGAATGTGAAAGTTTTGTATAGTTGCGCATGAATCACCCCAAAAATTATAAAAGCGAAAAAGGGGATAAGTAATACTCACCTTAGCAAGGTGTTAAGTCTTGTGTAATTGAATAAGTATAATCCAATGTTGCCAAGTATCACCCTATGTATAATGTAACAAATAAGTCTAAGTCTATTTGGTCTATAAGTATTTTCTAGGGCTTCGAATTGGGGATAAACGTTTATTTGATTAATAAACAAATTGTTTAATAAATATAAGAATTTTAATGAATAAGTAAATAAAAGTCTCTTTGTAAAATTTTAAGTTCAATATAGTCACAACATAAGGTTTTGAGTATGAAAATAATTTTTATAAAATTATTTTCTTGAAAATAGAATATTTAATCTAATTATTTCAAATTGTCATATATGACTTTAATAAAAATATATTAACATTAAAGAATTTCTGAATTAAAAATTGTATTTCTGTTCCAAATGAATAGAAATAATTTATGTAAAATTTTGGTACAAAAATATTGAAAAATGAATTTATTATGATTTATTTATGATTAAAACTAACAAAAATTGATTAAAAATATTAAATAATCGTTTTTTGTGAAATAAAAATCATTTCAGAAATGCTTATTGATTTATAAACTTAGAATAATTTTTGTGGACTTTTACAAAGTCGTTTTGATATTTTTATATAATTTTATAATTATAAATGAATAAACTTGTAATATTTATAATATATATAAAATAAATGATTTTTGAAAATCTAAAAATTGGACAGCAAAGTTTATCATTGGAATAACATAAAATAAATTTTGTAGAATTTATAAAATAGTTTGAGTATTTTAAAACGATTTTTAAAAAGAATAAAGGAAATATAAGTATAAAGGTTAACTCAAAGAAAAAAAATGTTCATGGTGGGACTCGAACCTGGCCTTAGGGCCGGTTCATTGATTTTGGCCTATCACCCCAACCACTGGTCTGTACATCAGATTTGAATAAGATTTGATTTCGAAAACTTTTAAATAAACTTTAAGTGGTATCATCTTCCCCAAAACAACTAAGAACCCTAGTTTTGTCAATTGATCCAATTAACAAGAATTAATCCCAGGGACTATAGGGTTATTAATTGGACCATATCAAAGAACAAAAACATGTATTTAATCGGGGCTTACAATACACGAGGCTATCCAGAAGATCGAGTCAACGAAAAAAGTCAATGATTCTTGAAATCGTGAATTAAAGCTTGAACAGAAAGATTTGAGAGAAGGGAAAGAATTTTTGGCACATTCAGAACCACTACAAGGTACCAATTTATAATGTTGATGTATAATTGGAAAGCTTCAATCTTTGACCATTAATTGGTCAAAACGAGTAATAAGCTTCAATCACGTATATATGGCAGTGATGGGACGCGGAATTGATGTGTAAATAATTAATCAATTTTACTTGGTTTCCATACACAGTTTGTATAAAAAAAATATAAAGTCAAAGGTTTGAAAAAAAAAAAAGAAACAAGAGGAACTATGTTGCAGGTCACGAGTAACAGACAAAGAAAATAGAAAAAGGAATAAGGGTACTGGGCCGAGATTATTGAGTCTGGGCCTGTTGATTGGGCCAGATTCGTTGGGTTGGGTTTATATACATATTAGGTTGGAATTAAATCAGGAACAAGGTCTTGGCTCAAGTGGTTAAGTGTGTGTGGGTGTGTGCGGACTGACTCGGGTTCGAGTCCGTCCCGCGGCAGGTTTTTCCTTTCTTTTTTTTTTTAAACTGGTAAGGGAGTGGGCCTGTGTTCAGTTGGGCTGGTCAGATGGGCTCCGGTATTTGTGTGGGTATTGGGCTTGCAACAAGGGGTTTCAAGGGATTTAGGTTATGTCTTGGGTTCAAGAGTGGTCTAGACTAGTATTATTATTTATCATTATTATTATTATCATTATTATTATTATTATTATTATAAATATAATGAAAAAGTGACGGATGTCACATATCTTCATTTCCAGTTCTTGTATTTTTCCTAAGACGCATCCAATCTTCATTCTTTGCACCAGGTTGCTCGTTTCTTCGCCAATTTAACACTTATAACTTGTCATTCATCATTCTTGGATAAGTACCTAATTCCAGATAAAACCATACACAAAAGATATTAAAAATACTAAAATAAACTATCTAAATGCGATCCTTTCGGCATCACATCAATAACTTGTCAAATAGTATGACTACACAGTGTGGTCATGCCCTTGTGTGTGTGTGTGGGGGGGGGGGGGGGGGGACGACATTTGGCATCCACATCATCGTATAGGCATGGAACAAGAACGGTGGGGGTGGTGGTAGCTTGGAGAGTGGGTCCCTGGTAGTGGCAAGTCACCGTTTTTTATTTACTTTTTTTTAAAAAAATTTTACATTTGTATTTTTAATTAATAATTCATTAAATTAAATAAAAACCACCATTATATTATACTTAGATTTATTCATGGTGTATATGAATAGTAACTTCATTACACCATGAATAAATATAATGAGCATTAACTTTTTTTTTCTCAAACACTTATTTATTAATAAATATATATGATTCTATAATAAATCACAAAATGGGTTGGTGGTGGAGTGGTTTGTGGTGTTTTTGTATTCCTTAAGGACTCATGTTCAAAACATGGGAAGGGCAAGTTTTTTTTTTCTTTCTCAAACACCTTTTTATTAATAAATATATATGATTCCATAACAAATAACAAAATGGGTTAGTGGTCAAGTGGTTTGTGGTGCATTTGTATTCCCTAAGGTCTTAAGTTCAAAACATGGGAAGTGCAAAATTTTTTTAAAGGTCCAAACACTTTTTTAATATATGATTACATAATAAATAACAACATGGCTTAGTGGTAGAGTGCTTTGTGGTGCATTTCTATTGTTTAAGGTCTTATGTTCGAAACATGGGAAAGGCAAGGGGCGAGCCCATTTTTTTATTCACAACATGTTATTAAGTAATAAATACAAATATACTCATGTTTGTGTGAGATATCGTTTTTAAATTATGTTATGAAGATTAGTAGTTACTTGGTTGATAATAGTTTTTTAGTGTTTTGGATACGACAAAATTGTAAGGTGCGCAACGCGCGCCTTTAAACACACTAGTTATATCAAAAATACTTAAAACTAAAACATTTCATAAAAAAAAAACATAAATTAGTAATACATAAAATTAAAATGCTAAATTAGATATAATTAGGGTGTAACGTTTTCCGTGACGAAACATAATCAAACTCCTCGCCAAACTAAAAAATTTAGTTGACTTGAGTCACTTCGATAGCAACTTCTTCAAATTCGGGTGGGTCTTCATCCATGTTTGCCATAAACATCGCTTCAAAGATTTCACACTTTGATTCGATGTCCAACCACTTGTGGTCTAGTGAATCACTTTCGCGGTTTGTTTCTCCGCTTACAAGAACTTGGAATTCGTTAGGTGTATCAGAAACTCTAGTATTCTCGTGTACATTTAACCTGCCCAACGTTAGGCTAGTTCTTCACACCCCTTTTTACGCCCCCACGCCGTGTAGTCCAAACGAATAAACGATTCTCACCTAATGTACAAATTACATCTGTTACGCATGTGTCAATATAAACTAAAAATAGAGATAAACAAAACCGAATTCAACAACGTAAATCCCGAATTTAAGTGGTCCTATAAAGATCTTACAGAAATTATGATTGGGAAAACATAAAAGATGATGGCGAAGTCACAATTGTTAAACTAATTGCGATATAAAAAAGGAAAAAAATAAGCATGAAAAAAGCGTATGATTTAATCGATTTTGTACAATTAGTAAATGTTATCAAGGAAATGATGATTGAGAAAACGAAAATGGTGATGGTGAAATCGGAATTGTTAAACCAATTGTGATTCAAAAAGAAAAAATATAAGCATATGAAAAAGCAGCATATGATTAAACCGATTTCGTAGAATTAGAAAATGTTACCTCTGATGTCCAATATGAAGGATGCTTTGTGTCTGGTTCGCGATGGGATTTTGAAGATTTGAAAAAAGTAAGTGGCTTACGATATGGAATAGAGTATGAAGGAATGAGAGAGGGGTAAATGGATGTTACCGACTTTGGGATTAGACCTTTCAACTTGTTATATGATAAATCCATCACCATGAAGTAAGACCTCGGTCCATACACGTCCGATATGCTTCCTTCAATAGCATTTTTACTAACACTGAGTAAGTGAGTAGGTAGGCTTTTATAAGTTTTTCTTTTATGTTAGACTAACTTTTTCGTGAATAAATTTAAAAAAAAATGTTTGGTTTTTTTAATGATATTAATCATGGTAATGTTTTTATAGGAGAAAAATGACACAACGAAAAGCTTCAATGTTAAAAATAAATATAGAGAACAGCTAGTTGGAGAATAAAAATATAGTTGCGATCGAAAACCATCTCTATATCAGAGCAAGGTTTCGATCCTGGGACCTGTGGGTTATGGGCCCACAACGCTTCCGCTGCGCCACTCTGATTTGTTGATAATATTTTATAATTTACTCTAAATACTAGATATCATTATGTCTGCTATTTTTAGATTCGAACACTTTAAGCTTTGACCACAGGCCCACAACCATTAAAGAGCTTATGGAGTTATGGGTGTCATCAATCATTTTTTTTAAAAAAAAAAAATGATTGATGACACCCATAACTCCATAATAAATTTAGCTTGGATTTTATACTTTTCTAAAGGGCTTTTAGAAGTTTTCTCTAAACATTTTTTTGGACAATGGTCAAGTTAAATTTGGTTTCAATATATAATAACTAAATAAATTATTTAACACAAAATTTGCGATTATGTACGAATATATTTGTAGCTTGGCTCGGCCCTATAAATATCCTCATCAATCGTCTTCACTTATTTCAACTACGTTACCGTCTTCTATATACTTCCGATAAGATAACCAACAATTCGAAGCCAAATTCAAACATGTAAAATAATATTTGATTTATAACTTTTTTTTATGATAATAATTATTTATTTCATTTCATAAAAGCGAAAATTACATCAAAATAGCAGGCAGACTGGCAATACGTTATAACCGGATTTATGTATCCAATCAGCTAAATAAATAAATAACTTTTCAAATTTGTTTGGAGACCATTAACTGAGAAGACGAGATATTATATTTAGATAAAATATTAATGTTTGCCTTTGCACTCATATTTGTCTTAGATACCATTAACTGAGAAAACAATTGTTCCTAAACCTATGTCTTCCTTAGCTGGGACGTGGCACTCCGCGAGTAGGGGTTCTCTGCTTCGGTTTCCGCACGGTAACACCGTCACCACCCTTTAAGCAAGGTTGCAAATTTGATTATCACGGCAACATGTTGTCAAGAAGGGATTGTGTTTTATTTGTTATCCCAATTAATGTTATGACAATTCTCCACTAATTAAAACCTTTAGATCTATTTGAAACCACTAGGCGCTAGTGTACTTTGTCCAGAGTACCACCAGTAGTTTTCTGGTTCTAGAATATTGCGCGTTTATTTTAACGTGCCGAAGTAGGAGTAGACAGAGCTAAGTTCCAAAACTTTATATTATAAAGGTCTGTTTCATCGAGTTTATCATGTGTTCTTCTTTTGTTCTTACACTCAATCTTGGATCCGCACTCAATTGGGTGTGTTTGATACCCCGTAGAGGATTCTAGACTTACAACACCACCCGCATCCGCCACAGCTCAGCCCACCCATCGACCACCACCTCTCGCACTCAACCCTCCAGCACAGCATAGCCCCGCTCCCCACTCGCACCATTCACACTAGGTCGATGAGTGGCAACTCGAAACCAAAACAACCCTTTAACCTTAACACTACTACCACACCTACTGTCAATCCCATACCCAAATCTCCCACCGATGTCTTGGCCATCCCGGAATGGTACTCTGCCATGACTACCGAGTATAACGCTTTACTTAGAAATGATACATGGGAGTTAGTTCCTCGTGACCCCTCTATGAATATTATTTGTTCCATGTGGTTGTTTAAACATAAATACAGGTCAGATGGTTCACTAGAGAGGTACAAAGCACGACTAGTGTGTGATGGTCGCTCACAACAGGTGGGCATAGATTGCGGTGAAACCTTTAGCCCGGTAGTCAAACCTAGGGGTGAGCAAATGACAAGAACCGACCCGACCCGAGAACCGAAAAGCTTCAAAACTCAGAACCGATTCACAACCCCCTAATCTAAGTTCGGTTTCGGTCCTATGATTCTCGGGTACAGTCTGTCCATGTCAAGAACCGAACCCGAGATTTATTCCTTCATTTTGATTGTTGCAGCAACTTTTAACAAGGAAGATCAATGGCATTACAGAAGGTATTTTGCTGATTATTTTGCTTTATTTGTTATTTTGTTATGTGGGTTCTTAACTTAATTCCTTGATGTTTTTTATGTGTGTTCATGATAGAATTGGTTGGTGATGTTAGATAGTTTACATATAATAAATCAACTGTTTTGTTAATCTTTGCTGATTAGTTGATGATGTTAGATTGTTTGCTTATTTGTTGGTTTGATTGTTAGATACCGTATGTTTGCACACCAAGTGTTCGATAGAATTCCTAAGTGAAAAAACTAAAACATTATTGTAAAAAGAAATTACAAAACCAAAGGATCGTTCATAGTTATTCTAGTTCATACGTAGAAGAGTTACGATAAGTACGAAAGAAACCAACAAAAAATCGAGTATTCAGCATTCAGTTTTGAGTGGTCTGTTGATTCTCTTCATCCCTTTGGCTGCAAACATATTTGGCTGGGAACATAATCCGTAAAACATTAAGAAATTATGTTTGCAGCCTAAATAAACATAATCAGGACCTTGATGCATTTTTAACATCAAGGCTACAAACATATTTAGATCAATTTTGACCCTCGTGTGCATGAGGCGCCACATTCGGACCCTGATAAAAAATCATAAACATGTGTTTATAATCTGGAAAACATATTTATTATGTTTGCAAAAAAAATGTGTTTGCAGCCTAAATAAACATGCGTTTATAATCTGGACAGCATGAAGAAAGTGAAAATATGTTTGCAGCCTTCATGTTCTTATTCATGCATGGTAATCAATACTTGCAGCCTTATGATAATCAATATTACCTGGTCAAAACTGAAAGAAACGTTTCTGATTTATTGATTGCAGGTTGGAAGATGGTTGCGGACTTGCAGCCTTATTGTTCTTGTTCTTCCTGTTCGACAGCAGCAACATTCATGATCTTATTAGGTCAAGTTTATATTAGATTATGTATATCTGTTAGGGGTGACCTATTATTAGCTGTCCATTGTAATATAACAGGCTTATAGGCCCATGATTTGGCGCCTAAAATAGTTCCAATTAGTTATTTTTATAACTCTTTCGGTCCTTCGGTTTTGACTCGGGTTCATGGTGGTCCTGGACCGACCCGACCCGAGAACCGGTTGCAGCCAATATATAAAACCGATCACAGAACCAACATATTAGGTTCAGGTCGGTTTAGGTGAAATTTCGGGTCGGGTCTCGGTTTTATTTCGGTCCGGACCAATTCTGCTCACCCCTAGTCAAACCGGCCACCATTTGCATTGTCCTCCCGCTTGCTTTATCAAAAGGATGGGTTGTACATCAGTTGGACGTGACAAACGCATTCTTGCATGGGCACTTAAATGAAACAGTTTATATGTATCAGCCAATGGGGTTTCGGGACAGAAATTTTCCTGACCATGTTTGTCTGCTACGCAAATCCCTGTATGGTCTTAAGCAGGCTCCCCGTGCATGGTACCAGCGATTCACAGATCATGTTCTCCGCTCGGGATTTTCAAATAGTCCGTGTGACACCTCTTTATTCACCTTCCATAAGGCTGGTGAAACCGCTTACCTGCTTCTTTTATGCAGATGATATTCTCCTGATTACTTCTTCTGACTCTCTTCGCTAGCATCTCCTAGCGAATCTCGCAACCGAATTCACCATGAAAGACCTCGGTCCCTTGAGTTATTTTCTGGGCATCTATGTCACCAGGAAAAACAATACCATGTTTCTATCTCAACAGTCCTATGCGACTGACATCATAGCTCGTGCAGGTATGCAATCTTGTAACCCGGTTGCCACTCCGGTTGACAACAATACCAAACAACAGTCCTATGCGACTGACATCATAGCTCGTGCAGGTATGCAATCTTGTAACCCAGTTGCCACTCCAGTTGACACCAATACCAAACTAGGCGGTTCATCTGGCGAACTATTTCATGATCCAACCTTATATAGAAGCTTAGTCAGGGCCTTACAATACCTCACCTTCACACAACCTGACATCACATATGCAGTTCAACAAGTGTGTATGCACATGCACACCCCTTACACCGACCACTGGAATGCTCTAAAATGGATAATTTGATACATACAGGGCACTACATCCTTTGGCTTACTTTTAGGCCCATCGGCCACATCCACGTTGATTGCCTATACAGATGCCGATTGGGCCGGTTGTCCAGACACTGGACGCTCCACTAGTGGCTATTGTATTTATTTTGGTGATAATTTGATATCTTGGTCCTCTAATCGACAACCAACCGTGTCACGCTCCAGCGCAGAAGCCGAGTACCGAGGTGTTGCGATTGTAGTGTCCGAAATTTTCTAGTTACGCAATCTTCTCTTTGAGTTATCCGTACCAGTCACACACGCGCCACAATGGTGTATTGCGACAATGTGAGTGTTATATATCTGTCAAGTAACCCGGTTCAACATCAACAAACAAAGCATATTGAATTAGACATTAACTTCGTCAAGGAACAGGTTCAGCGAGGCCATGTCCGCATTCTTCATGTCCCATCAAGGTATCAAATAGCAGACATTTTCACGAAAGGCCTGCCACGAATTCTATTCGAAGATTTCAGATCCAGTCTCAGCATCCGGTCACCTCCCGCTTCGACTGCGGGGTGTAATAGATAATATAGATCTAGATTGATTGAATATAATTATTTTGTATTTATCACTTACTATAGTTAGAAGCCAAGATTGTATTATTTATAGATGTAAAATCAATGAGATGAATCAAGGGTTCACATTTTTTCAACCCACATAAACTTAGATGCGGAACATTTACAAAAAAAAAAAAAAAAATGTTGTTTTACCTTCTTTATATGAGTTTTTTCCCACATTAGTGTAGTTAGAAAAAACTATTTCCCAAATAGGTGTAGTTACAAAAGTATTTACCAAAATAGGTGTTTTTCAAAACTTATTTTTCTCTCTCCTAATCTAATTGGATCAAACCTAATTAATTATAGCTAAATACAAAAATGGTATTATTATTTAATAATATTTATAGTAGTCATTATTGTTAAGTTATATATTTTTTTCATTTTATCAACGACTTTGTGAATTGCTCTTTTAACAGTAACTCATCTATAAATATATATCTAACTTTATATTAAAAAAACACCCAAACAATACCAAGCTATAACATACTGAAATTATACAGCACGGTTTTTGCTACATATTTTTTTTGATAGTTTGATCTTTTTTTTCTCTTTATACATTTATATACTTTATAAGTCAAAAGGAATTAAACGCAAAATTAATAACAAACAATTTATTTATAAGCGAATCAAGTGTTGGTATCTTGGCAAATCAAATTGATATTGATTAAAAGCCGCTACGAAAGTGTCGATTTTTTTCTAGACATTCCAATACGAATTTTTGAAAACAGAGTTGAATTCAAATTAGAGTGTTTTTTTAATCATAGATATACGAGTGACGATGCCATACCAGATACCATTCCGGCCGAAAAATGTTAAAGTTGGAGCGGTATTCAAAATTGAATGTATTTTTCGTATCCTGGGCTATTGTGAGTGTCAGTAACATACTGGTGTTGTTACAAAATGAACCAACTTTGACCGCATGTGGGTACCGTATCAACGGCGTAATGAATCAAAACGATACCAAACAAATTCCTACCGCAAATGAATGAATTCTATTAGTTTAGAGTAAGTTGTATACTTTAGATATTAAAAAGTAAAATTCAATAGTTTACGCTTATAGAGCTATAGACAAACTATTTATTTTTAGTTTAGTATAAAAATACGGTATATAATATAATAAAGACAAAATAATAAAGAGAACAAGATTGCGTCGTTAAGAGCAATTGGATAATTTTTTTATTAGTAAAATAAAATTCAAACTAAATTCATAAAATTTTAGTTTCTAATTTAACTCAACAAACTGAAAAGTGGAAAAAATTTTGGTGTGAAAAAAAAAAAAAAAAAAAACTTGCTGTATAATTTCATTTTGTTGCAACTAGATTGCTATTGTTTTGGAGCTTTTTGTATATAAAATTATTGTTAAAAAATTACAAATTCGTTGATAAAAAAAAAATATAACTTCATAATAATGACTATGATAAATACTACAAATACCATTTTTTTTATTTGGTAATCATTAAATAGGTTTGATCAAGTTACATTAGGAGAGAAATAAACAAGTTTTCAAAAAAACACCAATTTGGTAATACTTTTATAACTACTTATTTGGGAAATAATTTTCACACCAATATGGAAAAAAAACTCTTCTTTATATCAATGCTAAGACATTTTAGTTTTTTTTTTTTTTTTTTTTGAATGAAAAACTTCATTAACACACCACATGCGTCCTCAATAAGACATTTTAGTTAAATACATAGAAACTATATTTCCTAACTTAAATCTGCACTAAAAAATATTCCTTTTAATCACAAGGTATTAAGTACTTGAAAAGTTATATCCACCATTACCTAAACAAGACACATGATAAAAGAAACATTGTAATTCCCAACTTAAATCTGCACTAAAAAAATATTCCTTTTAATCACAATGTATTAAGTACTTGAAAAGTTATATCCACGATTACCTAAACAAGACACATGATAAAAGAAACATTGTAAACCAATGACGGTTATTGAAAGAAAAACCTGATAGGGTTATATATATAATTAAGTTAAAGGGTCAACTCATAACACATAATTAAGTTAAAGTTATTATTATTATTATTATTATTATTATTATTATTATTATTATTATTATTATTATTATTATTATTATTATTATTATCTATGTTCTAAGTCTTAGCCGAAGATTATGTTATCCTTTGACCCTTTGACTAGTTAGAAAAATTTTGGCCATGATTTTCTCTTCCATAATTTTAGCCATTAAATAGCTAGGTTTCAGTCAACTTGTAAAGCCTATTTAAAGGCTTAGACGTCTTGTTTATCAAACACACAGAAATATAGTTTCTCACACTAAGTTGTTAAAAAGATTTATGAAAATATTCATGCTAATGAATCTTTTAGCATTTTTGGTTGTGGTTTTGATCTGGGATGATGTTGTTGTTGGTAAAGAATGTAAAAACCCTCCACCACAGCTCGCGGGGCATACGCATCGATATGAGTATTTAAATTCCCGGAAACATCAAGTGTCAATGTTGTCACATGATCATGATCACTTGACACCTACTGATGACTCCGCTTGGGCTAGTTTGTTGCCTAGGAAAGTGTTGAGACAAGAAGATGAAGTTGGATGGATGATGATGTATAGACAGATGAAGAATCAAGTAGGCGAGGGTCAGGTTACTGGAAGTTTTTTGAATGAGGTTGCTTTGGGTGATGTCAGGTTAGCCGCTGACTCGGTTCATGGACAAGCTCAACAAACTAACTTGGAGTATTTGTTGTTATTGGATGTGGATAGTTTGGTTTGGAGCTTTAGGAAGACTGCTGGACTGCCGACGCCTGGTACTGCATATGGCGGTTGGGAGACCCCGGATCAAGAGCTTCGTGGCCATTTTGTAGGTTCGTGATTCATGCCCTGTGTATGCATCTTGGTTGTATGAATGTACTTGAATTGATATATGCATATGTGTAGATAAATTTACGTGTATTGATATAAAGTTGTGCACCATTGAATATTATCAGGGCATTACTTGAGTGCCACAGCTCAAATGTGGGCGAGCACAGGGAACGATGCTCTAAAACAAAAGATGACCGCGGTAGTATCTATGCTCGGTGAATGTCAACAACATTTGGGCGATGGCTACCTCTCGGCTTTCCCGTCTGAATTTTTTGATAGGGTTGAAGCTATTCAACCTGTTTGGGCTCCATATTACACCATTCACAAGGTTAAAATGATATGTTGTTAAATATTTTTTTTTTAGTTGTTTGTATCCGAAACTAATTAATAGTTTCTTGTAAAGTGCAGATAATGGCAGGGTTAGTTGACCAGTATGTTTTGGCTGGAAACAATCAAGCTTTAAATATGGTGACTCAAATGGCGGAATATTTCTTCAAACGCGTACAGAATGTGATTAAACAGTACACTATTGAACGACACTGGCAATCTTTAAATGAAGAATTTGGTGGAATGAATGATGTCTTGTATCGGCTCTACACCATAACAGTATGTTGTTGATCTGTTATCCTTTTTGGTTGATTTTCGGATATTAATAGGGCTGGCAATCATGACCCATTTGGGCCAACTTAATTATTAAACGGGTCAGGATGATAATATTAATTCATATTGCATACATTCGCATTGCGCATTTGTTAACTCGCTTTATATATTTACTAGAGAGATGATAAGCATTTGCTGTTGGCTCATCTGTTTGACAAACCGTGTTTTCTCAGGCTGCTGGCTGAAAAGGTATCTTATACATAACTGTGAGTTTTTATAGAATAATATCATACTATTAGTAACTTGTGCAAAAACATATACTTGCAGACGGATGAGTTAGCCGGTTTTCATACCAACACGCATATTCCAATAGTCGTTGGATCACAAATGCGGTATGAAATTACTGGTGATCCTCTCTACAAGGTATTTTTCACATTCCAGATATGCGTATTTTTTAACCCATTCAGCTCCACTCCATGATGGTATAAAAATATGTGACCATTTTTGTACTATTTGTTTACAGGAAATGAGTATGTTCTTCATGAATACTGTGAACTCTTCTCACATGTATGCTACAGGAGGGACATCAGTTAACGAGTTCTGGTATGCATCTACCTCCGTTAGGGATGACAATGGGTTGGGCTTGGGGTGGGTTTTGGTATCCCAAATACTGGCTGGGGACCCTAATACTATTATTATTATTTTTTTTTTTTTTTGGGTCTTGATGGAATCCTTATATAACATGACTGAAAATTTACATCAAGATAGCGGGAAGGCCGGCAACAAGCTACGCCGCCACCCCTTTCTGAATGGGTTGGGCTTGGGGCGAATGTATCACTTTCAAAACACAACACACTCCCTTTCGGGTGAACATGTCGATTTTTGAGTAACAAGTTGGTAACTTATCTTCTTAATTAGGTCGGAACCAAAACAACTAGCGACTACCTTGCAGACGGAGAACGAAGAATCATGTACCACCTATAACATGTTAAAGGTATGCCTTGAATATTAAAAAAACGCGTTACTTATTTCATGTTTTCGCGGTTATGTCAAATTGTTAGATAAATCCTACATTTGTGTGTAGGTTTCTAGGAATTTGTTTAGATGGACCAAAGAGATTGCGTATGCAGATTATTATGAACGCGCTTTGACTAACGGCGTCTTAAGTATCCAAAGAGGGAAAGAACCCGGGATTATGATATACATGTTGCCATTAGGCCCGGGCGTGTCGAAAGCTACAGGATATCACAAATGGGGAACAAAGTTTGATTCTTTCTGGTGCTGTTATGGGACAGGTTTATACATTTGATTTCATACATTTACTTCTATGAAATATATATATATATATATATATATATATATATATATATATATATATATATATATATATTTGACTGCAATTTTATATTTTTTTAACATTTCTTTTAGGGATTGAATCGTTCTCAAAACTGGGCGATTCGATTTACTTTGAAGAAGCGGGAACCAATCCCGGGCTGTACATTATCCAGTATGTATCAAGCTCGGTGAACTGGAAACGTGGACAGATTGTTGTTGATCAGAAAGTTATGCCTGTTGTGTCGTGGGACCCTCGCCTTCGCGTAACAACTACAATCTCTTCAAAGAAGGTAAAAAGTTGTGTATATCCCAAAAAGGTTACATGTTGTTTTGGTTATTCATTCGCAAAATCGATTGTTTCCTTTATGCAGGAAGGCACGTCGTCTAGTTTGAATTTTAGAATACCGTTTTGGACCACATCAAGTGCCAAAGCGACACTTAATGGTCGGGATATCCCCATAACATCTACAGGTATTAACCTATTATGTCACCAAAGTATTAAAATGTTATGCTAAAATTGACCCGAATTTAAGAACTAGATTTTATAGTATTTTTTAAATCTTGTTTTGAAATCGGGTCTTAGCGTAACATATTAATACTTGATCTATAAAAATAAGATAACAAAATCTTTAAATTATTATTATTCTTTTAAATTGTGAAACTTTATAATAAGTTTGTTGATGTAGGTAATTTCTTGCCCGTTACTAAAATATGGAGCTCATCGGACGTTATTACCCTTGAACTACCAATCACACTTAGAACTGAAGCTATTCAAGGTACCCTTTAGTGACTAATATGGTTACTCTTTAGATGTTATGATCAAATATAAATACATTTAACGTGTTAAACGTATAAATAAGTAGAGTGATTATGCTGGCAAGAGAGTAATTATTGTTACACTACCAATTTTTTTGTAGCGTAATTAATATGGTTCAAAACTGCACAGTAATAATATCACTCTAGTTATTTTTATGTTTAGTAGGTAAATTTCATTTGTATCGAATTCCACCGCTACTCTTTAACTAATGATTTTTATTTTATTTTTTTAAAATTTTTCAGATGAAAGGTCTGAATATGCTTCTCTTCATGCAATCTTATTTGGACCCTATCTTCTGGTGGCCTTAACCACCACTGATTCTGACCTAAAACCGGAATCCGATTCCCTTTCCAACTGGATCACGCCAATTCCATCCGAATACAATTCCAACTTAATTTCCCTATCTCAAGAATCTAGTAACGGCAACTTTGCTCTAGCCCACAATTCCAATTCCATCACCACTGTCCAATTCCCAGACCCGGGAACCAGCAATTCCGTCTTTGCAACATTCAGAATCATCCCAACTGATCCCGAAACTAGGGTATCAACAGACAATGTTATTGGTAAAACTGTCATGTTTGAACCATACAGCCTCCCTGGAATGGTAATCATAGAGCAAGGAAAAGAAAATAGTCTCGGAATTGTAGATTCAGGTGATCACGGGAATGCGGTATTCCGGTTTGTGAATGGAATCGATGGAATGGTTAGACTGGAGTCTGAAAGCCAAAAGGGATGTTTTGTGCATAGTTTTACTGGAATAGTGAAGCTAAGTTGTGATTCCGGGGAATCGGATTCCGGGTTTATGGCAGCGACTAGTTTTAGGGTGAACAATGGAATCAGTAATTACCATCCGATTAGTTTCGTCGCTAAAGGGTTGAATATGAATTATCTTCTGCAGCCGTTGTATAGTTTGAGAGATGAACAGTATACCGTTTACTTCAAACTTCACTAATAAGTGAGTTATATATATAACTCCTAATCTTAAAAGAGTGTGTAATTGGTTGTATACGGTGTCTGGTTCTACCATGAATTGTTATTGGATAGTGTTTTTATGGTGAAACAATAAAATGCTATCATTTTTATTTTCGTTGTTTTTAATAGTAGCCTACACCCACTGCTATTTAGTTAATCATTAAGGTTTCTCTCCCGTCTATCTGTTGTGGTGCGTGAGCGAGCAGACGAGACACGTGGCTTGCGAACACAACAACATGTTATTAAGTAATAAATACAAATATACTCATATTTGTGTGAGATGTCGTTTTTAAATTATGTTATGAAAATTGGTAGTTACTTGGTTGATAATACTTTTTTAGTGTTTTGGATACGACAAAATTGTAAGGTGCGCAACGCGCGCCTTTAAACACACTAATTATATTAAAAATACTTAAAACTAAAACATTACATAAAAAAACATAAATTAGTAATACATAAAATCTAAATTCTAATTTAGATATAATTAGGGTGTAACGTTTGCCATGACGAAACATAATCAAACTCCTCGCCAAACTAAAAATTTAGTCAACTTGAGTCACTTCGATAGCAACTTCTTCAAATTCGGGTGGGTCTTCGTCCATGTTTGCCATAAACATCGCTTCAAAGATTTCACACTTTGATTCGATGTCCAACCACTTGTGGTGTAGTGAATCACTTTCGCGGTTTGTTTCCCCGCTTACAAGAACTTGGAATTCGTTAGGTGTATTAGAAACTCTAGTATTCTCGTGTACATTTAACTTGCCCAACGTTAGGCTAGTTCTTCACACCCCTTTTCACGCCGTGTAGTCCAAACGAATAAACGATTCTCACCTAATGTACAAATTACATCTATTATGCATGTGTCAATATAAACTAAAAATAGAGATAAACAAAACCGAATTCAACAACGTAAATCCCGAATTTAAGTGGTCCCATAAAGATCTTACAGAAATTATGATTGGGAAAACATAAAAGATGATGGGAAGTCACAATTGTTAAACTAATTGCGATATAAAAAAAGGAAAAAATAAGCATGAAAAAAGCGTATGATTTAATCGATTTTGTACAATTAGTAAATGTTATCAAGGAAATGATGATTGAGAAAACGAAAATGGTGATGGTGAAATCGGAATTGTTAAACCAATTGTGATTCAAAAAGAAAAAATATAAGCATATGAAAAAGCATATGATTAAACCGATTTCGTAGAATTAGAAAATGTTACCTCTGATGTCCAATATGAAGGATGCTTTGTGTCTGGTTCGCGATGGGATTTTGAAGATTTGAAAAAAGTAAGTGGCTTACGATATGGAATAGAGTATGAAGGAAGGAGAGAGGGGTAAATGGATGTTATCGACTTTGGGATTAGACCTTTCAACTTGTTATATGATAAATCCATCACCATGAAGTAAGACCTCGGTCCATACACGTCCGATATGCTTCCTTCAATAGCATTTTTACTAACACTGAGTAAGTGAGTAGGTAGACTTTTATATGTTTTTCTTTTATGTTAGACTAACTTTTTCGTGAATAAATTTAAAAAAAAATGTTTGGTTTTTTTAATGATATTAATCATGGTAATGTTTTTATAGGAGAAAAATGACACAATGAAAAGCTTCAATGTTAAAAATAAATATAGAGAACAACTAGTTGGAGAATAAAAATATAGTTGCGATCGAAAGCCATCTCTATATCAGAGCAAGGTTTCGATCCTGGGACCTGTGGTTTATGGGCCCACCACGCTTCCGCTGCGCCACTCTGATTTGTTGATAATATTTTATAATTTACTCTAAATACTAGATATCATTATGTCTGCTATTTTTAGATTCGAACACTTTAAGCTTTGACCACAGGCCCACAACCATTAAAGAGCTTATGGAGTTATGGGTGTCATAAATCATTTTGTTTAACCTGCTCAATATAAATTTAGCTTGGATTTTATACTTTTCTAAAGGGCTTTTAGAAGTTTCCTCTAAACATTTTTTTGGACAATGGTCAAGTTAAATTTGGTTTCAATATATAATAACTAAATAAATTATTTAACACAAAATTTGCGATTAAGGAATATAATCGTACGAATATATTTGTAGCTTGGCTCGGCCCCATAAATATCCTCATCAATCGTCTTCACTTATTTCAACTACGTTACCGTCTTCTATATACTTCCGATCAGATAACTAACAATTCGAAGCCAAATTCAAACATGTAAAATAATAGTTGATTTATAACTTTTTTTTATGATAATAATTATTTATTTCATTTCATAAAAGCAAAAATTACATCAAAATAGCAGGCAGACGGGCAATACGTTATAACCGGATTTATGTATCCAATCAGCTAAATAAATAAATAACTTTTCAAATTTGTTTTAGAGACCATTAACTGAGAAGACGAGATATTATATTTAGATAAAATATTAATGTTTGCCTTTGCACTCATATTTGTTTTAGATACCATTAACTGAGAAAACAATTGTTCCTAAACCTATGTCTTTGATGTATTGTAAAATACATTTAGAGTTAATTGCCAATTTAGTCCCTGAGATTTGTCAAAAATTGCCACTTTCATCCAAATCTTTTTTTGGTCAATTTAGTCCTTGTAGTTTCATTTTTTTGTCATTTTAGTCCCCGAGGTTTGTCAAAAATTGTCACTTTCATCCAAATCTTGTTAGTCCACAGGGACTAAAATGACAAAAACATGAAACCACAGGGACTAAATTGACCAAATAAAAAGATTTGGATGAAAGTGGCAATTTTTGACAAACCTCAGGGACTAAATTGGCAATTAACTCATACATTTATTTCCAATGTAAAGTTTGTATAACTTTCGAGTCGTTTAGATAGTGTTTTTATTAGTTTTAGGCTTGTACTGGTATATTTTATTTATTATAGGTTTTTAAATATTTTTATTAGTTTTGTGTCATTTATATTACTTAGTATTTAATTTATATTTTGTAGGTGTTCATGGACGTTAGAGCGTAAACGAGTAACTTTGATCAAGTCAAAAACACCCGAGTCGAGAGCACGGAGTTATACTACTATATATATATATATATATATATATATATTAATAGTATATTAGATATAATAATAATAATAATAATAATAAAACTAAAACTAAAAGGTGAATTTGTCACGCATGGAAGAACCAAGGCCCAAACAATACAGGGCTTCAATATTATTTTTGGGAGTATATAGCGGTGAATATATGATACAACAGAGGTGCGGCATAGAGAGTTTTTTTGGTGGGGAGTTATTATCGACGAGGGAGGACAACAGGAGCCGGAGGATTAATTTGGGAGGAAAACATTCAGTCGACGAAGACCCAAGAAGCAATATTATTTTGAGGTGGATTAAGGGTTGAAGTATAGGTGTTCACTACAGGTATGAATAGAATAAATAAATAAAGTATAACCAATCCGTACTGGCACCTATACTTCAACCCTTAATCCACCTCAAAATAATATTGCTTCTTGGGTCTTCGTCGACTGAATGTTTTCCTCCCAAATTAATCCTCCGGCTCCTGTTGTCCTCCCTCGTCGATAATAACTCCCCACCAAAAAACACTCTCTATGCCGCACCTCTGTTGTATCATATATCCACCGCTATATCCTCTCAAAAATAATATTGAAGCCCTATATTGTTTGGGCCTTGGTTCTTCCATGCGTGACAAAGTCACCTTTTAGTTTTAGTTTTATTTTATTATTATTATTATTATTATTATTATTATTATTATTATTATTATTATTATTATTATTATTATTATTATTATATCTAATAGAGTAAACTGCCATTTTCGTCCTTGAGGTTTGGCACTTTTTGCCAGTTTCATCCAAAAGATTTTTTTTTTCTCAACTGGCTCCACTAGTTTTCAAATTCTTGCTGGTTTCGTCCAAGTTCCTAACTCCGTTAGTCAATCTCAGTTGACTGAGGGGTAAAGTTGTCAATTCAAATCTCGTCTATTATAATAATAATAATAATAATAATAATAATAATAAATAAATAAATAAATAAACAAACAAGAAACAAGACTAACATTAACATGCTAATAATCAAGAAACAGAGTATAAACAGGAACTTTGCCTATCAAAAAAAAAAATTCAAGATTTCCATCATGCTGCGCCACCACACACCACCACCACCATCCTCCTCCTCCTAACCCTAAACCTCACCCTACTCCTCACCACCCAACAACAACACCAACTCGATCTACATCCATCACCTCCTACCCCTCTTTAGGTTCCGGTTCGACCTCCTCCAAGACACGAACCAATGACCCGAGACTGGTTTCCATCGATCGAGACCCACCAAGAAACCAACCACCCCTAATATCATCGTCATCAGCCGCCATCACCAAACACCTAACCAAACGAAACCCACTATGGCCGCCGTCGTCCTTGAACCAGCACCACACTTCAACCATCACGACTACCACCACGGTCTGCCACCTAACCCGACGTCACCAACAACCACCGTGACACCTAAACCCCCCAGATCCAACACGATTGTTCTGTCGATCTAGCTGCTGCTGGTGTTGGTTAGTGTGAATAAGGCCAAGCTTAGAAAGATAACTGATCGGTGATCTGTTGAGAGAAGTTAGGGTTTGGGTTGGAGAGGTTATGGTTTGGGGGAAAGAGTAAACCCTGATTGAAGTAATTGTGAGGAGGGAAGAGAAGAGGGCGGGACTGAGAAGAAGAAGGTGGGGGAGGGTTTATAAAGGAGGGACAGATTAGGGGATGTTTGGATGCGGGTGTAGGAACTAGCTAGAGGGGTGTTTGGTGACAAGTTTAATAGCAGGAATAAAAGGTGTTTGGCTACAATAAAATGACAAAACTGCGCCTCAGTTAACTGAGATTGACTAACGGAATTAGGCACTTGGACGAAACCAGCAAGAATTTGAAAACTAGTGGAGCCAGTTGAGAAAAAAAAATCTTTTGGATGAAACTGGCAAAAAGTGCCAAACCTCAAGGACGAAAATGGCAGTTTACTCTATCTAATATACTATTAATATATATATATATATATAGTAGTATAACTCCGTGCTCTCGACTCGGGTGTTTTTGACTTGATCAAAGTTACTCGTTTACGCTCTAACGTCCATGAACACCTACAAAATATAAATTAAATACATAAGTAATATAAATGACACAAAACTAATAAAAATATATAAAAACCTATACTAAATAAAATAGACAACTACAAACCTAAAACTAATGAAAACGCTATCTAAATGACTCGAAAACTATACAAACTATACACTAGAAATATATGTATTTTACGCTACATCAATCTTCCTTAGCTGGGACATGGCACTCCGTGAGTAGGGGTTCTTGGCTTCGGTTTCCGCACGGTAACACTTTCACCACCCTTTAAGCAAGGTTGCAAATTTGATTATCACGGAAACATGTTGTCAAGAAGGGATTGTGTTTTATGTGTTATCCCAATTAATGTTTTGACCATTCTCCACTAATTAAAACCTTTAGATCCATTTGAAACCGCTAGGCGCTAGTGTACTTTGTCCAGAGTGCCACCAGTAGTTTTCTGGTTCTAGAATATTTCACGTTTATTTTAACGTGCTGAAGTAGGAGTAGACAGAGCTAAGTTCCAAAACTTTATATTATAAGGGTCTGTTTCATCGAATTTATCGTGTGTTCTTCTTTTGTTCTTACACTCAATCTTGGATCCGCACTCAATTGGGTGTGTTTGATACCCCGGAGAGGATTCTGGACTTACAACACCACCCGCATCCGCCACAGCTCAGCCCCACCCATCGACCACCACCTCTCGCACTCAACCCTCCAGCACAGCCCCTCCCCCACTCGCACCATTCACACTAGGTCGATGAGTGGAATCTCGAAACCAAAACAACCTTTTAACCTTAACACTACTACCACACCTACGGTCAATCCCATACCCAAATCTCCCACCGATGTCTTGGCCATCCCGAAATGGTACTCTGCCATGACTACCGAGTATAACGCTTTACTTAGAAATGGTACATGGGAGTTAGTTCCTCGTGACCCCTCTATGAATATTATTCGTTCCATGTGGTTGTTTAAACATAAATACAGGTCAGATGGGACACTGGGGAGGTACAAAGCACGACTAGTGTGTGATGGTCGCTCACAACAGGTGGGCATAGATTGCGGTGAAACCTTTAGCCTGGTAGTCAAACCGGCCACCAATCGCATTGTCCTCCCGCTTGCTTTATCAAAAGGATGGGTTGTACGTCAGTTGGACGTGACAAACGCATTCTTGCATGGGCACTTAAATGAAACAGTTTATATGTATCAGCCAATGGGGTTTCGGGACAGAAATTTTCCTGACCATGTATGTCTGCTACGCAAATCCCTGTATGGTCTTAAGCAGGCTCCCGTGCATGGTACCAGCGATTCACAGATCATGTTCTCCGCTCGGGATTTTCGAATAGTCGGTGTGACACCTCTTTATTCACCTTCCATAAGGCTGGCGAAACCGCTTACCTGGTTCTTTTATGCGGATGATATTCTCCTGATTACTTCTTCTGACTCTCTTCGCCAGCATCTCCTAGCGAATCTCGCAACCGAATTTGCCATGAAAGACCTCGGTCCCTTGAGTTATTTTCTAGGCATCTATGTCACCAGGAAAAACAATACCATGTTTCTATCTCAACAGTCCTATGCGACTGACATCATAGCTCGTGCAGGTATGCAATCTTGTAACCCGGTTTCCACTCCAGTTGACACCAATACCAAACTAGGCGCTTCATCTGGCGAACTATTTCATGATCCAACCTTATATAGAAGCTTAGCCGGGGCCTTACAATACCTCACCTTCACATGACCTGAAATCACATATGCAGTTCAACAAGTGTGTATGCACATGCACACCCCTTACACCGACCACTGGAATGCTCTAAAACGGATAATTTGATACATACAGGGCACTACATCCTTTGGCTTACTTTTAGGCCCATCGCCCACATCCACGTTGATTGCCTATACGGATGCCGATTGGGCCGGTTTTCCAGACACTAGACGCTCCACTAGTGGCTATTGTATTTATTTTGGTGATAATTTGATATTGTGGTCCTCTAAATGACAACCAACCGTGTCACGCTCCAGCGCAGAAGCCGAGTACCAAGGTGTTGCGATTGTAGTGTCCGAAATTTGCTGGTTATGCAATCTTCTCTTTGAGTTATCCGTACCAGTCACACGCGCCACAATGGTGTATTGCGACAATGTGAGTGCTATATATCTGTCAGGTAACCCGGTTCAACATCAACGAACCAAGCATATTGAATTAGACATTCACTTCGTCAAGGAACAGGTGATCAGCGAGGCCATGTCCGCATTCTTCATGTCCCATCAAGGTATCAAATAGCAGACATTTTCACGAAAGGCCTGCCACAAATTCTATTCAAAGATTTCAGATCCAGTCTCAGTATCCGGTCACCTCCCGCTTCGACTGCGGGGGTGTAATAGATAATATAGATCTAGATTGATTGAATATAATTATTTTGTATTTATCACTTACAATAGTTAGAAGCCAAGATTGTATTATTTATAGATGTAAAATCAATGAGATGAATCAAGGGTTCACATTCTTTCAACCCACATAAACTTAGATGCAGAACATTTACAAAAAAAAAAATGTTGTTTTACCTTCTTTATATGAGTTTTTTCCCACATTAGTGTAGTTAGAAAAAACTATTTCCCAAATAGGGGTAGTTACAAAAGTATTTACCAAAATAGGTGTTTTTCAAAACTTATTTTTCTCTCTCCTAATCTAATTGGATCAAACCTAATTAATTATAGCTAAATACAAAAATGGTATTATTATTTAATAATATTTATAGTAGTCATTATTGTTAAGTTATATATTTTTTCATTTTATCAACAACTTTGTGAATTGCTCTTTTAACAGTAACTAGGTGTATCTGATGGCGCGTTGTGTGACAACTCGGGTAAATCTCTCTTTTGGTTCCTATCTTTTGTTTATTTCCTTCGTTATTTCTTTTGTTCTTTTGGTACTTGTGCAATTTTCGGGACGAAAATTCTTTTAACGTGGGGATGATGTGACACCCGGCAAATTCTGGTTAACAACGTTGTCTAGATGAAAGTTTACCTTAGCGAGTCACGCGTATATTGTACTTAACTGGGTTAGTTAAGTCGGGTTATGGTTCGGGAACTATCGGTTTAGTCTAGAGGATCATTGGATGTTGGTCTAGAGGTTCATTAGATGTCGGTCCTTAACCAAGTGTACAAACGGTGACGATTTGTAGGATCGTCAGGGCATACGGAACATACGAGTCTCGAGTCCCGGGAATTGGTGAACGAGTGTGAATATGTGTATTTACTTGTGTTATGTGTTTACAATCATTATGTGACTTGTCGGTACGTTAATATGTGTTAACATATGTTAAAACGGGGTTTAACGCGCAAAACACACGGAACAGGCCCCTATAGGCGATTAGGATAGCCCAATCGCCTATAGGAGGGGCGACTGGGGGACCTTAGGGGCGATTAGGGGACTGATCGCATGACTGTTCATGCGATTAGGCCCCAATCGCATGAACTTACATGCGATTAGGCTTCCTGATCGCGTGTAAAGCTGCATAATCGCGTGTTACGTGCTGGACGACTAAAAACGACTATAAATACCATACTTGACCTCATAAACTTCATTATACAAACCCTAGTCGTCCCATAACCTGCCCCAACACACACACAACCTCTGGAACGCGATTTTTGATCAAAACACAAGGATTCAAGCATAATCCATCATTCTTTCATAATCCTAAGGTTTGGTTTCCATCCATGAATCTTTATAAACATTTTTAATCAATCCCTAATGGTCCAGACCTGTTCTAAAACGAAAAAGCTTTCTGATAATCGTTAATAAGGGTTGTTAATCGGATTCTAACTAGTATACATGTGTTATGGGTGTTTATGATTAGAAAGCTAGGGTTTTTATGATTCATAATGATGGATTAACATGTTATTAGGTTAAATCAGAATAATATTAATGTTATGATGATAATATCTGAGTAATTGATTCTTAGGGTTATTGTTATGCATGTTAGTATGATGATTGCATGCTATGTGAATGGTGTTTGGATTACGTGATTGCATGCAGGGCTGATAATACGAGGCAAAACGAAGGGTTTTAGTTGAAACATGTTTAGAATAGTGTTTGGGATGATATTGGGTAGTTACACACGTTCTGGATCTGATTTGGAGCATTAAACGCGCGAAAAACTGGAACAGCAAGGTTACAGGCGATTAGCAATCCTAATCGCCTATGTTAGAGGCGATTAGGAGACTAATCGCCAGTTTTTCATGCGATTAGGGCCCAATCGCATGAACTTACATGCGATCAGCCCTAATTGCTAGTTTTTACATGCAATCAGCCCTAATTGCTAGTTTTTACATGCAATCAGCCCTAATTGCTAGTTTTTACATGCAATCAGCCCTAATTGCTAGTTTTTATATGCAATCAGTCCTAAATGCTAGTTTACTTTTCCTAATCGCATGTACTGCTGCTGTAAGTGTAAATTAGCATTCCGAGACCCGATTTGACATGTTGTAACATGCTAGGAACCTCGTAACATGTCTAATAACTTGGTAACATATGTTTGGATGTAATACGGTGATACGTGAACTATGTGCTATAACTTGTTGTGCGTTAACGTATGTTAAGTGTGATTGCGTTATTGTATGTTTTAGAGCGTAAACATAACACGGGGAGTCTCGGGTCACCAATGGGATGTCGAGTCTTGTACTTTGGGTCAGTTAAACAGTCACGGTGTTTTCAAACGAACTTGGTTATGGTCTGGACATTTAGGGACTAATTAACCTGCGGGTTATTAGTCTAAGTACTTGTAACTGTCATATGTTAGGTCGCCGCTTTACGGGACTAGCATAGCAGCTGAGTTTACTCGGGTTAAGGAGTAACGCAACTTAAGGTGAGTTTACGGCCCCTCTTTTAAACTGGTTTCATACTTTCGGGGGAGAAAACATGTGTTAAAATGATTATTTGGTAAATACTGTCATACTATGGTTTCTATTGTTTACTACACGATCTTTGGAAGTCCCGGGGGAACCATGAATGTGCGGGTTTGCACAACGGGGAAATGTGAATAGCGCTATTGGGAGTGACCAACCCCGCTCGTCGGCTTGGAGGGTCGGGCGAGTGCATATTGTCTCAAACAGGAACAACAGGAACAACTGGTATACTTTTCGGGCACAACATCTGGTATTCGAGTTAGTAATGGTTTTCCAATCGTGGTAGTAACAAAACGTACGCCTAGCTAGCGTATACTGGTTTTCGAGTTGTTATAGTATGGACAGGTTGACTTGGTACTTGGATACAAAACCTGTAAACTCACCAGCATTTTTGTGCTGACGTAAACTTTTACATGTTTTCTCAGGTCGCTAAGGTAGCACGACTGGACTAGGGCGCACGCTTCTGCACGGCGTCAAACTAGGGTTGCATGGTCTATAAACGTTGAACTATTGTTTCATTGTTGAGATATTGTTTTGAATAAAGCTTCCGCTGTAAACGGGATTTTAAACTATGTTTTGAAATTGCATTTATATACATTTAGACTTGTTTATTGTGATCGTTGGTTTGGATCCTGGTTTGTCATGCGCCTCGCGGTAAAACTCCGCAAGTGGATTTTGAGGGTGTGACACGTTGCGCCATAACCGTGCTAACAGCGTTGTAAGATCGACGCGTACAACTGTGTTACGTAGCAACAAAAAAACGGCTTAAACCAGGAAAATCGTAAAGAAAGAACACAAAATATTAACACCAAATGACTTACATAACGTTAAAACATAGCGGGAAAATAAGTCGGCGAAAAAGGGGAAAACAAAAAAGTTCAGAAAAAATGGCATCGCCAAAATGAGAAATAAAATAATCAAAAAGTTGGTGGTCAAAACAGGGAAAAAAGAACTTAAAAAAAAGACTAATAAAAATAGCCGTGGCAAAAATGAAATAAAAAAACTTAACGAAAAAGTTGGTGGTAAAAACACAAAAAGAAGAAGCTAAATGTTGGTGGTTCAAATAGAAAAAAAAGAAGTATAAAAAAAACGTGGCAAAAATGAAATAAAAAAACTTACGAAAAAGTTGGTGGTCAAAACACAAAAAGAAGAAGCAAAAAGTTAGTGGTTCAAATATAAAAAAAGAAGTATAACAAAAAAGAAGAAAAGAAAAAGGCTGTGGCCAAAACGTAATAAAAAAAACTTTTAAAAAAACTTGGTAGTCAAAACGTAAAAAAAAAACTTATAAAAAAAAAGAAAAAAAAAGGCCGAAAATGAAATTTTAAGAAGTGGCTAAAACCAGGAAAATCGTAAAGAAAGAACACAAAATATTAACACCAAATGACTTACATAACGTTAAAACATAGCCGGAAAATAAGTCGGCGAAAAAGGGGAAAACAAAAAAGTTGGAAAAAATGGCGTCGCCAAAATGAGAAATAAAGTAATCAAAAAGTTGGTGGTCAAAACGGGGAAAAAAGAACTTAAAAAAAAGACTAATAAAAATAGCCGTGGCAAAAATGAAATAAAAAAACTTAACGAAAAAGTTGGTGGTAAAAACACAAAAAGAAGAAATTAAACGTTGGTGGTTCAAATAGAAAAAAAAAAAGAAGTATAAAAAAAACGTGGCAAAAATGAAATTAAAAAACTTAACGAAAAATTTGGTGGTAAAAACACAAAAAGAAGAAGCAAAAAGTTGGTGGTTCAAATAGAAAAAAAAAGAAATATAACAAAAAAGAAGAAAAGAAAAAGGGCTGTGGCCAAAACGTAATAAAAAAAACGTATAAAAAAACTTGGTGGTCAAAACGTAAAAAAAAAACTTATAAAAAAAAGAAAAAAAAAAGGGGCGAAAATGAAATTTTAAGAAGTGGCTAAAACCAGGAAAATCGTAAAGAAAAACACAAAATGTTAACACCAAATGACTTACATAACGTTAAAACATAGCGGGAAAATAAGTCGGCGAAAAAGGGGAAAACAAAAAAGTTGGAAAAAATGGCGTCTCCAAAACGACAAATAAAGTAATCAAAAAGTTGGTGGTCAAAACGGAGAAAAAAGAACTTAAAAAAAAAAGACTAATAAAAATAGCCGTGGCAAAAATGAAATAAAAAAACTTAACGAAAAAGTTGGTGATAAAAACACAAAAAGAAGAAGCTAAAAGTTGGTGGTTCAAATAGAAAAAAAAAAGAAGAATAAAAAAACGTGGCAAAAATGAAATAAAAAAACATAACAAAAAAGTTGGTGATCAAAACACAAAAAGAAGAAGCAAAAAGTTGGTGGTTCAAATAAAAAAAAAGAAGTATAACAAAAAAGAAGAAAAGAAAAGGGCTGTGGCCAAAACGTAATAAAAAAAAACTTATAAAAAAACTTGGTGGTCAAAACGTAAAAAAAACTTATAAAAAAAGAAAAAAAAAAGGGGCGAAAATGAAATTTTAAGAAGTGGCTAAAACCAGGAAAATCGTAAAGAAAGAACACAAAATATTAACACCAAATGACTTACATAACTTTAAAACATAGCGGGAAAATAAGTCGGCGAAAAAGGGGAAAACAAAAAAGTTGGAAAAAATGGCGTCGCCAAAATGAGAAATAAAGTAATCAAAAAGTTGGTGGTCAAAACGGGGAAAAAAGAACTTAAAAAAAGACTAATAAAAATAGCCGTGGCAAAAATGAAATAAAAAAACTTAACGAAAAAGTTGGTGGTAAAAACACAAAAAGAAGAAGCTAAAAGTTGGTGGTTCAAATAGAAAAAAAAAAGAAGTATAAAAAAAACGTGGCAAAAATGAAATAAAAAAACTTAACGAAAAAGTTGGTGGTCAAAACACAAAAAGAAGAACCAAAAAGTTGGTGGTTCAAATAAAAAAAAGAAATATAACAAAAAAGAAGAAAAGAAAAAGGCTGTGGCCAAAACGTAATAAAAAAAACTTATAAAAAAACTTGGTGGTCAAAACGTAAAAAAAAACTTATAAAAAAAAGAAAAAAAAAGGGGGCGAAAATGAAATTTTAAGAAGTGGTTAAAACCAGGAAAATCGTAAAGAAAGAACACAAAATATTAACACCAAATGACTTACATAACGTTAAAACATAGCGGGAAAATAAGTCGGCGAAAAAAGGGAAAACAAAAAAGTTGGAAAAAATGGCGTCGCCAAAATGAGAAATAAAGTAATCAAAAAGTTGGTGGTCAAAACGGGGAAAAAAGAACTTAAAAAAAAAGACTAATAAAAATAGCCGTGGCAAAAATGAAATAAAAAAACTTAACGAAAAAGTTGGTGGTAAAAACACAAAAAGAAGAAGTTAAAAGTTGGTGGTTCAAATATAAAAAAAAGAAGTATAAAAAAAACGTGGCAAAAATGAAATAAAAAAACTTAACGAAAAAGTTGGTGATCAAAACACAAAAAGAAGAATCAAAAAGTTGGTGGTTCAAATAGAAAAAAAAGAAGTATAACAAAAACGAAGAAAAGAAAAGGGCTGTGGCCAAAACGTAATAAAAAAAACTTATAAAAAAACTTGGTGGTCAAAACGTAAAAAAAAACTTATAAAAAAAGAAAAAAAAAAGGGGGGGCGAAAATGAAATTTTAAGAAGTGGCTAAAACCAGGAAAATCGTAAATAAAGAACACAAAATATTAACACCAAATGACTTACATAACGTTAAAACATAGCCGGAAAATAAGTCGGCGAAAAAGGGGAAAACAAAAAAGTTGGAAAAAATGGCGTCGCCAAAATGAGAAATAAAGTAATCAAAAAGTTGGTGGTCAAAACGGGGAAAAAAGAACTTAAAAAAAAGACTAATAAAAATAGCCGTGGCAAAAATGAAATAAAAAAACTTAACGAAAAAGTTGGTGGTAAAAACACAAAAAGAAGAAATTAAACGTTGGTGGTTCAAATAGAAAAAAAAAGAAGTATAAAAAAAACGTGGCAAAAATGAAATTAAAAAACTTAACGAAAAAGTTGGTGGTAAAAACACAAAAAGAAGAAGCAAAAAGTTGGTGGTTCAAATAGAAAAAAAAAGAAATATAACAAAAAAGAAGAAAAGAAAAAGGGCTGTGGCCAAAACGTAATAAAAAAAACGTATAAAAAAACTTGGTGGTCAAAACATAAAAAAAAAAACTTATAAAAAAAAGAAAAAAAAAGGGGCGAAAATGAAATTTTAAGAAGTGGCTAAAACCAGGAAAATCGTAAAGAAAAACACAAAATGTTAACACCAAATGACTTACATAACGTTAAAACATAGCGGGAAAATAAGTCGGCGAAAAAGGGGAAAGCAAAAAAGTTGGAAAAAATGGCGTCGCCAAAATGACAAATAAAGTAATCAAAAAGTTGGTGGTCAAAACGGGGAAAAAAGAACTTAAAAAAAAGACTAATAAAAATAGCCGTGGCAAAAATGAAAAAAAAAAACTTAACGAAAAAGTTGGTGGTAAAAACACAAAAAGAAGAAGCTAAAAGTTGGTGGTTCAAATAGAAAAAAAAAAAGAAGAATAAAAAAACGTGGCAAAAATGAAATAAAAAAACTTAACAAAAAAGTTGGTGATCAAAACACAAAAAGAAGAAGCAAAAAGTTGGTGGTTCAAATAAAAAAAAAAAGAAGTATAACAAAAAAGAAGAAAAGAAAAGGGCTGTGGCCAAAACGTAATAAAAAAAAACTTATAAAAAAACTTGGTGGTCAAAACGTAAAAAAAACTTATAAAAAAAGAAAAAAAAAAGGGGCGAAAATGAAATTTTAAGAAGTGGCTAAAACCAGGAAAATCGTAAAGAAAGAACACAAAATATTAACACCAAATGACTTACATAACTTTAAAACATAGCGGGAAAATAAGTCGGCGAAAAAGGGGAAAACAAAAAAGTTGGAAAAAATGGCGTCGCCAAAATGAGAAATAAAGTAATCAAAAAGTTGGTGGTCAAAACGGGGAAAAAAGAACTTAAAAAAAGACTAATAAAAATAGCCGTGGCAAAAATGAAATAAAAAAACTTAACGAAAAAGTTGGTGGTAAAAACACAAAAAGAAGAAGCTAAAAGTTGGTGGTTCAAATAGAAAAAAAAAAAGAAGTATAAAAAAAACGTGGCAAAAATGAAATAAAAAAACTTAACGAAAAAGTTGGTGGTCAAAACACAAAAAGAAGAACCAAAAAGTTGGTGGTTCAAATAAAAAAAAGAAATATAACAAAAAAGAAGAAAAGAAAAAGGCTGTGGCCAAAACGTAATAAAAAAAACTTATAAAAAAACTTGGTGGTCAAAACGTAAAAAAAAACTTATAAAAAAAAGAAAAAAAAAGGGGGCGAAAATGAAATTTTAAGAAGTGGTTAAAACCAGGAAAATCGTAAAGAAAGAACACAAAATATTAACACCAAATGACTTACATAACGTTAAAACATAGCGGGAAAATAAGTCGGCGAAAAAAGGGAAAACAAAAAAGTTGGAAAAAATGGCGTCGCCAAAATGAGAAATAAAGTAATCAAAAAGTTGGTGGTCAAAACGGGGAAAAAAGAACTTAAAAAAAAGACTAATAAAAATAGCCGTGGCAAAAATGAAATAAAAAAACTTAACGAAAAAGTTGGTGGTAAAAACACAAAAAGAAGAAGCTAAAAGTTGGTGGTTCAAATATAAAAAAAAGAAGTATAAAAAAAACGTGGCAAAAATGAAATAAAAAAACTTAACGAAAAAGTTGGTGGTCAAAACACAAAAAGAAGAATCAAAAAGTTGGTGGTTCAAATAGAAAAAAAAGAAGTATAACAAAAAAGAAGAAAAGAAAAGGGCTGTGGCCAAAACGTAATAAAAAAAACTTATAAAAAAACTTGGTGGTCAAAACGTAAAAAAAAACTTATAAAAAAAGAAAAAAAAGGGGCGAAAATGAAATTTTAAGAAGTTGCTAAAACCAGGAAAATCGTAAAGAAAAAACACAAAATATTAACACCAAATGACTTACATAACGTTAAAACATAGTGGGAAAATAAGACGGCGAAAAAGGGGAAAACAAAAAAGTTGGAAAAAATGGCGTCGCCAAAATGAGAAATAAAGTAATCAAAAAGTTGGTGGTCAAAACGGGGAAAAAAGAACTTAAAAAAAAGACTAATAAAAATAGCCGTGGCAAAAATGAAATAAAAAAACTTAACGAAAAAGTTGGTGGTAAAAACACAAAAAGAAGAAGCTAAAAGTTGGTGGTTCAAATAGAAAAAAAAAGAAGTATAAAAAAACGTGGCAAAAATGAAATAAAAAAACTTAACGAAAAAGTTGGTGGTCATAACACAATAAGAAGAAACAAAAAAGTTGGTGGTTCAAATACAAAAAAAAAAGAAGTATAACAAAAAAGAAGAAAAGAAAAGGGCTGTGGCCAAAACGTAATAAAAAAAACTTATAAAAAAACTTGGTGGTCAAAACGTAAAAAAAAAACTTATAAAAAAAAGAAAAAAAAAGGGGCGAAAATGAAATTTTAATAAGTGGTTAAAACCAGGAAAATCGTAAAGAAAGAACACAAAATATTAACACCAAATGACTTACATAACGTTAAAACATAGCGGGAAAATAAGTCGGCGAAAAAAGGGAAAACAAAAAAGTTGGAAAAAATGGCGTCGCCAAAATGAGAAATAAAGTAATCAAAAAGTTGGTGGTCAAAACGGGGAAAAAAGAACTTAAAAAAAAGACTAATAAAAATAGCCGTGGCAAAAATGAAATAAAAAAACTTAACGAAAAAGTTGGTGGTAAAAACACAAAAAGAAGAAGTTAAAAGTTGGTGGTTCAAATAGAAAAAAAAGAAGTATAAAAAAACGTGGCAAAAATGAAATAAAAAAAACTTAACGAAAAAGTTGGTGGTCAAAACACAAAAAGAAGAAGCAAAAAAGTTGGTGGTTCAAATAGAAAAAAAAAGAAGTATAACAAAAAAGAAGAAAAGAAAAGGGGTGTGGCCAAAACGTAATAAAAAAAACTTATAAAAAAACTTGGTGGTCAAAACGTAAAAAAAAACTTATAAAAAAAAAGAAAAAAAAAAGTGCGAAAATGAAATTTTAAGAAAGAACACAAAATATTAACACCAAATGACTTACATAACGTTAAAACATAGCGGGAAAATAAGTCGGCGAAAAAGGGGAAAACAAAAAAGTTGGAAAAAATGGCGTCGCCAAAATGAGAAATAAAGTAATCAAAAAGTTGGTGGTCAAAACGGGGAAAAAAGAACTTAAAAAAAAGACAAATAAAAATAGACGTGGCAAAAATGAAATAAAAAAACTTAACGAAAACGTTGGTGGTAAAAACACAAAAAGAAAAAGTTAAACGTTGGTGGTTCAAATAGAAAAAAAAAGAAGTATAAAAAAAACGTGGCAAAAATGAAATTAAAAATCTTAACGAAAAAGTTGGTGGTCAAAACACAAAAAGAAGAAGCAAAAAGTTGGTGGTTCAAATAGAAAAAAAAAGAAATATAACAAAAAAGAAGAAAAGAAAAGGGCTGTGGCCAAAACGTAATAAAAAAAAACGTATAAAAAAACTTGGTGGTCAAAACGTAAAAAAAAAACTTATAAAAAAAAGAAAAAAAAGGGGCGAAAATGAAATTTTAAGAAGTGGCTAAAACCAGGAAAATCGTAAAGAAAAACACAAAATATTAACACCAAATGACTTACATAACGTTAAAACATAGTGGGAAAATAAGTCGGCGAAAAAGGGGAAAACAAAAAAGTTGGAAAAAATGGCGTCTGCAAAACGACAAATAAAGTAATCAAAAAGTTGGTGGTCAAAACGGGGAAAAAAGAACTTAAAAAAAAGACTAATAAAAATAGCCGTGGCAAAAATGAAATAAAAAAACTTAACGAAAAAGTTGGTGGTAAAAACACAAAAAGAAGAAGCTAAAAGTTGGTGGTTCAAATAGAAAAAAAAGAAGAATAAAAAAACGTGGCAAAAATGAAATAAAAAAACTTAACGAAAAAGTTGGTGATCAAAACACAAAAAGAAGAATCAAAAAGTTGGTGGTTCAAATAGAAAAAAAAGAAGTATAACAAAAACGAAGAAAAGAAAAGGGCTGTGGCCAAAACGTAATAAAAAAAACTTATAAAAAAACTTGGTGGTCAAAACGTAAAAAAAAACTTATAAAAAAAGAAAAAAAAAAGGGGGGCGAAAATGAAATTTTAAGAAGTGGCTAAAACCAGGAAAATCGTAAATAAAGAACACAAAATATTAACACCAAATGACTTACATAACGTTAAAACATAGCCGGAAAATAAGTCGGCGAAAAAGGGGAAAACAAAAAAGTTGGAAAAAATGGCGTCGCCAAAATGAGAAATAAAGTAATCAAAAAGTTGGTGGTCAAAACGGGGAAAAAAGAACTTAAAAAAAAGACTAATAAAAATAGCCGTGGCAAAAATGAAATAAAAAAACTTAACGAAAAAGTTGGTGGTAAAAACACAAAAAGAAGAAATTAAACGTTGGTGGTTCAAATAGAAAAAAAAAGAAGTATAAAAAAAACGTGGCAAAAATGAAATTAAAAAACTTAACGAAAAAGTTGGTGGTAAAAACACAAAAAGAAGAAGCAAAAAGTTGGTGGTTCAAATAGAAAAAAAAAGAAATATAACAAAAAAGAAGAAAAGAAAAAGGGCTGTGGCCAAAACGTAATAAAAAAAACGTATAAAAAAACTTGGTGGTCAAAACATAAAAAAAAAAACTTATAAAAAAAAGAAAAAAAAAGGGGCGAAAATGAAATTTTAAGAAGTGGCTAAAACCAGGAAAATCGTAAAGAAAAACACAAAATGTTAACACCAAATGACTTACATAACGTTAAAACATAGCGGGAAAATAAGTCGGCGAAAAAGGGGAAAACAAAAAAGTTGGAAAAACTGGCGTCTCCAAAACGACAAATAAAGTAATCAAAAAGTTGGTGGTCAAAACGGGGAAAAAAGAACTTAAAAAAAAGACTAATAAAAATAGCCGTGGCAAAAATGAAAAAAAAAACTTAACGGAAAAGTTGGTGGTAAAAACACAAAAAGAAGAAGCTAAAAGTTGGTGGTTCAAATAGAAAAAAAAAAAGAAGAATAAAAAAACGTGGCAAAAATGAAATAAAAAAACTTAACAAAAAAGTTGGTGATCAAAACACAAAAAGAAGAAGCAAAAAGTTGGTGGTTCAAATAAAAAAAAAAGAAGTATAACAAAAAAGAAGAAAAGAAAAAGGCTGTGGCCAAAACGTAATAAAAAAAACTTATAAAAAAACTTGGTGGTCAAAACGTAAAAAAAAAGCTTATAAAAAAAAGAAAAAAAAATGGGGCGAAAATGAAATTTTAAGAAGTGGCTAAAACCAGGAAAATCGTAAAGAAAGAACACAAAATATTAACACCAAATGACTTACATAACGTTAAAACATAGCGGGAAAATAAGTCGGCGAAAAAAGGGAAAACAAAAAAGTTGGAAAAAATGGCGTCGCCAAAATGAGAAATAAAGTAATGAAAAAGTTGGTGGTCAAAACGGGGAAAAAAGAACTTAGAAAAAAGACTAATAAAAATAGCCGTGGCAAAAATGAAATAAAAAAAAGTTAACGAAAAAGTTGGAAGAAGAAGCAAAAAGTTGGTGGTTCAAATAGAAAAAAAAAGAAGTATAACAAAAAAGAAGAAAAAAAAAGGGCTGTGGCCAAAACGTAATAAAAAAAACTTATAAAAAAACTTGGTGGTCAATACGTAAAAAAAAACTTATAAAAAAAAGAAAAAAAAAGGGCGAAAATGAAAATTTAAAAAGTGGCTAAAACCAGGAAAATCGTAAAGAAAGAACACAAAATATTAACACCAAATGACTTACATAACGTTAAAACATAGCCGGAAAATAAGTCGGCGAAAAAGGGGAAAACAAAAAAGTTGGAAAAAATGGCGTCGTCAAAATGAGAAATAAAGTAATTAAAAAGTTGGTGGTCAAAACGGGGAAAAAAGAACTTAAAAAAAAAAGACTAATAAAAATAGCCGTGGCAAAAATGAAATAAAAAAAACTTAACGAAAAAGTTGGTGGTCAAAACACAAAAAGAGGAAGCAAAAAGTTGTTGGTTCAAATAGAAAAAAAAAAGAAGTATAACAAAAAAGAAGAAAAGAAAAAGGCTGTGGCCAAAACGTAATAAAAAAACTTATAAAAAAACTTGGTGGTCAAAACGTAAAAAAAAAGCTTATAAAAAAAAGAAAAAATAAGGGGGCGAAAATGAAATTTTAAGAAGTGGCTAAAACCAGGAAAATCGTAAAGAAAGAACACAAAATATTAACACCAAATGACTTACATAACGTTAAAACATAGCGGGAAAATAAGTCGGCGAAAAAGGGAAAACAAAAAAGTTGGAAAAAATGGCGTCGCCAAAATGAGAAATAAAGTAATCAAAAAGTTGGTGGTCAAAACGGGGAAAAAAGAACTTAAAAAAAAAAGACTAATAAAAATAGCCGTGGCAAAAATGAAATAAAAAAACTTAACGAAAAAGTTAATGATAAAAACACAAAAGAAAGAAGCTAAAAGTTGGTGGTTCAAATAGAAAAAAAAGAAGTATAAAACAAACGTGGCAAAAATGAAATAAAAAAACTTAACGAAAAAGTTTGTGGTCAAAACACAAAAAGAAGAAACAAAAAGTTGGTGGTTCAAATAGAAAAAAAGAAATATAACAAAAAAGAAGAAAAGAAAAGAGCTGTGGCCAAAACGTAATAAAAAAACTTATAAAAAAACTTGGTGGTCAAAACGTAAAAAAAAAAACTTATAAAAAAAAGAAAAAAAAAGGGGGCGAAAATGAAATTTTAAGAAGTGGCTAAAACCAGGAAAATCGTAAAGAAAGAACACAAAATATTAACACCAAATGACTTACATAACGTTAAAACATAGCGGGAAAATAAGTCGGCGAAAAAGGGGAAAGCAAAAAAGTTGGAAAAAATGGCGTCGCCAAAATGACAAATAAGGTAATCAAAAAGTTGGTGGTCAAAACGGGGAAAAAAGAACTTAAAAAAAAGACTAATAAAAATAGCCGTGGCAAAAATGAAATAAAAAAACTTAACGAAAAAGTTAGTGGTAAAAACACAAAAGGAAGAAGCTAAAAGTTGGTGGTTCAAATAGAAAAAAAAGAAGTAAAAAACAAACGTGGCAAAAATGAAATAAAAAAACTTAACGAAAAAGTTTGTGGTCAAAACACAAAAAGAAGAAACAAAAAGTTGGTGGTTCAAATAGAAAAAAAAAGAAGTATAACAAAAAAGAAGAAAAGAAAAGGGTTGTGGCCAAAACGTAATAAAAATAACTTAATAAAAAATTTGGTAGTCAAAACGTAAAAAAAAAACTTATAAAAAAAAGAAAAAAAAGGGGCGAAAATGAAATTTTAAGAAGTGGCTAAAACAAGGAAAATCGTAAAAAAGAACACAAAATATTAACACCAAATGACTTACATAACGTTAAAACATAGCGGGAAAATAAGTCGGCGAAAAAAGGGAAAACAAAAAAGTTGAAAAAATGGCGTCGCCAAAATGAGAAATAAAGTAATCAAAAAGTTGGTGGTCAAAACGGGGAAAAAAGAACTTAAAAAAAAGACTAATAAAAATAGCCGTGGCAAAAATGAAATAAAAAAACTTAACGAAAAAGTTGGTGGTAAAAACACAAAAGGAAGAAGCTAAAAGTTGGTGGTTCAAATAGAAAAAAAAAGAAGTATAAAAAAAACATGGCAAAAATGAAATAAAAAAACTTAACGAAAAAGTTTGTGGTCAAAACACAAAAAGAAGAAGTAAAAAGTTGGTGGTTCAAATATAAAAAAAAAGAAGTATAACAAAAAAGAAGAAAAAAAAAGGGTTGTGGCCAAAACGTAATAAAAAAAACTTATAAAAAAACTTGGTGGTCAATACGTAAAAAAAAACTTATAAAAAAAAGAAAAAAAAAGGGCGAAAATGAAAATTTAAAAAGTGGCTAAAACCAGGAAAATCGTAAAGAAAGAACACAAAATATTAACACTAAATGACTTACATAACGTTAAAACATAGCCGGAAAATAAGTCGGCGAAAAAGGGGAAAACAAAAAAGTTGGAAAAAATGGCGTCGTCAAAATGAGAAATAAAGTAATTAAAAAGTTGGTGGTCAAAACGGGGAAAAAAGAACTTAAAAAAAAAGACTAATAAAAATAGCCGTGGCAAAAATGAAATAAAAAAAACTTAACGAAAAAGTTGGTGGTCAAAACACAAAAACAGGAAGCAAAAAGTTGTTGGTTCAAATAGAAAAAAAAAAGAAGTATAACAAAAAAGAAGAAAAGAAAAAGGCTGTGGCCAAAACGTAATAAAAAAAACTTATAAAAAAACTTGGTGGTCAAAACGTAAAAAAAAAGCTTATAAAAACAGAAAAAATAAGGGGGCGAAAATGAAATTTTAAGAAGTGGCTAAAACCAGGAAAATCGTAAAGAAAGAACACAAAATATTAACACCAAATAATTTACATAACGTTAAAACATAGCGGGAAAATAAGTCGGCGAAAAAGGGGAAAACAAAAAAGTTGGAAAAAATGGCGTCGCCAAAATGAGAAATAAAGTAATCAAAAAGTTGGTGGTCAAAACGGGGAAAAAAGAACTTAAAAAAAAGACTAATAAAAATAGCCGTGGCAAAAATGAAATAAAAAAACTTAACGAAAAAGTTAATGATAAAAACACAAAAGGAAGAAGCTAAAAGTTGGTGGTTCAAATAGAAAAAAAAGAAGTATAAAACAAACGTGGCAAAAATGAAATAAAAAAACTTAACGAAAAAGTTTGTGGTCAAAACACAAAAAGAAGAAACAAAAAGTTGGTGGTTCAAATAGAAAAAAAGAAATATAACAAAAAAGAAGAAAAGAAAAGAGCTGTGGCCAAAACGTAATAAAAAAAACTTATAAAAAAACTTGGTGGTCAAAACGTAAAAAAAAAAACTTATAAAAAAAAGAAAAAAAAAGGGGGCGAAAATGAAATTTTAAGAAGTGGCTAAAACCAGGAAAATCGTAAAGAAAGAACACAAAATATTAACACCAAATGACTTACATAACGTTAAAACATAGCGGGAAAATAAGTCGGCGAAAAAGGGGAAAGCAAAAAAGTTGGAAAAAATGGCGTCGCCAAAATGACAAATAAAGTAATCAAAAAGTTGGTGGTCAAAACGGGGAAAAAAGAACTTAAAAAAAAGACTAATAAAAATAGCCGTGGCAAAAATGAAATAAAAAAACTTAACGAAAAAGTTAGTGGTAAAAACACAAAAGGAAGAAGCTAAAAGTTGGTGGTTCAAATAGAAAAAAAAGAAGTAAAAAACAAACGTGGCAAAAATGAAATAAAAAAACTTAACGAAAAAGTTTGTGGTCAAAACACAAAAAGAAGAAACAAAAAGTTGGTGGTTCAAATAGAAAAAAAAATAAGTATAACAAAAAAGAAGAAAAGAAAAGGGCTGTGGCCAAAACGTAATAAAAAAATACTTATAAAAAAACTTGGTGGTCAAAACGTAAAAAAAAAACTTATAAAAAAAAGAAAAAAAAGGGCGAAAATGAAATTTTAAGAAGTGGCTAAAACCAGGAAAATCGTAAAAAAAGAACACAAAATATTAACACCAAATGACTTACATAACGTTAAAACATAGCGGGAAAATAAGTCGGCGAAAAAAGGGAAAACAAAAAAGTTGAAAAAATGGCGTCGCCAAAATGAGAAATAAAGTAATCAAAAAGTTGGTGGTCAAAACGGGGAAAAAAGAACTTAAAAAAAAGACTAATAAAAATAGCCGTGGCAAAAATGAAATAAAAAAACTTAACGAAAAAGTTGGTGGTAAAAACACAAAAAGAAGAAGCAAAAAGTTGGTGGTTCAAATATAAAAAAAAGAAGTATAAAAAAAACGTGTCAAAAATGAAATAAAAAAAAACTTAACCAAAAAGTTGGTGGTCAAAACACAAAAAGAAGAAGCAAAAAGTTGGTGGTTCAAATAGAAAAAAAAAAGAAGTATAACAAAAAAGAAGAAAAGAAAAGGGCTGTGGCCAAAATGTAATAAAAAAAACTTATAAAAAAACTTGGTGGCCAAAACGTAATAAAAAAAACTTATAAAAAAACTTGGTGGTCAAAACGTAAAAAAAAACTTATAAAAAAAAGAAAAAAAAAGGGCGAAAATGAAAATTTAAAAAGTGGCTAAAACCAGGAAAATCGTAAAGAAAGAACACAAAATATTAACACCAAATGACTTACATAACGTTAAAACATAGCGGGAAAATAAGTCGGCGAAAAAGGGGAAAACAAAAAAGTTGGAAAAAATGGCGTCGTCAAAATGAGAAATAAAGTAATTAAAAAGTTGGTGGTCAAAACGGGGAAAAAAGAACTTAAAAAAAAAGACTAATAAAAATAGCCGTGGCAAAAATGAAATAAAAAAACTTAACGAAAAAGTTGGTGGTCAAAACACAAAAAGAAAAAGCAAAAAGTTGTTGGTTCAAATAGAAAAAAAAAGAAGTATAACAAAAAAGAAGAAAAGAAAAAGGCTGTGGCCAAAACGTAATAAAAAAAACTTATAAAAAAACTTGGTGGTCAAAACGTAAAAAAAAAGCTTATAAAAACAGAAAAAATAAGGGGGCGAAAATGAAATTTTAAGAAGTGGCTAAAACCAGGAAAATCGTAAAGAAAGAACACAAAATATTAACACCAAATAATTTACATAACGTTAAAACATAGCGGGAAAATAAGTCGGCGAAAAAGGGGAAAACAAAAAAGTTGGAAAAAATGGCGTCGCCAAAATGAGAAATAAAGTAATCAAAAAGTTGGTGGTCAAAACGGGGAAAAAAGAACTTAAAAAAAAGACTAATAAAAATAGCCGTGGCAAAAATGAAATAAAAAAACTTAACGAAAAAGTTAATGATAAAAACACAAAAGGAAGAAGCTAAAAGTTGGTGGTTCAAATAGAAAAAAAAGAAGTATAAAACAAACGTGGCAAAAATGAAATAAAAAAACTTAACGAAAAAGTTTGTGGTCAAAACACAAAAAGAAGAAACAAAAAGTTGGTGGTTCAAATAGAAAAAAAGAAATATAACAAAAAAGAAGAAAAGAAAAGAGCTGTGGCCAAAACGTAATAAAAAAAACTTATAAAAAAACTTGGTGGTCAAAACGTAAAAAAAAAAACTTATAAAAAAAAGAAAAAAAAAGGGGGCGAAAATGAAATTTTAAGAAGTGGCTAAAACCAGGAAAATCGTAAAGAAAGAACACAAAATATTAACACCAAATGACTTACATAACGTTAAAACATAGCGGGAAAATAAGTCGGCGAAAAAGGGGAAAGCAAAAAAGTTGGAAAAAATGGCGTCGCCAAAATGACAAATAAAGTAATCAAAAAGTTGGTGGTCAAAACGGGGAAAAAAGAACTTAAAAAAAAGACTAATAAAAATAGCCGTGGCAAAAATGAAATAAAAAAACTTAACGAAAAAGTTAGTGGTAAAAACACAAAAGGAAGAAGCTAAAAGTTGGTGGTTCAAATAGAAAAAAAAGAAGTAAAAAACAAACGTGGCAAAAATGAAATAAAAAAACTTAACGAAAAAGTTTGTGGTCAAAACACAAAAAGAAGAAACAAAAAGTTGGTGGTTCAAATAGAAAAAAAAATAAGTATAACAAAAAAGAAGAAAAGAAAAGGGCTGTGGCCAAAACGTAATAAAAAAATACTTATAAAAAAACTTGGTGGTCAAAACGTAAAAAAAAAACTTATAAAAAAAAGAAAAAAAAGGGCGAAAATGAAATTTTAAGAAGTGGCTAAAACCAGGAAAATCGTAAAAAAAGAACACAAAATATTAACACCAAATGACTTACATAACGTTAAAACATAGCGGGAAAATAAGTCGGCGAAAAAAGGGAAAACAAAAAAGTTGAAAAAATGGCGTCGCCAAAATGAGAAATAAAGTAATCAAAAAGTTGGTGGTCAAAACGGGGAAAAAAGAACTTAAAAAAAAGACTAATAAAAATAGCCGTGGCAAAAATGAAATAAAAAAACTTAACGAAAAAGTTGGTGGTAAAAACACAAAAAGAAGAAGCAAAAAGTTGGTGGTTCAAATATAAAAAAAAGAAGTATAAAAAAAACGTGTCAAAAATGAAATAAAAAAAAACTTAACCAAAAAGTTGGTGGTCAAAACACAAAAAGAAGAAGCAAAAAGTTGGTGGTTCAAATAGAAAAAAAAAAGAAGTATAACAAAAAAGAAGAAAAGAAAAGGGCTGTGGCCAAAATGTAATAAAAAAAACTTATAAAAAAACTTGGTGGCCAAAACGTAATAAAAAAAACTTATAAAAAAACTTGGTGGTCAAAACGTAAAAAAAAACTTATAAAAAAAAGAAAAAAAAAGGGCGAAAATGAAAATTTAAAAAGTGGCTAAAACCAGGAAAATCGTAAAGAAAGAACACAAAATATTAACACCAAATGACTTACATAACGTTAAAACATAGCGGGAAAATAAGTCGGCGAAAAAGGGGAAAACAAAAAAGTTGGAAAAAATGGCGTCGTCAAAATGAGAAATAAAGTAATTAAAAAGTTGGTGGTCAAAACGGGGAAAAAAGAACTTAAAAAAAAGACTAATAAAAATAGCCGTGGCAAAAATGAAATAAAAAAACTTAACGAAAAAGTTGGTGGTCAAAACACAAAAAGAAAAAGCAAAAAGTTGGTGGTTCAAATAGAAAAAAAAAAGAAGTATAACAAAAAAGAAGAAAAGAAAAGGGTTGTGGCCAAAACGTAATAAAAATAACTTAATAAAAAATTTGGTAGTCAAAACGTAAAAAAAAAACTTATAAAAAAAAGAAAAAAAAGGGGCGAAAATGAAATTTTAAGAAGTGGCTAAAACAAGGAAAATCGTAAAAAAGAACACAAAATATTAACACCAAATGACTTACATAACGTTAAAACATAGCGGGAAAATAAGTCGGCGAAAAAGGGGAAAACAAAAAAGTTGGAAAAAATGGCGTCGCCAAAATGAGAAATAAAGTAATCAAAAAGTTGGTGGTCAAAACGGGGAAAAAAGAACTTAAAAAAAAAGACTAATAAAAATAGCCGTGGCAAAAATGAAATAAAAAAACTTAACGAAAAAGTTGGTGGTAAAAACACAAAAGGAAGAAGCTAAAAGTTGGTGGTTCAAATAGAAAAAAAAAGAAGTATAAAAAAACGTGGCAAAAATGAAATAAAAAAACTTAACGAAAAAGTTTGTGGTCAAAACACAAAAAGAAGAAGTAAAAAGTTGGTGGTTCAAATATAAAAAAAAAGAAGTATAACAAAAAAGAAGAAAAAAAAAGGGCTGTGGCCAAAACGTAATAAAAAAAACTTATAAAAAAACTTGGTGGTCAATACGTAAAAAAAAACTTATAAAAAATAGAAAAAAAAAGGGCGAAAATGAAAATTTAAAAAGTGGCTAAAACCAGGAAAATCGTAAAGAAAGAACACAAAATATTAACACCAAATGACTTACATTACGTTAAAACATAGCCGGAAAATAAGTCGGCGAAAAAGTGGAAAACAAAAAAGTTGGAAAAAATGGCGTCGTCAAAATGAGAAATAAAGTAATTAAAAAGTTGGTGGTCAAAACGGGGAAAAAAGAACTTAAAAAAAAAGACTAATAAAAATAGCCGTGGCAAAAATGAAATAAAAAAAACTTAACGAAAAAGTTGGTGGTCAAAACACAAAAAGAGGAAGCAAAAAGTTGTTGGTTCAAATAGAAAAAAAAAAGAAGTATAACAAAAAAGAATAAAAGAAAAAGGCTGTGGCCAAAACGTAATAAAAAAAACTTATAAAAAAACTTGGTGGTCAAAACGTAAAAAAAAAGCTTATAAAAAAAAGAAAAAATAAGGGGGCGAAAATGAAATTTTAAGAAGTGGCTAAAACCAGGAAAATCGTAAAGAAAGAACACAAAATATTAACACCAAATAACTTACATAACGTTAAAACATAGCGGGAAAATAAGTCGGCGAAAAAGGGAAAACAAAAAAGTTGGAAAAAATGGCGTCGCCAAAATGAGAAATAAAGTAATCAAAAAGTTGGTGGTCAAAACGGGGAAAAAAGAACTAAAAAAAAAAGACTAATAAAAATAGCCGTGGCAAAAATGAAATAAAAAAACTTAACGAAAAAGTTAATGATAAAAACACAAAAGAAAGAAGCTAAAAGTTGGTGGTTCAAATAGAAAAAAAAGAAGTATAAAACAAACGTGGCAAAAATGAAATAAAAAAACTTAACGAAAAAGTTTGTGGTCAAAACACAAAAAGAAGAAACAAAAAGTTGGTGGTTCAATTAGAAAAAAAGAAATATAACAAAAAAGAAGAAAAGAAAAGAGCTGTGGCCAAAACGTAATAAAAAAAACTTATAAAAAAACTTAGTGGTCAAAACGTAAAAAAAAAAAGTTATAAAAAAAAGAAAAAAAAAGGGGGCGAAAATGAAATTTTAAGAAGTGGCTAAAACCAGGAAAATCGTAATGAAAGAACACAAAATATTAACACTAAATGACTTACATAACGTTAAAACATAACGGGAAAATAAGTCAGCGAAAAAGGGGAAAGCAAAAAAGTTGGAAAAAATGGCGTCGCCAAAATGACAAATAAGGTAATCAAAAAGTTGGTGGTCAAAACGGGGAAAAAAGAACTTAAAAAAAAGACTAATAAAAATAGCCGTGGCAAAAATGAAATAAAAAAACTTAACGAAAAAGTTAGTGGTAAAAACACAAAAGGAAGAAGCTAAAAGTTGGTGGTTCAAATAGAAAAAAAAGAAGTAAAAAACAAACGTGGCAAAAATGAAATAAAAAAACTTAACGAAAAAGTTTGTGGTCAAAACACAAAAAGAAGAAACAAAAAGTTGGTGGTTCAAATAGAAAAAAAAAGAAGTATAACAAAAAAGAAGAAAAGAAAAGGGTTGTGGCCAAAACGTAATAAAAATAACTTAATAAAAAATTTGGTAGTCAAAACGTAAAAAAAAAACTTATAAAAAAAAGAAAAAAAAGGGGCGAAAATGAAATTTTAAGAAGTGGCTAAAACAAGGAAAATCGTAAAAAAGAACACAAAATATTAACACCAAATGACTTACATAACGTTAAAACATAGCGGGAAAATAAGTCGGCGAAAAAAGGGAAAACAAAAAAGTTGAAAAAATGGCGTCGCCAAAATGAGAAATAAAGTAATCAAAAAGTTGGTGGTCAAAACGGGGAAAAAAGAACTTAAAAAAAAGACTAATAAAAATAGCCGTGGCAAAAATGAAATAAAAAAACTTAACGAAAAAGTTGGTGGTAAAAACACAAAAGGAAGAAGCTAAAAGTTGGTGGTTCAAATAGAAAAAAAAAGAAGTATAAAAAAAACGTGGCAAAAATGAAATAAAAAAACTTAACGAAAAAGTTTGTGGTCAAAACACAAAAAGAAGAAGTAAAAAGTTGGTGGTTCAAATATAAAAAAAAAGAAGTATAACAAAAAAGAAGAAAAAAAAAGGGCTGTGGCCAAAACGTAATAAAAAAAACTTATAAAAAAACTTGGTGGTCAATACGTAAAAAAAAACTTATAAAAAAAAGAAAAAAAAAGGGCGAAAATGAAAATTTAAAAAGTGGCTAAAACCAGGAAAATCGTAAAGAAAGAACACAAAATATTAACACCAAATGACTTACATAACGTTAAAACATAGCCGGAAAATAAGTCGGCGAAAAAGGGGAAAACAAAAAAGTTGGAAAAAATGGCGTCGTCAAAATGAGAAATAAAGTAATTAAAAAGTTGGTGGTCAAAACGGGGAAAAAAGAACTTAAAAAAAAGACTAATAAAAATAGCCGTGGCAAAAATGAAATAAAAAAAACTTAACGAAAAAGTTGGTGGTCAAAACACAAAAACAGGAAGCAAAAAGTTGTTGGTTCAAATAGAAAAAAAAAAGAAGTATAACAAAAAAGAAGAAAAGAAAAAGGCTGTGGCCAAAACGTAATAAAAAAAACTTATAAAAAAACTTGGTGGTCAAAACGTAAAAAAAAAGCTTATAAAAAAAAGAAAAAATAAGGGGGCGAAAATGAAATTTTAAGAAGTGGCTAAAACCAGGAAAATCGTAAAGAAAGAACACAAAATATTAACACCAAATAACTTACATAACGTTAAAACATAGCGGGAAAATAAGTCGGCGAAAAAGGGGAAAACAAAAAAGTTGGAAAAAATGGCGTCGCCAAAATGAGAAATAAAGTAATCAAAAAGTTGGTGGTCAAAACGGGGAAAAAAGAACTTAAAAAAAAGACTAATAAAAATAGCCGTGGCAAAAATGAAATAAAAAAACTTAACGAAAAAGTTAATGATAAAAACACAAAAGGAAGAAGCTAAAAGTTGGTGGTTCAAATAGAAAAAAAAGAAGTATAAAACAAACGTGGCAAAAATGAAATAAAAAAACTTAACGAAAAAGTTTGTGGTCAAAACACAAAAAGAAGAAGTAAAAAGTTGGTGGTTCAAATATAAAAAAAAAGAAGTATAACAAAAAAGAAGAAAAAAAAAGGGCTGTGGCCAAAACGTAATAAAAAAAACTTATAAAAAAAAGAAAAAAAAGGGGCGAAAATGAAATTTTAAGAAGTGGCTAAAACAAGGAAAATCGTAAAAAAGAACACAAAATATTAACACCAAATGACTTACATAACGTTAAAACATAGCGGGAAAATAAGTCGGCGAAAAAAGGGAAAACAAAAAAGTTGAAAAAATGGCGTCGCCAAAATGAGAAATAAAGTAATCAAAAAGTTGGTGGTCAAAACGGGGAAAAAAGAACTTAAAAAAAAGACTAATAAAAATAGCCGTGGCAAAAATGAAATAAAAAAACTTAACGAAAAAGTTGGTGGTAAAAACACAAAAGGAAGAAGCTAAAAGTTGGTGGTTCAAATAGAAAAAAAAAGAAGTATAAAAAAAACGTGGCAAAAATGAAATAAAAAAACTTAACGAAAAAGTTTGTGGTCAAAACACAAAAAGAAGAAGTAAAAAGTTGGTGGTTCAAATATAAAAAAAAAGAAGTATAACAAAAAAGAAGAAAAAAAAAGGGCTGTGGCCAAAACGTAATAAAAAAAACTTATAAAAAAACTTGGTGGTCAATACGTAAAAAAAAACTTATAAAAAAAAGAAAAAAAAAGGGCGAAAATGAAAATTTAAAAAGTGGCTAAAACCAGGAAAATCGTAAAGAAAGAACACAAAATATTAACACCAAATGACTTACATAACGTTAAAACATAGCCGGAAAATAAGTCGGCGAAAAAGGGGAAAACAAAAAAGTTGGAAAAAATGGCGTCGTCAAAATGAGAAATAAAGTAATTAAAAAGTTGGTGGTCAAAACGGGGAAAAAAGAACTTAAAAAAAAGACTAATAAAAATAGCCGTGGCAAAAATGAAATAAAAAAAACTTAACGAAAAAGTTGGTGGTCAAAACACAAAAAGAGGAAGCAAAAAGTTGTTGGTTCAAATAGAAAAAAAAAAGAAGTATAACAAAAAAGAAGAAAAGAAAAAGGCTGTGGCCAAAACGTAATAAAAAAAACTTATAAAAAAACTTGGTGGTCAAAACGTAAAAAAAAAGCTTATAAAAAAAAGAAAAAATAAGGGGGCGAAAATGAAATTTTAAGAAGTGGCTAAAACCAGGAAAATCGTAAAGAAAGAACACAAAATATTAACACCAAATAACTTACATAACGTTAAAACATAGCGGGAAAATAAGTCGGCGAAAAAGGGGAAAACAAAAAAGTTGGAAAAAATGGCGTCGCCAAAATGAGAAATAAAGTAATCAAAAAGTTGGTGGTCAAAACGGGGAAAAAAGAACTTAAAAAAAAGACTAATAAAAATAGCCGTGGCAAAAATGAAATAAAAAAACTTAACGAAAAAGTTAATGATAAAAACACAAAAGGAAGAAGCTAAAAGTTGGTGGTTCAAATAGAAAAAAAAGAAGTATAAAACAAACGTGGCAAAAATGAAATAAAAAAACTTAACGAAAAAGTTTGTGGTCAAAACACAAAAAGAAGAAACAAAAAGTTGGTGGTTCAAATAGAAAAAAAGAAATATAACAAAAAAGAAAAAAAGAAAAGAGCTGTGGCCAAAACGTAATAAAAAAAACTTATAAAAAAACTTGGTGGTCAAAACGTAAAAAAAAAAACTTATAAAAAAAAGAAAAAAAAAGGGGGCGAAAATGAAATTTTAAGAAGTGGCTAAAACCAGGAAAATCGTAAAGAAAGAACACAAAATATTAACACCAAATGACTTACATAACGTTAAAACATAGCGGGAAAATAAGTCGGCGAAAAAGGGGAAAGCAAAAAAGTTGGAAAAAATGGCGTCGCCAAAATGACAAATAAAGTAATCAAAAAGTTGGTGGTCAAAACGGGGAAAAAAGAACTTAAAAAAAAGACTAATAAAAATAGCCGTGGCAAAAATGAAATAAAAAAACTTAACGAAAAAGTTAGTGGTAAAAACACAAAAGGAAGAAGCTAAAAGTTGGTGGTTCAAATAGAAAAAAAAGAAGTAAAAAACAAACGTGGCAAAAATGAAATAAAAAAACTTAACGAAAAAGTTTGTGGTCAAAACACAAAAAGAAGAAACAAAAAGTTGGTGGTTCAAATAGAAAAAAAAAGAAGTATAACAAAAAAGAAGAAAAGAAAAGGGCTGTGGCCAAAACGTAATAAAAAAAAACTTATAAAAAAACTTGGTGGTCAAAACGTAAAAAAAAAACTTATAAAAAAAAGAAAAAAAAGGGCGAAAATGAAATTTTAAGAAGTGGCTAAAACCAGGAAAATCGTAAAAAAAGAACACAAAATATTAACACCAAATGACTTACATAACGTTAAAACATAGCAGGAAAATAAGTCGGCGAAAAAAGGGAAAACAAAAAAGTTGAAAAAATGGCGTCGCCAAAATGAGAAATAAAGTAATCAAAAAGTTGGTGGTCAAAACGGGGAAAAAAGAACTTAAAAAAAAGACTAATAAAAATAGCCGTGGCAAAAATGAAATAAAAAAACTTAACGAAAAAGTTGGTGGTAAAAACACAAAAAGAAGAAGCAAAAAGTTGGTGGTTCAAATATAAAAAAAAGAAGTATAAAAAAAACGTGTCAAAAATGAAATAAAAAAAAACTTAACCAAAAAGTTGGTGGTCAAAACACAAAAAGAAGAAGCAAAAAGTTGGTGGTTCAAATAGAAAAAAAAAGAAGTATAACAAAAAAGAAGAAAAAAAAAGGGCAGTGGCAAAACGTAATAAAAAAAACTTATAAAAAAACTTATAAAAAAACTTGGTAGTCAAAACGTAAAAAAAAAACTTATAAAAAAAAGAAAAAAAAAGGGGGCGAAAATGAAATTTTAAGAAGTGGCTAAAACAGGAAAATCGTAAAGAAAGAACACAAAATATTAACACCAAATGACTTACATAACGTTAAAACATAGCGGGAAAATAAGTCTGCGAAAAAGGGGAAAACAAAAAAGTTGGAAAAAATGGCGTCGCCAAAATGAGAAATAAAGTAATCAAAAAGTTGGTGGTCAAAACGGGGAAAAAAGAACTTAAAAAAAAGACTAATAAAAATAGCCGTGGCAAAAATGAAATAAAAAAACTTAACGAAAAAGTTGGTGGTAAAAACACAAAAAGAAGAAGCTAAAAGTTGGTGGTTCAAATAGAAAAAAAAAAAGAAGTATAAAAAAAACGTGGCAAAAATGAAATAAAAAAAACTTAACGAAAAAGTTGGTGGTCAAAACACAAAAAGAAGAAGCAAAAAGTTGGTGGTTGAAATAGAAAAAAAAAAGAAGTATAACAAAAAAGAAGAAAAGAAAAGGGCTGTGGCCAAAACGTAATAAAAATAACTTATAAAAAAATTTGGTAGTCAAAACGTAAAAAAAAACTTATAAAAAAAAGAAAAAAAAAAAGGGGCGAAAATGAAATTTTAAGAAGTGGCTAAAACAAGGAAAATCGTAAAGAAAGAACACAAAATATTAACACCAAATGACTTACATAACGTTAAAACATAGCGGGAAAATAAGTCGGCGAAAAAGGGGAAAACAAAAAAGTTGGAAAAATGGCGTCGCCAAAATGAGAAATAAAGTAATCAAAAAGTTGGTGGTTAAAACGGGGAAAAAAGAACTTAAAAAAAAGACTAATAAAAATAGCCGTGGCAAAAATGAAATAAAAAAACTTAACGAAAAAGTTGGTGGTAAAAACACAAAAGGAAGAAGCTAAAAGTTGGTGGTTCAAATAGAAAAAAAAAGAAGTATAAAAAAAACGTGGCAAAAATGAAATAAAAAAACTTAAAGAAAAAGTTTGTGGTCAAAACACAAAAAGAAGAAGTAAAAAGTTGGTGGTTCAAATATAAAAAAAAAGAAGTATAACAAAAAAGAAGAAAAAAAAAGGGCTGTGGCCAAAACGTAATAAAAAAAACTTATAAAAAAACTTGGTGGTCAAAACGTAAAAAAAAACTTATAAAAAAAAGAAAAAAAAGGGCGAAAATGAAAATTTAAAAAGTGGCTAAAACCAGGAAAATCGTAAAGAAAGAACACAAAATATTAACACCAAATGACTTACATAACGTTAAAACATAGCGGGAAAATAAGTCGGCGAAAAAGGGGAAAACAAAAAAGTTGGAAAAAATGGCGTCGTCAAAATGAGAAATAAAGTAATTAAAAAGTTGGTGGTCAAAACGGGGAAAAAAGAACTTAAAAAAAAGACTAATAAAAATAGCCGTGGCAAAAATGAAATAAAAAAACATAACGAAAAAGTTGGTGGTCAAAACACAAAAAGAAGAAGCAAAAAGTTGGTGGTTCAAATAGAAAAAAAAAGAAGTATAACAAAAAAGAAGAAAAGAAAAAGGCTGTGGCCAAAACGTAATAAAAAAAACTTATAAAAAAACTTGGTGGTCAAAACGTAAAAAAAAAGCTTATAAAAAAAAGAAAAAAAAATGGGGCGAAAATGAAATTTTAAGAAGTGGCTAAAACCAGGAAAATCGTAAAGAAAGAACACAAAATATTAACACCAAATGACTTACATAACGTTAAAACATAGCGGGAAAATAAGTCGGCGAAAAAAGGGAAAACAAAAAAGTTGGAAAAAATGGCGTCGCCAAAATGAGAAATAAAGTAATGAAAAAGTTGGTGGTCAAAACGGGGAAAAAAGAACTTAAAAAAAAGACTAATAAAAATAGCCGTGGCAAAAATGAAATAAAAAAAAGTTAACGAAAAAGTTGGAAGAAGAAGCAAAAAGTTGGTGGTTCAAATAGAAAAAAAAGAAGTAGAAAAAAAGCGTGTCAAAAATCAAATAAAAAAAACTTAACGAAAAAGTTGGTGGTCAAAACACAAAAAGAAGAAGGAAAAAGTTGGTGGTTCAAATAGAAAAAAAAAAGAAGTATAACAAAAAAGAAGAAAAGAAAAGGGCTGTGGCCAAAATGTAATAAAAAAAACTTATAAAAAAACTTGGTGGTCAAAACGTAAAAAAAAAACATATAAAAAAAAGAAAAAAAAAGGGGCGAAAATGAAATTTTAAGAAGTGGCTAAAAACAGGAAAATCGTAAAGAAAGAACACAAAATATTAACACCAAATGACTTACATAACGTTAAAACATAGCGGGAAAATAAGTCGGCGAAAAAGGGGAAAACAAAAAAGTTGGAAAAAATGGCGTCGCCAAAATGAGAAATAAAGTAATCATAAAGTTGGTGATCAAAACGGGGAAAAAAGAACTTAAAAAAAAAGACTAATAAAAATAGCCGTGGCAAAAATGAAATAAAAAAACTTAACGAAAAAGTTGATGGTAAAAACACAAAAAGAAGAAGCTAAAAGTTGGTGGTTCAAATAGAAAAAAAAGAAGTATTAAAAAACGTGGCAAAAATGAAATAAAAAAACTTAACGAAAAAGTTGGTGGTCAAAACCCAAAAAGAAGAAGCAAAAAGTTGGCGGTTCAAATAGAAAAAAAAAAGAAGTATAACAAAAAAGAACAAAAGAAAAGGGCTGTGGCCAAAACGTAATAAAAAAAACTTATAAAAAAACTTGGTGGTCAAAACGTAAAAAAAAAGCTTATAAAAAAAAGAAAAAAAAATGGGGCGAAAATGAAATTTTAAGAAGTGGCTAAAACCAGGAAAATCGTAAAGAAAGAACACAAAATATTAACACCAAATGACTTACATAACGTTAAAACATAGCGGGAAAATAAGTCGGCGAAAAAAGGGAAAACAAAAAAGTTGGAAAAAATGGCGTCGCCAAAATGAGAAATAAAGTAATGAAAAAGTTGGTGGTCAAAACGGGGAAAAAAGAACTTAAAAAAAAGACTAATAAAAATAGCCGTGGCAAAAATGAAATAAAAAAAAGTTAACGAAAAAGTTGGAAGAAGAAGCAAAAAGTTGGTGGTTCAAATAGAAAAAAAAGAAGTAGAAAAAAAGCGTGTCAAAAATCAAATAAAAAAAACTTAACGAAAAAGTTGGTGGTCAAAACACAAAAAGAAGAAGGAAAAAGTTGGTGGTTCAAATAGAAAAAAAAAAGAAGTATAACAAAAAAGAAGAAAAGAAAAGGGCTGTGGCCAAAATGTAATAAAAAAAACTTATAAAAAAACTTGGTGGTCAAAACGTAAAAAAAAAACATATAAAAAAAAGAAAAAAAAAGGGGCGAAAATGAAATTTTAAGAAGTGGCTAAAAACAGGAAAATCGTAAAGAAAGAACACAAAATATTAACACCAAATGACTTACATAACGTTAAAACATAGCGGGAAAATAAGTCGGCGAAAAAGGGGAAAACAAAAAAGTTGGAAAAAATGGCGTCGCCAAAATGAGAAATAAAGTAATCATAAAGTTGGTGATCAAAACGGGGAAAAAAGAACTTAAAAAAAAAGACTAATAAAAATAGCCGTGGCAAAAATGAAATAAAAAAACTTAACGAAAAAGTTGATGGTAAAAACACAAAAAGAAGAAGCTAAAAGTTGGTGGTTCAAATAGAAAAAAAAGAAGTATTAAAAAACGTGGCAAAAATGAAATAAAAAAACTTAACGAAAAAGTTGGTGGTCAAAACCCAAAAAGAAGAAGCAAAAAGTTGGCGGTTCAAATAGAAAAAAAAGAAGTATAACAAAAAAGAACAAAAGAAAAGGGCTGTGGCCAAAACGTAATAAAAAAAACTTATAAAAAAACTTGGTGGTCAAAACGTAAAAAAAAAACTTATAAAAAAAAGAAAAAAAAGGGGCGAAAATAAAACTTTAAGAAGTGGCTAAAACCTGGAAAATCGTAAAGAAAGAACACAAAATATTAACACCAAATGACTTACATAACGTTAAAACATAACGGGAAAATAAGTCGGTGAAAAAAGGGAAAACAAAAAAGTTGAAAAAAATGGCGTCGCCAAAATGAGAAATAAAGTAATCAAAAAGTTGGTGGTCAAAACGGGGAAAAAAGAACTTAAAAAAAAGACTAATAAAAATAGCCGTGGCAAAAATGAAATAAAAAAACTTAACGAAAAAGTTGGAAGAAGAAGCAAAAAGTTGGTGGTTCAAATAGAAAAAAAAGAAGTATAAAAAAAACGTGGCAAAAATGAAATAAAAAAAACTTAACCATAAAGTTGGTGGTCAAAACACAAAAAGAAGAAGTAAAAAGTTGGTGGTTCAAATAGAAAAAAAAAAGAAGTATAACAAAAAAGAAGGAAAAAAAAAGGGCTGTGGACAAAACGTAATAAAAAAAACTTATAAAAAAACTTGGTGGTCAAAACGTAAAAAAAAAAACTTATAAAAAAAAGAAAAAAAAAGGGGCGAAAATGAAATTTTAAGAAGTGGCTAAAACCAGGAAAATCGTAAAGAAAGAACACAAAATATTAACACCAAATGACTTACATAACGTTAAAACATAGCGGGAAAATAAGTCGGCGAAAAAGGGGAAAACAAAAAAGTTGGAAAAAATGGCGTCGCCAAAATGAGAAATAAAGTAATCAAAAAGTTGGTGGTCAAAACGGGGAAAAAGAACTTAAAAAAAAGACTAATAAAAATAGCCGTGGCAAAAATGAAATAAAAAAATTTAACGAAAAAGTTGATGGTAAAAACACAAAAAGAAGAAGCTAAAAGTTGGTGGTTCAAATAGAAAAAAAAGAAATATAAAAAAACGTGGCAAAAATGAAATAAAAAAACTTAACGAAAAAGTTGGTGGTCAAAACACAAAAAGAAGAAGCAAAAAGTTGGCGGTTCAAATAGAAAAAAAAGAAGTATAACAAAAAACAAGAAAAGAAAAGGGCTGTGGCCAAAACGTAATAAAAAAAACTTATAAAAAAACTTGGTGGTCAAAACGTAAAAAAAAACTTATAAAAAAAAGAAAAAAAAAGGGGCGAAAATGAAATTTTAAGAAGTGGCTAAAACCAGGAAAATCGTAAAGAAAGAACACAAAATATTAACACCAAATGACTTACATAACGTTAAAACATAGCGGGAAAATAAGTCGGCGAAAAAAGGGAAAACAAAAAAGTTGGAAAAAATGGCGTCGCCAAAATGAGAAATAAAGTAATCAAAAAGTTGGTGGTCAAAACGGGGAAAAAAGAACTTAAAAAAAAGACTAATAAAAATAGCCGTGGCAAAAATGAAATAAAAAAACTTAACAAAAAAGTTGGAAGAAGAAGCAAAAAGTTGGTGGTTCAAATAGAAAAAAAAGAAGTATAAAAAAAACGTGGCAAAAATGAAATAAAAAAACTTAACCAAAAAGTTGGTGGTCAAAATACAAAAAGAAGAAGCAAAAAGTTAGTGGTTCAAATAGAAAAAAAGAAGTATAACAAAAAAGAAGAAAAGAAAAGGGCTGTGGCCAAAACGTAATAAAAAAAACTTATAAAAAAACTTGGTGGTCAAAACGTAAAAAAAAACTTATAAAAAAAAGCAAAAAAAAAGGGGCGAAAATGAAATTTTAAGAAGTAGACTATTTAAATTGTTGGTCTATTTATATATATATATATAATTCATCTATAAATATATATATATCTAACTTTATATTAAAAAAAACACCCAAACAATACCAAGCTATAACATACTGAAATTATACAGCACGGTTTTTGCTACATATTTTTTTGATAGTTTGATCTTTTTTTCTCTTTATAGATTTATATACTTTATAAGTCAAAAGAAATTAAACGCAAAATTAATAACAAACAATTTATTTATAAGCGAATCAAGTGTTGGTATCCTGGCAAATCAAATCTATACAACTAATATATAAAACTCAATGTGGACACTTGTCCATCCCACATTGATCCTCCAATTACATAGCCAATCAATTTGTACCAAGTGTCCCATTGTGAGATTTTATAAAATTTTTCTTTTTCTTAAAAATTAAATAACAGAAAATATATATACCCTCTAAAAATACACGGACATAACACATTCATATTATCATCGCCTCCTTCCAAGAAACCCTAATCTCACAAGGGCGATTCAAGGGCGATCGTTCGATTATATGGCACTTACAAAGGTTTCTTCCCTGTTTCTTCTTTTTAATCGATGTTAATAATCATTTCAGATTAAGGTAGCTTTATTATTTTTTTTTAGCGCCTATGGACAAGTAACTTTGGTGACTTTATGTGTGTTTCAACTAGTCTTATTGCTTCTGATCCGTATAAAACTTTTGAGTTTCGTCATGGTGCTTCTGAATCTGAGGTTAAGAAGGTGTTAGACAGTTAGCTTTGAAGGTAATGATTATTGGGTTATGAATTTTATAATAGTTTTGTTTATTTTGTTTGATTTAAAAACAATTGTTTGATTTTTTTAATTGGATTTCAGTATCATCCAGATTCGTAATTGACAAGTTGATGACAACTTTGAGGAAACTTGTGAGGACATGCAATTGGAAAAAAGAGTGAGGAAGCTTGCTGACAACCAACATCTGATCAAGCTGCCAAATATGTGTGTACTGGTAAGGGATAATCATCATGTTAAACCATTAGGTGATAGACTGTTGGTAAAAATCAAGGCTGCAGAGGAGAAGACTGTAGGCGGCATACTGCTAGCTGATTAATTTTAATATGTGTATTGGATAATAGCATTGGATATGTTAGCTTAATTATCTTTATGTGCTTATATTGCAGACTGGCACCCCAGTTGTATACTCCAAGTATGCAGGGACTGAGGTTGATTTTAACGTCTTAAGCCACCTGATACTGAAGGATGATGACATTGAAGAGGAAGCAAATAAGGAAGGAGCTAGCCGAGAAGGCTCGCGCCGAGGAGGCTCGGCTTAACGATCCAGAACTGCAGCGACAGAAAAGAGTTTGAGGACAGAGAGAGGGCTTTTCTACAATAGTTAGAGAGAAAGAATAAAGAAGAAGAAGAGCAGATTAATAGAGAATTAAAGCTTCAACTGGTACGTGTTTTTTTACACTTTCTGATGTTAATATGGCCTAATTTAATTGTGTTTCAATATATGTATTTATGTTGTATTCATATATTTGATTGACAAATACATTCTTATCGGTTTATTTATTTAACATAAACTCACAAATATACATAATGCATTCATTATCAATTTTTTAATGTACATTTTTAACAGGTGTTGAGTTATAAGCAGGGTAGCACATGACTACTATCATTCACTGTACATATGAGTTTTCATGCCATTAATTCCATATTTATAAAGGGTAATTAGATAAGCATATTGTTTGTTTCTTCAATGGGTATTGTTTATTTGATTGTTTGATGTAGAAAATGGTTGGAAGTATTGTTGTGATGTTGCGTGAGCTGAACCTGGAATCTGTTGTGTCTTTGCCTGATGATTTTGATCCAACGGCTGTGATCACAAAAGTTTGAATTGTAAGTTCCAATTTTAGCCCCGATAAGCGGCACCAGCAACGACCCATCCAAGAAACCGAGTATGATATCTTGCATCATTTGACATTCGACAATAAGATAATAGGAATTTATGCATGACATTATGTAATTCGTTCATAGTAGTCAAAGGCACACGTCTAGGCGCAGAAAACCTCCTTGCACCAACAAGATGCAAAAGCGCAAGAAAACTATTCAAAAGCTGCAAAAAAATCTGTCTAAAGTCTGAACAGGCCTAAACTAGGTGACAGGTTCACCCTTTGCAAAAGCCGCTATTTTTGCTGGACATGTGCCAGCTTTATAAAGTACCACTTCCGAAGTATACTCATGAGGTATAACCGTGTAAATTGTTTCATTCCTATTGTGTTCGACTCATAATATTTCATATGTTGTTAGTTATATTTGGTACACTTTCGTTCCATTAGTTAGTGATTGTTAATGATATCAGTTGTGTGCCTGATCAAGTGAATTGTTCTATAAATTTGCAGCTGAAGTGGTCACAAAAATCGCTATTTTTGCTGGAGATTTTGAGCTTCAATAGTTGCTGCATATCTTCAGGTGCATAATTTATAATAGGAATTCATTTCTCATTACTTGAACTTATGTAACATGAAATCTTGATCATCGTTTGGGACATGTCATATCTCTAATGAGTCAACTAGGCAAAACAAAATATTAGCTTAAGAGGAAATGGTTCAGATGTGTTGAACATAAGAAACAGTAAACTATCATTGAAAATGTCACTAAAAATTTAGTGATAAGTTTAGTGAAAAAGGCTACACATCTTATGAGCTTTTGTATGCGTGCATGTGTTCTTGATTATAATCTTAATGAATTTTGTTTATGTTTAACAACTAGCAAAATGGGCATAAAGTAAATTAGCTTTTGTTGTAAAAACACTATAATATAACTAGACCAAGCAGCTTTTTACTAAAATTGCACCTGATCATCTCCATGGTTCACAAATACATTGGACTAAAGTTTGCATTGATTTAGATTTTAGAGCTTGGGTCAAATAATCTCTGTGATAATTATTGTTTTGAAAATATAGACGAACTCGCTGATTTGATATATTTTTGTATTTGTTGCAGTAAAATAGGAGGTCATTGTGGAAAGAAAATCCAACAAAAAATATGTAAGTTTGTAAAATCTCTTTACAAGTAATTTTGTTTAATTCTTCTCATTATTGATAGAAGTAATTGTTAATACACCATCAAATAGCTTGCTAGATAAGTAACAATTTATATATATATATATATATATATATATATATATATATATATATTAGGATAAAGAGACAAGTAACAGCTCCATATATATATATATTTATTTTAGTAAATTTCATTTCTGCATAATATATAGTAGCAGCAAGTGTATGCATGATGTTTGGCTTATAAAAGTCAACTGGTCGTAATATTTGACTTACAAAAGTCAAAGTCAACAAGTGAGGACTTAATAGTAAACCAAATATAGAGTGTAAAGGTAGTGCATTAGGTTAATCATAGAGTCAACACAAACCATGGATCAGCAAGCAAAAACCATAGAAGTTACATATAGTATAAAGTGAAAACACAACAGTCCCTGACCATCACTCAACCTATATACCAACCTTCATCCAGAAGCTAAATGTGATTAATTGATATAAGCCAAAGGTGATTAATTGATGGTTGTTGGAGGTTGATTATTAACAGTTGTCACTGGAAATGAGTCGAGGGGACGACTTAAGGGGCCAGTCAATAGAACGCAGCCATCAGGAGAGGTATAACCGAGTCCGAAAGTTGGTTATGTTTTTTTTGTATATCACATATGTTAACGTTGTCGCGAGAACACGTGTGGAATAATAACGAGCTTTCGCACTAGACTTGACCTAACCAACGAAACCAAGTAATTAATAAAATAGTACAGGACAGTTAGCGTTTAATTGTTGCGCAATACATTATTTTGTTGAGAACACCCAAGTTGCTTAATTTACACTATATGATATCATATTTAGGAGCCACGTAGCTATATATATCAGCTCCAAAATATCAATCATCATCAAGTATTTATACAATGTAAGCCCGAGATCTTCTATACCGGGTATCAAACAAACCACTCAATGGATGCGGAATATCGATTGAATGGTGAAGAACAAGAAAGAGACTTAGAACTGAATGATTATATAATCAAGTGCACACGTCTTCTAAAGAGACGTCTGGTACACACTAGCCGATTACAAGATGGACCAAGAATAACAAAAATAACTAGCAACCACAAAACAACTAAGTAACCCCCTATTTATACTAACATAGGGCGGTCACATTACATGGACCCCTTGGGCCGAAAACTAACTAGAACACTAATAATATCAAGCCCAAGACAAACGCAAACCTCTAATAACATGGCCCAACAATATCCCCCTAGGTTTGTGTTTGCTTGAAGTAGTCACTTTTGCTTCTTGCTGCGCTTCTTTGAACCTTTCTTTGTTTTCTCCAATGCTCTCTTCCATTCTTCAGGTGATTTGCTAACGTACGGGCCAAACAATTCCGTCTCCACCCTTCCTCTCTTATCAGATGCCAACCCCAATCTATCAACTTGTGCTACAACACTAGTAAATGATTTAGCACAGACCTCATAAGTGGGATCACATTGAATCTGATGTCTAGCTAGAACTTTAACATCTTCCGAATGCAAGCTCATCAGATCTCTGGCATCAGATATCCTGAATTCGTCTGTATCACAAACAATCACTGCAGATGAAGAAGTAGGAGCATATACCCAGAATCTCATGTCCTTTAAACAACCTCTATCCATTGGCTTGGTCAAGGGGATAGTCTTCAATTTTTCAGTTGGTGGCCACTGAACAGTTTTGAAAGGCTTTCCATCAGCACCTCGCACACCTTTATATTCCACCAATATTGAACTAGCAGTCTTCATATCCCAGAAATTTACTTTCGCTTGCTCCTGAATCCTCTTATGAAACATGAGACCAATCTTATTTCTTGGATTCCTTGTCTGGTTTATGAACGGAGCTCTGGCAAGTTCAGTCAAATCAATCTTTGTCCAGGAATTGAATGCCGAAGTAGAAGCATAATACTCAACTGCTCCATTCCCTCTATGAACCACAAATACTCCTTTGTCATCATTATATCTCCAACACTCTATCCCAGTTCGATTACCATAAGTGTCATATCTATCGCTGGTAATCGTCACATATCGTTCTGGATGCTCCTCCATTGGATCAATAGACGGTTCAGCCAAATTCTTGAGAACATAGGCACTTCCAGGTCGACGATCTTTAACGTTGGGAACCTGATCTTCGAAATACTTCTTCATGTGTTCTTCATGTTCTTTCTCTGACCGTTCACGCTCAGCAGGAGTCAAGACTTTGTCAACGAAAGATGATGTCTCTGAAAACTCCTTTCCAAATTTGTTCTCGAGTTTCTGAGTCAAGTTGAGCAATCTGGCTGAAACATCACCTAAACCAGTCTCCAATTCAGTAATCTTCTTCTCTTTTTCAGTAACCGTCTCCATCAAACTCTGCACCTGAGCTGTTAACCAAACATTATCAGTTTCCAATTTTAAGACTCTCGTTTGCAGCCGATGAACATCCACTTCAGCAAATATATCCTCATCACTATCAGCACCTCCAGCTCCAGCTTCTCTCTCTCTTCAGTTGTTAGGAACTCAACGTCAACACTTTTTCCTCTAGCTTTGTCAGCCAGATAAGCATTCTGAGCTCTCTGGAAGGCTTCTTCATCAAACAACACTTCCCTGTATCATGTGCGCTAGAAGATCCAACACCCTCATTTATCCTGCCTGTAATGGGAGCTTTACTCAAGTACTGAGAGAATGCTTCAATTGCTGGGACAGGTGTGGTGGTGGAAGTGTCTGGAATAGTGGAAGAGTCAGTGACCATAACTGCAGGTGTGTTTTCAGCAACAACAGTTAATCTGGGATCCCTTTTGCTTCTTTTTCTTGGCGGCAAATCAGCATTTGGGTCTTCAACTCCATCTGTTGTCTCAGATGCTGACTTGAACAGAGGATTACTTTGCTCAGCTTCACGAACAGCTTTAAGTAATTCATCAAGTTGTTCCACTGGAGGAATAGCAACTTCCGTCTCAGTGGTAGCATCAGCTTCATCAATGTTCTCTATGACAGTATCAACCTCGTCATTCAAATCATCAAACTCTATTTCATCAACTTGTTCTTCCTGCTCATCTTCTTCAGTCTGATTATCTCTATCAACCACTTCTTCATCTTCACTCTCAATATCTGATAGATTCACATTCTCAGGTGTTGGTTGTTGTTCAGCAGATGGAGGCTCAATAATCTGGACATCATGATCCTCAGCAACTATAGCCGATGGAGGAACTGACACTTCTTCAACTATTTCACTAAATTTCCCAAATTTGACTAGTGGAAATCTTGCTTCAAAAATCTGCCTTGAGTCTTTACGAATTTGTCTTATCAAACCAAAAATTTGATGAGCCATGCATTTCTTGTCATAGGTTGCAACAGTCTTCTCAAGATTTGGGTACTTGGACTCCAGAATCATTTGCACAAATCTAGGGAATTTGTAGAAATAATTCTTGTTCAGGGTTCTCACATTCATTCACCATCATGTCTTCAAAAACACATCTTGAGTCCCAATCTTCAATCAGAGCAACCATTCCAGAAGCATACTTTAATCCCATCTGATCCAATCCACTCCTGTTACCTCCCAGACTAGCCAGATACATATGAACCAGAAGCCTCCAGTAACTTGGAAATAGTTTCTTCGAATATGGTGGTATTAACAGTTCACCTTCATACCCCATCTTCCTCAACACTGGACTGAGTTTCTCCTTTAGGAAGCTGACAGGATCATTTGGAGAATCACCAAAAAGCAACACATCTCTTATATCCTGTTCAGAAATGGTCACCTCAGTTCCTCTAACTTTAGAACGAATCAAGTTGTCTTTCTTCTTGGCATCTGCATTGTCCCAAAACTCTTTAATCCAGTCAGAACAAATAACTGGATTTTCTCGCATAGCATGTGCAGTCCTACACGTGTTAAGACCCACAATCAGTGACTTGAACTCCTGCTTATACTCTTCAGGGGGTCAGCGAGATAGCACACCACATTATGACTATTTTCAAATGTCGGCACATGAGGAGTCGTTTTTCCTGGAAAAAAAATAAATTAACATTTCAGCCTTCAGGACCAAGCCTACCAACATATCACACTAGAGCCAGACTGTTTCGATACACGTCTTATGTGTGTCAGCCTTAATCCAACTTGTGAAAGTTCATTTCATCTCTCGTTTTGAGACCAAAACTGTTTTGATCTTTTCTTAGGACACATCCCCCTAAATTTGTGCTTAAAATTGGAAATTTAAAGAACAAATTTATAAACCTAAGACTAAGAAAAAGCATTTTTTTTGACTTAGAACTTAGCGACCAGTTCAGTCCTCGAAATGGACCATTTTGAGCAGTTCAGAAAGAGCTTCAAAACGAGCTCGATTAACAGGTTTTGTAAAAAGATCTGCGACATTGTCGTCAGTATGAATGTGCGTGGGCACAATTAAACCTTGGTTAAATGAGTCGCGGATGAAATGTTCTTTTATGGCAATGTGTTTTACCTTAGAAAATTGAACTGGATTTTTCACGATTTGAATAGCAGCATCATTATCACAATAAATGGGAGTAAGAGAGAAATTCAAACCGTAATCCACCAGCCGGTGTTGTATCCAGATAACCTGAGAACAGCATGCGGAGGCAGCCACATATTCAGCTTCTGCTGTTGAGATGGAGACTGTCTACTGTTTCTTACATTGCCATGCAATAAGCCGATCGCCTAAGAATTGACATCCCGCAGATGTAGATTTCCTGTCAATATCACATCCTCCAAAATCGCTGTCAGAAAAAGCATGTAAATCAAATGGAGAATCCCTAGGATACCAGAGACCAAATCTAGGTTTTCCTTTAAGGTATCTAAAGATTCTTTTGACAACATGTAAATGAGAAGTTTTAGGATTAGCCTGATAACGTGCGCACTGACACACAGCGAACATGATGTCTGGTCTACTGGTTGTCAGATACATTAGCGAACCAATCATTGAACGATTAAGTGTTTCTTCTATGGCCTCCCCTTCCAGATCCTGAGTTAGACCTGGTCTTTCAGACATTGGTGTGTCGGCTGGCTTTACATCATTGAAGCTGAATTTTGCAAGAATGTCGTCCACGTATTTTCCTTGATGAATCAGGATACCCTTGGAGTTTTGACGAACTTGCAGACCTAAGAAAAAGGTCATTTCACCAAGAGCACTCATCTCAAACTGCTTTTTCATCACCTCCTCAAACTCTTTACACAGAGCATCATTAGTAGAGCCAAAGATGATATCGTCCACATAAATTTGCACCAGAATACGATCTTCATTTACTGTCTTGACGAATAGAGTCTGATCAATGACACCACGAGTGTATCCATTCACAAAGCAAGTGTTCAGTCAAGGTAGCATACCAAGCACGAGGTGCTTGATGTAACCCATACAATGCTTTGTCGAGTTTGTACACATGCTCTGGGTACTTTGGATTTGTGAAACCCGGTGGTTGACCAACATAGATTTCTTCCTTCACTGTTCCATATAGAAATGCGGTTTTAACGTCCATCTGATAGACAGTAAACCCTTTAAATGATGCATATGCAAGGAAAATTCTGATTGCTTCCAATCTTGCAACCGGTGCATATACCTCATCATAATCTAGACCTTCAATCTGTTTGAATCCTTGCACTACCAACCTGGCTTTGTTTCTTACAATGACCCCGCTATCATCTCTTTTGTTTCGGTAGACCCATCTTGTGCCAAGTGGTCGTTTTCCTGGAGGTAATTCAACTAACTTCCAAACTTTCAATTTCTCAAACTGGTTCAGTTCATCTTGCATTGCATCAACCCAGCTTGGTTCTTTCATGGCCATAGCTGTCACACCCTCAAATTTCCACTGCGGAGTTTTACCGCGAGGTGCATGACAAACCAGGACCCATAGCCATAAGTATCATGAACGACTCTAAATGCCCAAACCATTTAGTTCGTTTTTAAGAAAAAGTTTCAAAGTTTAACCAAGCAATTTAAAGTAATGCGGAAGCGTAAACAAAGTAAAACATTTGCAAAAGTCTGCGCAAGACAACGCGCCCAAAACCAAAGTTAATAAGTACGAAATAATAATTATCCATAACCCAAGACACGAATGATGCATGCCCTAAAACGTGCTCCGTACCTAAGGACCTGCAAAGCATGCTAAAATGTGTCAACATAAAGTCGGTGAGTTCACTATATAAGTAAGCGATGTAAAAATAACGTAGGTTCTCAAAACCCCAAAAGTCAAGTGTACAACGTTGGTCCCTCAGACCCTGTAAACAATAGCTAATTCAAATGTCAGGGGTAGCTAGCCCACTCATGATAACTAAAACCGGCGAATACCGAACTACTAATGAACAAGTTCCCATAACCGGGATAAAGATGCCTTGCATCATTGTCCATCGACAATGATTATGTTTGAAGCTAATAGTTCACATCCGTGCTCCCAGCACGATGTGAGGTTTGTTAGACCTAATAGCGCTATCAACTAATTAACCCGCTTGCCCAACCGGCAATTGATTCGGTATTTTGAAGGACTTAAAAGATGTGTTTGGTTTAGTTCATCAAGGACATATATATGAATTAGTAAAAGTAGATTTACCTCGTAAATCATGCACCCCAAACCCGGGATGTGTAAAAGAAAGTTGTCTCAATACAGACTAGAAAACGTTACCAATGTAGTCTCAACCCGAGACGCATGCTTTGAGAAAAAGTAGTGAAACTCACCTTATCGCGTAAGTAAAGAATCCGAACAGCAAGTATTATATGCTACCGACACCCTAATAACAGTGTCACTACGTGAGTATAGGCGTAACATCATTACACCATATAACTTGTTTGTCCAAGGCGTTTTAAATATTCAAAAGTGTGTATGCGACGCCTAGTGATTCTACATGCAATAGTAAACCCTACGGACTCGTTGGTGAATGAGTTGGTTATAATTAGTTTCTACAGCCCGTATGTGTCGTAAACATGTGTACTTCCGTTATATGTCAATTTTAGATCACCTAAGACCTCAAGTAATCACATAAGCACATAATACACAATCTGTGTTTTCAGGACAGATTGTGCGCCATCAAAACGAATTTATTTAAAATAGTAAACCAGTGAGTTATCCTCCCAATTTTTTACTGAATTATCTTTGGGATTCACTTGGCAATACCTATTTTTTTTTTGTCTTAATTCCAAACACAAAAATTATAAAAATTCGTACAACACAGCAGTGTTCAGAAAATTTCCACAACAGGTCAGTTTAGTAGGAAAATTCTTAAAAATTTTGTATTCATCCAAACGAGATGAATCCACTTGGAAAAGCTCTATTTTTCCAGTATTGACCTACTGTAAAAATTTCATAACCTAACTCCTTGTAAATCTCAAGTTATGGCCATTTAAAGTTAGCCCAATTTACAAATCCGAAAATCTGATATGACCCCTAATCAATTAAAATTCCAAAAACGACTCATCCGACGTCCAAAACACATGATTTTACCCATTATGAAAAGCTAAGACCAGGTGTGACCTAACCATGCCAAGAAGACACTAAAATTATTATGTTAGAGCCGTGTTACAGCTCCTACAAATTTGACTAACCATTCTGTCCAGATTTTAGTTTCGCCTAAATCATACTTTAATCGCCTACCGTGTGCACAAAAACTATTAACATTCATCAATCATCAACACAAAACATTCCTAATACCTATTTCATCAGATTCTATGATTAAACATGTCAAGATCAAAGCTTTAAGAATCAAAACACCAATTACTTGCGCAACAAGTATCCTACGATGTTACTAAGCGTTTATGAGTATGTTTAATCCATTTAATCTTCAAAAAGATTCATGCTTTAATGTTTTATAAACTCATTCAGACCTGGACAAACTTATTATATGATTTTTATTAATGAAAACACAAGATAGAAGCATAAGAAATCGTAAGATATACCCTTAGCTCTCTCAATCGATCAATCGCGCGCCTTGGAGCCTCCCAATTGATGATCTTGAGCCTTAGCAGAGGTTGTTTGAGTGAAATATTCGTGTGGGGCAGTAAGGGGGCGATTAGGGTTGAGTATGGGGGTTGCATGGGAGTTTAGGATGCTTAAATATAAGTTTGAGGCGGTTTAGACCCGTCAGGTCACTTCGAGCGGCCGCTCACAGGTCCGGGTGGCGCGCTCTTGCTTCGTTTCGTCTCCCGACGCGTTATCCTTCGACGTTTTCATTATTTCGGACCGTAACAAGTGTAACCCCATGCATTAAGACCCTAATCAACCTCATGCTCCACTTTTAATGATTTCTATTAACGTGTTCGGTTTAGGTTCACATAATCACGTATGGTTTTCACATAAGTTTGTTTTTCACCAACGTCCGAGGTTCACTAATCATGCAATCACACATTGACTCACAACCATGCACGTATGTCTTATCTAACTAACCCTAGTTAAGTATAATGCAAGGAAATGTAACTAGAGTTTAGTTAAAGTGAGAACCTGAATTTTCGGGGTATCACATCATCCCCAAGTTGAAAAGAATTTCGTCCCGAAATTCAGCAAGTAAACAGTAAAGCCAGCTAAAAATGTATGCTTGGTTTCCGGATGTCACATCATCCCCAAGTTGAAAGGAATTTCGCCCCGAAATTCACTTTGAGCGAGCTGCTTTATGTTCGGCATTTGATCTATGCACAGGTTCAGGTTCAGTTAAGAGGTGTGGATATTTGAGCCGCATCTGATCTCTGCGCTCCCACGTGTATTCTGGTCCTAGACGGGAATTCCACCGTACCTTCACGATAGGTATAGTGCTTTGCCTGAGTTTCTTGACGCCCTGCTCAAGAATCTCCATTGGTTCTTCCACGAACCGTAGCTGGTCGTCCACCTGGATCTCCTCCAGCGGCACTACCAGTGTCGTATCGGATAAGCATTTCTTCAAGTTTGAGGCGTGGAATACATTATGCACTCCACTGAGTTCGTCTGGTAAATTCAGCTGATAAGCTACCGGACCAATCCTTTTAACAATCTCGAAAGGTCCAACATAACGGGGATTCAACTTCCCTCGTTTCCCAAAGCGTATCACTCCTTTCCAAGGTGACACCTTTAACAAAACCTTATCCCCAACCTGGAACTCCAAAGGTTTTCTACGTTTGTCCGCGTAGCTTTTCTGTCGATCACGAGCAGCAGCCATTCTGTTTCTGATTTGCACTATCTTCTCAGAGGTTTCGTGTACGAGTTCGGGACCTGTTAGTTGGCTATCCCCAACCTCAGTCCAACAGATAGGAGACCTACACTTACGCCCATAAAGTGCCTCAAAAGGCGCACACTGAATCGAGGTGTGGTAACTATTGTTGTAAGAGAACTCGATTAAGGGCAAGTGCTTGTCCCAGTTATTACCAAAGTCCACCACGCATGCTCGTAGCAGATCCTCTAATGTTTGGATGGTACGTTCACTTTGTCCATCCGTCTGTGGGTGATAGGCTGTGCTCATATCGAGACGAGTTCCAAGAGCATCTTGGAGAGTAGTCCAGAATCGAGAAGTGAATCGCCCATCGCGATCAGATATAATGGAAGTAGGCACTCCATGCCTAGAGACTATCTCCTTGATGTATAGGTTCGCCAGCTTCTCTAACGAGTCCGTTTCTTTTATAGCCAGGAAGTGGGCCGACTTGGTTAAGCGGTCCACGATAACCCAAATCATATTATGGCCCGCTGTTGTTCTCGGAAGCTTCGTAATGAAGTCCATGGAAATCCCATCCCATTTCCACATCGGAATCTCTGGTTGTTGAAGTAGGCCTGAAGGTTTCTGATATTCAATCTTAACCTTCGCACAAGTCAAGCACTTACTAACATAAGTGGCTATCTCTGCTTTCATGTTTGGCCACCAGTAGAGAGTTTTGAGGTCCTGGTACATTTTGTCCGAACCGGGATGTACCGAATAACGAGATGTGTGAGCCTCATCGAGCACTAGTTGTCTAAGATCCCCTGAACGTGGAATCCAGACTCGATCCATAAAGTACTGAAGCCCATCCGACTTCAGTTCCAGGTGTTTGTCAGCACCATGCAATGTTTCCAACCCGATGTTTTCCTTTTTCAAGGCCTCGCCTTGGGCTTCACGTATTTTATCAGGCAGATTAGAGTGTATGGTAAGTTGTAAGGCTCGCACACGTTTGGGTTTCGTTTCCTTACGGCTCAGGGCATCAGCTACTACGTTAGCTTTCCCTGGATGGTACTTGATAGCACAGTCATAATCATTCAAGAGTTCGACCCATCGTCGTTGCCGTATGTTTAGGACCTTCTGATCAAATATGTGCTGAAGACTCTTATGATCTGTGAAGATTGTGCACTTCGTTCCGTAGAGGTAGTGTCTCCAAATTTTGAGAGCGAAGACAACCGCTCCCAGTTCCAAGTCGTGAGTGGGATAATTCTTCTCGTGAACTTTTAGTTGTCGTGAAGCATAAGCGATCACCTTCTCGCGTTGCATCAAAACACACCCTAGCCCTTGGATAGATGCATCACAGTACACCACAAAGTCCTCCGTACCCTCAGGTAGTGATAATATTAGAGCACTGCAAAGTTTAGTCTTTAGTAATTGAAAAGCAGCTTCTTGGGCATCTTCCCACTTGTAGGTAATCCCCTTCTGTGTCAAAGCGGTGAGGGGTTGAGCGATTTTTGAGAATCCCTGAATGAATCTGCGGTAATAACCTGCAAGGCCAAGGAATTGTCGAACCTCCGTGGGAGTCTTAGGGGCCTCCCATCTTTTAATCGCATCAATCTTAGCGGGATCGACCTGTATTCCTGCCTCGTTCACCACATGACCCAAGAATTGGACCTCACGAATCCAGAAGTCGCACTTGGAGAATTTTGCATATAGCTGCTCACTTTTCAGAAGTTCCAAGATCAGTCGTAGGTGTTGCTCGTGCTCTTCCCTACTCTTGGAATAGATCAGAATATCGTCTATGAACACTATGACAAATTTGTCTAGATAGGGTTTGCACACCCGGTTCATGAGGTCCATGAACACAGCTGGTGCATTGGTCAGCCCGAAGGGCATTACCAAAAATTCATAGTGCCCATAACGAGTTCGAAAAGCTGTCTTTGGCACATCCTCCTCTCGGACTCTCAGTTGGTGATACCCCGACCTTAAGTCAATCTTGGAATAGAAACTCGACCCCTGAAGTTGGTCGAATAAATCATCTATGCGAGGTAAAGGGTAGCGATTTTTAATTGTCACCTTATTTAATTCCCGGTAATCGATGCACATACGGAAACTCCCATCCTTCTTCTTCACGAATAAGACTGGGGCTCCCCACGGTGAAGAGCTAGGTCTGATGAAACCCCTATCCAATAGCTCTTGGAGTTGGGTAGATAGTTCTTGAAGTTCGCCTGGTGCAAGACGGTATGGTGCACGCGCAACTGGGGCGGCGCCTGGTGCAAGGTCAATTTGGAACTCCACTTGGCGAACCGGTGGAAGTCCTGGCAGCTCCTCTGGAAATACATCTGGAAAATCTCGGACCACCGGGATGTCCTCGATTTTTGTTTCGACTTCGGCTCGAGTGTCAGAAATGTTAGCCAATATGGCTGGATAGCCCTTCCGTATGCACTTCTGGGCCTTCAAGTAAGAGATGATGCCCACCATGGCACCACCGCGATCACCCTGGACAGACAATGGTTCCCCACTGGGGAGGGGGATACGAACAACTTTCTCCTTGCAGAGAATTTCGGCGTGGTGCTTGGACAACCAGTCCATGCCAACCACAAGATCGAAGCTTCCTAGGGTGATAGGTAAAAGGTCGATGTCAAACAAATGTCCATCTAGTTCGAGCCTACAGTCACGAAGAATGTGGGTTACCTCAACGGGCTTCCCATCAGCTAGTTCTATAGAATACGGGGTCTCGAGTAATGTAGGAACTATCCCTAGTTGTCTGCTAAGTTTTGATGACACAAAACTATAGTCTGCACCAGTATCATATAAAACAGAAGCGAGAGTGTCGTTCAAGGAACACGTACCCGTCACGACGTTGTTATCATTCCTCGCTTCCCCAGAGCCAATCACGAATGCTCTACCACGCGCCCCATAGTTGTTTCCGTTGTTGTTGTTATTGCCAGTGTTGGTGTTGTTATTTCCCCCATTGTTTCCATTACCGTTCAGCTGGGGACAATTCTTTTTAAAATGGTTCTCGCTACCACACTGGTAACACGCCTTTCCACCCTTCTGTTGCTGACCCTGCGGGGGTGGGTTACCCTGAAGGTTGACCCTACAGTCTTTCTGCACATGCCCCAGCTTACCACAACGATCGCACTTAATCCTGTTACATGGCCCAGAGTGGTGATAGTTGCACTTAGCGCACTTGGGCCGATTTCCGTGATAACCACCTTGAGTCTGAGTACGGTTGTTGTTGTTGTTGTTGTGGTTGTCGTGTTTCTTGTTCGGGTGCTGCTGCTGTTGATTACCATTACCCGGGGGTTTGCCAGACGCACTCTCCCACTTTCTCTTATTATCATTAGTGCCAGAGGATGAAGCACCTCGAGGGGGCAGTAGTCCCTCCTCTACTTTCTGATCAGTCAGCTGGTGTGCCATACGAATCACCTGCTGAAGATTGTTGAAGTTGGCAGCAGTAACCATGCCCTTGATCTGCGGCACCAAACCCTTGATGTACAGTTCAATTCGCTTGTAGAGCGGGGTTGAGTAGTTAGGGCACATAGTGGCTAGCTCATGTGACCTAGTGGTGTAGGCTTCAATATCCGACCCCACCATTTTCAGATTCAGGTACTCAGTTTCCAGCTTCTGAATTTCATCCCGAGGGCAGTACTCCTCCCTCATCATCTCCTTGAAAGCATCCCAAGGCGTAGCATTTGCCACATCCACACCCAGTATTTGTTTCTGAGAGTTCCACCAGGATAACGCCGCGTTCTCAAGTGTACCAGCGGCATATTTGACCCGATCAGCTGGTGGACAGTTGCACATAGCAAAGCATGACTCCACCCTTTCGAACCACCTAAGTAGTCCAACTGCACCTTCAGATCCCCCAAAGTTTTGAGGCTTGCAGTCCATGAAGGTTTTGTAGGTGCAGACTGGAGGGTGGTGTGGAGGTTGACCTACGTGCAAACACGGGAGTCATATGAGTAATAGAGTTTAACGCTGGAGTTCGTAGAAGGAGTAAAATAAGACGAATTAGTGTTACCAGCTTGGATAGCTGCGAGGGCTGCAACCACCCTGTCGTTGACAAGTGCAGTCAGCTCAGCTTGTGTTAGGTTGATGTGTCCACGTCCATGACCTCTTCCCGCCATCGTAGTTCTACAAATATACTATACCCATGAGAATACAATCGTTTGTACATCACAGTGTACTAGTAAATCACGCACGTATAAATAATAAAATAAAAGTTCAATCAATAATAAAATACCAACGTTCTAAAACAATCCAAAAGATCACCCAGTCGCACGAGATTAAATAAAAGTCATAATATACTAGGAACAAAATAAATAACTAAATAAATAATAATAAATAAAATCAATCGTCGTCCGTAGAGATGACTGATCCTTCATCCTCACTTTCCTCCGGTAACTCCTCAGGTTCTTCCTCCTCTTCCTCTTCTATAAGAGCTGCATCAAGTGCCGCTCCCAAATCATCAAACTCATCCTCCATGGGTTCCTCCTCGGGGTCCTCTTCCCCAATTGGTTCCAAAGCTTCCATAAGCTGGTTGCGAACCATGGCTAACTCCTCTCGAGTATGCGCCAACTCTTGTTTGGTAGCAGTAGCATCCTGTTTTGCTTCCTCAGCCTCTTTCTTAACTTTCCTTAGTTCGCTGAGTAAGTAGTCAATCTGTCCCGCCACATGTGTCAATGTCTCATCAGCATTTCTTCTCCAGAACTGGAACTCCTTAATACCAGTGTAAGCATTATCCAACTCAGTGTGTACATGCCTCACCATTCCTGCAAGTGTCCTCTCCCACGAGTCCACAATGGGAGGTACTGTAGCTGGCACCCCATAACTTACGACCCACGAGTGCAAGATGTCCGTGAACCAACGCCAACGGTTAGTGGCTTCACTCGGCTCGAGTGACGAAGATGGGGCCTCATAAGGGTCATACATGGGGCGTCGTTGCCCGTCATGAGCACGGTAAGAGTAATTTCGGTGAGCGGGGTTAACCATAATTACCTGCAATATGTTAGGTTAGTGTTCGAAGTCGAGAATAATAAGCGTGCACTGAAGATGATGAGTGTACTAATACTTATGCTATAATGATTATAGTCTAGAATGCAATGCAATTCCTAGTTCACTATAACCAATGGCTCTGATACCAATCTGTCACACCCTCAAATTTCCACTGCGGAGTTTTACCGCGAGGTGCATGACAAACCAGGACCCATAGCCATAAGTATCATGAACGACTCTAAATGCCCAAACCATTTAGTTCGTTTTTAAGAAAAAGTTTCAAAGTTTAACCAAGCAATTTAAAGTAATGCGGAAGCGTAAACAAAGTAAAACATTTGCAAAAGTCTGCGCAAGACAACGCGCCCAAAACCAAAGTTAATAAGTACGAAATAATAATTATCCATAACCCAAGACACTAATGATGCATGCCCTAAAACGTGCTCCGTACCTAAGGACCTGCAAAGCATGCTAAAATGTGTCAACATAAAGTCGGTGAGTTCACTATATAAGTAAGCGATGTAAAAATAACGTAGGTTCTCAAAACCCCAAAAGTCAAGTGTACAACGTTGGTCCCTCAGACCCTGTAAACAATAGCTAATTCAAATGTCAGGGGTAGCTAGCCCACTCATGATAACTAAAACCGGCGAATACCGAACTACTAATGAACAAGTTCCCATAACCGGGATAAAGATGCCTTGCATCATTGTCCATCGACAATGATTATGTTTGAAGCTAATAGTTCACATCCGTGCTCCCAGCACGATGTGAGGTTTGTTAGACCTAATAGCGCTATCAACTAATTAACCCGCTTGCCCAACCGGCAATTGATTCGGTATTTTGAAGGACTTAAAAGATGTGTTTGGTTTAGTTCATCAAGGACATATATATGAATTAGTAAAAGTAGATTTACCTCGTAAATCATGAACCCCAAACCCGGGATGTGTAAACGAAAGTTGTCTCAATACAGACTAGAAAACGTTACCAATGTAGTCTCAACCCGAGACGCATGCTTTGAGAAAAAGTAGTGAAACTCACCTTATCGCGTAAGTAAAGAATCCGAACAGCAAGTATTATATGCTACCGACACCCTAATAACAGTGTCACTACGTGAGTATAGGCGTAACATCATTACACCATATAACTCGTTTGTCCAAGGCGTTTTAAATATTCAAAAGTGTGTATGCGACGCCTAGTGATTCTACATGCAATAGTAAACCCTACGGACTCGTTGGTGAATGAGTTGGTTATAATTAGTTTCTACAGCCCGTATGTGTCGTAAACATGTGTACTTCCGTTATATGTCAATTTTAGATCACCTAAGACCTCAAGTAATCACATAAGCACATAATACACAATCTGTGTTTTCAGGACAGATTGTGCGCCATCAAAACGAATTTATTTAAAATAGTAAACCAGTGAGTTATCCTCCCAAATTTTTACTGAATTATCTTTGGGATTCAGTTGGCAATACCTATTTTTATTTTGTCTTAATTCCAAACACAAAAATTATAAAAATTCGTACAACACAGCAGTGTTTAGAAAATTTCCACAACAGGTCAGTTTAGTAGGAAAATTCTTAAAAATTGTGTATTCATCCAAACGAGATGAATCCACTTGGAAAAGCTCTATTTTTCCAGTATTGACCTACTGTAAAAATTTCATAACCTAACTCCTTGTAAATCTCAAGTTATGGCCATTTAAAGTTAGCCCAATTTACAAATCCGAAAATCTGATATGACCCCTAATCAATTAAAATTCCAAAAACGACTCATCCGACGTCCAAAACAGATGATTTTACCCATTATGAAAAGCTAAGACCAGGTTTGACCTAACAATGCCAAGAAGGCACTAAAATTATTATGTTAGAGCCGTGTTACAGCTCCTACAAATTTGACTAACCATTCTGTCCAGATTTTAGTTTCGCCTAAATCATACTTTAATCGCCTACCGTGTGCACAAAAACTATTAACATTCATCAATCATCAACACAAAACATTCCTAATACCTATTTCATCAGATTCTATGATTAAACATGTCAAGATCAAAGCTTTAAGAATCAAAACACCAATTACTTGCGCAACAAGTATCCTACGATGTTACTAAGCGTTTATGAGTATGTTTAATCCATTTAATCTTCAAAAAGATTCATGCTTTAATGTTTTATAAACTCATTCAGACCTAGACAAACTTATTATATGATTTTTATTAATGAAAACACAAGATAGAAGCATAAGAAATCGTAAGATATACCCTTAGCTCTCTCAATCGATCAATCGCGCACCTTGGAGCCTCCCAATTGATGATCTTGAGCCTTAGCAGAGGTTGTTTGAGTGAAATATTCGTGTGGGGCAGTAAGGGGGCGATTAGGGTTGAGTATGGGGGTTGCATGGGAGTTTAGGATGCTTAAATATAAGTTTGAGGCGGTTTAGACCCGTCAGGTCACTTCGAGCGGCCGCTCGGTGCCTGTGAGCGGCCGCTCACAGGTCCGGGTGGCGCGCTCTTGCTTCGTTTCGTCTCCCGACGCGTTATCCTTCGACGTTTTCGTTATTTCGGACCGTAACAAGTGTAACCCCATGCATTAAGACCCTAATCAACCTCATGCTCCACTTTTAATTATTTCTATTAACGTGTTCGGTTTAGGTTCACATAATCACGTATGGTTTTCACATAAGTTTGTTTTTCACCAACGTCCGAGGTTCACTAATCATGCAATCACACATTGACTCACAACCATGCACGTATGTCTTATCTAACTAACCCTAGTTAAGTATAATGCAAGGAAATGTAACTAGAGTTTAGTTAAAGTGAGAACCTGAATTTTTGGGGTATCACAATAGCTGTGGACTTTGGCACAATTTGAGAAATGAAACACGAATACAAACATCTGTTGATGTCACCAGTTTGGCTCCTTGTGAGAACACCTGCGTCTACTGGACCAATGATGTTTTCCGGTGGGTGATCTCGTTGAATGCTAGTGGGAATGACGATGTCTGGAACTGAGGAAACGCCAGGGAGAACTGTAATGCTGCCTGCTGCAGGCGCTTCCGTAGAATCATGATCAGGTGCGACTGCATCATTATGCTCCACTATGCAATCAGTAGGAATGGGATCATGGAATGTAGGAATTGAAGTGTTATCAGATACATCTTCATCATCGGCGTGTGGTATGAATGGTTCGGCAGAAACTGAGTGTGGTTGTGGTAATTGAGATGTGGGTGCAGCATCCCCCTCATCCGTTGCATTAGCAGTCATGGAGGATGAGGATCCAGCAGTGAAAGTTGAGGAATCTACAAAACCTGTATTTACACTACTAGAAACATCATCAAAAATATGAAAAGATCAGAAAAGAGTTTCATAGTTAAACAACCAATCTGGACCAACTCTAGCATCTGTTGCATTTTCTTCAAGCCAACGTACGTCAAACGACTCTACGATTTGCCTAGTTTGTTTGTTATAGACCCTATATGCAGTTTTGCCAGCATAACCGACAAAATAGCAATCGTCAGCTTTCGCATCAAACTTTGGTATAGCATCCAGATGTAGCAGAGTACACGGACAACCAAAAGCACGAAAATGCTTGACGGATGGTTTAGTACCAAACAGCACTTCGTAGGGTGTCTTCATCCGAGCTTTGTTGACTTGAACTCGGTTCTGCACATAACAGGCTGTGTTGACGGCCTCTGCCCAAAAGAAAGTCGGAAGTTGTGAGTCACACAACATTGTGCGGGCAACTTCAATTAAGGTGCGATTTCTTCTTTCTGCGACTCCATTTTGCTGTGGTGTCCTTGCTGAGCTAAATTGACGTGCAATTCCTTTTTGAGCACAATAATAGTTTAACTCAGCATTCTTGAATTCAGTTCCATTGTCACACCTAATACTCTTCACCTTCAAGTTGGTCTGATTTTCCATCAATATAATAAATTGTTTGACTATTTCTGCAGTTTCACTCTTGTTAGCCAAAAAGAAAACCCATGTAAAACGTGAGTAATCATCAGTTATTACCAAACAGTATGCTTTACGAGAAAGACTGAGTACATTCACTGGGCCAAATAGGTCCATATGAAGTAGCTGCAGTAAGGAATCAATAGTATTTACCAACTTGGAATAATGTGGTTTTCGATGATGTTTTCCTCTTGCGCAAGCAACACATTTTTCAATTGTTATAAAATCACGTACTGGCAAATCCCTTACCAATCCCAGTTTAGCCACTCGGTTCAGATTCTTAGCATTTGCATGTCCAAGACGACGATGCCAAAGAATAGCAGTATTTTGAGAAACTTTAGAGAAAAGACATGTGACGTTGTCGGAAGGAGGTTTGTTCATGTCAATGACATAAGCGTCACCTCGACGATCCGACTTCAGTAAAACCCATTCATCTGGAATGACTACCCCAGGTTTCAATATTAAACAACCTTTATCAGTGAAATGAGTTGAGTAGCCATTGTCACAGATTTGTGAGACACTAAGCAAACTATGCTTTAATTCAGGAACGTAATTTACCTTATTAAACTGAGAAGCACCATTTCTTACCGTTCCTCTTTGTATTATCTGACCTTTCTCACCTCCTGCGAAGGAGACAAATCCACCATTAAAAAATTCAACATCTGTGAGTTGGGACAAGTCTCCTGTCATGTGCCTTGAACAGCCACTATCAATGTACCAGAGACGAATGATAGTCCTCCATAGCCGTTCCTGCACATGATGCAGGATTAGTTAGTCATAGGTACCCAGGCCATAGTCGTTTTGGGTACACCGTTGATATCTGTATATTGGACTTTTATCCATTGCATGTCAACATTTGAAACATTAGCATAGTAATTAGATTTATCATTCACAGAACATGAAGAACCTACAGATGGGGAAGAGATTGGAATAGAGCGTTTTGGCTTCCAGTAAGATTTGAAATTAGAAAACCATCTTTTGTTTGAACTAGATGCTGCCATGCTGGGCAGAGTCTGAGAATTGGATCTTTTATTTGATTGTTTGATCAGTTTATTTCTATTCTAATCACTATCAAAAGGCTTCACCTTGGATTTGTCATTCCACATTGCCTTAGGTTTTTCAACCTTCATTGGCTTTGTATGATTATGATTCCCGTTTGGAGCCTTCTGATGTTTCCAGCTTGCAAGATTTTGTTGAACAGTTGTACAATTTCTGGCAATATGTCCTGGGATTCCACATGTATAACAAGTTTGATGTTTGACATGTGGATCCCCCTGAGATGTTGCATACTTTCCAGGCTCGAAAAGCTTGGAGACATTTCTATACCTGTGTGAAGCAGTTTTGGAATAATGAGTCTTTTGTTTTGAAAAGTTCTGTTTTTTATATTTTGGTAAAACCTGTTTTGGGGGGACATATTTCTCTGTCCTGTCCCTGCTGGATTGTTTAACCAAAAGATTTTTCGATTTATCACAAGCATGTGGCAAAATAACAGAATCTGAATGAACAAACAAAGAGTCAGATGAAAAGTCACAAGGGTTTATGCTCAAAACAAACGAGCCCACACAAATATTATTGTCTTTATCAGAAATTGAGAAATTGTTTTTCTGATTTTTATTATTAAATGCAAGTGAATCAGTGTCATTGACTTCATCCCCATCATCTACCCAATCCTCAACAGTCACATTTTCTGCACAAGAATCAACCAATTAGTAATATTCACATTGTCAGAAGCATTCAAACAATTTTCTGTGTAGAAGTTTTCATCCACAGAAGAAATGGGAGATTCAGAAGACATTGAGCGTGTTTGTTCTGAATCAAGTGAGTTTGAAATGGACACAGAGACTTTTTCATTTTCTTTGGACATGTCTTCAGATGATTCTTTGGTTTCACATGACTGATAACTAGATGAGTCGGTCTTTCCTGAGTCTAGATCAGAATCAGACTCAGGTTCAGTCATTTTCGAATCATCTGAATGAGACTTAGAGTTGGTCAGATGATTTTCACTGTCTGCTCTTTGCTTTAGACAAAGCTCTCTAATTTGCTTCATGAAATCAAACTCATAGTTCACACTAGAGTTTTGCTGAGTGGTTGAAGCAGAAATTTGTTCATTTTCTTTTAAGTCTTCATGTTTAGACTCTCTAGACACACCTACTAATTCATCTGATTCAGATGAGGATGGAACCTCATCCTTGCTAACCTCAAAAACTCTGTCCACCTCTTTATTTTTCTCATAATTTAATGTTTCAGTCTGTTTTGAAACATCTTGAGACTTAACAAATGTTTTTGAGGGAGCCATCTGTTGCTTGAATTGTTTTTGTTTGGGTTTAGAGATTCTAATTGGGATCGATGCAGGTTTAGTAATTTCAACTTGATCCCGTGATGGTCGACTGGTTGGCTCTTCTATGGGTGGACCATATCCTTTCAAAGGAAGAGCCAACAGTTCTTCATCCGACATAGGAACTGAAGAATAGTTTTCATTGAAAGGTGGAGGAATTTCCACAAATCCAATTCCCTTATTCCTCACGTCCTTTGGTCTGTACCTTAACTGGGTATTGATCATTTTTTCAACTTTAGGACTAGAACAATCAAATTTTTTAAAATGAAAATCTGCATTTTCAAATTTTGACTTTAAGTCGATCAATTCCGTGGTCAAGGTGTCAGAAAGTCGTTTGAAATATAAGTATCGACATTTATGATCACTCACCTCCTGATGCAAACGCTTGATATCAAGTTTTTGTTTTTCAACCATTTCTTTATAAGAGTTAAATTTCTTTTTAATGTCCCAAGAGGCCTGATGCGCGTTCGAAAACCCCGGAGTTATTATATTTAAGTTGAGTATTTTTTATGAATTGTTTAGATAAATGCCACACTTTGAGTCGATTAATGTTTTGCAGTTACAAGTGCTTTTAGAAGTGGAAATGTTGCATTTATGATGCCGGGAATCGAAGACAGAGTCCAGACCATCACTGAAATAAGAAAAAGTGATAGACCCCGTAAGAGAATCTGTCTACAACAATTTGGTGTGTAGACACCAACTTTCAAGCAATAAAGAATATTATATAGTCAAGGGTGTTGACTATTGCCATTTAATATTGGCTTCTTTGGAGGAGAGCATTGACCAAGTGATTGAGAGTTACATAATTATTTTTTTATAAATAGAAGATCACAAGAGTCATAGCATCCTATCCTATTCTATTGCTTCTTTTGAGAGTTTTTAGAGAGTAATAACATTGTTAGTGAAGATCACATTCATTTTCTATTCATCATTTTCATGGCATTGGTTCTACAATTTCTTGAAGCTTCAACCATCATGAGTGGCTAATTCAACGAGGTATACCCCGATGTAGCTTGTAAGAATTAGGGTTCTTGAACAATTGGGTATTTTCTATTTTCTATTGTAATCATTTACTTGAACAATTTTAATTGAAGCTTTAATCTTGGGTTGGATTCATGATAGCTAATTTCCCCTCGCACTAATAGCGTTATGAAATGAATTCGTTTATATGCACAATTTTAATTTAGGGTTTGAATGTTCTTGAATGATAAAGTATATAGTTGTCCATTGTTATGTTGACGGCTATTGATACCTAAATCTTGTGACAACGACCCCGTTAGTAATTTTTGCAACTTTAATTTATATCCAATTGTGATAGGACCCGAGTCTTGCTTGTGAAATCGGTGTAGCCTTGTCATTTTAATATTATCTTGTTAATTTAATTCACTCAATTTCATTTAATTAGTTTTGTCACATCAAGTTTGAATTAATTTCTTTTTGTTCCACCAATTTCCTAAACCATCCTAAATCAAATTTTTTTTTACAAATTCATAATTAAATAGCTATCTTCATAAATAATTTTTAATCAACTATAAGTATTGACACCAACCACAAACTCTTCGTGGTTCGACACCCTTATTACCACTACTACATAGTTAAGGTAATTTAGGACTTATAAATACTATTTTTGACCGGACCGCGACATCCGATCAAATTTTGGCGCCGCTGCCGGGGAGTTTTTGCGCTTGGTGTTTATAGTTTAGTTGATTTGGTGATAATCTGTTTAATTGTTGTTTGGTTATTTTTCTACTTTTTCCTTGTTACGCGGGGTGTGTTATTTGTGTAGTTAACAGGTAGTGCATGCATACAAGACACTCGGGGAGGACATCTCCTTTAGTGTTTGAACCGGAGATTGAAAGAGTAGCAAGAAGAAACCGACAACATCAATTAGAGGTGCCACGTTTCTCTAATTCACCCACTTCAAACCAATCCATTGGAAACATGGACCGTTCAAACCGTTCGGGTAGCAATAACCGAAGACCACCCACACCACCACACCCACTAAACACCCAAAATCAACCCCAAAACCAATTTTACAACCAACCTCAAAACAACCGAAACTCAAATAACCGGATTCCTAACCAACAACCGCCTATCCTAAACCGCGGCAACCCCGCATTTGAACCAAATAACCGGAACCAAGAGGGTTACTATGGGTCTTTTAACCCAAACCTTGATGATTTGAGGGCCAACATTAATGATGATGACCCGTTTAGTGTTCCCGGATACGCATCATCGGATCGCGTAAGTGTTCATACTGATCACACGGGTGATGATGAAGGCTCGGATAACGGATTTGGTCATGAAGACGATTGGGTTAGAGGAAGTATGAATGAGGAAGATAACGGGTATCAAAGTGATTTTGGTGTGGAAAATGACAATTGGAATTATGGGTACATTAGTGATCACACGGGTGATGATGGAAACCACTACCAAGCTCCAAGAAGACAACTTCCAAGGAACCGACACAACAATAACAACAACCGCAATCGGGTTCCTAATTATGTGGGTCGGATGGACCAAAGAAATCAAAGACCACCTCCACCAAGAAATCAAGAGGCTGATGCTCCAAGAAGAAGGCCTCAAGCTCCAATGCAAGGGGTTAATGGCCGGTTTAGACCCGCCATCACTGAAAATGAAGACCCTATTGTTCCACCACTTCGAGGAAGAAGGACATTCGATTGCAAGCCAAATTACATCAACATCCTTCCTCACTTTCATGGTATGGCTACCGAAGATCCCTATGGCCATCTTTCTGAATTTAAGGCCATTTGTATCACCATGGGAGGCCCTAATTTCTCTCAAGATGAAGTACAATTGAGGTTGTTCCGGTTCTCTCTTAAAGATAAGGCAAAGCATTGGTTTCTCACTTTGCCTTCACATAGCATTTACACTTGGGAAGAGATGGAACAAGCCTTTTTGGATGAGTACTACCCTAGTTCCAAAACGAATAATGCTCGGTTGGAAATTCGTTCTTTTCAGCAATTACCGGGTGAACTCCTTCATGAGTCTTTCAACCGTTTCAAAGAAATGCTTAGAAAATGTCCTCATCATAAAATTGATTTGTGGGAACAAGTCAATTGCTTTGTAAATGGGTTGAGTAAGGAGGAAAGGAAGTATTTGAAGTCCACAAGCAATGGGACCTTGTTATCAAATCCGGAGCAACAAGATTGGGATTTTTTGGAGTTAATGGCAAAGAACTCAAAGGCGGAAGAAGCGGCCAATCGAAGACTTAAGCACCCGGCCTCAAAATCTCCTCCCGATTTGGATTCAAGCTCCAAAGACCGGATTGCTATATTAGAGAGAGAGTTGGCGAAGATGAAGAAACGGGAAGTATCGGCGGCACAATACCCGGTTTGTGACACTTGTGGAGATTTGGGACACAAAGCTAGTGAATGCGCCGGTGATATGGGTCAAGTCACCGAGGAGGTAAATCAAGTGTATGGAGAGAAGAAATATGACATGAACTCCAACACTTATCATGCGGGCTTGAGAAACCATCCTAACTTTAGGTATGGTAATGCTTCCAATCAAATGAACCCGAATTTCCAATCGGGAAATCAAAGTGGTGGTGGACAATACCAAAATCGCCAAGGGGGTAATCAAAGTGGTTATCAAAGAAACAATTACAATCAAGGTGGTAACCAAGGGTACAAAAATCGTGACAATAATTACCAAAGGGGTTACAACCAAGGCGGTGCCTCAAGCAATCAAGGTAACTCTTCGGGAGGACAAGGTGGAGATGACTCTTTGAGTTCAAAGTTAGATGCATTGATGAATGTGGTGAAGGAGTCTAATGGTGATATCAAGGAGATGAGGAGAGTGAATGAAGTGAGAGACAAATCCCATGAGGCATTGGCAAAACAAGTGGGTCAACTTGCTGAAGAATTGGCCCAATTGAAAGGAAGCAATGGGAAGCTCCCGAGTGATACTACCGTGAACCCGCAACATCAAGGTTCAAATGGGAAGAATACTCGCAATGTGCCAATCAATAAGGTTAGTATTCTTCGTAACGGTAAAGTATTTGATAATGGGGTTGAGCCTCCACCACCTCAATTTGTTGAAGGGGTGGTGGAAGATGCAAGTGATGAAAGTGGTGATGAGAAGCAAACGGGTCAAAATAAAACTTTTTCAAAAACAATACAAAAACCCGTTGAAAACAACCAAGTCCCTAAAGCTAAGGAAAAGGGTGTGGAGGCTAATACCATCCCTTATCCCGAAGCTTTGTTAGGACCAAAGAAAAAAGAGGTTAAAAAAAGAGGCCCGCAACAAGAAGAGACGTGGGAAATTTTTAAACAAGTCAAAATCAATTTACCTCTTTTAGATGCAATAAAACAAATTCCTTCTTATGCTAAGTACCTAAAAGACTTATGCACCCAAAAGAGAATTCACAAATTTCCGAAAAAACTTGATTTATCCGAAAATGTGAGTTCCATTCTTTCGGGTGCACTTCCACCTAAGTTACAAGATCCGGGGGCGCCCATTATCGCTATTCAAGTGGGTGAATTTAAAATGACACGAGCACTTTTAGATCTTGGAGCTAGTGTGAGTATCTTACCGGGAAGCCTTTATGACCAATACGAATTTGGTCCACTTCAAGAGTCCAACACCACCGTGGTGTTAGCCGATTTGACTCCTAAGCTTCCCCGTGGTATAGTCACCGATGTGATTGTAAAAATTGATGATTTTTACTTCCCAGTGGACTTTTTGGTACTTGACTATGTTTCTATGGACCTAACCAAACAACCTACAGTTATCTTGGGTCGACCCTTTTTAGCAACCTCTAGTGCTTTAATAAATTGCAAAACGGGTACGGTTGACATGACCTTTGGTAACCGTAAGTTAAGGTTAAATGTTTTTTCAAGTGGGACTAACTCTCTAGTTGATGATGAATGCTATATGGCAGACATTATTGACACGTGTATTCCCCTCTGCGACACTGTTGTGGATGAGGAAAACACGATAGAGGAGTGCTTTATGTTTGACAGGTCACAGGTGGAAACGGTTAGGAGCATTGTGGAGGAAGAGAAGAAAATGGAGGTTTTGGCGGCAAAGGAAGGAAGACCACCTTGGACACACCAAGTGGAAAGCCTTCCCGACAACATTGACACGAAAATAAAGCCATCATTGGTGGAACCGCCAACAGTGGAATTGAAGGAGTTGCCTAAGCATCTTAAGTATGCTTATGTTGGTGAAGGCGACACACTCCCGGTTATTATTGCTTCAAATCTAACCGAGGAGCAAGAAGTGAAGTTGATGAAGGTATTGGTGTCTCATAAAGCCGCCATTGGATGGACCATAGCTGATTTGAAGGGAATAAGCCCTTCGATTGTGATGCACAAGATCATCACTGATGAGAATGCAACACCCGCCCGTGATACTCAAAGAAGATTGAATCCAAACATGCGGGAAGTAGTGAAGAAAGAAGTATTGAAGTGGCTAGATGCGGGTATTGTGTATCCCATTTCTGATAGCCAATGGGTAAGTCCTACACAAACAGTGCCAAAGAAAGCAGGTATTCAAGTCGTGAAAAACGACTCAGGTGAGGAGGTAGCCACTCGGCCGGTAACTGGGTGGCGTATTTGTATTGACTATAGGAAGTTAAATTCTGCAACTTCTAAGGATCATTTCCCTCTACCTTTTATTGACCAAATTGTAGAAAAATTAGCCGGACAAAAATTTTATTGTTTCTTGGATGGATATTCGGGTTACAATCAAATTGCTATTCATCCCGAAGATCAACAAAAGACCACCTTTACTTGTGCATATGGTACTTTCGCATTTAGGCGAATGCCATTTGGACTATGTAATGCTCCCGCCACCTTCCAAAGGTGTATGATGAGTATCTTTTCAGATATGGTGGGAGGTTCTTTGGAGATCTTTATGGATGATTTCTCTATTTTTGGGTCATCTTTTGAAACCTGTTTAGACCAATTAGAAAAAGTTTTGAAACGATGTGTTGAAACTAATTTGGTCTTGAGTTGGGAAAAGAGCCATTTCATGGTTCAAGAGGGAATTGTGTTAGGGCATGTAGTGTCAAGCCGTGGGATAGAGGTAGATCATGCAAAGGTAAAAGTTATTTCTACTTTACCGCATCCCACGAGTGTTAAGGGCATTAGATCATTTTTGGGACATGCAGGGTTCTATAGGAGGTTTATTAAAGGGTTTAGTGATATAACAAAACCATTGTGTAACCTTTTATTAAAAGATCAACCATTTGTCTTCAATGAACAATGCGAAAAAGCCTTTAACATTTTAAAGGAAAAGTTAGTAGAAGCCCCCATTTTGCAATCACCAGATTGGTCTTTACCTTTTGAAATTATGTGTGATGCAAGTGGGTATGCAGTTGGGGCAGTACTAGGTCAACGGGTGAATAAAAAACCTGTTGCCATATACTATGCGAGCAAGACTCTTTCGGATGCTCAATTGAATTATACCACAACCGAAAAAGAATTACTCGCAGTAGTGTATGCATTGGATAAGTTTCGGTCTTACATTTGGGGTAATAAGGTAATTGTGTATACTGACCACAGTGCTGTTAGGTACCTCATGGAGAAAAAGGATGCAAAACCTCGCTTGATAAGATGGGTATTGTTGCTTCAAGAATTCGATTTGGAAATAAGGGACAAAAAGGGAAGTGAAAATGTGGTGGCGGACCACTTATCCCGATTGATTGTGGAAGAAGATTCCCAAACTGTGGAGATCAACGAGACATTTCCGGATGAACATATTTTAGTTGTTTCTACTTTACCTTGGTTCGCTAATTATGTGAATTATATAGTGACAGGTACGATGCCGGAATATTGGGACCGGAAGAAGAGGAGTCAATTCCTTTCTCAAGTGAAACACTACATTTGGAATAATCCGGATTTATTCAAGATTGGAGCGGATCAAATCATCCGAAGATGCATTCCGGATGAGGAGATTCCAAGTGTGCTAAAACATGTGCATTCGTTCGCATGTGGAGGGCATTTTAGTGGCCAAAAGACGGGTCACAAGGTTTTGTCATGCGGGTTGTATTTGCCAACAATTTTTAGAGATTCGTTTGAGTATGCCAAAAAATGTTTTCATTGTCAACAACTGGGAAGCATCTCAAAACGAAATGAAATGCCAATGCAACCTATCATGGTGGTTGACGTTTTTGATGTTTGGGGAATTGATTTCATGGGTCCTTTTCCTAATTCATTTGGCAATTTGTACATTTTGGTGGCGGTAGATTATGTTTCTAAATGGGTTGAAGCTATCGCAACCAAAACTAATGATCACAGTGTAGTATGCAATTTCATTCAAACAAATATTTTTTCAAGATTTGGAATTCCCCGGATTATCATAAGTGATGGGGGATCCCACTTCAAAAATTTCAAATTTGGGAAATTGCTTAAAAGGTATGGTGTTGATCATCGAATTGCCACCCCGTATCATCCACAAACTAATGGACAAGTTGAGGTTTCTAATAGACAAATTAAAGATATTTTACAAAAGACCGTTCGTGCGGACCGTAAGGATTGGTCAATAAAGCTAAATGATGCTTTGTGGGCTTACCGCACGGCGTTTAAAACACCTATTGGAACCACTCCTTATCGTTTAGTTTTTGGCAAGGATTGCCATTTACCGGTCGAATTAGTTCACCGGGCATTATGGGCAATTAAAGAAGTTAACTTGAAATATGATGATGCAGGGAAAGAAAGGAAACTCAAGCTTTGTGAGTTAGAAGAGCTTAGGGATGAAGCGTATGAAATCGCATCGAAATACAAGGATCAAACGAAGAGGGTTCATGATGCGAAGTTACGCATTAAAGTGTTTAAAGAAGGTCAAAAGGTATGGCTTTACAATTCTAAGTTGAAGCTCTTTCCAGGAAAGCTCAAAAGCAAGTGGATGGGACCCTATGTTGTCACTCGGGTCGGAAAGCTCGGAGATATTCAAATCGAAGATCCAAAGAATGGAAGCAAGCAAACGGTTAATGGGCACCGTTTGAAAGATTTTTTGGAGTGGAATGCATCTGATAATATGGTGGAAGAAGTGGGAAGCGTGTTGGTAAGCTCCCCGACCGATGAGCTCAACTGAAAAGTAAAAGTGGTATCACCTTGTATATTTTTGTATAAATTTAGCCATTTTAATTATTTATTTATTGTTATTTTTCTTGACGCGAACTAACCTTTGTGTGTAAGACACAGGATCCCGTCATGCCATGAAGTTTTCAGGTATGTTGTCTCGACTAAGTGTGTATTAGAGACAATACGCATTTAAAAACGGGGAGGGGTAAGCGTCAAGTAAAAAAAAAAAAAAAAAAAAAAACAGCGCACGCTGGATGATAAGGGGCGCAGGCTGCGCTGGAAAATTGCTGAGCTGCGCTGCCATAGAGACCCTCAAACCCAGCGCAAGCTGGGCTGAGCCGGGCGCAAGCTGCGCTGAGGTGATCCCACCTTGCGCTGACTTCAAGCAAACTTACCCACGCTGCGCTTTAAACCTGCTGTGCTGCGCTGAACCAAGCATTGCAAAACCAGCGCATGCTGGTTGATAAGGGCGCATGATGCGCTGAATCCCTCCCAGCTTGCGCCGCCTTTTAAACAAACAAAGAACTCAAGCCTTTTGACCCAAACCTTTTATTCCGACCCAAACCCGCTTAATCAGACCCGAACCTTTTTAATCAGACCCAAAATCTCTTTTTAAAGACCCAAACCCATGTTGTGATGACCCAATCCATATTTTAATTAACCTTTTACTTGCATCTATCATCATCATTCCTCATCTTCTTCAACACAACTCACATAAACCCTAAAGCATTAATCCACCATAACTTCTCCAATTCTTAACCAAATCCATTGGTTCTTGAGTCTATTTTGGATAATTTTTCGAGATTAGTAAAACCCAACCATTATTTTCTTGAGATTTCGCACGGTTTCAAGGGTAGGGGCACAATATCATCCGAAAATTTGGGGTTGAGTGGGTTTTTGAAAGCTTTTATTTTTAATCTCTACATTCTTGTCTATTCAACATCTAAGATATGATTCTAACTCGTTTTGTTAATTTTATGATTAATATTGCTATTCTCTTTGAAAAGTGAACTTCCTTGTTTGAATGTGATGGATTTATGCTTTTTAGGGAATTACTTAGCATTGTTAAGAATCATTTGAATCATGATGTTGAAAATTGTTTACACATTATGTTTGGAAAGAATGTAAGAAGGTTAATGTGAATCACCATTAAAGATAATTGTGAGTTGTTAATTGATATTATTGCAATGGTTTATTGAGCTTGGTATCTTTTAAAAGATCTAAAATCCTTGTTTAGTAACCAATGTGATAATAGTATTCATAGATTGAATGTTGTTTGAAAGCAAGTGTGGGGATGATTATGACTTTGACGCTTAACCACACTTGTAATTTTTGAATGTGATTATCAAAGTTTATGGATTATATGAAGATGGTCATTGGTTGTAGATTGTTTGGGAAAATAAAACACGAGTTGTCAAATGCCACATTATATTTGTTTGATAGAATTGTTATCTTTGTAAGATTCAAACTCCTTTTTTCATTAAATGTGGAATGAAACAATTCGCTATGTTTTATGAAATAGTTATTGATTAATTACTTTGTGTGGATGTAGGAAAAATGAAAACAAAGGCACTTGGGGGAAAGACCAATGAAGTGGCTCGTGATAGTGCCAAAGGAAAAGAAAAGGCTGAATCATCCAGGCGAGCTAAAAGGCAAAGAAAGCCAGCGATTATCGAGACTAGTGATGAAGAGGACGTGGCATTTGAGCCTATGGATGAAGACGACCAAAGGATAAGAGACGAGAGTGAAGAGGAAGAAGAAGATGGTAGCTATGGATCCGAATTAGAAATGAGCGACGATGGGTTACCAAGGTGGAAGAAACCAAAGCCACTGTCAAAGTTTCCACAAGAGTATAGAGCGGTGATGTATCGGAAGAAGTTAAATAATTCCAGTCAACCACTGAGAAGTCTGTTTTTGTGTGAACCATTGTTGGATGTCAACGAGTGGAAACCATTCCGTGTTGTAGATTGTTTCAAGAAGCTGGGGTGGATCGAGTTCTTAAAATTTAAAGGTGGAGATGTCATCTACACAGAACAAATTGTGGAATGGATGTCTACATTAACAAAAATTGAAGGAAAAAAGCCACCAACAACAACACGATTAATCGGACAGGTGGGTGGAAAAGAGGTAATTTTGTCGTTTTCTGAGTTGAATAAGTTAAGCAAGTATGATCAAGGGGCAACGGCAGTGGGTCCTTATGTGTATCCAAGTGATGAAATCATTGAAGCTAAAAAAATAAAGAAAAATGAATGGAAAGATTGGATTCACAGTTTGTTCGAGGTACCACCAACAGTCAATGTTGCTAAGTGGAAGTTAAAGAGGGATAATCTGCGAGCATTTCCGAGGTTGTTGTTACGGTTTATAACCAAGTGCGTGATGCCTCGCACAAGTGATCTTAATAAGGTGAGGTTATTTGAAGTTATGATTTTGCATGCCCTAATGACAGGATCCAAAAAGTTGTCAGCTCGCCATTTAATCATGTACAACATCTGGGAGGCGAGAGAAAACAATGAAAGATTGCTGATCCCATATGCCAGATTATTGTCAAAGATGTTAGTCAACCAGGGGGCGATTCCAAAAGGAGTTAGGGGAGAACAGATACCACAGAACCTGAGCAAAATATGCATGTTCATTAAGGGGACAAGGTGGAAGTATGAAAAAACAAGAACAACACACCGTTTATACATCCCATTCACAGACAAGAGTGTTGAAGGTCCACGAGAAGATGTAGATCAAGATGGCGAGTTTGAGAGAGAAGTTGATAGGCGAGAAGAAACCTCAGTGCTCGTCTCCGACCCAGTTGTAACTGGGCTGACTCCTGAGCATCATGGATCATTATACTATACTCATCTGCATGACTCAATGCTGCAGGCTCGTCCAGCCGATTTTTCTGAGTGGCCTAACTCTATGAGACTCATGTTTGATAGGCAAACCCAATTGATTGAGGAAACAAGGGTCTATCAGAAGGCTATGGTGTATCAAAATGAAGAATTCGTGAATCGGGAGTGGAAGCACCAGGAGAACATTCGAAGAGAGCAGGATTTTATGAGAGGATGGGGACCTACAGTGAGGCCACGGCTAACGGATTATGATGATCCTGCTCGGTTGCCTTATGCAACATCACCGCACCTTGGCAGATATCCACAAGCAATACCGTCTGAGTATGTATCTCCATATCCGGTAGTACCATCTGAGGAGGGACCCAGTTCCAGTTCGAGGCAATTGGATGATGTGGAAGCATTAACTAAGAGCTTCTACCAGTGCACTTTGGGGCAGCCGTACACACCGCCCCCATATGACAGTTAGTGCGGGTATGTTTTATTTTGTTATTGTATATACTTGCGTGTTTGAGTGTGATTTTAGTTCTATTTTATTTTCGGTGTGTTTTGCTTTTGTTTCATTTTGGTGTGATAGGTAAATAAACTTTGTGGGTGTGTTTCCTAGATAACCCTCACAAGACCTCACTCGTCCTCACCGGGCTACCGGGAGGTTCAAAGGATCTATCCTAGTTAATTTTACATGTGTTTTTATTTCCATAAATAAAAGTTACTAAAAGATGATTTGGTAAGTTTTTGGTAAAGGGTAAACGGACAAACTCACAATCTTTTTGGTGAGGAGCTTGCTTCTACACGCATGTGAGATTTGTAGGTATATTCATGTTGGTGATTGGGCGACCATATGGTTGAAGAACTGGAAGCATCGTAGAGAGAAAAGAAAACCAGGTGCATTTGTTTCCATCACTATGACTTTTATTGTGGTAGTTATTTAACTTTTGATCCGTGGGTAAAAAAAAAAAAAAAAAAAAACATTGAGGACAATGTTGACCTCAAGTGTGGGGAGGGGGAGAAAAATTTCAAAATTTTTCAAAAATGTCCTCTATTTTGCATTCAAAAAGCATGATTAACTAAGTCAACTCGAGACGTACGAACCATTGTGGTCCTTTGTCATGGTCAAACTTACGCAAATCCACTTGATAAATGCTTGGCTACATTTTTATTAATAATAATAATAAAGGTGTTTGCTTGGGGATAGGTCGTTGGATGAGTTGATTATTCATACACACATCACATATCTTACCCAGTTTCCATGAAAGCATTTGAGCCACCATAACATGCTACATTTCACATATCTTACACATCTATGCATGTTATGTTCATTTGGATTTGAGTGTGCTTGAGTGGCAATATGTTGTAGAATTTGCATCTTTTGATACGTTTGAAACCATGGGCCGATTTTATGCACAAGAATGATTAAGGCATTAGGAAAGACCTTTTTATTTTTACACCCTCTTTCATATCCTTGACCCAAAAACAACCTCCCCTAGTCAAACAATCTTGAGCCTAAACCTTTCTTTTGAAACACCCGAATTAACCCATTTGACCCATTAAACCTTTTTGTTTTTAAAACCCGAGTAATGAAAGTTCGATTTTAGGAGATTCTTATATTGTAAATAGTTAGCAATGATGCCAAAAAAAAAAAAAAAAAAAAATTGAAAAGAAGAAAAACATGAAAAGCATGTATTATCTTTGAGAAAATAAAAGGCACAATATCGCCTTGTAGTTATTAGATTGTTTAGATTGTGCATGGGTTGAGAGTAAAGTAATAAAAATCGAACTTTCGTTACCTTAGTCACTTTAAAAATTTCCCATTCCATACCCTTTCACCAAGCCCCGTTACAACCATAAATAAAGACCTTTTGACTTGTGTGATAATTTTTTGTGCAAATTGGTGGAAAATGATTGAGATACAAACCTATGCTAACATGAGTCACTTTCAAGCTTGGAGTGTTCCATATATATATTATGTGCTAGCCCATCAAATGCTAGTTCTTGAGCCGAGTGGAGTGAAAATTGTGAGGGATGTGTGTGTGGAGTGTTAACTATTGAAGATGGCCTAGTTTCGGGTAGACACTTGTTTTAAAAAGAGAAAAATATTGTATGCCGAGCTATTTTGAATCGTGTGATAAAAGTAGGTTGGGTATGACTTAGGACCTTAACTTGTACAAGTATGAGGATGGTAAGTCGTGTTCGTGTTTGATGGATGTAAAAGTGTAATTAAGTTTGCTTGAGGACAAGCAAAAAGATAAGTGTGGGGATGTGATGCGCGTTCGAAAACCCCGGAGTTATTATATTTAAGTTGAGTATTTTTTATGAATTGTTTAGATAAATGCCACACTTTGAGTCGATTAATGTTTTGCAGTTACAAGTGCTTTTAGAAGTGGAAATGTTGCATTTATGATGCCGGGAATCGAAGACAGAGTCCAGACCATCACTGAAATAAGAAAAAGTGATAGACCCCGTAAGAGAATCTGTCTACAACAATTTGGTGTGTAGACACCACCTTTCAAGCAATCAAGAATATTATATAGTCAAGGGTGTTGACTATTGCCATTTAATATTGGCTTCTTTGGAGGAGAGCATTGACCAAGTGATTGAGAGTTACATAATTATTTTTTTATAAATAGAAGATCACAAGAGTCATAGCATCCTATCCTATTCTATTGCTTCTTTTGAGAGTTTTTAGAGAGTAATAACATTGTTAGTGAAGATCACATTCATTTTCTATTCATCATTTTCATGGCATTGGTTCTACAATTTCTTGAAGCTTCAACCATCATGAGTGGCTAATTCAACGAGGTATACCCCGATGTAGCTTGTAAGAATTAGGGTTCTTGAACAATTGGGTATTTTCTATTTTCTATTGTAATCATTTACTTGAACAATTTTAATTGAAGCTTTAATCTTGGGTTGGATTCATGATAGCTAATTTCCCCTCGCACTAATAGCGTTATGAAATGAATTCGTTTATATGCACAATTTTAATTTAGACAAAGCTCTCTAATTTGCTTCATGAAATCAAACTCATAGTTCACACTAGAGTTTTGCTGAGTGGTTGAAGCAGAAATTTGTTCATTTTCTTTTAAGTCTTCATGTTTAGACTCTCTAGACACACCTACTAATTCATCTGATTCAGATGAGGATGGAACCTCATCCTTGCTAACCTCAAAAACTCTGTCCACCTCTTTATTTTTCTCATAATTTAATGTTTCAGTCTGTTTTGAAACATCTTGAGACTTAACAAATGTTTTTGAGGGAGCCATCTGTTGCTTGAATTGTTTTTGTTTGGGTTTAGAGATTCTAATTGGGATCGATGCAGGTTTAGTAATTTCAACTTGATCCCGTGATGGTCGACTGGTTGGCTCTTCTATGGGTGGACCATATCCTTTCAAAGGAAGAGCCAACAGTTCTTCATCCGACATAGGAACTGAAGAATAGTTTTCATTGAAAGGTGGAGGAATTTCCACAAATCCAATTCCCTTATTCCTCACGTCCTTTGGTCTGTACCTTAACTGGGTATTGATCATTTTTTCAACTTTAGGACTAGAACAATCAAATTTTTTAAAATGAAAATCTGCATTTTCAAATTTTGACTTTAAGTCGATCAATTCCGTGGTCAAGGTGTCAGAAAGTCGTTTGAAATATAAGTATCGACATTTATGATCACTCACCTCCTGATGCAAACGCTTGATATCAAGTTTTTGTTTTTCAACCATTTCTTTATAAGAGTTAAATTTCTTTTTAATGTCCCAAGAGGCCATTGTTTCATATTCAAGCTGTTTGTATGCGGAGAGAGTTTCTTCCCTAAAACCCTTAATTTTGAGTTTGCACCTTTCAGTGCAGCATGATTCAGCTAAAATTTCAGAATGTACCTCAGCCGCTGATGGAACATAGTCGTCATCCATCTGTGCCATGAGAGCCTTGTACACAGTATCTTCAACAATTTTAAGATCTGCCATCTGAGAAGACCAATCCCATCCACCTCCTGATTGAGCAACCATGGCTTTGTTAGAGTTGGAGGACTCAGATCCAGTGTGAGTAGTCACTGATTGACTTCCTTGAGTAGCATTGGAAGACGCAGCTGCAGGAGTAGAATTTTCTCCTTCTTTCTTTGGCTTGGTACACTCACGAGCAAAATGTCCAAGTTCATCGCAGTTGTAACAGCGCATCTTCATCTTGTCCCAACCTAGTTTCTTTGTTGGGTTTTCCCACACGTTTCTACCAGTCTTCTTCACAAACTTGTTGGCCCTATGCACTACCATAGCTATCTGCCAAGTCAGATCCATCTCTTCAATATCGTCTTGATTAACGTCATTTAAGTCACATGCTCCAACATCTTTTGTTGTAAGTTGACCTGTCAGAAATGCGTTATAACAATTTATAAATCCAGCAAATAATCCTAGGTTACTTTCAAGCTCCTTGGGAATTTTAACTGCTGCCATAGATGTAGCTGAAGGTGAAGCAGATGACGAAGATCCAACAGTAGTGGTTGCAGAAGAAGCGGGCACAACTGACCCTTTTGAAGCACTGGGTGCAAACATAGGTGGATACGAGGAGCCACTTGCTGGATAAGAGTACAATGATGGACGCTGAGTTTCTTGCTGAGACATTAAAGCATTGCTGGGAGTTGCAATGATTGCATTGTTGTAACTGGCAGTCTGAGTCATGTAACGTTGTCTATCATCAAGGTCATGGGACTTGATTAAAGAGATGGTCTCAGAAAGAGTGAGTCTTGCTAGATCTTTAGTTCTCTTGATGAGGGTGACATTTAAGTCCCAACTCCTTGGAAGAGTATTGAGTAGCTTTTTGTTCATGACGGAGTTGTCTACCACCATATCATTTGACTTCATTTCACTCACTAAGGCCACGAAATGCTGTATCTGACTTTCAAGTGATTCTCCTGGAATGTGATTGAAAGCATTAAACTTCTGACTCAGCATCTCCCTCCTGCTTTCCTTTATTTCTTCGTTTCCCTCATACAGATTCTCAAGAGCTTCCCAAAGTTCTTTTGCAGTGGCATTGTCACGAACTCCAATTGATACTTCAGGTGAAAGTCCTTGATGAAGGTAAGCAATTGCCCTTTCATCAACATCAGTCTTTTCATGATCTTCATCAGTGTACATACTTTTTGGTTTGATAGCAGTGACTCCAGTTATTTCATTTACCACATAGGTAATCACACAGGGTCCATTTAGAATAGATCTTAGAGCCTTTGCATCCTTTATCTTCATGACTTGAATGAACCTGAACTTCCACTCAGAATAAGACATTCCGAGTTCAGGTGATTTGCCAACGTACGGACCAAACAATTCCGTCTCCACCCTTCCTCTCTTATCAGATGCCAACCCCAATCTATCAACTTGTGCTACAACACTAGTAAATGATTTAGCACAGACCTCATAAGTGGGATCACATTGAATCTGATGTCTAGCTAGAACTTTAACATCTTCCGAATGCAAGTTCATCAGATCTCTGGCATCAGATATCCTGAATTCGTCGGTATCACAAACAATCACTGCAGATGAAGAAGTAGGAGCATATACCCAGAATCTCATGTCCTTTAAACAACCTCTATCCATTGGCTTGGTCAAGGGGATAGTCTTTAATTTTTCAGTTGGTGGCCACTGAACAGTTTTGAAAGGCTTTCCATCAGCACCTTGCACACCTTTATATTCCACCAATATTGAACTAGCAGTCTTCATATCCCGGAAATTTACTTTCGCCTGCTCCTGAATCCTCTTATGAAACATGAGACCAATCTTATTTCTTGGATTCCTTGTCTGGTTTATGAACGGAGCTCTGGCAAGTTCAGTCAAATCAATCTTTGTCCAGGAATTGAATGCCGAAGTAGAAGCATAATACTCAACTGCTCCATTCCCTCTATGAACCACAAATACTCCTTTGTCATCATTATATCTCCAACACTCTATCCCAGTTCGATTACCATAAGTGTCATATCTATCACCGGTAATCGTCACATATCGTTCTGGATGCTCCTCCATTGGATCAATAGACGGTTCAGCCAAATTCTTGAGAACATAGGCACTTCCAGGTCGACGATCTCTAACTTTGGGAACCTGATCTTCGAAATACTTCTTCATGTGTTCTTCATGTTCTTTCTCTGACCGTTCACGCTCAGCAGGAGTCAAGACTTTGTCAACGAAAGATGATGTCTCTGAAAACTCCTTTCCAAACTTGTTCTCGAGTTTCTGAGTCAAGTTGAGCAATCTGGCTGAAACATCACCTAAACCAGTCTCCAATTCAGTAATCTTCTTCTCTTTTTCAGTAACCGTCTCCATCAAACTCTGCATCTGAGCTGTTAACCAAACATTATCAGTTTCCAATTTTAAGACTCTCGTTTGCAGCCGATGAACATCCACTTCAGCAAATATATCCTCATCACTATCAGCACCTCCAGCTCTAGCTTCTCTCTCTTCAGTTGTTAGGAACTCAACGTCAACACTTTTTCCTCTAGCTTTGTCAGCCAGATAAGCATTCTGAGCTCTCTGGAAGGCTTCTTCATCAAACAACACTTCCCTGTATCAGGTGCGCTAGAAGATCCAACACCCTCATTTATCCTGCCTGTAATGGGAGCTTTACTCAAGTACTGAGAGAATGCTTCAGTTGCTGGGACAGGTGTGGTGATGGAAGTGTCTGGAATAGTGGAAGAGTCAGTGACCATAACTGCAGGTGTGTTTTCAGCAACAACAGTTAATCTGGGATCCCTTTTGCTTCTTTTTCTTGGCGGCAAATCAGCATTTGGGTCTTCAACTCCATCTGTTGTCTCAGATGCAGACTTGAACAGAGGATTACTTTGCTCAGCTTCACGAACAGCTTTAAGTAATTCATCAAGTTGTTCCACTGGAGGAATAGCAACTTCCGTCTCAGTGGTAGCATCAGCTTCATCAATGTTCTCTATGACAGTATCAACCTCGTCATTCAAATCATCAAACTCTATTTCATCAACTTGTTCTTCCTCCTCATCTTCTTCAGTCTGATTATCTCTATCAACCACTTCTTCATCTTCACTCTCAATATCTGATAGATTCACATTCTCAGGTGTTGGTTGTTGTTCAGCAGACGGAGGCTCAATAATCTGGACATCATGATCCTCAGCAACTATAGCCGATGGAGGAACTGACACTTCTTCAACTATTTCACTAAATTTCCCAAATTTGACTAGTGGAAATCTTCCTTCAAAAATCTGCCTTGAGTCTTTACGAATTTGTCTTATCAAACCAAAAATTTGATGAGCCATGCATTTCTTGTCATAGGTTGCAACAGTCTTCTCAAGATTTGGGTACTTGGACTCCAGAATCATTTGCACAAATCTAGGGAATTTGTAGAAATAATTATTGTTCAGGGTTCTCACATTCATTCACCATCATGTCTTCAAAAACACATCTTGAGTCCCAATCTTCAATCAGAGCAACCATTCCAGAAGCATACTTTAATCCCATCTGATCCAATCCACTCCTGTTACCTCCCAGACTAGCCAGATACATATGAACTAGAAGCCTCCAGCAACTTGGAAATAGTTTCTTCGAATATGGTGGTATTAACAGTTCACATTCATACCCCATCTTCCTCAACACTGGACTGAGTTTCTCCTTTGGGAAGCTGACATGATCATTTGGAGAATCACCAAAAAGCAACACATCTCTTATATCCTGTTCAGAAATGGTCACCTCAGTTCCTCTAACTTTAGAACGAATCAAGTTTTCTTTCTTCTTGGCATCTGCATTGTCCCAAAACTCTTTAATCCAGTCAGAACAAATAACTGGATTTTCTCGCATAGCATGTGCAGTCCTACACGTGTTAAGACCCACAATCAGTGACTTGAACTCCTGCTTATACTCTTCAGGGGGTCAGCGAGATAGCACACCACATTATGACTATTTTCAAATGTCGGCACATGAGGAGTCATTTTTCTTGAAAAAAAATAAATTAAATAAGAAATCAAATAAACAAAAATAGTTAAACAAAAAAAAATATCATGTGGACCCTTCCCTTTAACCGATAAGGCCCAAATGAATGTTGGAACCAAAACTCAGATGGGCTTCAGATCAACAACAGGCCCAATAAAGGTGAGTTCGAACTCCACAAGGGAGTTCGAGGACATTTTGGTAAATTGACAGTTGATTTCAGGGTTAATTAGGTAAAAAGCCTCTGAGTTCGATGAACAAGAGTAAGTTCGAGGGCATTCTTGTCTTTTCCCATCTGAGTTCGAGGGTATTATAGTCATTTCCCATCTGAGTTCGAGGAAATTGTCTGAGTTCGAGGGCATTTTGGTCAATGTTGCACGAGTTCGAGTGAAGACAGGGAGTTCGAGGGTATTAATGTCATTTTGCCAGGGAGTTCGAGGACAATTTTGTAATTTGCCATCTGAGTTCGATGGCAATTTTGTAAATTTTGAAAGAGTTCATGAAAAAGGGTGGAGTTCAAGGACAGAATGGTCATTTGTCAAGGGAGTTCGAGGACTTTTTGGTAATTTTCCCTTGCTCACAGACGCGTGACGGCCACGCGCCACCTCGAACTCGAATTTCTAGGCGCGTGAGGCTCACGCGCCGCTGGTTGAACCACTTGAACTCCTCTCATGTCATCGTCGAACTTCCATCTTTTTGATTAAACAGATATCAACCACCCCTGCAAGTTACTAGCCACCGATATATTTAAACATTAACACAAAATAAAGATCATTTACCTGATTTCTTTGATTTCGTTGATGACGACATGCTTAAAGAGAAAGAACAGAGAGTATGTGTGTGTGATGGTTTGAGAGAAACAAGATTTTAAAATTTGTGACTTTTGAGAACCCTCCGCCCCCAACTTTTTGTTTAACCAAGATTTGGGTGGCCCACCAAACGTGTGGTGGGCCCCTCTCACATCCCAATGCCCATTTCAAAATAATTTTTTTTTGATGTATTTTGTAACCGGGTCCAAATCAGATCGTAAACTGGCCTAACTTAAACTCAATTAAAAATATCTAAATAAAATTCTTAAAATAACTTTATCAACGAGATCAAATCACTGTGTTTCGGGCCGAGCTACACTTATCAACTCTAATCTACTCCAGTTGGTCGTAGCAATTGCCAGTATATTTGTCCACTTAAACTTATCTCCTTAGGCCTTCTCGTATAATGATCTGTGACGTTATTTATCATGTTTTAGTATATTAGTACGAACACTCAAGCAAATCACAATCAATTCCTAGAATATCAAGTGGTACACTCTATCATGCAAGCGGTTTCCCTACAACATATTTTTCACAGTATCTGTTCTAGAATTCTGAAACCTTGACTGGGACTGGATTGAGAAAAGAAAAGAATAGATCAATAAGAGATTTAAATTAAAGTACAAGTCAGATGATTTCTCAAATGACAAGGCCTTTGGGTTTTGGACTCTAGAGGGTCTCTTTTATGACATCCTGACTGTGTCCAGGTCAGCATATATCTGGATGCAGCAGAGGAGCAGTCAGGACATCTTTGGACACTGAGGTCTCTTTTTAGGTGAAGGATGATCTATAGCACGACAACGAAAAACTAGGTCAGCATATATCTGGATGCAGCAGAAGCTTTCGTTGCCTAGCATCTCCAGGTCCTTGCTTACACAAAACAGAGGAGATACACGAGTTTTTCAGAGAAGGTTTCAGACCTAGACCACAGTGTTATGCTTCAGGACATCACGCAAGCATTCAAATAGAGATTGTACCTGATTCCAAGTGATGTTCCTTACTGAGGTCGTGTCTTTATCTTTAAGTGCTTCACAAGATCATTAACATTTCAGCCTTCAGGACCAAGCCTACCAACATATGACACTAGAGCCAGACTGTTTCGATACACGTCTTATGTGTGTCAGCCTTAATCCAACTTGTGAAAGTTCATTTCATCTCTCGTTTTGAGACCAAAACTGTTTTGATCTTTTCTTAGGACACATCCCCCTAAATTTGTGCTTAAAATTGGATTTTGCTCATCAGGGATTTGGATGCATCTTTATATAATTAATTCAACTCTTCGTGACGACCATATCCTATCTATAATGTGTCCGCTTTTAAAATCAATTATCTATGTTTTCTTACGGAGACCAAACACCTAGCCGAATAGGCGTTTAGTCACCTATATGCATAGGCGTTTTTTTTACAAGATGAGTTCCTCCTGCCTACTTGAATCCTGCTAGATTCAATCGCTAAAGATTCAATTTTCAATTTGTTTTGATAGGTGAATGTTGCAAAGTGAACACTTGTACATACTTAGGCTGTGACTTGAGAATATTGAATCATCATATTTCGCAATCATCAATGTATGATTGGGCATCAGTGAATATATACAATGTATGAGACTATTTTTGTCATCATCATAAAGTTTTTTTATATATATGACTATATGAGACTTATCACTAATGCACTCAATAGTTCCTCGATTGTGTGATACAGATCGTGAAACAGTGCAGCATTTGTTCCTCGATTGTGGCTTGGCGTTCGGAGTTTGGAGCAGTCTGTGGACGTGGTGTAGGATCAGTGTGCCTATGTTCTTTTCGGTTAACGAGCTGCTGTTTTTGGACTTTGGTTCGACTGAAGACAAGTGAAGCGTGAAAGTTTTAAGAGGTATCTTGATGGTGACGTGTTGGGTTATATGGAAGGAGCGTAATAAGAAAGTTTTCCAAAACTCGACACCTCAGGTGGTTGACATTGTGCCTATGGTGAAGGTTTTGTCTTATTTTTGGTTTAAACATAGAACTAGGCACACATATGTGGATTGGAATGATTGGGTGAAATACCCGTTGTATTGTTTGTAGTTGTGCGGTGGTCCTCGCTTTGAGGTTTCGCCCGTGTTTTTAATGAAATTTTTTGTTACAAAAAATGTCATTTTCAACTAATAAAATGGGGATTCTGTTATAATAGGGATGTAACCCCGTTAGTTTTAATAGGGATGTAACCCTGTTTTTAATAGGGATTCTATATTTTTTTTATACGTTTTACCGCTAAAAATAATTGTAACTTGGTGAACCGCGTGTTAACGCGGGCAAAAGTCTAGTTGATACTGATTAAAAGCCGCTACGAAAGTGTCGATTATTTCCTAGACATTCCAATACGAATTTTTGAAAACAGAGTTGAATTCAAATTAGAGTGTTTTTTTAATCATAGATATACGAGTGACGATGCCATACCAGATACCATTCCGGCCGAAAAATGTTAAAGTTGGAGCGGTATTCAAAATTGAATGTATTTTTCGTATCCTAGGCTATTGTGAGTGTCAGTAACATACTGGTGTTGTTACAAAATGAACCAACTTTGACCGCATGTGGGTACCGTATCAACGGCGTAATGAATCAAAACGATACCAAACAAATTCCTACCGCAATGAATGAATTCTATTAGTTTAGAGTAAGTTGTATACTTTAGATATTAAAAAGTAAAATTCAATAGTTTACGCTTATAGAGCTATAGACAAACTATTTATTTTTAGTTTAGTATAAAAATACGGTATATAATATAATAAAGACAAAATAATAAAGAGAACAAGATTGCGTCGTTAAGAGCAATTGGATAATTTTTTTATTAGTAAAATAAAATTCAAACTAAATTCATAAAATTTTAGTTTCTAATTTAACTCAACAAACTGAAAAGTGGAAAAAAATTTGGTGTGAAAAAAAAAAAAAAAAACTTGCTGTATAATTTCATTTTGTTGCAACTAGATTGCTATTGTTTTGGAGCTTTTTGTATATAAAATTATTGTTAAAAAATTACAAATTCGTTGATAAAAAAAATATAACTTCATAATAATGACTATGATAAATACTACAAATACCATTTTTTTTATTTGGTAATCATTAAATAGGTTTGATCAAGTTACATTAGGAGAGAGATAAACAAGTTTTCAAAAAAACACCAATTTTGGTAATACTTTTATAACTACTTATTTGGGAAATAATTTTCACACCAATATGGAAAAAAAAAACTCTTCTTTATATCAATGCTAAGACATTTTAGTTTTTTTTTTTTTTTTTTTGAATGAAAAACTTCATTAACACACCACAGGCGTCCTCAATAAGACATTTTAGTTAAATACATAGAAACTATATTTCCTAACTTAAATCTGCACTAAAAAATATTCCTTTTAATCACAATGTATTAAGTACTTGAAAAGTTATATCCACCATTACCTAAACAAGACACATGATAAAAGAAACATTGTAATTCCCAACTTAAATCTGCACTAAAAAAATATTCCTTTTAATCACAATGTATTAAGTACTTGAAAAGTTATATCCACCATTACCTAAACAAGACACATGATAAAAGAAACATTGTAAACCAATGACGGTTATTGAAAGAAAAACCTGATAGGGTTAGATATATAATTAAGTTAAAGGGTCAACTCATAACACATAATTAAGTTAAAGTTATTATTATTATTATTATTATTATTATTATTATTATTATTATTATTATTATTATTATTATTATTATTATTATTATTATCTATGTTCTAAGTCTTAGCCGAAGATTATGTTATCCTTTGACCCTTTGACTAGTTAGAAAAATTTTGGCCATGATTTTCTCTTCCATAATTTTAGCCATTAAATAGCTAGGTTTCAGTCAACTTGTAAAGCCTATTTAAAGGCTTAGACGTCTTGTTTATCAAACACACAGAAATATAGTTTCTCACACTAAGTTGTTAAAAAGATTTATGAAAATATTCATGCTAATGAATCTTTTAGCATTTTTGGTTGTGGTTTTGATCTGGGATGATGTTGTTGTTGGTAAAGAATGTAAAAACCCTCCACCACAGCTCGCGGGGCATACGCATCGATATGAGTATTTAAATTCCCGGAAACATCAAGTGTCAATGTTGTCACATGATCATGATCACTTGACACCTACTGATGACTCCGCTTGGGCTAGTTTGTTGCCTAGGAAAGTGTTGAGACAAGAAGATGAAGTTGGATGGATGATGATGTATAGACAGATGAAGAATCAAGTAGGCGAGGGTCAGGTTACTGGAAGTTTTTTGAATGAGGTTGCTTTGGGTGATGTCAGGTTAGCCGCTGACTCGGTTCATGGACAAGCTCAACAAACTAACTTGGAGTATTTGTTGTTATTGGATGTGGATAGTTTGGTTTGGAGCTTTAGGAAGACTGCTGGACTGCCGACGCCTGGTACTGCATATGGCGGTTGGGAGACCCCGGATCAAGAGCTTCGTGGCCATTTTGTAGGTTCGTGATTCATGCCCTGTGTATGCATCTTGGTTGTATGAATGTACTTGAATTGATATATGCATATGTGTAGATAAATTTACGTGTATTGATATAAAGTTGTGCACCATTGAATATTATCAGGGCATTACTTGAGTGCCACAGCTCAAATGTGGGCGAGCACAGGGAACGATGCTCTAAAACAAAAGATGACCGCGGTAGTATCTATGCTCGGTGAATGTCAACAACATTTGGGCGATGGCTACCTCTCGGCTTTCCCGTCTGAATTTTTTGATAGGGTTGAAGCTATTCAACCTGTTTGGGCTCCATATTACACCATTCACAAGGTTAAAATGATATGTTGTTAAATATTTTTTTTTTAGTTGTTTGTATCCGAAACTAATTAATAGTTTCTTGTAAAGTGCAGATAATGGCAGGGTTAGTTGACCAGTATGTTTTGGCTGGAAACAATCAAGCTTTAAATATGGTGACTCAAATGGCGGAATATTTCTTCAAACGCGTACAGAATGTGATTAAACAGTACACTATTGAACGACACTGGCAATCTTTAAATGAAGAATTTGGTGGAATGAATGATGTCTTGTATCGGCTCTACACCATAACAGTATGTTGTTGATCTGTTATCCTTTTTGGTTGATTTTCGGATATTAATAGGGCTGGCAATCATGACCCATTTGGGCCAACTTAATTATTAAACGGGTCAGGATGATAATATTAATTCATATTGCATACATTCGCATTGCGCATTTGTTAACTCGCTTTATATATTTACTAGAGAGATGATAAGCATTTGCTGTTGGCTCATCTGTTTGACAAACCGTGTTTTCTCAGGCTGCTGGCTGAAAAGGTATCTTATACATAACTGTGAGTTTTTATAGAATAATATCATACTATTAGTAACTTGTGCAAAAACATATACTTGCAGACGGATGAGTTAGCCGGTTTTCATACCAACACGCATATTCCAATAGTCGTTGGATCACAAATGCGGTATGAAATTACTGGTGATCCTCTCTACAAGGTATTTTTCACATTCCAGATATGCGTATTTTTTAACCCATTCAGCTCCACTCCATGATGGTATAAAAATATGTGACCATTTTTGTACTATTTGTTTACAGGAAATGAGTATGTTCTTCATGAATACTGTGAACTCTTCTCACATGTATGCTACAGGAGGGACATCAGTTAACGAGTTCTGGTATGCATCTACCTCCGTTAGGGATGACAATGGGTTGGGCTTGGGGTGGGTTTTGGTATCCCAAATACTGGCTGGGGACCCTAATACTATTATTATTATTATTTTTTTTTTTTGGGTCTTGATGGAATCCTTATATAACATGACTGAAAATTTACATCAAGATAGCGGGAAGGCCGGCAACAAGCTACGCCGCCACCCCTTTCTGAATGGGTTGGGCTTGGGGCGAATGTATCACTTTCAAAACACAACACACTCCCTTTCGGGTGAACATGTCGATTTTTGTGTAACAAGTTGGTAACTTATCTTCTTAATTAGGTCGGAACCAAAACAACTAGCGACTACCTTGCAGACGGAGAACGAAGAATCATGTACCACCTATAACATGTTAAAGGTATGCCTTGAATATTAAAAAAACGCGTTACTTATTTCATGTTTTCGCGGTTATGTCAAATTGTTAGATAAATCCTACATTTGTGTGTAGGTTTCTAGGAATTTGTTTAGATGGACCAAAGAGATTGCGTATGCAGATTATTATGAACGCGCTTTGACTAACGGCGTCTTAAGTATCCAAAGAGGGAAAGAACCCGGGATTATGATATACATGTTGCCATTAGGCCCGGGCGTGTCGAAAGCTACAGGATATCACAAATGGGGAACAAAGTTTGATTCTTTCTGGTGCTGTTATGGGACAGGTTTATACATTTGATTTCATACATTTACTTCTATGAATAATATTGTTATGAGTGGGATTTTACTATATAAGTTTGTTTGTTTGTTTTAGGGATTGAATCGTTCTCAAAACTGGGCGATTCGATTTACTTTGAAGAAGCGGGAACCAATCCCGGGCTGTACATTATCCAGTATGTATCAAGCTCGGTTAACTGGAATCGTGGGCAGATTGTTGTTGATCAGAATGTTATGCCCGTTGTGTCGTGGGACCCTCGCCTTCGCGTAACAACTACAATCTCTTCAAAGAAGGTAAAAAGTTGTGTATATCCCAAAAAGGTTACATGTTGTTTTGGTTATTCATTCACAAAATCGATTGTTTCATTTATGCAGGAAGGCACGTCGTCTAGTTTGAATTTTAGAATACCGTTTTGGACCACATCAAGTGCCAAAGCGACACTTAATGGTCGGGATATCCCCATAACATCTACAGGTATTAACCTATTATGTCACCAAAGTATTAAAATGTTACGCTAAAATTGACCCGAATTTAAGAACTAGATTTTATAGTATCCTTAAATCTTGTTCTGAAATCAGGTCTTAGCGTAACGTATTAATACTTGATCTATAAAAATAAGATAACAAAATCTTTAAATTATTATTATTCTTCCAAATTATGAAACTTTATAATAAGTTTGTTGATGTAGGTAATTTCTTGCCCGTTACTAAAAAATGGAGCTCATCGGATGTTATTACCCTTGAACTACCAATCACACTTAGAACTGAAGCTATTCAAGGTACCCTTTAGTGACTAATATGGTTACTCTTTAGATGTTATGATCAAATATAAATACATTTAACGTGCTAAACGTATAAATAACTAGAGTGATTATGCTGGCAAGAGAGTAATTATTGTTACACTACCAATTTTTTTGTAGCGTAATTAATCTGGTTCAAAACTGCACAGTAATAATATTACTCTAGTTGTTTTTATGTTTAGTAGGTAAATTTCATTTGTATCGAATTCCACCGCTTTTAACTAATGATGTTTTATTTTATTTTTTTAAAATTTTTCAGATGAAAGGTCTGAATATGCTTCTCTTCATGCAATCTTATTTGGACCCTATCTTCTGGTGGCCTTAACCACCACAGATTCTGACCTAAAACCGGAATCCAATTCCCTTTCTGACTGGATCACTCCAATTCCATCCGAATACAATTCCAACTTAATCTCCCTCTCTCAAGAATCTAGTAACAACAACTTTGCTCTAGCCCACAATGCCAATTCCATCACCACTGTCCAATTCCCAGACCCGGGAACCAGCAATTCCGTCTTTGCAACATTCAGAATCATCCCAACTGGTCCCGAAACTCGGGTATCAACAGACAATGTTATTGGTAAAACTGTCATGTTTGAACCATATAGCCTCCCAGGAATGGTAATCATAGAGCAAGGAAAAGAAATGAGTCTTGGAATTGTAGATTCAGGTGATCACAGGAATGCGGTATTCCGGTTCGTGAATGGAACCGATGGAATGGTTAGATTGGAGTCTGAAAGCCAAAAGGGTTGTTTTGTGCATAGTTTTAATGGAACAGTGAAGCTGAGCTGTGATTCCGGGGAATCGGATTCCGGGTTTATGGTAGCGACTAGTTTTAAGGTGAACGATGGAATCAGTAATTACCATCCGATTAGTTTCGTCGCTAAAGGGTTGAATATGAATTATCTTCTGCAGCCGTTGTATAGTTTGAGAGATGAAAATTATACCGTTTACTTCAAACTTCACTAATAAGTGAGTTATATATATAACTCCTAATCTTAAAAGAGTCTGTAATTGGTTGTATACGGTGTCTGGTTCTACCATGAATCGTTATTGGATAGTGTTTTTTTGGTGAAACAATAAAATGCTATCATTTTTATTTTGGTTGTTTTGAATGTTTTAGACTAATTTGGTCATTTTGGTTGTTTTTAATAGTAGCCTACACCCACTACTATTTAGTTAATCATTAAGGTTTCTCTCCCGTCTATCTGTTGTGGTGCGCGAGCGAGTAGACAAGACACGTGTCTTGCGAACACGACAACGGGGGTGGCGTGAAATCCAACCAGCCACAAAGAGTATATTAATAATGTTGAGGCCTTGATGAGAGCAGTGAAGCGGCTGATACGTCTTGAACCGGATCGTAAGCCGTATCACCCAGATCAAACCTCAACAGTAAGAAAAAAAATTGTGAGAACCACAAGGTTTATTGTTATAAAAAAGTTGGAAAACAGCTCGATGGATAACATAAAAAGTTAGTGTCAATCGGAAGCCATCTCTATATCAGAGCCAGGTTTCGATCCTGGGACATGTGGGTCATGCTTCCGCTGCGCCACTCTGATTTGTTGATATTTTTGTATAATTTTGTTTAAATATTATATATTACGTCTGCGATACTTAGATTCAAACACTTTGGGTTTCTGTCACAAGCCGACAACCATTAAAGGTGTCATCAATCAATTTGTTCTAGCCGACAACCACTAGCTGTTTGGGTAAATTAATTAAGCTAACACAAAGTATATTTTAAATTAATTAAGCTAGCTCAAAATAAATTTAGTTTGGATTTTATATATATAATTTTTATCAAGGGCCTTTAGATGTTTCGTCTAAACATGTTTGGGACAGTGTCAAGTGAAATTTGGTTTGAACATTGTTGCTAGGGCTGCAAACGAACTGAACTTTCAGCGAACAGTTCATGAACCGTTCGGCGGAAAGTTCGTTTGTGTTCGTTCGTTTATTAAACGAACGAATGAACACGAACAAAATATTTCTCTCGTTTAGTTAAACGAAAGAACATGAACAAAGCCCACGTTCGTCCGTTTATGTTCGTGAACGTTCGGTAACGTGTTTGTTTATGTTCGTTTATATTCAATAGTTTAATAAGGTTTTTAATTTTTATAATTTTTCTTAATATTATTTTATTTTTATTTATTTAACCCAAATAAATAAATAAACATATGTATGTGAATTCGATTTTATTAGAAAATTAATATATCTCTGTTTGTGTTTAATTATTTATGTTCATGAACACTTGTTTGTGTTTATGAATGTCCGTTTTTGTTCATGTGCGTTCATGAACAAAATTAACAAACGAACACGAACATGATTGTGTTCTTAACAAACGAACATGAACAGAAAATCTCGTTCGGTAAGTGTTCATGAACTGTTCATGAACACATATTTTCCTTAACAAACGAACACGAACAAGGTTGTGTTCATGTTTGTTTGGTTCGTTTGCAGCCCTAATTGTTGCTACTACAAATAATGGTTCGGATAGGGTGTGAATATTCCGAGGTCATCAGGCTTCTGACCTCGTCTGCTTGAAGGCCTAAACCTGGAGCTTGCAAGAACTTGTTAAAAGGGGTACATAGACCGGGGTCTCTGGACCATCATTCGACGCTCAACATTAGTAGAGTATCCCATATAAATGTAAACATAAGTAAATTGATGATAAGTATAGAGATATGTATAAGTATGAGATAAGGAGAGTGTAATGTATAGAGGAGGTAGTGGTCGACACCCAATGTTAGCTAGGAATTGATGCAATATCACGCTATCACGCTTCCTAACTCGATGGCTTGACAGGGCTGTAGGAACCTGTGTGGTTGTGATAACCATCATGGTTATGAGCTTCTAGTATTGTATTGAAGCAGCTCGTACATGACACTCAACTGGAAGTTTCACTAGAAGGGGAGAGATAGAGAGAGAGTAACTCTAGAGAGAGAGAGAGAGTTTAGAGAGAGAGAGAGAGAGAGAGGGAGGTCTGATATGAAGACCAATCTGATTTGGAGATAGAGGTTTACCCCTTTATTTATAGAGGGGGATGGTCAAAACTCTTGCGGGCTTGCTTGTTGGGCCTGAGCTTGTACCAATATATTAGCTAATGATTTTGGCTAATTCGGCTTTTGGGCTTGCCCAATGCACACCCTACATCATCAGCCCCCAGTCTAGTTCTTAGACTAGACTCGGATTATTCACTGTCTTTGCACTTTCTTTCAACTTATGTTGTTTTGGTGAGTTACAGTGATTCCATACCCATACCCGTTTGTAAAATCTCATTTCATACACGTCCAATTACCCATCGGGTATTTGTTAGGTATTACCCGTCCGGTATAAAGCATACCCGCGATGATTCCATACCATACCCGTTTGTAAAATCTCATAAATTACAAACTATACCTAACAAAAAATCACGCACATTGCCAATGGAATCACTTACAGCATGTGTAACAACCCAAGCTAACCCGTACCACGATATTGTCCGCTTCGCCGCAGCTCACGGTTTTGCATTGGTCTCACCCCCAAGGACTGGTCAAAACGCGTCTGGTAGAGAAGGTTCTCCCACCTAGGGGTGTAAACGAGTCGAGCCGAACCCGAGCCTGACTGGGCTCGAGATCGGCTCGTCATGGTTTTATGAAGCTCGAGCTCGGCTCGGTTCGAGCCTACAATATTGAGCTCGAGCTCGGCTCGCTATCAAAATTAAAAGCTCGAGCTCGGCTCGAGGTGATTTGAGAACAAACTCAAATGAGCTCAAAGCTCGGCTCGAGATCGCAAAAGCTCGGCTCGCGAGTGTTATTAAATGCGCCTATGAAATAAGGACTTGGGCTTTGGAGATGTGGGCTATAAATTATAAGAGATATATAAATAACTTATAATTATGTTTGGGCTCGTTTAGGCTCGCGAGCCCAATCAAGCTTAGTATATAGGGCTCGAGCTCGGGCTCGATAACTAAACGAACCATATTTCAGGCTCGAGCTCGGGATCGGGATCGGGCTCGGGCTCGTTAAGGCTCGGCTCGTTCGAGCTTTTTACCAAGCCGATCCCGGGTAGCTCTCAAGCCGCTACGTGTCATTTACACCCCTACTCCCACCCCTTATAAGGAAGTGTTTGTTCTCCTTCTCAACCGATGTGGGATGTCACAATCCACCCCCCTTAGGAATCCCAGCGTCCTCACGGGCACGACTGGCACACCGACCCGGGCCCCGGCTCTGATACCATCTGTAACAGCCCAAGCTAACCCGTACCACGATATTGTCCGCTTCGCCGCAGTTCACGGTTTGCATTGGTCTCACCCCCGAAGGACTAGTAAAGAAGGTTCTCCCACCCCTTATATGAAAGTGTTTGTTCTCCTTCTCAACCGATGTGGGATGTTACAGCATGCGTAAATCAACAACAAATAACCGAGAAACATGCGTTAATTACAGCAAAAAAATTAGGCATGTCACATCAAAAAATCATGGATCTCTGCAGGTGGTTGTGATGTTCGATGGTGAAATGTGGTGTGGCGGCGTTCGATCACGTTACAAAAAAACCATCGATCCCGATTGGTTGCAGGTGGTTGTCGCCGTTGATGCTCCCATGGTGAAGGGTGACGTGATGACGATGGAGGGAGGTTGAAGGTTGTGGTTGTCGTAATTCAAGTAATTTAGAATACACTGCGAGATTTGAACGATTAAAAGGATTAGGAAAATATCTACTTTACCCTTCACATGAATTAGTAACGTGATTACCAAAAAACTGCCAAATCCACGTTGCACTCTAAGGTTCCTTCCTACGTTTTGTAGGTTAAGGAACCTTTGTACATAATACTTTCTTTAAATTCGATTAAATTGGATAGAAATCATATAAAATTAATACGGATTTCCTTAGATTTGGTTTTGATTAACGAAAACAATTTGATAATGTTTTGAGTCTGTTTTTTTTTTTTTTTTTTTTTTTTTTTGCCGGATGAACTTTCGTCGCCCTGTTTTTTTGTTCTTTATAATAAGAGGTTTTGAGTAAGATTATTCTTAGTTAGCCGATAATCAAGTACCATGGATTTGGTTATGGATTTGAGTAATATAACTGATGAACCGGTCGTCACGGGTAATGCAAAACCTAAATAACCTAGGTAGCTAGGGTAAGTAGGGTATATCGAATCCACAAGGAGCATGTGGTTAGCATCACACTAGTTGTTTGTTCGTCTAAGCTATTTATTGAAACAAGGAAACAATGCGATTGTGAAGCTTGCTTATTATGAAGCTTGCTAGTTTTCTCTGTGTTTGTTTGGAGGAACATTGGAATTATCTAATAAAGAAGGTAACAATAAAATCTAACTAACAATCACTCCCGGGTTTGGATATGCAAGTAAGTAGGATTCAAGAGTTATTATGATAGATTTGCAACTTTCACTTGTAAGAATCGCTAGGATAGATAATCAAGACTTAGGCATCAACAAGTAGCTAGTAGGCCCTAAGTATGTTTCATTATCTAGATCACCAAATCCTATATGTCGAGTTAAGGCATAATTGGCATAATTCATTTTCTGAGCTTAAAAACACAATGGTCTCTAAATATGCAATAAGTTCAACTCAATACCAAGACAATTAATCACAACAATTAATTCATACAAATGATGTCATGATTACAAATAGATTTAAAAGGATACAAAAACCTGTATTCATATAATGAGTCTAGTACAATATCCCAACTTAAGTGATATGATTTATCTCACAAGTCTAAAGATAATTTTGAGGCAAAACTTAATTGAAAAGATTCATCTCTATGGTTTAAGCATACAAGAAACATACACAAGGTCCAACCCAACATCAAAAGCTAATTGATGGAATTCATCCCCAAGGCTAATGCACAACATAAACATACACAAAGTTCAACCCAATATCAATACTTCAATAAGTACAACACTTGTTCCTTACAAATACACAATCAAAACAACATTCCAAATCTAGAAACTTACAATCCTTCACCCGGAAGTGAAGGGGAACTTTACCAAGCATGGTTTTAGGAGCTTGAATGATGTTGAAGAAGATGGAGAAAGTAGCCATGGAAGATCTTGGATGATGATGATATGGAATGGATTGGAGGGATTGAAATGGTGGAAAACCCTCAAAAATCGCCTTCTTGGTTGCCCAAAATCGCCCTAAGACGGCTGGGGAAAGAGTTCAGCTTGCAAACCTAATTTTTGGGTGTTTTAAGGAGATTCCCGTCAGATACCGGCGTCGGCGACGCCAAACCTGATGATTTTCTTGTTTTCTTCATAGAATCTTCGTTATAACTCCGTTTTCGCGGCCACGTCTTCGTATTTCAACCCTCTTTCACATCATACAAAAATATCTTAGTTTCCAATTCTTGTATTTTTCCTAAGACGCATCCAATCTTCGTTCTTTGCACCAGGTTGCTCGTTTCTTCGCCAATTTAACACTTATAACTTGTCATTCATCATTCTTGTATAAGTACCTAATTCCAGATAAAACCATACACAAAAGATATTAAAAATACTAAAATAAACTATCTAAAATAATAAAATTTTTAACAATTAGAAATTAAAACATAATCGTGAAAAATTACATTAAGATAGTGGGCAGGCGGGCAACAAGCTGCGCCGCCACCCCTTTCTGGACGGCAAACCCTAGCCTACTAAAACGAACCCCTGCCCCCGGAGTCGAGACACTGCTATGAATAATCTTTTGGACTCTGGACTGGAAACGGATGGCCTCCGGAGCCAAGGTGCGGAAGGTATCAAAAGCCAGGGGTACGAAAACGTGTTGGTTCTCCTCACAAGCTTTAGCATGCTTCTCAACTTTCTTCGCCTCTGATTTCTGCACTGCTTGCCCTACTACAAAACCATTACCCCTTAAACCAACCAGGGGAGATACACCTGTTAGGTCGACACAAGCGTATGACTACACAGTGTGGTCATGCCCTTGTGTGTGTGTGTGGAGGGGGGACGACATTTGGCATCCGCATCATCGTAGAGGCATGGAACAGGAACGGTGGGGTGGTGGTAGCGTGGAGAGTGGGTCCCTGGTAGTGGCAAGTCACCGTTTTTTATTTACTTTTTTTTTTTAATTTTTACATTTGTATTTTTAATTAATAATTCATTAAATTAAATAAAAACCACCATTATATTATACTTGTATTTATTCATGGTGTAAATGAATAGTAACTTCGTTACACCATGAATAAATATAATATAATGAGCATTAACTTTTTTTTTCAAACACTTCTTTATTAATAAATATATAGGATTCTATAACAAATCACAAAATGGGTTGGTGGTAGAGTGGTTTTTAGTGTATTTGTATTCTCTAAAGACTCAAGTTCAAAACATGGGAAGGACAAGTTTTTTTTATTTATCAAGCACCTTTTTATTATTAAATATATATGATTCCATAACAAATAATAAAATGGTTGGTGGTTGAGTGGTTTGTAGTGCATTTGTATTCCCTAAGGACTAAGGTCTTAAATTCAAAACATGGGAAGTGCAATTTTTTTTAAAGGTCCAAACACTTTTTTAATATATGATTTCATAATGAATAACAACATGGCTTAGTGGTAGAGTGCTTTGTGGTGCATTTCTATTGTTTAAGGTCTTAGGTTCGAAACATGGCAAGGGGCGAGTCCATTTTTTTTATTCACAACATGTTATTAAGTAATAAATACAAATATACTCATGTTTGTGTGAGATATCATTTTTAAATTATGGTATGAAAATTGGTAGTTACTTGGTTGATAATAGTTTTTTTAGTGTTTTGGATACGACAAAATTGTAAGGTGCGCAACGCCCGCCTTTAAACACACTAGTTATGTTAAAAATACTTAAAACTAAAACATTACATAAAAAACATAAATTAGAAATAAATAAAATTAAAATACTAAATTAGATAAAATTAGGGTGTAACGTTTGCCACGACGAAACATACTCAAACTCCTCGCCAAACTAAAAAATTTAGTCGACTTAAGTCACTTCAATAGCAACTTCTTCAAATTCGAGTGGGTCTTCATCCATGTTTGCCATAAACATCGCTTCAAAGATTTCACACTTTGATTTGATATCCAACCACTTGTGGTGTAGTGAATCACTTTCGCGGTTTGTTTCCCTGCTTACAGGAACTCGGAATTCGTTAGGTGTATTAGAAACTCTAGTATTCTCGTGTACATTTAACCTGCCCAACATTAGGCTAGTTCTTCACACCCCTTTCCATGCCCCCACGCCGTGTAGTCTAAACGAATAAACGATTCTGACCTAATGTACAAATTACATCTATTACGCATGTGTCAATATAAACTAAAAATACAGATAAACAAAACCAAATTCAACAACGTAAATCCCGAATTTAAGTGGTCCCATAAAGATCTTACAAAAATTATGATTGGGAAAACATAAAAGATGATGGCGAAGTCACAATTGTTAAACTAATTGCGATATAAAAAAAGGAAAAAAATAAGCATGAAAAAAGCGTATGATTAAATCGATTTTGTACAATTAGTAAATGTTATCAAGGAAATGATGATTGAGAAAACGAAAATGGTGATGGTGAAATCGGAATTGTTAAACCAATTGTAATTCAAAGAGAATAAATATAAGCATATGAAAAAGCGTATGATTAAAACGATTTCTTAGAATTAGAAAATGTTATCTCTGATGTCCAATATGAAGGATGCTTTGTGTCTGGTTCGTGATGGGATTTTGAATATTAGAAAAAAGTAAGTGGTTTACGATATGGAATAGAGTATGAAGGAAGGAGAGAGGGGTAAATAGATGTTATCGACTTTGGGATTAGACCTTTCAACTTGTTATATGATAAATCCATCACCATGTCAGAGTCGATCCTGAGAATTCAAGTGCCTCGGCCGAGCCGAAAAAAGGGGCCCTTGAGCCCTAAAGAATTATATAAAAGAAATAATTTTCTAAACGTTGATTAACGTTATAGCAAAAATATAGTATTAGAATGACATAATGTAATAGATAGCCGATTATTCGTGAAACTCATTGCATTTTTTTTCTAATTGACGACTAAGTTATAGCAATATTGATTTATGTTTTTGTTGTTATATTATTCTTTAGATTAGATAATTATTAGATTATTGGATATTTGAATTATCAACTATAGATTTAATTGTATTAGATATAAGTTATAAGGTTTTATATAAATCATAAATGATTGTTGACAAATATATTTAAATTTGGTTTAAGATTTAAATCAAAATATCTTTTAAAAATCTTTACATTTTAAACAATTTGATAATTTGATAGCTCTGTGTAAAAAAATATCGAAACAATTGCTTAAAGTAGTCTGCCAAAGAGGCAATGATACTCTCTAATTTGAAGCGTGCTATGGCAAAACATAGAGAAAGTCACTGTTCTAAAAATAATAATAATAATAATAATAATAATAATAATAATAATAATAATAATAATAATAATAATAATAATAATAATAATAATATAGTTTTTTTTATCTAACATAAAAACTAATAAAAATTACAATTCATTGTGAAATAAAATAATAAGAAAATTATCAAAGGTTATTAAATGGTCTATTTAGTAGGGATCTGGCTGTCAATGTGACATTTTTACTTTTTAGTTTTTGGCTAATTATTATAAAAATATTTTAAACATCATCTTCTTTATTCTTACTTCTAGTCTTCGTTGCTAGATAATCGGAGCAAGAAAAATCGCGGCCTGGAAAACTTTAAACTTTATGTTTTCACATTAAACATCATCTTCTTTATTCTTCCTTCCCCTAATGAAGTTCCGCCTATATACAAACTTGGCCCCTCAAAAATACGGGCCTCAGCCGGGGTGCGGCTCGCCCACCCACAGGGCCGGCTCTAAAGTAAGACCTCGGTCCATACACGTCCGATATGCTTCCTTCAATAGCATTTTTACTAACACTGAGTAAGTGAGTAGGTAGGCTGTTAGATGTTTTTCTTTTATGTTAGACTAACTTTTTCGTGAATAAATAAAAAAAATGTTTGGTTTTTTTAATGATATTAATCATGGTAATGTTTTTATAGGAGAAAAATGAGACAACAAAAAGCTTCAATGTTAAAAATAAATATAGAGAACAGCTAGTTGGAGAATAAAAATATAGTTGCGATCAGAAGTCATCTCTATATCAAAGCCAGGTTTCGATCCTAGGACATGTGGGTTCTGGGCCCACCACGCTTCCGCTGCGCCACTCTGATTTGTTGATAATATTTTATAATTTTCTCTAAATATTAGATATCATTATGTCTGTTATTTTTAGATTCGAACACTTTGGGCTTTGGCCATAGGCCCACAACCACTAAAGAGCTTATGGAGTTATGGCCTATGGGTGTCATCAATCATTTTGTTCTACCTGTCTAGGTAAATTGTGTAAGCTAGCTCAAAATAAAATTAGCTTGGATTTTATACTTTTCTAAAGGGCTTTTAGATGTTTCCTCTAAACATTTTTACGACAATGGTCAAGTTAAATTTGGTTTTAATATATAAATTTGGTTTAATATATAATAACCACAAAGGGGTGGCGGTGCAGCTTTGTGCCCGCCTACCTGCTATCCTTATGTAATTTGCTTCATGGATATGAAAGTTTATTCAAAAATATATATAATAACTAAATAAATTATTTAACACAAAATTTGCGATTAAGGAATGTAATCGTATGAATATATTTGTAGCTTGGCTCGACCCCATCCTCATCAATCGTCTTCACTTATTTCAACTACATTGTCGTCTTTTATATACTTCAGACTAGCTTTTATCCCGGAAGTGTCCCAAGGTTGAAAAATATAACCATTCTAATAATACTAATACTAATAGTAATAATTATTACTTTTGTAATTAAATAAATAAATAAATAACCTTGCTATAAGGTGACACCATGTGTTGCAGTGTTGCGCGATTCTTTCTCCTAGCTTCTCTTGATGAAGTATACCTATCCATCTTCAGAAGAGTAAAATTCCAATGATAGCATGGCGATTGGGCTAAATTACAACATTGTATATAAGAACCTGGTTTAAAAGAAAAAACATGATTAATGAATAACCTGAACACTTTGTGTTTTTTTTCCTGTATGAACGAAACCCCATAAAAATAGTCGTTTTTTCTCTGTTTTTTATATACCATTATGGTACTCGTTGGAAAGATAATAAAACGCTCGCTAATTTGGTGTAGTTTTTTTCTTTAAAAAATCTCGTATATAAAAGATATTAACGTTTAAAAATGATGGGAGGAAACATTATAGAGAAAAATTTAAATTTGTTTTTAAATTCTTAAAGAGATTAGGGTTAGATAAGTGTAGGAGAATAAATGAAAAAAAAATAAACTAAAAACTCTCACCTCAACGTGCCACGTGACACATTCAAATGAGGGTTGAGGCCTCCATTGAATGTCACCTCATCAATATTCAATTCTTTTATTATAAGTTACTAGGTGAGATCCCGTGTGGAAACACACGGGAGGATTAAACCCTGCTTTAGGCCCAACCAATAGACTGCATGCACTTTAACCAATGACGCGTCGGCAGACCAAGCCTCTGTTTCGAGACGGGAGGAGTCGCCCAAACCTTATACGCTGTACGCTAACCACTGACAAGTCGGCATACCAAACGTCTGTTTCGCAACGTCTGTTTATATTGACACGTCAACATACTAAGGCATTAGAACTTAATAATACTGAGCCAATAGATCGTTTGTAATTCAACTGTTTGTAATCGAATGTCTGATTCAAACAGATGCTAATTTAACTGTTTCTTTTAAAAACAGTTGTTGCATTAAACAGATTTTACCAACAATGACATAGCATATACTTTTAATAAGTTTTTTTTGCTAAATACCAATTATTTGTTCAGTTTAACAATTCACTATTGATATATTATAATAGTTATTCTACTTTAACAGTAGACTATTAATACTATTCTAATCGTTATTAATATATATACTAATCGATATTTTTCATCATATATAAGAATAAAAAATTAAATTTAAAACACATAATATATAAAATAAAATTTTCATTACAATTATAACCATAAAAATATAAAATACATTTAAATAATTATTTTGTTGTACTCAACAATTCCTTTAACCTCTTGTTCTTCTCATTAACAAAGTTTCTGTAGGACATACATATTTTTTTTATGTCCTCACTGAACTTTTCGTTTGACTTTATGTTTTCCAATAGAAATGAAAATGCATTCCATCTTTCCCTTGACACATCGGTACCAATGACTTGATTCAATTTCAGATTGGTCTTCCATATGTGATGTTCCAACAGACGTGTAGCACCTTCAATAACTTGAAGAACCTCAAATTCTTTATCTTCTTTAAAGCAGTCTAAAACGATTTTTTTAACATCTGACATTTTAGACCACTGGTTGCTGCTGGTGGAATCCATGTTGCTAGTATTTTTAGTAGATTGATAAAACTATACAGATGCAGAAAATATGTTTGAATAGTGTGCTATACAAACAAATGAAAACCGAGTTTTATAGTAAAAAATGTACATTAACTATAACGAATCTATTAACTGCAGTGAATTAACTATAATGAATTTATTAATTACAATAAACTTTTATTAATCTTGGATACACACGGTATTAACTCGTTTAGTTTCCCATTAAGAAAACTTTTCAAATTCTTTTTTTTAATGGAAATTTCAAGATAAAAACAAATGCGTAGAACTATTTAAAAATATATGTAGAAATATGAAAATGAGATATTTAGGTCTTTTATAATATAAATCATGGTTAAATACGTAGTACTGTCAATACAAAATATATTAATCTTAATTTGATTAAAAACTTCTCCTCTTTTATAACATGTGTGTATGTGAATGAAAGAATACACTAACAATTCCTAAATTTGGTTTCCAACTTTATCAGTGAGATTTAAAGGAAATATAAAGTTGCAAATTACTTTCTGTACTTTTTATATATTTTTAATAGAAAGAAAGACAATTGCAACAAACAATAATAATAAAATAATATTATTAATAAAGTAACTTCAAAAGCGTAATCATTATTTTTGGGACTTTTTATAAAATATGTTGAGTTTACAACCCTTGTCATTAAAGTATCACTATAAAGTTAAATTTCAGAAATCTTTTCAAGTCGATAAATTAAATCTTGATTATTATGTTTAATATATGATGAAACAAAACAGGAAAAGCATTGTTAATTAGTCCTTAGAAGTTTTATAGATAATAAATATCATGTTTAATATTAATATACTGCTCACTATAAGAAATCATAAATATAATAATTGTAACACCCCAACCGATGGCGGAAACATCGAGGTGTCACGTAGTGACGATTGTTCAATAGCACATGGACTAAATTGTAAATATTAATAGCAAATAACTTCCATTATTCAAAACGAAATACAAAGAGTCTTAATAGAAATCTCAAACATAAATAATAAATGTTCAACTTTTATTTAAGCACTAGCTCCAGCCTAAGCGTGAAAGCAAGTAAGATCAAACGTCACCTGAAACATGTACAAAATAATTTTGGTCAACACATATAATGTATTGGTGAGTACATCCGTTTGATATATATAGTAAGGTAATTTTTTAGCAATTCATGTGTTATTTTGCAAAATGTAATACGTGATATCCGGGTCAAATCAACCCTATGAAAAGAAAGCAGATATATATAGTATGCGCTAGTAGTAATGTAATACATAGCAATGACGAGGACTCTCAATAGAGTCACAAGGGTATATACCATAGTACTATTCATTGAAATACCAGGCCACAACGGTTAATGATTTGACAGGTCATAGATACACGAAATGACACAAGTAAACACACATAAGAATTGCTATTTTAGTAAGATGAAATAGAAAATTGATAGTAAGTACATGAGTCACCCCAAAATAGTAAAACAGTAAAAAGGGGAAAAATATACTCACAGTTTGCGAAAGCGATCAAAATCCACTTAAGCGGTCGTGAGCTAAGTAATGGGAATTCCGAGGAATTCAACCTATAATGTGTAAGAATACTAATAAGGAAGTGTCTAAAAATTCTAAGGTAACTAGGGTCTAAGGCATTAGGGTTTGCTAAGTCGATTTGAGGAATTAGAGTTTTATGATAAATTGCATTAACGTAAAAGTTGTATGTCAAAAATAATATATCAAAGTTTGTAAATGTGGTTTAGTTAATATAATTATTACCATATGAATATTTAAATGTAAATATATTTGAATAATTAAGGCAAAATCATTTAGTTAATTACTTTAACTAATTATTTTAAATAATTACGATAATCATAAATATTGAAATAAATAATTATGAGTTACACGATGATCCGACAAATAATAATTAAGACTTTCCAAAACTTTATATTATAAAGGTCTGTTTCATCGAGTTTATCATGTGTTCTTCTTTTGTTCTTACACTCAATCTTGGATCCGCACTCAATTGGGTGTGTTTGATACCCCGTAGAGGATTCTGGACTTACAACACCACCCGCATCCGCCACAGCTCAGCCCACCCATCGACCACCACCTCTCGCACTCAACCCTCCAGCACAGCATAGCCCCGCCCCCACTCGCACCATTCACACTAGGTCGATGAGTGGCAACTCGAAACCAAACAACCCTTTAACCTTAACACTACTACCACACCTACTGTCAATCCCATACCCAAATCTCCCACCGATGTCTTGGCCATCCCGGAATGGTACTCTGCCATGACTACCGAGTATAACGCTTTACTTAGAAATGATACATGGGAGTTAGTTCCTCGTGACCCCTCTATGAATATTATTTGTTCCATGTGGTTGTTTAAACATAAATACAGGTCAGATGGGACACTGGAGAGGTACAAAGCACGACTAGTGTGTGATGGTCGCTCACAACAGGTGGGCATAGATTGCGGTGAAACCTTTAGCCCGGTAGTCAAACCTAGGGGTGAGCAAATGACAAGAACCGACCCGACCCGAGAACCGAAAAGCTTCAAAACTCAGAACCGATTCACAACCCCCTAATCTAAGTTCGGTTTCGGTCCTATGATTCTCGGGTACAGTCGGTCCATGTCAAGAACCGAACCCGAGATTTATTCCTTCATTTTGATTGTTGGAGCAACTTTTAACAAGGAAGATCAATGGCATTACAGAAGGTATTTTGCTGATTATTTTGCTTTATTTGTTCTTATGTTATGTGGGTTCTTAACTTAATTCCTTGATGTTTTTTATGTGTGTTCATGATAGAATTGGTTGGTGATGTTAGATAGTTTACATATAATAAATCAACTGTTTTGTTAATCTTTGCTGATTAGTTGATGATGTTAGATTGTTTGCTTATTTGTTGGTTTGATTGTTAGATACCGTATGTTTGCACGCCAAGTGTTCGATAGAATTCCTAAGTGAAAAAACTAAAACATTATTGTAAAAAGAAATTACAAAACCAAAGGATCGTTCATAGTTATTCTAGTTCATACGTAGAAGAGTTACGATAAGTACGAAAGAAACCAACAAAAAATCGAGTATTCAGCATTCAGTTTTGAGTGGTCTGTTGATTCTCTTCATCCCTTTGGCTGCAAACATATTTGGCTGGGAACATAATCCGTAAAACATTAAGAAATTATGTTTGCAGCCTAAATAAACATAATCAGGACCTTGATGCATTTTTAACATCAAGGCTGCAAACATATTTAGATCAATTTTGACCCTCGTGTGCATAAGGCGCCACATTCGGACCCTGATAAAAAATCATAAACATGTGTTTATAATCTGGACAACATATTTATTATGTTTGCAAAAAAAAAAATGTGTTTGCAGCCTAAATAAACATGCGTTTATAATCTGGACAGCATGAAGAAAGCGAAAATATGTGTGTAGCCTTCATGTTCTTATTCATGCATGGTAATCAATACTTGCAGCCTTATGATAATCAATATTACCTGGTCAAAACTGAAAGAAACGTTTCTGATTTATTGATTGCAGGTTGGAAGATGGTTGCAGACTTGCAGCCTTATTGTTCTTGTTCTTCCTGTTCGACAGCAGCAACATTCATGATCTTATTAGGTCAAGTTTATATTAGATTATGTATATCTGTTAGGGGTGACCTATTATTAGTTGTCCATTGTAATATAACAGGCTTATAGGCCCATGATTTGGCGCCTAAAATAGTTCCAATTAGTTATTTTTATAACTCTTTCGGTCCTTCGGTTTTGACTCGGGTTCATGGTGGTCCTGGACCGACCCGAGAACCGGTTGCAGCCAATATATAAAACCGATCACAGAACCAACATATTAGGTTCAGGTCGGTTTAGGTGAAATTTCGGGTCGGGTCTCGGTTTTATTTCGGTCCGGACCAACTCTGCTCACCCCTAGTCAAACCGGCCACCATTTGCATTGTCCTCCCGCTTGCTTTATCAAAAGGATGGGTTGTACATCAGTTGGACGTGACAAACACATTCTTGCATGGGCACTTAAATGAAACAGTTTATATGTATCAGCCAATGGGGTTTCGGGACAGAAATTTTCCTGACCATGTTTGTCTGCTACGCAAATCCCTGTATGGTCTTAAGCAGGCTCCCCGTGCATGGTACCAGCGATTCACAGATCATGTTCTCCGCTCGGGATTTTCGAATAGTCGGTGTGACACCTCTTTATTCACCTTCCATAAGGCTGGTGAAACCGCTTACCTGCTTCTTTTATGCAGATGATATTCTCCTGATTACTTCTTCTGACTCTCTTCGCCAGCATCTCCTAGCGAATCTCGCAACCGAATTCACCATGAAAGACCTCGGTCCCTTGAGTTATTTTCTGGGCATCTATGTCACCAGAAAAAACAATACCATGTTTCTATCTCAACAGTCCTATGCGACTGATATCATAGCTCGTGCAGGTATGCAATCTTGTAACCCGGTTGCCACTCCAGTTGACAACAATACCAAACAACAGTCCTATGCGACTGACATCATAGCTCGTGCAGGTATGCAATCTTGTAACCCGGTTGCCACTCCAGTTGACACCAATACCAAACTAGGCGGTTCATCTGGCGAACTATTTCATGATCCAACCTTATATAGAAGCTTAGTCGGGGCCTTACAATACCTCACCTTCACACAACCTGACATCACATATGCAGTTCAACAAGTGTGTATGCACATGCACACCCCTTACACTGACCACTGGAATGCTCTAAAATGGATAATTTGATACATACAGGGCACTACATCCTTTGGCTTACTTTTAGGCCCATCGCCCACATCCACGTTGATTGCCTATACAGATGCCGATTGGGCCGGTTGTCCGGACACTGGACGCTCCACTAGTGGCTATTGTATTTATTTTGGTGATAATTTGATATCTTGGTCCTCTAATCGACAACCAACCGTGTCACGCTCCAGCGCAGAAGCCGAGTACCGAGGTGTTGCGATTGTAGTGTCCGAAATTTGCTAGTTACGCAATCTTCTCTTTGAGTTATCCGTACCAGTCACACACGCGCCACAATGGTGTATTGCGACAATGTGAGTGTTATATATCTGTCAAGTAACCCGGTTCAACATCAACAAACAAAGCATATTGAATTAGACATTAACTTCATCAAGGAACAGGTTCAGCGAGGCCATGTCTGCATTCTTCATGTCCCATCAAGGTATCAAATAGCAGACATTTTCACGAAAGGCCTGCCACGAATTCTATTCGAAGATTTCAGATCCAGTCTCAGCATCCGGTCACCTCCCGCTTCGACTGCGGGGGTGTAATAGATAATATAGATCTAGATTGATTGAATATAATTATTTTGTATTTATCACTTACAATAGTTAGAAGCCAAGATTGTATTATTTATAGATGTAAAATCAATGAGATGAATCAAGGGTTCACATTTTTTCAACCCACACAAACTTAGATGCAGAACATTTACAAAAAAAAAAATGTTGTTTTACCTTCTTTATATGAGTTTTTTCCCACATTAGTGTAGTTAGAAAAAACTATTTCCCAAATAGGTGTAGTTACAAAAGTATTTACCAAAATAGGTGTTTTTCAAAACTTATTTTTCTCTCTCCTAATCTAATTGGATCAAACCTAATTAATTATAGCTAAATACAAAAATGGTATTATTATTTAATAATATTTATAGTAGTCATTATTGTTAAGTTATATATTTTTTCATTTTATCAACGACTTTGTGAATTGCTCTTTTAACAGTAATTCATCTATAAATATATGTCTAACTTTATATTAAAAAAACACCCAAACAATACCAAGCTATAACATACTGAAATTATACAGCACGGTTTTTGCTACATATTTTTTTTTTGATAGTTTGATCTTTTTTTTCTCTTTATACATTTATATACTTTATAAGTCAAAAGGAATTAAACGCAAAATTAATAACAAACAATTTATTTATAAGCGAATCAAGTGTTGGTATCTTGGCAAATCAAATTGATATTGATTAAAAGCCGCTACGAAAGTGTCGATTTTTTCCTAGACATTCCAATACGAATTTTTGAAAACAGAGTTGAATTCAAATTAGAGTGTTTTTTTAATCATAGATATACGAGTGACGATGCCATACCAGATACCATTCCGGCCGAAAAATGTTAAAGTTGGAGCGGTATTCAAAATTGAATGTATTTTTCGTATCCTAGGCTATTGTGAGTGTCAGTAACATACTGGTGTTGTTACAAAATGAACCAACTTTGACCGCATGTGGGTACCGTATCAACGGCGTAATGAATCAAAACGATACCAAACAAATTCCTACCGCAATGAATGAATTCTATTAGTTTAGAGTAAGTTGTATACTTTAGATATTAAAAAGTAAAATTCAATAGTTTACGCTTATAGAGCTATAGACAACTATTTATTTTTAGTTTAGTATAAAAATACGGTATACAATATAATAAAGACAAAATAATAAAGAGAACAAGATTGCGTCGTTAAGAGCAATTGGATAATTTTTTTATTAGTAAAATAAAATTCAAACTAAATTCATAAAATTTTAGTTTCTAATTTAACTCAACAAACTGAAAAGTGGAAAAAATTTTGGTGTGAAAAAAAAAAAAAAAAACTTGCTGTATAATTTCAATTTGTTGCAACTAGATTGCTATTGTTTTGGAGCTTTTTGTATATAAAATTATTGTTAAAAATTACAAATTCGTTGATAAAAAAAATATATAACTTCATAATAATGACTATGATAAATACTACAAATACCATTTTTTTTATTTGGTAATCATTAAATAGGTTTGATCAAATTACATTAGGAGAGAGATAAACAAGTTTTCAAAAAAACACCATTTTTGGTAATACTTTTATAACTACACTTATTTGGGAAATAATTTTCACACCAATATGGAAAAAAACTCTTATTTATATCAATGCTAAGACATTTTAGTTTTTTTTTTTTTTGAATGAAAAACTTCATTAACACACCACAGGCGTCCTCAATAAGACATTTTAGTTAAATACATAGAAACTATATTTCCTAACTTAAATCTGCACTAAAAAATATTCCTTTTAATCACAATGTATTAAGTACTTGAAAAGTTATATCCACCATTACCTAAACAAGACACATGATAAAAGAAACATTGTAATTCCCAACTTAAATCTGCACTAAAAAAATATTCCTTTTAATCACAATGTATTAAGTACTTGAAAAGTTATATCCACCATTACCTAAACAAGACACATGATAAAAGAAACATTGTAAACCAATGACGGTTATTGAAAGAAAAACCTGATAGGGTTAGATATATAATTAAGTTAAAGGGTCAACTCATAACACATAATTAAGTTAAAGTTATTATTATTATTATTATTATTATTATTATCTATGTTCTAAGTCTTAGCCGAAGATTATGTTATCCTTTGACCCTTTGACTAGTTAGAAAAATTTTGGCCATGATTTTCTCTTCCATAATTTTAGCCATTAAATAGCTAGGTTTCAGTCAACTTGTAAAGCCTATTTAAAGGCTTAGACGTCTTGTTTATCAAACACACAGAAATATAGTTTCTCACACTAAGTTGTTAAAAAGATTTATGAAAATATTCATGCTAATGAATCTTTTAGCATTTTTGGTTGTGGTTTTGATCTGGGATGATGTTGTTGTTGGTAAAGAATGTAAAAACCCTCCACCACAGCTCGCGGGGCATACGCATCGATATGAGTATTTAAATTCCCGGAAACATCAAGTGTCAATGTTGTCACATGATCATGATCACTTGACACCTACTGATGACTCCGCTTGGGCTAGTTTGTTGCCTAGGAAAGTGTTGAGACAAGAAGATGAAGTTGGATGGATGATGATGTATAGACAGATGAAGAATCAAGTAGGCGAGGGTCAGGTTACTGGAAGTTTTTTGAATGAGGTTGCTTTGGGTGATGTCAGGTTAGCCGCTGACTCGGTTCATGGACAAGCTCAACAAACTAACTTGGAGTATTTGTTGTTATTGGATGTGGATAGTTTGGTTTGGAGCTTTAGGAAGACTGCTGGACTGCCGACGCCTGGTACTGCATATGGCGGTTGGGAGACCCCGGATCAAGAGCTTCGTGGCCATTTTGTAGGTTCGTGATTCATGCCCTGTGTATGCATCTTGGTTGTATGAATGTACTTGAATTGATATATGCATATGTGTAGATAAATTTACGTGTATTGATATAAAGTTGTGCACCATTGAATATTATCAGGGCATTACTTGAGTGCCACAGCTCAAATGTGGGCGAGCACAGGGAACGATGCTCTAAAACAAAAGATGACCGCGGTAGTATCTATGCTCGGTGAATGTCAACAACATTTGGGCGATGGCTACCTCTCGGCTTTCCCGTCTGAATTTTTTGATAGGGTTGAAGCTATTCAACCTGTTTGGGCTCCATATTACACCATTCACAAGGTTAAAATGATATGTTGTTAAATATTTTTTTTTTAGTTGTTTGTATCCGAAACTAATTAATAGTTTCTTGTAAAGTGCAGATAATGGCAGGGTTAGTTGACCAGTATGTTTTGGCTGGAAACAATCAAGCTTTAAATATGGTGACTCAAATGGCGGAATATTTCTTCAAACGCGTACAGAATGTGATTAAACAGTACACTATTGAACGACACTGGCAATCTTTAAATGAAGAATTTGGTGGAATGAATGATGTCTTGTATCGGCTCTACACCATAACAGTATGTTGTTGATCTGTTATCCTTTTTGGTTGATTTTCGGATATTAATAGGGCTGGCAATCATGACCCATTTGGGCCAACTTAATTATTAAACGGGTCAGGATGATAATATTAATTCATATTGCATACATTCGCATTGCGCATTTGTTAACTCGCTTTATATATTTACTAGAGAGATGATAAGCATTTGCTGTTGGCTCATCTGTTTGACAAACCGTGTTTTCTCAGGCTGCTGGCTGAAAAGGTATCTTATACATAACTGTGAGTTTTTATAGAATAATATCATACTATTAGTAACTTGTGCAAAAACATATACTTGCAGACGGATGAGTTAGCCGGTTTTCATACCAACACGCATATTCCAATAGTCGTTGGATCACAAATGCGGTATGAAATTACTGGTGATCCTCTCTACAAGGTATTTTTCACATTCCAGATATGCGTATTTTTTAACCCATTCAGCTCCACTCCATGATGGTATAAAAATATGTGACCATTTTTGTACTATTTGTTTACAGGAAATGAGTATGTTCTTCATGAATACTGTGAACTCTTCTCACATGTATGCTACAGGAGGGACATCAGTTAACGAGTTCTGGTATGCATCTACCTCCGTTAGGGATGACAATGGGTTGGGCTTGGGGTGGGTTTTGGTATCCCAAATACTGGCTGGGGACCCTAATACTATTATTATTATTTTTTTTTTTTTTTGGGTCTTGATGGAATCCTTATATAACATGACTGAAAATTTACATCAAGATAGCGGGAAGGCCGGCAACAAGCTACGCCGCCACCCCTTTCTGAATGGGTTGGGCTTGGGGCGAATGTATCACTTTCAAAACACAACACACTCCCTTTCGGGTGAACATGTCGATTTTTGAGTAACAAGTTGGTAACTTATCTTCTTAATTAGGTCGGAACCAAAACAACTAGCGACTACCTTGCAGACGGAGAACGAAGAATCATGTACCACCTATAACATGTTAAAGGTATGCCTTGAATATTAAAAAAACGCGTTACTTATTTCATGTTTTCGCGGTTATGTCAAATTGTTAGATAAATCCTACATTTGTGTGTAGGTTTCTAGGAATTTGTTTAGATGGACCAAAGAGATTGCGTATGCAGATTATTATGAACGCGCTTTGACTAACGGCGTCTTAAGTATCCAAAGAGGGAAAGAACCCGGGATTATGATATACATGTTGCCATTAGGCCCGGGCGTGTCGAAAGCTACAGGATATCACAAATGGGGAACAAAGTTTGATTCTTTCTGGTGCTGTTATGGGACAGGTTTATACATTTGATTTCATACATTTACTTCTATGAATAATATTGTTATGAGTGGGATTTTACTATATAAGTTTGTTTGTTTGTTTTAGGGATTGAATCGTTCTCAAAACTGGGTGATTCGATTTACTTTGAAGAAGCGGGAACCAATCCCGGGCTGTACATTATCCAGTATGTATCAAGCTCGGTTAACTGGAATCGTGGGCAGATTGTTGTTGATCAGAATGTTATGCCCGTTGTGTCGTGGGACCCTCGCCTTCGCGTAACAACTACAATCTCTTCAAAGAAGGTAAAAAGTTGTGTATATCCCAAAAAGGTTACATGTTGTTTTGGTTATTCATTCACAAAATCGATTGTTTCATTTATGCAGGAAGGCACGTCGTCTAGTTTGAATTTTAGAATACCGTTTTGGACCACATCAAGTGCCAAAGCGACACTTAATGGTCGGGATATCCCCATAACATCTACAGGTATTAACCTATGATGTCACCAAAGTATTAAAATGTTACGCTAAAATTGACCCGAATTTAAGAACTAGATTTTATAGTATCCTTAAATCTTGTTCTGAAATCGGGTCTTAGCGTAACATATTAATACTTGATCTATAAAAATAAGATAACAAAATCTTTAAATTATTATTATTCTTCCAAATTATGAAACTTTATAATAAGTTTGTTGATGTAGGTAATTTCTTGCCCGTTACTAAAAAATGGAGCTCATCGGACGTTATTACCCTTGAACTACCAATCACACTTAGAACTGAAGCTATTCAAGGTACCCTTTAGTGACTAATATGGTTACTCTTTAGATGTTATGATCAAATATAAATACATTTAACGTGCTAAACGTATAAATAACTAGAGTGATTATGCTGGCAAGAGAGTAATTATTGTTACACTACCAATTTTTTTGTAGCGTAATTAATCTGGTTCAAAACTGCACAGTAATAATATTACTCTAGTTGTTTTTATGTTTAGTAGGTAAATTTCATTTGTATCGAATTCCACCGCTACTAATGATTTTTTATTTTATTTTTTTAAAATTTTTCAGATGAAAGGTCTGAATATGCTTCTCTTCATGCAATCTTATTTGGACCCTATCTTCTGGTGGCCTTAACCACCACAGATTCCGACCTAAAACCGGAATCCGATTCCCTTTCCGACTGGATCACTCCAATTCCATCCGAATACAATTCCAACTTAATCTCCCTCTCTCAAGAATCTAGTAACAACAACTTTGCTCTAGCCCACAATGCCAATTCTATCACCACTGTCCAATTCCCAGACCCGGGAACCAGCAATTCTGTCTTTGCAACATTCAGAATCATCCCAACTGATCCCGAAACTCGGGTATCAACAGACAATGTTATTGGTAAAACTGTCATGTTTGAACCATATAGCCTCCCAGGAATGGTAATCATAGAGCAAGGAAAAGAAATGAGTCTCGGAATTATAGATTCAGGTGATCACAGGAATGCGGTATTCCGGTTCGTGAATGGAACCGATGGAATGGTTAGATTGGAGTCTGAAAGCCAAAAGGGTTGTTTTGTGCATAGTTTTAATGGAACAGTGAAGCTGAGCTGTGATTCCGGGGAATCGGATTCCGGGTTTATGGTAGCGACTAGTTTTAAGGTGAACGATGGAATCAGTAATTACCATCCGATTAGTTTCGTCGCTAAAGGGTTGAATATGAATTATCTTCTGCAGCCGTTGTATAGTTTGAGAGATGAACAATATACCGTTTACTTCAAACTTCACTAATAAGTGAGTTATATATATATAACTCCTAATCTTAAAAGAGTCTGTAATTGGTTGTATACGGTGTCTGGTTCTACCATGAATTGTTATTGGATAGTGTTTTTATGGTGAAACAATAAAATGCTATCATTTTTATTTTGGTTGTTTTGAATGTTTTAGACTAATTTGGTCATTTTGGTTGTTTTTAATAGTAGCCTACACCCACTACTATTTAGTTAATCATTAAGGTTTCTCTCCCGTCTATCTGTTGTGGTGCGCGAGCGAGTAGACGAGACACGTGTCTTGCGAACACGACAACGGGGTGGCGTGAATATATACACACATACGCCATATATACACACATAAGCCAATATATACACACATTATCGTTATTAACCTATACTACTGTACTAATGTCAAGCGTCGGAGGGTTGACAAGCATATATCGCGAAATCCAACCAGCCACAAAGAGTATATTAATAATGTTGAGGCCTTGACGAGAGCAGTGAAGCGGCTGATACGTCTTGAACCGGATCGTAAGCCGTATCACCCAGATCAAACCTCTACAGTAAGAAAAAAAATTGTGAGAGAACCACAAGGTTTATTGTTATAAAAAGTTGGAAAACAGCTCGATGGATAACATAAAAAGTTAGTGTCAATCGGAAGCCATCTCTATATCAGAGCCAGGTTTCGATCCTGGGACCTGTGGGTCATGCTTCCGCTGCGCCACTCTGATTTGTTGATATTTTTGTATAATTTTGTTTAAATATTATATATTACGTCTGCAATACTTAGATTCAAACACTTTGGGCTTCCGTCACAAGCCCACAACCATTAAAGGTGTCATCAATCAATTTGTTCTAGCTCATGAGTCATGACTAGCTGTTTGGGTAAATTAATTAAGCTAACACAAAGTATATTTTAAATTAATTAAGCTAGCTCAAAATAAATTTAGTTTGGATTTTATATATATATATATATATATATATATATATATATATATATATATATATATATATATTATCAAGGGCCTTTAGATGTTTCGTCTAAACATGTCACACCCTCAAATTTCCACTGCGGAGTTTTACCGCGAGGTGCATGACAAACCAGGACCCATAGCCATAAGTATCATGAACGACTCTAAATGCCCAAACCATTTAGTTCGTTTTTAAGAAAAAGTTTCAAAGTTTAACCAAGCAATTTAAAGTAATGCGGAAGCGTAAACAAAGTAAAACAATTTCAAAAGTCTGCGCAAGACAACGCGCCCAAAACCAAAGTTTATAAGTACGAAATAATAAATGTTCATAACCCAAGACACAAATGATGCATGCCCTAAAACGTGCTCCGTACCTAAGGACCTGCAAAGCATGCTAAAATGTGTCAACATAAAGTCGGTGAGTTCATAATATAATTAAGCGATGAAAATAAAAGCGTAGGCTCTCAAAACCCCAAAAGTCAAGTGTACAACGTTGGTCTCTCAGACCCTGTAAACAATGGCTAATTCAAATGTCAGGGGTAGCTAGCCCACTCATGATAACTAAAACCGGCGAATACCGAACTACTAATGAACAAGTTCCCATAACCGGGATAAAGATGCCTTGCATCATTGTCCATCGACAATGATTATGTTTGAAGCTAATAGTTCACATCCGTGCTCCCAGCACGATGTGAGGTTTGTTAGACCTAATAGCGCTATCAACTAATTAACCCGCTTGCCCAACCGGCAATTGATTCGGTATTTTGAAGGACTTAAAAGATGTGTTTGGTTTAGTTCATCAAGGACATATATATGAATTAGTAAAAATAGATTCACCACGTGAACCATGCACCCCAAACCCGGGATGTGTAAAAGAAAGTTGTCTCAAGATAGACTAGAAAACGTTACCAATGTAGTCTCAACCCGAGACGCATGCTTTGAGAAAAAGTAGTGAAACTCACCTTATCGCGTAAGCAAAGAATCCGCACAGCAAGTATTATATGCTACCGACACCCTAATAACAGTGTCACTACGTGAGTATAGGCGTAACATCATTACACCATATAACTCGTTTGTCCAAGGCGTTTTAATATTCAAAAGTGTGTATGTGACGCCTAGTGATTCTACATGCAATAGTAAACCCTACGGACTCGTTGGTGAATGAGTTCGTTATAATTAGTTTCTACAGCCTGTATGTGTCATAAACATGTGTACTTCCGTTATATGTCAATTTTAGATCACCTAAGACCTCAAGTAATCACATAAGCACATAATACACAATCTGTGTTTTCAGGACAGATTGTGCGCCATCAAAACGAATTTATTTAAAATAGTAAACCAGTGAGTTATCCTCCCAATTTTTTACTGAATTTTCTTTGGGATTCACTTGGCAATACCTATTTTTGTTTAGTCTTAACTCCTAACACAAAAATAATTAAAATTCGTCCAACTCAGCTATGTTCAGAAACACTCTTAACAGGTCAGTTTGGTAAATAATTTCCCAAAAATTGTGTATTCATCCAAACGGGATAAATCCACTTGGAAAACTTGCTACACTCCAATATTAACCTTCTGTAAAAATTTTAAGACTCAACTCTTTATAAAACATGAGTTATGATATATCAAAGTTGACTCAATTTGACACCCGAAATTCTGATCTGACCTATTTTCAATGAAAATTCCAAAAACGACTCATCCGGCGTCCAAAACACATGATTTTACCCATTATGAAAAGCTAAGACCAGGTGTGACCTAACCATGCCAAGAAAAAACTAAAATCATTATGTTAGAGCCGTGTTACAGCTCCTACAAATTTGACTAACCATTCTGTCCAGATTTTAGTTTCGCCTAAATCATACTTTAATCGCCTACCGTGTGCATAAAAACTATTAACAATCATCAATTATCAACACAAAACATTCCTAATACCTATTCCATCAGATTCTATGATTAAACATGTCAAGATCAAAGCTTTAAGAATCAAAACACCAATTACTTGCGCAACAAGTATCCTATGATGTTACTAAGCGTTTATGAGTATGTTTAATCCATTTAATCTTCAAGAAGATTCATGCTTTAATGTTTTATAAACTCATTCAGACCTGGACAAACTTGTTATATGACTTTTATTAATGAAAACACAAGATAGAAGCATAAGAAATCGTAAAATATACCCTTAGCTCTCCCAATCGATCAATCGCGCGCCTTGGAGCCTCCCAATTGATGATCTTGAGCCTTAGCAGGGGTTGTTTGAGTGAAATATTCGTGTGGGGCAGTAAGGGGGCGATTAGGGTTGAGTATGAGGGTTGCATGGGGGTTAAGGATGCTTAAATATGAGTTTGAGGCGGTTTAGACCCGTCAGGTTAAATGGAGCGGCCGCTCGGAGCCTGTGAGCGGCCGCTCACAGGTCCGGGTGGCGCGCTTTTGCCTCGTTTCGTCTCCCGACACGTTATCCTTCGACGTTTTCGTTATTTCGGACCGTAACAAGTGTAACCCCATGCATTAAGACCCTAATCAACCTCATGCTCCACTTTTAATGATTTCTATTAACGTGTTCGGTTTAGGTTCACATAATCACGTATGGTTTTCACATAAGTTTGTCAGGTATCACCGAGACCCATAAGTTTATTATTCACCAACGTCCGAGGTTCACTAATCATGAAATCACACATTGACTCATAACCATGCACGTATGTCTTATCTAACTAACCCTAGTTAAGTATAATGCAAGGAATGTAACTAGTGTTTAGTTAAAGTGAGAACCTGAATTTTCGGGGTATCACAAAACATGTTTGGGACAGTGTCAAGTGAAATTTGGTTTGAACATTGTTGCTAGAGCTGCAAACGAACTGAACTTTCAGCGAACCGTTCATGAACCGTTCAGCGGAAGTTCGTTTGTGTTCGTTCGTTACACGAACAAAATATTTCTCACGTTTAGTTAAACGAACGAACATGAACAAAGCCCACGTTCGTCGGTTTATGTGCGTGAACGTTCGGTAACGTGTTCGTTTATGTTTGTTTATGTTCGTTTATATTCAATAGTTTAAAGGTTTTTAATTTTTATAATTTTTCTTAATATTATTTTATTTTTATTTATTTAACCCAAACAAATAAATAAACATATGTATGTGAATTCGATTTCATTAGAAAATTAATATATCTCTATTTGTGTTTAATTATTTCTGTTTGTGTTTATGAATGTCCGTTTTTGTTCATGTGCGTTCATGAACAAAATTAACAAACGAACACGAACATGATTGTGTTCTTAACAAACAAACATGAACAGAAAATCTCGTTCGGTAAGTGTTCATGAACTGTTCATGAACACATATTTTCCTTAACAAACGAACACGAACAAGGTTTTGTTCATGTTCGTTTGGTTCGTTTGCAGCCCTAATTGTTGCTACTACAAATAATGGTTCGGATAGGGGGTGAATATTCCGAGGTCATCAGGCTTCTGACCTCGTCTGCTTGAAGGCCTAAACCTGGAGCCTGCAAGAACTTGTTAAAAGGGGTACATAGACCGGGGTCTCTGGACCATCATTCGACGCTCAACATTAGTAGAGTATCCCATATAAATGTAAACATAAGTAAATTGATGATAAGTATAGAGATATGTATAAGTATGAGATGAGGAGAGTGCAATGTATAGAGGAGGTAGTGGTCGACACCCAATGTTAGCTAGGAATTGATGCAATATCACGCTATCACGCTTCCTAACTCGATGGCTTGACAGGGCTGTAGGAACCTGTGTGGTTGTGATAACCATCATGGTTATGAGCTTCTAGTATTGTATTGAAGCAGCTCGTACATGACACTCTGCTGGAAGTTTCACTAGAAGGGGAGAGATAGAGAGAGAGTAACTCTAGAGAGAGAGAGAGAGAGAGTTTAGAGAGAGAGTTTAGAGAGAGAGAGAGAGGGAGGGAGGTCTGATATGAAGACCAATCTGATTTGGAGATGGAGGTTTACCCCTTTATTTATAGAGGGGGGTGGTCAAAACTCTTGCGGGCTTGCTTGTTGGGCCTGAGCTTGTACCAATATATTAGCTAATGATTTTGGCTAATTCGGCTTTTGGGCTTGCCCAATGCACACCTACATCATCAGCCCCCAGTCTAGTTTTTAGACTAGACTCGGATTATTCACTGTCTTTGCACTTTCTTTCAACTTATGTTGTTTTGGTGAGTTACAGTGATTCCAAACCCATACCCGTTTGTAAAATCTCATTTCATACACGTCCAATTACCCATCGAGTATTTGTTAGGTATTACCCGTCCGGTATAAAGCATACCCGCGATGATTCCATACCATACCCGTTTGTAAAATCTCATAAATTACAAACTATACCTAACAAAAAATCACGCACATTGCCAATGGAATCACTTACAGCATGTGTAACAACCCAAGCTAACCCGTACCACGATATTGTCCGCTTCGCCGCAGCTCACGGTTTTGCATTGGTCTCACCCTCGAAGGACTGGCCAAAACGCGTCCGGTAGAGAAGGTTCTCCCACCTAGGGGTGTAAACGAGTCGAGCCGAGCCCGAGCCTGACTGGGCTCGAGCTCGGCTCGTCATGGTTTTATGAAGCTCAAGCTCGGCTCGGTTCGAGCCTACAATATTGAGCTCGAGCTCGGCTCGGCTCGGCTCAAGGTGATTTGAGAACAAACTCAAATGAGCTCAAAGCTCGGCTCGAGATCGCAAAATCTCGGCTTGCGAGTGTTATTAAATGGGCCTATGAAATAAGGACTTGGGCTTTGGAGATGTGGGCTAGAAATTATAAGAGATATATAAATAACTTATAATTATGTTTGGGCTCGTTTAGGCTCGCGAGCCCAATCGAGCTTAGTATATAGGGCTCGAGCTCGGGCTCGATAACTAAACGAACCATATTTCAGGCTCGAGCTCGGGCTCGGGCTCGTTAAGGCTCGGCTCGTTCGAGCTTTTTACCGAGCCGATCCCGGGTAGCTCTCAAGCCGCTACGTGTCATTTACACCCCTACTCCCACCCCTTATAAGGAAGTGTTTGTTCTCCTTCTCAACCGATGTGGGATGTCACAATCCACCCCCCTTAGGAAGCCCAGCGTCCTCGCGGGCACGACTGGCACACCGACCCGGGCCCCGGCTCTGATACCATCTGTAACAGCCCAAGCTAACCCGTACCATGATATTGTCCGCTTCGCCGCAGCTCACGGTTTTGCATTGGTCTCACCCCCGAATGACTAGTAAAGAAGGTTCTCCCACCCCTTATATGAAAGTGTTTGTTCTCATTCTCAACCGATGTGGGATGTCACAGCATGCGTAAATCAACAACAAATAACCAAGAAACATGCGTTAATTACAGCAAAAAATTAGGCATGTCACATCAAAAAATCATGAATCTCTGCAGGTGGTTGTGATGTTCGATGGTGAAATGTGGTGTGGCGGCGTTCGATCACGTTACAAAAAAACCATCGATCCCGATTGGTTGCAGGTGGTTGTCGCCGTTGACGCTCCCATGGTGAAGGGTGACATGATGACGATGGAGGGAGGTTGAAGGTTGTGATTGTCGTAATTCAAGTAATTTAGAATACACTGCGAGATTTGAACGATTAAAAGGATTAGGAAAATATCTACTTTACCCTTCACATGAATTAGTAACGTGATTACCAAAAAACTGCCAAATCCACGTTGCACTCTAAGGTTCCTTCCTACGTTTTGTAGGTTAAGGAACCTTTGTACATAATACTTTCTTTAAATTCGATTAAATTGGGTAGAAATCATATAAAATTAATACGGATTTCCTTAGATTTGGTTTTGATTAACGAAAACAATTTGATAATGTTTTGAGTCTGTTTTTTTTTTTTTTTTTTTTTGCCAGATGAACTTTCGTCGCCCTGTTTTTTTGTTCTTTATAATAAGAGGTTTTGAGTAAGATTATTCTTAGTTAGCCGATAATCAAGTACCATGGATTTGGTTATGGATTTGAGTAATATAACTGATGAACCGGTCGTCACGGGTAATGCAAAACCTAAATAACCTAGGTAGCTAGGGTAAGTAGGGTATATCGAATCCACAAGGAGCATGTGGTTAGCATCACACTAGTTGTTTGTTCGTCTAAGCTATTTATTGAAACAAGGAAACAATGCGATTGTGAAGCTTGCTTATTATGAAGCTTGCTAGTTTTCTCTTTGTTTGTTTGGAGGAACATTGGAATTATCTAATAAAGAAGGTAACAATAAAATCTAACTAACAATCACTCCCGGGTTTGGATATGCAAGTAAGTAGGATTCAAGAGTTATTATGATAGATTTGCAACTTTCACTTGTAAGAATCGCTAGGATAGATAATCAAGACTTAGGCATCAACAAATAGCTAGTAGGCCCTAAGTATGTTTCATTATCTTGATCACCAAATCCTATATGTCGAGTTAAGGCATAATTGGCATAATTCATTTTATGAGCTTAAAAACACAATGGTCTCTAAATATGCAATAAGTTCAACTCAATACCAAGACAATTAATCACAACAATTAATTCATACAAATGATGTCACGATTACAAATAGATTTGAAAGGATACAAAAACCTGTATTCATATAATGAGTCTAGTACAATATCCCAACTTAAGTGATATGATTTATCTCACAAGTCTAAAGATAATTTTGAGGCAAAACTTAATTGAAAAGATTCATCTCTATGGTTTAAGCATACAAGAAACATACACAAGGTCCAACCCAACATCAAAAGCTAATTGATGGAATTCATCCCCAAGGCTAATGCACAACATAAACATACACAAAGTTCAACCCAATATCAATACTTCAATAAGTACAACACTTGTTCCTTACAAATACACAATCAAAACAACATTCCAAATCTAGAAACTTACAATCCTTCACCCGGAAGTGAAGGGGAACTTTACCAAGCATGATTTTAGGAGCTTGAATGATGTTGAAGAAGATGGAGAAAGTAGCCATGGAAGATCTTGGATGATGATGATATGGAATGGATTGGAGGGATTGAAATGGTGGAAAACCCTCAAAAATCGCCTTCTTGGTTGCCCAAAATCGCCCTAAGACGGCTGGGGAAAGAGTTCGGCTTGCAAACCTAATTTTTGGGTGTTTTAAGGAGTTTCCCGTCATATACTGGCGTCGGCGACGCCAAACCTGATGATTTTCTTGTTTTCTTCATAGAATCTTCGTTATAACTCCGTTTTCGCGGCCACGTCTTCGTATTTCAACCCTCTTTCACATCATACAAAAATATCTTAGTTTCCAATTCTTGTATTTTTCCTAAGACGCATCCAATCTTCGTTCTTTGCACCAGGTTGCTCGTTTCTTCGCCAATTTAACACTTATAACTTGTCATTCATCATTCTTGTATAAGTACCTAATTCCAGATAAAACCATACACAAAAGATATTAAAAATACTAAAATAAACTATCTAAAATAATTAAATTTTTAACGATTAGAAATTAAAATATAATCGCGAAAAATTACATTAAGATAGTGGGCAGGCTGGCAACAAGCTGCGCCGCCACCCCTTTCTGGACGGCAAACCCTAGCCTACTAAAAACGAACCCCTGCCCCCCGGAGTCGAGACACTGCTATGAATAATCTTTTGGACTCTGGACCGGAAACGGATGGCTTCCGGAGCCAAGGTGCCGAAGGTATCAAAAGCCAGGGGTACGAAAACGTGTTGGTTCTCCTCACAAGCTTTAGCATGCTTCTCAACTTTCTTCGCTTCTGATTTCTGCACCGCTTGCCCTACTACAAAACCATTACCCCTTAAACCAACCAGGGGAGATACACCTGTTAGGTCGACACAAGCGTATGACTACACAGTGTGGTCATGCCCTTGTGTGTGTGTGTATGGAGGGGGACGACATTTGGCATCCGCATCATCGTAGAGGCATGGAACAAGAACGGTGAAGTGGTGGTAGCGTGGAGAGTGGGTCCCTGGTAGTGGCAAGTCACCGTTTTTTATTTACTTTTTTTTTTAATTTTTACATTTGTATTTTTAATTAATAATTCATTAAATTAAATAAAAACCACCATTATATTATACTTATATTTATTCATGGTGTAAATGAATAGTAACTTCGTTACACCATGAATAAATATAATATAATGAGTATTAACTTTTTTTTCAAACACTTCTTTATTAATAAATATATAGGATTCTATAACAAATCACAAAATGGGTTGGTGGTGGAGTGGTTTGTAGTGTATTTGTATTCCCTAAAGACTCAAGTTCAAAACATTGAAAGGACAAGTTTTTTTTATTTATCAAGCACCTTTTTATTATTAAATATATATGATTCCATAACAAATAACAAAATGGTTGGTGGTTGAGTGGTTTGTAGTGCATTTGTATTCCCTAAGGACTAAGGTCTTAAGTTCAAAACATGGGAAGTGCAATTTTTTTTTAAAGGTCCAAACACTTTTTTAATATATGATTTCATAATAAATAACAACATGGCTTAGTGGTAGAATGCTTTCTGGTGCATTTCTATTGTTTAAGGTCTTAAGTTCGAAACATGGCAAGGGGCGAGTCCATTTTTTTTATTCACAACATGTTATTAAGTAATAAATACAAATATACTCATGTTTGTGTGAGATATCGTTTTTAAATTATGGTATGAAAATTGGTAGTTACTTGGTTGATAATAGTTTTTTTAGTGTTTTGGATACGACAAAATTGTAAGGTGCGCAACGCCCGCCTTTAAACACACTAGTTATGTTAAAAATACTTAAAACTAAAACATTACATAAAAAAACATAAATTAGAAATAAATAAAATTAAAATACTAAATTAGATAAAATTAGGGTGTAACGTTTGCCACGACGAAACATACTCAAACTCCTCGCCAAACTAAAAAATTTAGTCGACTTGAGTCACTTCAATAGCAACTTCTTCAAATTCGAGTGGGTCTTCATCCATGTTTGACATAAACATCGCTTCAAAGATTTCACACTTTGATTTGATATCCAACCACTTGTGGTGTAGTGAATCACTTTCGCGGTTTGTTTCCCCGCTTACAGGAACTCGGAATTCGTTAGGTGTATTAGAAACTCTAGTATTCTCGTGTACATTTAACTTGCCCAACGTTAGGCTAGTTCTTCACACCCCTTTCCATGCCCCACGCCGTGTAGTCTAAACGAATAAACGATTCTGACCTAATGTACAAATTACATCTATTACGCATGTCTCAATATAAACTAAAAATAGAGATAAACAAAACCAAATTCAACAACGTAAATCCCGAATTTAAGTGGTCCCATAAAGATCTTACAAAAATTATGATTGGGAAAACATAAAAGATGATGGCGAAGTCACAATTGTTAAACTAATTGCGATATAAAAAAAGGAAAAAAATAAGCATGAAAAAAGCGTATGATTAAATCGATTTTGTACAATTAGTAAATGTTATCAAGGAAATGATGATTGAGAAAATGAAAATGGTGATGGTGAAATCGGAATTGTTAAACCAATTGTAATTCAAAAAGAATAAATATAAGCATATGAAAAAGCGTATGATTAAAACGATTTCGTAGAATTAGAAAATGTTATCTCTGATGTCCAATATGAAGGATGCTTTGTGTCTGGTTCGTGATGGGATTTTGAATATTAGAAAAAAGTAAGTGGTTTACGATATGGAATAGAGTATGAAGGAAGAAGAGAGGGGTAAATAGATGTTATCGACTTTGGGATTAGACCTTTCAACTTGTTATATGATAAATCCATCACCATGTCAGAGTCGATCTTGAGAATTCAAGTGCCTCGGCCGAGCCGAAAAAATGGCCCTTGAGCCCTAAAGAATTATATAAAAGAAATAATTTTCTAAACGTTGATTAACGTTATAGCAAAAATATAGTATTTGAATGACATAATGTAATAGATAGCCGATTATTCGTGAAACTCATTGCATTTTTTTTCTAATTGACGACTAAGTTATAGCAATATTGATTTATGTTTTTGTTGTTATATTATTCTTTAGATTAGATAATTATTAGATTATTGGATATTTGAATTATCAACTATAGATTTAATTGTATTAGATATAAGTTATAAGGTTTTATATAAATCATAAATGATTGTTGACAAATATATTTAAATTTGGTTTAAGATTTAAATCAAAATATCTTTTAAAAATCTTTACATTTTAAACAATTTGATAATTTGATAGCTCTGTGTAAAAAAAATATCGAAACAATTGCTTAAAGTAGTCTGCCAAAGAGGCAATGATACTCTCTAATTTGAAGCGTGCTATGGCAAAACATAGAGAAAGTCACTGTTCTAAAAATAATAATAAAAATAATAATAATAATAATAATAATAATAATAATAATAATAATATAGTTTTTTTTATCTAACATAAAAACTAATAAAAATTACAATTCATTGTGAAATAAAATAAAAAGAAAATTATCAAAGGTTATTAAATGGTCTATTTAGTAGGGATCTGGCTGTCAGTGTGACATTTTTACTTTTGAGTTTTTGGCTAATTACTATAAAAATATTTTAAACATCATCTTCTTTATTCTTACTTCTAGTCTTCGTTGCTAGATAATCGGAGGAAGTAAAATCGAGGCCGGAAAACTTTAAACTTTATGTTTTCACATTAAACATCATCTTCTTTATTCTTCCTTCCCCTAATGAAGTTCCGCCTATATACAAACTTGGCCCCTCAAAAATACGGGCCTCAGCTGGGGTACGGCTCGCCCACCCACAGGGCCGGCTCTAAAGTAAGACCTCGGTCCATACACGTCCGATATGCTTCCTTCAATAGCATTTTTACTAACACTGAGTAAGTGAGTAGGTAGGCTGTTAGATGTTTTTCTTTTATGTTAGACTAACTTTTTCGTGAATAAATAAAAAAAAATGTTTGGTTTTTTTAATGATATTAATCATGGTAATGTTTTTATAGGAGAAAAATGAGACAACAAAAAGCTTCAATGTTAAAAATAAATATAGAGAACAGCTAGTTGGAGAATAAAAATATAGTTGCGATCAGAAGTCATCTCTATATCAGAGCCAGGTTTCGATCCTAGGACATGTGGGTTATGGGCCCACCACGCTTCCGCTGCGCCACTCTGATTTGTTGATAATATTTTATAATTTTTTCTAAATATTAGATATCATTATGTCTGTTATTTTTAGATTCGAACACTTTAGGCTTTGGCCACAGGCCCACAACCACTAAAGAGCTTATGGAGTTATGGCCTATGGGTGTCATCAATCATTTTGTTCTACCTGTCTAGGTAAATTTTGTAAGCTAGCTCAAAATAAAATTAGCTTGGATTTTATACTTTTCTAAAGGGCTTTTAGATGTTTCCTCTAAACATTTTTACGATAATGGTCAAGTTAAATTTGGTTTTAATATATAAATTTGGTTTAATATATAATAACCACAAAGGGGTGGCGGTGCAGCTTTGTGCCCGCCTACCTGCTATCCTTATGTAATTTTCTTCATGGATATGAAAGTTTATTCAAAAATATATATAATAACTAAATAAATTATTTAACACAAAATTTGCGATTAAGGAATGTAATCGTATGAATATATTTGTAGCTTGGCTCGACCCCATAAATATCCTCATCAATCGTCTTCACTTATTTCAACTACATTGCCGTCTTTTATATACTTCAGACTAGCTTTTATCCCGGAAGTGTCTCAAGGTTGAAAAATATAACCATTCTAATAATACTAATACTAATAGTAATAATTATTACTTTTGTAATTAAATAAATAAATAAATAACCTTGATATAAGGTGACACCATGTGTTGCAGTGTTGCGCGATTCTTTCTCCTAGTTTCTCTTGATGAAGTATACCTATCCATCTTTAGAAGAGTAAAATTCCAATGATAGCATGGCGATTGGGCTAAATTTCAACATTGTATATAAGAACCTGGTTTAAAAGAAAAAACATGATTAATGAATAACCTGAACACTTTGTGTTTTTTTTTCTGTATGAACGAAACCTCATAAAAAATAGTCGGTTTTTCTCTGTTTTTTATATACCATTATGGTATTCGTTGGAAAGATAATAAAACGCTCGTTAATTTGGTGTAGTTTTTTTCTTTAAAAAATCTCGTATATAAAAGATATTAACGTTTAAAAATGATGGGAGGAAACATTATAGAGAAAAATTTAAATTTGTTTTTAAATTCTTAAAGAGATTAGGGTTAGATAAGTGTAGAAGAATAAATGAAAAAAAAATTAAAAACTATCACCTCAACGTGCCACGTGACACATTCAAATGAGGGTTGAGGCCTCCATTGAATTTCACCTCATCAATATTCAATTCTTTTATTATAAGTTACTAGGTGAGATCCCGTGTGGAAACACACGGGAGGATTAAACCCTGCTTTAGGCCCAACCAATAGACTGCATGCACTTTAACCAATGACGCGTCGGCAGACCAAGCCTATGTTTCGAGACGGGAGGAGTCGCCCAAACCTTATACGTTGTACGCTAACCACTAACAAGTCGGCATACCAAACGTCTGTTTCGCAACGTCTGTTTATATTGACACGTCAACATACCAAGGCATTAATACTTAATAATACTGAGCCAATAGATCGTTTGTAATTCAACTGTTTGTAATCGAATGTCTGATTCAAACAGATGCTAATTTAACTGTTTCTTTAAAAACAGTTGTTGCATCAAACAGATTTTACCAACAATGACATAGCATATACTTTTAATAAGTTTTTTTTGCTAAATACCAATTATTTGTTCAGTTTAACAATTCACTATTGATATATTATAATAGTTATTCTACTTTAACAGTAGACTATTAATACTATTCTAATCGTTATTGATATATATACTAATCGATATTTTTCATCATATATAAGAATAAAAAATTAAATTTAAAACACATAATATAAAAAATAAAATTTTCATTACAATTATAACCATAAAAATATAAAATACATTTAAATAATTATTTTGTTGTACTCAACAATTCCTTTAACCTCTTGTTCTTCTCATTAACAAAGTTTCTGTAGGACATACATATTTTTTTTATGTCCTCACTGAACTTTTTGTTTGACTTTATGTTTTCCAATAGAAATGAAAATGCATTCCATCTTTCCCTTGACACATCGGTACCAATGACTTGATTCAATTTCAGATTGGTCTTCCATATGTGATGTTCCAACAGACGTGTAGCACCTTCAATAACTTGAAGAACCTCAAATTCTTTATCTTCTTTAAAGCAGTCTAAAACGATTTTTTTTAACATCTGACATTTTAGACCACTGGTTGCTGCTGGTGGAATCCATGTTGCTAGTATTTTTAGTAGATTGATAAAACTATACAGATGCAGAAAATATGTTTGAATAGTGTGCTATACAAACAAATGAAAACCGAGTTTTATAGTAAAAAAATATACATTAACTATAACGAATCTATTAACTGCAGTGAATTAACTATAATGAATTTATTAATTACAATAAACTTTTATTAATCTTGGATACACACGGTATTAACTCGTTTAGTTTCCCATTAAGAAAACTTTTCAAATTCTTTTTTTTAAATGGAAATTTCAAGATAAAAACAAATGCGTAGAACTATTTAAAAATATATGTAGAAATATGAAAAATGAGATATTTAGGTCCTTTATAATATAAATCATGGTTAAATACGTAGTACTGTCAATACAAAATATATTAATCTTAATTTGATTAAAAGCTTCTCCTCTTTTATAACATGTGTGTATGTGAATGAAAGAATACACTAACAATTCCTAAATTTGGTTTCCAACTTTATCAGTGAGATTTAAAGGAAATATAAAGTTGCAAATTACTTTGTGTACTTTTTATATATTTTTAATAGAAAGAAAGACAATTGCAACAAACAATAATAATAAAATAATATTATTAATAAACTAACTTCAAAAGCGTAATCATTATTTTTGGGACTTTTTATAAAATCTGTTGAGTTTACAACCCTTGTCATTAAAGTATCACTATAAAGTTAAATTTCAGAAATCTTTTCAAGTCGATAAATTAAATCTTGATTATTATGTTTAATATATGATGAAACAAAACAAGAAAAGCATTGTTAATTAGTCCTTAGAAGTTTTATAGATAATAAATATCAAGTTTAATATTAATATACTGCTCACTATAAGAAATCATAAATATAATAATCAAACCAAGTAAATTACAATAATATTCATATTTGAAATTGCAAAGATATAAAAAAAATTTAAACTTGATCATCTTCAACAGTTGAGCTACAATAAGAGATTGATTCTTCGATAACTTGTTCCACCTTCTTTTTCAAATACGCTATCCTTGCTCTGATCATTTGTTCCAGATTTAGATGAAATGTATTCCGATTAATGTTGCTCATTGTTTTATGGGCAAGCTCTTCAAGAAAACGCAAATTATTGGAATACTCGATCTTCCCTCAGAGAAATAATTTTTCAAAACCATGCTCAAAGTTAACTATAACTATATCAAATTCATGAGAGTAAAACCAACTTACAACATGAAGTGACTTAAAAAAATGTTCATCACCGACAGTTTGACTCAAAATTTCCATTAAAAATATTTCATCTGAATAACGAAATTCATTGTTCTTGAAAGCTTTATACTTCTCTGAATAGAAATGTAAATCCATTTGGACTATTATTTGAATTCAAGATTACTACTGATATCATACACTATTTAAATACAAAATATATATATAAAAAAAGGAAGCTTATAATGAAAGCTTCGAGCGAAATTGTCAACTATAGTACTCATATTTTATTTATATTCAAATTGTCTCGATTAACAGTGGTTAACGTGGGCTTTAACATAAAAGAAGTCAAATAATAATAACTTTGACTCATCTATATTACTCATATAGACATAAATCTCTTCATATTGTCTCTGGTTTATATATTCAAATTCTTGAGACTATGTTTAATATATTCTAAATACTGCTTAGCACGTGTCTTTACTTAATAACAAATCTGTGAAAGAGTTTTATATCATTCGAACTTATTATTGCAATAATATAATTTGGGAAATTGGATTTTAACACCCTGAACTATTGACAATTGGCCGCTGACGCACTGAACTATAAAATTGAACAACATCGCACTGTACTTTCAACTTATTGGCCTGTATCACCCTCAGACTAACCAAGGTTAATTTTTGCTAACGTGGCATGGTGACGTGTCCATTTTGCTGACGTGACAGGTGATGTGTCCATGCCATGTCAGCTTACACGTAATAGTGTACATGTAACACCCCAAAAATGTATAAAAGCAAAAAGGGGATAGGAAGTACTCACTGTTTACGTAATAGCTTGAAATGAACTTGGACAACGAAATATGTGTTAGAATTTATCCCAAAAGGATCAACCTAAAGAATTTGATAACGTGTAAGGGAATAACTCTAGGATACATGTATTTCTAGGGTTTCGAATTGGGGATAAACGTTTATTTGTTTGTTAAACAAATTGTTTATTAATTATGAGAAATTTAATAAATAAATAAATAAAAGTCTCTTGATGAAATTTTAAGTTGAATATAGTCACAACATAAGGTTTTAAGTATGTAAATAATTTTTATAAAATTATTTTCTTGAAAATAGAATATTTAATCTAATTATTTCAAATTGTCAAAATATGACTTTAATATCTAAAAATATTAAAATAAAAGAATTTTCTGAATTAAAAATTGTATTTCAGTTCCAAATGAATAGAAATAATTTATGTAAAATTTTGGTAGAAAAATGTTGAAAAATGAATTTATTACGAATTATTTATGATTAAAACTAACAAAAATTAATTAAAAATAAAAAAATAAACGGTTTTTTTTTCTGAAATAAAAATATTTTCTGGAATGTTTAAGAATATACAAGTTTAGGATAATTTTTGTGAGATTTAATAAAATCGTTTAGATATTTTTATAGAATTTAATAAATATAAATGAATAAACTTGTATTATTAATAATATATATTAAATAAATGATTTTTGTAAAACTAAAAATTGGATGATGAACTTTATCAATTGGAGATCATATAATAATAATTTTTATAGAATTTATAAACCACGTTTAGTATTTAAAAACTATTTTAAAAGGTTTATATGTTAAATATATATATAAAGAAGGTAAAAAAAAATGTTGTTGGTTATAGGAATCGAACCCGGGCCCCTGGCCGGTTCGGGTTTTATCACAAGCGTGGCCACCAACTGAGCCACACCCTGAGAACGTATTAAACTGGATTTGAAACAATTATATAGGTTTGGGTGATTAAATCGTTAAATGTTAGAAAAAAGGGTGGTTTGAGATGGGATTCGATCCCTTGTCCACCACCGGTTCCTTGTTTTTAAACACACGGGTACCACCAACTGACCTGTAGGTCAGTTTGTGTTTAACCTCAGATCATTTTAAATAAATACGTTTACTGAACCTGTCATCTTCCCCAATTCGTAATAAGGTAAACCCTAGCTAATCAATCCGCTTAAATACGAACTGATAACAGAGTTTAATAGAGGGTTTTTAATCTACGTAAAAAGTCGAACAAAACCATACGATTTAATCAAGCTTACAGATTCAAATCGACGTGAATTAGGTAGAACAAGGCGTGCGACATCAATCCTTCAATTCAGCATTTTGAGGTTTTGATCATGGAAATTCATAATGGGGTTATGCTAATCGGCCCTTATTGTGTCTGTGTGCAAGTTTAATCGAGTTAACGACGGGTATTTATAAGGTTTCGATCTTTGACTAAGGGTTGGTCAAAAACGAGCATTAACGCCCCAATTCCGGTGATTAAGGGCTGATGTATTGCGTTAATTAGATGGTCAATAGGAAGCATTGAAGGGTGATTATCATTCCATGATTTTAGCTCGTTGATTGTTTCCAAAAAGGTTTAATTGCTGCTGTGGTTTGCAGCGAGTAATAAGGAAGGAGAAGCAACAGCAGGTAGGTGTAAATATATATAAGTCGGGTTGGGATTGATTCAATAATGAGCTTGTAGCTCAGTGGTTTGGACGCGTGTGTGTGAGTGTCCCGCCTCCGGTTCGATTCCGGGCAGGAGGCACGTTTTTCTTCTTCTTTTTTTTAACAGACAAGGGAAAGGAAGGAGAGTCCATATTTCGATGTTCCAAAAACCGCTCCTGCCGTTTTCATGGATCTAATGAATAGGATTTGTCGACCTTATTTGGATAAGTGTGTGATTGTATTTCTAGATGATATTCTGATTTACTCGAAAACCGAAAGTGAGCATGAAAAGCACTTAAGAGAAATCCTAGAAACTTTAAGAAACGAAAAACTGTACGCCAAGTTTTCAAAATGTGAATTTTGGGTAAGAGAAATTAAGTTTTTAGGATATGTGATCAATGATCAAGGAATTCAAGTAGACCCAACCAAAATAGAAGCAATACAGATGTGGGAAGCTCCTAAAAACCCAAGTGAGATCCGACAATTTTTAGGGCTAGCTGGATACTATAGGCGATTTATAGAAAACTTTGCTAGACTAGCCTTACCACTCACCACTTTGACCAGGAAAAATTCTAAGTATGAGTGGAAAGAAAAACAAGAAAAAGCCTTTCAAGAACATAAGGAAAGATTATGTAAAGCCCTAGTGTTGACATTACCAGTAGAAGGAAAAGCTTTTACTGTGTACTGTGATGCATCCCAACAAGGGTTAGGATGTGTACTAATGCAGGAAGATCAGGTTATAGCTTACGCTTCCCGACAGTTGAAAAGACATGAACAGAATTATGCTACGCATGATTTAGAATTAGGAGCTATTATATTTGCTTTAAAAATTTGGAGACACTATTTATATGGAACCAAGTGTACCGTCTACACTGACCATAAGGGTCTTCAACATATTTTTGATCAAAAGCTTCTAAACATGCGTCAGAGGAGATGGATAGAGGTTCTAAGTGATTATGACTGTGATATTAAATATCACCCAGGAAAGGCCAATATTGTAGCAGATGCCTTGAGCCGAAAAGAAAGACCCTTAAGAGATAGAGCATTTAAGGTTACTTTGATCAACGAATTTCTAAATCAACTCCGGGAATGTCAAAGGAAAGCATTAGAACCTACCCAGTTAAGTGGAGAACTTTTGAATGGAGAAGAAGCAAGATTGGAGGAAGGAACGGATGGAATCTTTAGGTACAACCGAAGAATCTGGATACCCAGATATGGTGAACAAAGAGGGATAGTTTTGAGCGAAACCCATAACTCTAAATATTCCATTCACCCAGGAAACCATAAGATGTATAAAGATTTGAGGAAAAACTTCTGGTGGCCTGGCATGAAAAAGAGTGTGGGAGAATTTATAGCTCAGTGTGTGACTTGCTCGAAAGTGAAAGCCGAACACCAAAAGCCCAGTGGGTTATTGATCCAACCAGAGATTCCAGTCTGGAAATGGGATCAAATCACTATGGACTTTGTAACCAAATTACCAAGAACCCAAAGTGGTAACGATACCATCTGGGTTATCGTAGATAGATTAACCAAGTCTGCCCATTTCCTACCCATACAAGAGATCTTTGGAACAGAAAAATTAGCAAGAATCTATATAAAAGAAATTGTGTCCCGGCACGGGATACCTCTTTCAATTATATCAGATAGGGACAGTCATTTTACTTCCCGATTTTGGAAAACGTTCCAAGAAGCGTTAGGTTCCCAGATTAAGCTCAGCACCGCCTATCACCCTCAGACAGACGGGCAAAGTGAAAGAACAATTCAGACACTAGAAGACATGCTGAGAGCATGTGTCCTGGAGTTTAGTGGGAGTTGGGATACACACCTGCCGTTAATAGAATTTTCTTATAACAATAGTTACCACGCTTCCATTCAAGCTGCACCCTTTGAGGCGTTATACGGTAGAAGGTGTAGATCTCCGATCTGTTGGAACGAAATCGGAGAAAACCAACTCACAGGGCCGGAAATCATCCAAGAAACAACGGACAAGATTGTGCAAATCAAGAAAAGATTGGAGGAAGCGAGAAGCAGGTAGAAAAGCTATGCGGATAAACGAAGACGACCCTTGGAATTTCAAATAGGAGATTATGTCCTATTGAAAGTGTCACCCTGGAAAGGAGTGATAAGATTCCAAAGAAGAGGTAAATTGAATCCACGTTTCATAGGACCTTATCAAATTAAAGATAAGGTGGGACCGGTAGCCTATCGTTTAGAACTACCGCCCGAGTTGAGTGAAATTCATGATGTGTTCCACGTCTCGAATCTAAGAAAATGTATAATAGAAACCCAAACTATCATTCCATTAGATAATGTGAAAGTTAGTCCTCAACTCCATTTTACTGAGGAACCCATAGAGATTATGGCACGACAAGAAAGAAAAATGAGAAGAGGAAAAATTCCAATTGTACAAGTGAAATGGAATGCTAGATTGGGGCCTGAAATTACTTTCGAAAGAGAAGACGTGATGAAAGCCAAATACCCCCACCTATTTGAAAATCAGGTATTATAAATAAAAATTTCGGGGACGAAATTTCCTAAGGGGGGGAGAGTGTAACAACCGGAAATTTATGACGTCATAATTAACGAAAATTAGACTAATTAATAGTAATTAATTAATATAGTAATTGGGCCACCTATGGGCCTAATAACGTACTAGGACAATCTGCTCGGCCCAATAGCTTAGTTTAAGTGGGCTATACGGTTTGGGCTAAAAAGATAGTAATGGGCCGGATAATTTAGAACCCGATAGAATTAAACGAGCCCAATAATTATTTTATTTAGGGCCCGATACATAGTAGTGGGCTTTTATATAGAACCCGATATAGATAGATGGATGTGGGCCGAATGATAGGATTAATACCAAACAAAGCCATTGTATCAACACAAGCCCAATAGCATATGTAATAAAAATCGGCCCACTCTCCTAAATGAAGTGCCGCCATTTTTGAAGACCAAGGGAGAAGAATCTTACACATTGGCTCACTTGCACACTCAACACTCATGCACCATATCCACCTAAGTCTACCCTATACTATCATATCATCCATAAGAGATTCTTTGTCTATAAAAACCACCCTTCGGCACTTCCTATAAGGGTTTAAAACTTTATACAACCAACCACTAAACCATCCTCATTCAACATGCAAACCACTCTCTAAAACCTTCAAAGTAATCGGCCCTTGTTCCATCACCATTAAACCACCTTTTCAATTCTATAACACCACTTTTACTAGCCTAATATACCACCCTTCATGAAAGAAATCCAACCCACTTAAAGCAAAACCCAATCGGCCCAAGTAGTTAGCCGAGTATTAGCCGGATCAAGATCATCATTTGGTAGGTACGAGTCTAGAGTCCCTTAAGGTCGCGTGCCAAGCTGTAATGGCCAGCTTTTAGTTTAGATCTTACGCCTAAGCTGTAACGGCCAGCTATACGTATAATTATTAATATATGTGTGCAATAACTTGATTTGTGTTGAAACAGGAACTCGTGGAATATAGAAATCTTGCTTCTAGCGAAACCGTAGACTCGGAAATAATTAACGTGAGTGCATGTACCCCTATGTTTGAATGATTTCGGGGTGAATGCATGTTAGTTTTTACGTGTGATTTGATAAAATATTGGTTCATGATCATGAAAGAGTTAATAGAATCGGTCGAATAGAAATCACGTAGAATGGATCCATTCGGTATCAACGGGATGTATTTTTCTAAACCAAGTAGAGGTTTGGAACCACATTAAGCATTTGTATGGTGCTCCATCGTTAAATATGTTCCACCTTAGAATGACCGAACCATATGAGAATTGTTGTTATTATTTATAAACGAGTCTAAATCTGGCATCACTCACTAGCTTTGTGGCTAACGTATTTTTAACATGCATTTCAGGTTGATTAGATTATGGGGAACCCGAGCTCGATAATGTGCAAGTTCAAGTTTTAAAAGTGTAACGGCCCTTGGGCCGGTTTATTAAATAAATGGGCTTCGGCCCAAGTGTGTAATAATGGGGATGTTTAAAAGTCATGTTTTAAGTCTTAATGGGCTTCGGCCCAAGTGGTTAAAACTCGGAACAATGCAAGCAAATGTAATGGGCTCGGCCCGGTTGTATGTGTATTTGGGCTCGGCCCATGTGAAATAAATAAGAACATGTTTTATAAGTATAAAGAATTATTAGAATAAATAAATTGGTAATTAATAATACGTGTCACGATTACCAATCCGTAATGACTCGTTAATTTTCGGGTCGTTACACATAGTTTACATAATTGCACTGTAGCTTGCACTTGAATTGTATATCTTTTTAACATATTATATATATCAAAACTAGGAATGCTCACCAACATTTCTTATGTTGACCAAACCTATTTTGTACATGTTTCAGGTGCAGTTTGAAATAGTGCTTTAGCAAGGGATACTTAGTGCATTGTTTTAATCAGTTATTTCATTATTTACATTTCATTTTAGACTTTGTATTTCCATTTCAATGTAAGACAGTTTTTGGTTTATTCAATAATATTTACATTTTAGTACCATGTGCTTTTGAACAATCGTCACTACGTGGCACCTCGATGATTCCGCCATCGGTTGGGGTGTTACACACCACCATTTAGCCATCATTGATAAATTTGAGTCGAGGAGAAATTGTAATTGGGTTGTTGATACTTTGTGAGATACTGGTAATAAACAAGAGTTAATAATTAAAAGAAAGTCACAGTAGCCATCAAATATAATATTTTTTTTCACATTATTTTGTAATTAAATTACATGGTATTAAAACATTAAATTGTATAACCATAAAAACTTGAATGACTTTATTCACAGTATTGAAACTTGCATATCAATGTTTAATACTCACTTTGCTTTAATTCATGTTCTTAAAATCATTGTATTGTAGATGTAATATATAGCCTAAGATTACTAAGAAGATGTCAATATGGCATATCAACAACTTCTAAATATAAGGTTCCTACCATCTATTCTATAACTTAACTCGGTTGCTAAACTCTGTAATCAAATATGACACTGGTTGCTGTTAAAGCAGGAAGCTTTTGTTCCATTTTATCTAAGTTAACCTATAAATTATTACCAAAATTTTCCTACTTTGGTATGGTTTTATGGTCATAATGTTGGGTTTTTGAGCATTTTTTAGTAGATAAGCGAAGATACAAAATGTCGATATTGGGAAGGTCATACTCATGCAATTTGTGATGTGTATCAAGGAACAATAGTCTATGCCCCACATAGATCATAACTACTGGCTGAAAGGTGAGAGGCTCCTTGACCATCTCCCATGATTCTCATTCCATATATATAGATGATTACAGTCAATTCAAAATAAATGCTATCCCTTGTTTATGGGAAGCGATAATTACAAGGCTATAATTACAATCAATTATAATATTCTAGTCAATGCTATTACACCCCCGCAGTCGATACTGGAGGTTCCCGGATGTTGAGACTGGACCTGAAATCATCAAACAGTACTCGTGGTAGCCCTTTTGTAAAAATGTCCGCAATCTGATATCTTGATGGCACGTGAAGAACTCGGACCTGACCCCGCTGCACTTGCTCCCGAACGAAGTGGATATCAAGTTCAATGTGTTTAGTACGCTGGTGTTGAACTGGATTCCCTGAGAGATAAATGGCACTGACGTTGTCACAGTATACTAAAGTTGCGCGTGACAGGGGTCTACGAAGCTCGAGAAGTAAATTGCGAAGCCAGCAAATTTCAGAAACAACGTTGGCGACACCACGGTATTCGGCTTCGGCACTGGAACGAGAAATGGTGGGTTGTCTTTTAGAGGACCAAGATATTAAATTACCACCAAAATAAACACAATAACCACTGGTCGACCTGCGGGTGTCAGGGCACCCGGCCCAGTCTGCATCTGTATAGGCAATGAGCGTCGGATTGGGAGACGCAGCAAGTGTAAGGCCCATGGTGGATGTCCCCTTGATGTATCGGATGATCCGTTTAAGAGCGTTCCAGTGATCCGTCTTGGGAGCATGCATATGTATGCATATCTGTTGGACTGCATAGCTGATGTCGGGGCGGGTGAAAGTTAAGTATTGGAGGGCACCTGCTAAGATCCGATATAAAGTGGGGTCATGAAAGTCAGATCCGGCGGAGGAGCTTAGTTTGGAGTGCGAGTCAACGGGTGTGGATACCGGGTTGCAGGATTGCATGCCAGCACGGGTGATGATATCAGTGGCGTAAGAGGCCTGTGACAGGAACATGGCATTTTTGCTGCGTGAAACCGAGATGCCAAGGAAATAACTGAGAGGACTGAGATCTTTCATGGCAAATTCGGTGGAAAGATGAGCCATGAGTTGTTGACGCAGAGCAGCAGTGTAGGTGACAAGGAGGATGTCATCAACATAAAGGAGAAGGTAGGCAACCTGAGAACCCGTGTGGAAGGTGAATAAGGACGCATCACTTTTACTTTGCTGAAACCCCAACGTGAGAACATAGTCCGTGAAGCGTTGGTACCATGCCCGGGGTGCCTGTTTGAGGCCATACAATGATTTCTTGAGACGACAGACATGATTGGGGTATGTTTTGTTACGAAATCCCATAGGTTGATACATGTAAACTGTCTCCTGTAACGTCCCGTGTAAAAATGCATTTGTAACGTCCAATTGATGAATTTCCCAATCCTATGACAAAGCAATAGATAAAACTGTGCGAATTGTGGCGGGTTTTACCACCGGACTGAATGTATCACCACAGTCCACACCAACCTGTTGTAACCGACCATCACATACTAACCGGGCTTTATATCGTTCCAAAGATCCATCAGATTTAAATTTATGTTTAAATAACCACATGCTGCGTATGACATTCATATGTGGTTCACGCTCGACTAACTCCCAAGTCTCATTTTTAATAAGAGCATTATACTCGTTGGTCATGGCAGTCAACCATTCGGGTATGGACAAGGCATCAACGGGTGTTTTAGGGACGGGAACTATGGTAGGCCGAGTAGTAGAGGTGTGAAGATTTA